>CM022404.1:40096332-40754917 GCA_011833715.1 Carcinoscorpius rotundicauda | reverse complement strand
GTAACTTTTAAATGGTTTGATTTACTAAACCAGTAACAGTCGTGTCTTTAACGATCTTGTTGTACACTAGAGTTGTTATACCTAACTCAACGTTCGGCTACGAAACTGAAACGTTTTTTTTTTAAGGAAAACGTGTGGAAAAGTTTGTTTGTTTCTTGAATTTCGCGCAAAGCCTGTTTGTTTGTTTTATTTGTTTTTGAAATTCGCACAAAGCTACTCGAGGGCTATTTGTGCTAGTCGTTCCTAATTTAGCAGTGTAAGACTGAAGGGAAGACAGCTAGTCATCACCGCCAACTTTTGGGCTGCTCTTTTACCAATGAATAATGAGATTGACCGTCACTTTATAACGTCCTCACGGCTGAAAGGGCAAGCATGTTTGGCACGACGGGGATGCCGACCCGCGGCCCTTAGATTACGAGTCAAACGCCTTAACCCACCAAGTCTGTTCTTATTTGTTATTATTACATCATACAAATAAATTGGAAATATACTATTCTTGATGGATACTTGAATATTCGCCAGGTGAGTTAGACTTTAGTTTTGCAGCGTTGGTTGTTTTTAGTTATAGGATTTATAGCCTCCAATAAGAAAAAGAAACATTAATTTCTGTACATTTTTTATTTAAGTGATTCAAATTCTCTCATGCATTAAATGTTTGTATTTGGCTGCCGATCTCAGTTCGTAAGGTTTGGTTACTTGGTCGTTCATATTTTAACAAATCATTTTTTATTGTAGAATTTAGGTAACAGTAACTGTGAATCTCATCATTTAGTACTGGTTAACTGTTGTGACACATTGTATTCAATTTTCTATTTTATTCATGTAGACGGTCAACAGTAAGCTTAGGGACTTACAACTCTAGGATTCGAGGTTCGATTCTATGTGAGGGATAAATATCACAGTTAATCTATCTAGTAGCTTTTCGACGAAACATTCAAATACGACAGACATTCTTCTGTTATAATCCTAATTCAAAAGACCTCAGTGTCAGTAAATAGATATAAATAACAGAAAAAAACTTTCAAAAAAGGAAGAAATTTTCATTAGTAATCCTTCAAAAGCAATGTGAACAAGATAGCAGGGATGGAATTTGTACCATCTCTACATAATAGCACAGGCAAGAATTAACATACTGCAATATATAACTATTCAATCACACTTGATCTGTCAAGATTCTGTTGTTACAATATTTGTATTGTTACGGAGTAACTGATATCAGTCATCCTTCACATTTACTTCTCCTCTGAAAAGGTTCTATTTTTAAGGAAGTTTTAAACACAACAAGGTTCCATCTGTAACAGTTATTGTTCGTATATTATTGGCTGGTACTTTCGCTTTCATTCTGTAACTAAGCTTTTTAAAGGATTACAAGCTTTCTCTTAAAAACTGACATCAAGATAACATTTATATAAACTGATACTCTATTTAAAACTGTGACACCTGTGAAATTGGTTGATACTATTGTTTTGATTTTAATTATCATATAATATAAAAGAATAATAAAACATTCTAACCTTTTGCTATGATATTTACAGACATTCCCAGAAGTTCCATAGATATTATTATTAAAGGAAACATTGTACAGTATTGTAGAGTTCTGATGACGTATGGATCAACGAACAAAACGAGCCATTAACACATAGACAGTGCTGCCACCTGCCTGATTAATAAATTACGCTGCTGTTCAGAGTTGTATGTTATTTGCTGATGTATAGTACTTGGTCACGATCCAGTCCACAGATATGCATCAGGATATGACTGCTTAGGATAACTGTTAGCCTACTGGTTGAGTAGTGGTTAACCATGAGAGAGAGAGTCTAAGTTTATCTAACTCAGATTTAATTGAAACTGATAAGTTTAGCTTTAGATTAACCTTACATAAACTGTAAAGTTGTATGTGACTGGAGGATGTTGTAATATATACGAGAATGAATATCTGAATCCCAGGAGAGAATTATCACATTCGCTTTATTAAAATATACCTGGCTCATAAATACTTTTGAAATTATTAGGATTTATAGCATACTGAACACGCCTACAAGCTCCCTAGTGGAGCAGGTTTTGAAACCCGTGATGGGCAGAGCACACATAGTTCTTTGTGTAGCTTTGTATTTTATAACAAACAACACCTCTACAAACCACATTTTCTAATACAACATTACAACTTAGAGCTTACAGCCTTTGCTTAAAATATTTAAGTTTTTTGACGCTGCAAAGTGTTATGTACGAAAGAAAGTGAATTATATCGCGGGCATTCAATTATTATTTGTTTCAATTTTTTTCTCACAAAAATGTTTTCTGTACTAAACTGGTGAGGTCTTCATATCTAATGTTACAGTTATTAGTATACATAATTGTTATTAACAAGATTAATTTCGGTAAACTACAATATTTTTGGTAGAGTTATTATTTTGTTATTTATATTTCCTTAACTTTGATTCCATCTTGCTAGTTTTGGTCTTAGTCAAGTGCTAAGATTTTAAAAATAAATTTCCAAAAATACCATCTGTTAAACAAAATAAAAAGGAATTGAAATTCAAATCAGTTGATTTCTGACCACAAGAAGTCTACGGTAACTAGCAACATTGAGTAATGTAATTAAGAGATGGCACCGGCAGATAAAATACGGAATTTTTTTGTACTAATAAAAGCTCTGAAAACTCCAGGGAAATTGAACACATTGTCGTTTCAATAACTGAATCACTGAATTCTCGGGGCTTCTGCCCAAATTGTTCAAATCAAGAGTTTAAAATCTCTGAATTCTTGGGGCCTCTGTCTAAAGTGTTCAGGTCAAGAGCTTAGAATTCCTGAATTTTCGGGGCCTTTGCCAAATCTATTCAGATCAAGAGGTTAAAATTTCTGAACTCTTGGGACTTCTGCCCAAATCGTTCAGTTCAAGAGTTTAGAGTCTCTGCCCAAATTATTCAAATCAAGAGTTTAAAATTTCTGAGTTTTGGGAGCTTCTACCTAAGTAGTTCAGATCAAGAGTTTAAAATTTCTGAGTTCTTCGCGGTTCTCCCGACATAGTTCAGATCAAGAGCTTAAAATATTTAAATTCTCGGGGTCTCTGTACAAATTGTTCAGATCAAAAGTTCAACATCTCTGAATTTTTGGGGCCTCTATCGAAATTATTCAAATCAAGAACTTAGAATCTCTGGATTCTTGGAGCTTCTGCCCAAATTGTTTAAACGAAGAGCTTAAAATGTATCTTTTACTTTCAAAACTTTTATTTTCGTTGTCTCAGCGATAATCAGGGCTTAATACATTAGAATCCCATGTTCGATCTTCGTCACAGACATAATGCAGGTAGCTCATTCTACATCTTTGCAATAAAAGCATCAATAAACAAGAAAAAATCCCCAATATCCGTTGCACTTGAAATGGTTTTGGGCAGAATTACAGGGAAATAATCTATGACACTTTTCTCCCCTTTTTATTGGCTATACTTTTGTGTACCATCAATACCAAGATTTCTACCAGTCTACCCTAAAACTGAAATTCTTTTATGAAGTATAATTTATAAGAATAGTAACCAATAGCAACTGTCTAGGCTCATCTACATTAATTGTTATTGTTATACATTCCTTAACACAGTTAAGCTTTTCTTAAACTCTCATAATTCATAACTCATAATCCACTCGCTGTGAGTGAAGCACGGATATCTTTTTCCGTTGTGTTCATTTATTCTCATAAATAGGCAAAAAAATAACACTTGAACAAATATTGTCATACTGTACCATAGCGGTATGTCTGCGGACTCACACCGCTAAAGTACGGGTTTCGATACCCGTAACGGGCAGAGCACATATAATTCACAGTGGAGGTCTGTGCTTAATTACAAACAAATAAACAAGCTGAGAAAAAATTAGTAAAATACAAAATTTACTTTCATTCTACTTATTATAGTACTAGTATCGTGTTACAATAAAAAATGAACATAGTTGAAAGAAATGAACATATATTAACTCTAACTACGTTCTGCTCTCTTATTGGTTGTAAATTAACGAGGTTACTACCACCCTATAGATTTTAAACGTTACTCTAAACACAATTTATTTATAAAGTAATTTCTGTTGTATACACCTGCCTTTAATAAGCACTTCAGCCTGAATTTAACGTAATTATGACAAGTAATTTCAAATTTAATCTTGAATTCATGGAAAGCTGATGTGTATGATAACCATGAGTAGAATTGTCTATTTTTGTTGGCTTAATTTCAGTCACGTTTCTCGTTTGAAACTCTACAAGCCCCCTAGTGGCACGGCGACAAGTTTGTGGACTTCACAAAGTAAAAAACCAGGTCTTGATAGCCGTAAAATGTGTTTAACTACAAACTAAGATCAGACCTGTAAATAAATAAGCCAGATATCCAAATTATATTATATTCTGAGAAATAATAATATATGGGTATAGTAGGTAAAGATATTCTATATTAATTCCTGTTTCCTCCCAACCGAGCGCAGATAGCCCTCGAGTAGCTTTGCGCGAACATCAAAAAACAAACAAACAAAACAGACCTAACTGATGTTCTGTATATTAGCATCGTGTTTCGGCTGTTTATTGAATCTTTTGTGCCTGTGTAACAAGGTACATATGTTTCTAAGTTTAAAGGACAGTTTCTTCTCCATGATAGCAAACTTAATAAACTGTTATAAGTTCAACATATCATAGGTATAATTTAATATGACAAAGACGGCACGATCAAAGGATAATTTAATTTAGAAGAGTAATATCTGATAGAAGAATAACGGTGATAATTTTAAACGACGTAAGCTTACATGATGGTAGAGCAAAACAGACCTTTATTATTTATCTAGCAAGCCTGATTTTACAACAAGTGTTAACTTCATGCGATAAAATTAAATTATTTCTCGTACAGTTAATTTTAATATGTTATAAAGAAATAGATCTATGTATTAAGCAATTTTGAAAGTAAAGTAAACTAGATATGTTGGATTCACAAAAATGTAGGGCTAAATAACTTCATAGCCCGCAATCTGTTTCTGTTTGTTTTGAATATCGCGCCATGCTACGCGAGGGCTATCTGCGCTCGTCGTCCCTAATTTAGCAGCGTAACACTAGAGGAAAGGCAGCTAGTCATCATCACCCACCATCAGCTACTGGGCTACTCTTTTAACACGAATAGTGGGATTCATCGTCACATTATAACGCTCCCACGGCTGAAAGGGCGAGTATGTTTGGTGTGATGGGAATTTTGAAGCCGTGACCGTTGGATTACGAGTCGAGTGTCTTAACCACTTGGCCATGCCAAACCCGAATTTTGTTAATAGTATTACTGATACTTAAGTATAATTATTTACAGGTCCGGGATAGCCTGGTCTTGTATCCTGAAAGGCGCGGGTTCAAATCACTGTCGGGCCTCTTGTCTTACTGTTCTAAATTATGGACGGATTGCAACAAATAAATATTGTGTAGCTTTGCGCGAAATTCATCATAAATGAAGAAACAAATAATTATTTTCAAAACGGATCGTATTTTTTCGTGATAACGAAAGTGAACACGTATTTCAAAGCCAGCTGGTATGGGTATTAACACCTTAATAAAGTATGTACCAACATTTTGACTTTCTAATATTTTTTTTAGTAACCTGAAGAGGATTCTGTTTTCAATATAAATGAAAAATAAAAAACCTTAATTTCCGCCGCTGGTTGCGATCTCTTTTCAGCAAACACTGTTTGTTGTTCAACATTGTTCCCGAATTCGTAATGTTAACGTTTTTTAGTCGACAGTTTGGTTATAGAAAGCCATAAAAAACGAGCTGTGAAAGTTTGTGACAGCGGATTTAATAATGTTATTTGTTATAGTTGCTCCTAACAAATAAAGATTGATAAGTGTCCTATAGACGTTGTTTGAAGTGCAGTGGAAAACTTACAATGTCGACAACTTTGTCAGATCGCTTTTGGAATCATGAGGGTTCACACGAAGCCATGGAATTGTCGGTCTGCTCATAAGTTTTAAAGAAGGTCGCTATTCAAAACTATTAAATTATAAATTTCATGAAGTATTTTTTTTTTTTACCAATACATTGATTTACCTTTTGATTAATCTGGTATACCAATAAAATAACTGGTGATCAAGACTCGTAATTAAACTGTTAATACTTTACGAGTTTATATGAAAAATCGGACAGAAGGAAATAATAATATTGCCAGATACAGTTGAGTCGAAGGACATGAGAAGCGATTTAAAAACGGCTATTAGCTTGTGCGACAGTCTATACAGAGTTTGAACGATTTATACACGATTTTAAAATTCAGTATCAGTGAATCAAGCCTTCATTGTAAAGATCGCTGATCGATATGTAATCATTCAATTTCGATGTGTTGTCTTATTCGATTCCAATAAGAGCACGGTGATAGTTGAAACCTCGCAGCTCGGGCACACACTGATTGATTTATATATAGCTTGAGTTTAAATCCCCGTCCCACCAAATATGCTCGCCCTTTCAGCATGGGGCCGTTATATTGTGACGGTCAATCCTACTATTAGTTGGTAAAGGAGTTGCGCAAGAGTTGGCGGTGGGTGGTGATTACTACCTGTTTTCTCTCACTGCAAAATGAGGGATTGTTAGCGCAGATAGACCTCGTGTAGCGTTGCGCTCAAAAACAAACTAATATATATGTATATATTTATATATATACATACATACATTTTGTAAGTTTTCTTTTGAGAATTTGACTACAATTTGGGTACCACCAAATCTGTCTCTGATTTTGATGACTAATTTAGATTTAAGAATTAAAGGTATATTATTAATAACTTCCATTTCAAAATGCAATTATTAAAGTGAAACAGATAAAAGTTGTTTTTATTTTTTCTCTCGGGAACATTTGGTTAAAATAATGCATTTCGTTGCGTTCTTAAATTACGTTTCTGTCTCTTATTTTTTTTTCTAAAGTGATAATGTAATTTTCATCAGCTTCGCTTACGTCAAACCAGGATTTAAAAGGAGAACCACACACATAAAACCCACGGAACTGAACAAGTTTCACGCGCACTGAATTCTAAATCAGTGCAATTAGTCTCTGTCACAAAAGAAGATCATAAATCAGAGAGAAATATGCAAGTTATTCCACTTTTTATACTGAAACAGATCAAGTCAGTCTATTTGCTCTTAATGCCACTGTTATAAATGATTTAACTATTCTAACTTCACCGGACCAGATTGTGTAAGCACTGAATTACACGAGAATGTGCCATGATAACCATACAGAAATCAGAAAGCAATGGATTTTTCTTACTCTATTTTTTGTAATTGAAAAAACATTTTGTGTTAGAATCTCAATTATTATTCTATGAACAAAATATTCCATTCGCTTTTGGAATGTTATTCGAGTAACTTATTTTTAATGCGTCATCTAAGTTTATGACAGTTTAAAAACTAATTAAAACATGGAAGTTAAAAACTAGTTACTCTTCTTCTGAAGTGTTCTTATTCAAATATTTTGATTGTTTGTTTTTTTGTTTTGGAATTTCGCGCAAAGCTACTCGAGGGCTATCTGTGCTAGCCGTCCCTAATTTAGCAGTGTAAGACTAGAGGGAAGGCAGCTAGTCATCACCACCCACCGCCAACTCTTGGGCTACTCTTTTACTAACGAATAGTGGGATTGACCGTCACATTATAACGCCCCCACGGCTGGGAGGGCGAGCATGTTTAGCGCGACGCGGATCCGAACCCGCGATCCTCGGATTACGAGTCGCACGCCTTACGCGCTTGACCATTCCAGGCTTTAAATATTTTGAAATGCTTGAAAAGTGAGAGTACAAAACGATAACTGCATTTTAACACGTTAAAGGTTTGAATGAATAGTGATGAGTGTAAACAGTCATCTTAGTGGAACAGTGTGTCTTCAGTGATACTTCAAAGCAGATAAATGCATCTCTATATGAAATAAGGTCTTAAATTTATAGAAATATATGTGTGTGTGTGTGTGCTGTCGTTTAAGATAAAAGGTTTTCGCATGTTACTTTACAATACTAGAGTCAAATATTCCACAGTCCTTTGAAAATGATCTTGTAATACAGTCTTACATCAATCTTACAAATACCACTGAGCATTATTTAAATTTCTATAAAAGATTTATAAGTAAAAACTATCCAACTGTTTACTTAAATCTTATATACAGGGTAAAGACACATCATTTTCTATTTCAGTACATATTTGAAACTTGAAACTTTGAAAAGTTTAAAGAGAAACATCATTCTTTATATGGTAGTGAAAAGTTATATGGTAGTACTTTAGAGGATGACCTATAAGTGTCTATAGCAAATGAATAGGTTTAAATCACTATATACAATCTAGGCATGTCATAAAAGGATAACTGTATTTTTAGTATCGATTGTATGTAGTGATGCAGTGGCTTGTCGCCGCAGATGGGAGCCATGTCGCCATGAGTAACTTCAATACGTGTATACATGAATACATATAAATATATGTCGTTCGCGATAGTTTCAGCACCATTCAACAATGTATTGTGAGATGATAAAAAACTTTCAAGAGATAACTACTCGCTCAACCAACGGATTTAACATTACGGAGAAGAAACCTTTTCAGAAAATTTTGCATAGGAAAGAGCTTAGATCATCATCAGGCCACGAAAGGAATCCAGAGGATCATAGCTTTCAACTCCCAAATAAAAGTTGTGTTTTCGAAAGTGAACCCTTTGACACATGCATTCAGTGTGATGAAGCTGGGTATATCTTCTCGTACTTTTAACAACGTAGTAAACAAGGATTTAAATTTTGCCGAAGGATCACAAGTTGAGGCTACACCTTTAAATCAACAACTACTCGAGTAAGAAAAACGGCGAAGGAAACTAGAAACTCCACATTACAGGAATTAAATGAGCTATCGTTCCATTGTTGTAGTTACTTATTTATTGGGTAGTAGAAACCCACGTACAATGGAGTCTTTGTGGAAATTAAGTTGAGATGTGTGGTCTAAGATTGGCCTCGCCATACCTTTCAGTAATCTGTCATCGTATTAAAAATGGTTAACAATGGATAAAGTAATTTCATTACCACTAGAAAGTCCTAGAAGATCTTTATTAAGTAGTACAATTATCCTTGGCAAATAAATTAGTTGTTGTTTTGAATTAAGCACAAAGCTACACAATGGGCTATCTGTGCTCTGCCCACCACGGGTATCGAAACCCGAATTTTAGCGTCCTAGTCCGCAGACATGCCGCTGAGCCACTGGGGGGCAAATAAATTAGTCCATCAATAATATTTTAATAAATTCATAAGTAAATTCTTATCTCAGACCGTTTCATAGCACTTATGAACTTTATAAACTCTTGTCTTAAAGTAGTTTTATATGAAATAAAAAAAGAACTTCGAAATTTGTTTATAAATTTCAGTGTTTGTTTCTTGTGAGTAACAAATGTTACATTTGTAACATTTAAAATATTCAAATTTTAGTTCATAATATGAAAACTCTCACAATTAGCAGCTCTGCTTGGAAGCCGTTTGGATTTATTAGTGGACTAGAAAGCGCTAATCAGATCAATTGAAAGTTTTCAAAGTTGTCCGGTTTAAATGTGCAAAACTCATAAAATAGATCTTAAACCATCATTTCTACAGAACGTTTAGTATCCAAGTTTACAAGCCCAGAATAAAAAATTACATGGATCTTGAAATAGTTTGAGCCACACTATGTCACTTACTACACATAAGCCTAACCTAATATATAAATCGATAGGATATTTTACGATGGAATATAAAATTTTCACTTGTCTCTAAATAAAACCAAACGAAATTTGGCAAATCGTTTTGAGTAAAACAAATAAATAAATACATTTTCGCATGGCCAGTTCATGGTCACAAAGGCTCAATCACAGAATTTACAATTTTCGATCTTCTAACCAGGGAGAGAACAGTCAGTCAGTAGTGTCCGCCGTATATAGACATCTTGGTCAAAGAGCAGGGTATTTGTCAACTTATAATTGTTACATATTTAAAAGTTTTAAGCACGTTCAAAAGCTTATCGCGGCTTGAACTTTTGGCCTCATAATCAGCAGTCCGGCACACTATCGAATAATTTATTTCCGGCCCCTTTTCATGGTTCCAGTCAATAATTTTTTCTTATGTCTTGTTTAAACTTTTATCTCACTTCAAACAAAGGAACATAAACAACATTATTACAATTCACTGCCTATTCACCTTAAGGTTGTAGCATTACGAATTGGATATCTTCAAATACTTAGAAGTAATGTATTTAAAATGTTTGTGTTAAGTTCTTTCAGTTAATATTATCTTCTACACCAAGTTTTAGAATTCTAACGTTTGTAACTGAACTTTTATTTTACTGTTATTCGATGACCTGAACGCACTCAGGCTTAAATATCATTCCATTTTTCTTCACTCTTCGAAAACTTATTTTCGAAAGAACTTTATCTAATTGTTATTTATAATTACTTATCCGTAAACCTATCTTATTTCTCTTGACGCTCCATTCGAAAACTTTAAAGCCAGGTGAAGTGTAATTAATTTACATTTCAAATTGTTTTATGGTCAGCTGAATTGTTAGGTTCTGTTTTGTTTGTTCTGTTATACCCTAATAATTTTAAAAACATCGAAAATTAAGTGAATGAACTACATGGATGGTTCCTCACTATCTTCTCTTTACTTAGAAATATTAATTTAATTCGACTAAAAAATTCACAGAAATTAACCAAAAAAGTTTTGATTATATCTATTATTTAATTTTGTAATCTATTTATTTTGTTTTCCAGATATTTATAAAGAATTTTACATCCTTCATTTGTTGGGATTATTCATATAATTTTATTAAAAATAATCACAATATTTTATTTCTTATCATTTCGCCCTATATTTTGTAACTCGATTTTATAACCGTTATTACCTACAATGGCTGTTGTTCCACTGCAACCAATTAGCTTTTAAAAGGGAAGATCTTGGGGAAGAAAAAAAAATGCTATTGTGGTCATTTTTTCTTAGTCTATTTTCAAACTTCTTACTTTGTTCGTTCCTTCATTTTCTGCGTCCAATTCAATTAGTGTTGGTTCTCCGCTTTAAAACAAATCACTCATTAACTGGATTAATCTTTAAAGTAAATTTCAATCTAAAACGCCAAAACCTTTTCAAAAACGTTCTTTGGTTTCTGTGATGAATAACTGACATCTTGGTTACGGCCTTTTAAGTGCACAAAATACATTCTGATATGAGTTATGATCTGATTAGACTAGGCAGTTTAATAATATTGATTGTCATGTCAGGTTATAGATCTGAAGGTTCATGGCTCGAACTGCGATATCCTGCTGAACACGTTTCGTCCAGTTAAGAGGTGTTATAACCGTAGCAGTCATTAACAGTAGACAACGAGTGTCTCTGAGTATTTGTTCTCGCTCCGAGCAGCAATTCTAAATTATGTATTTCTATGTTTGAACTTCAAGGACTCTAACTTGGTTCAGAGTCTCAAAAGGTGCTATACCGGCTCTTCTCAAAATAAGGTGTGACATTAGTTTATTCGCTTTTCACCAAAGTTTATGAAACAAATATTTCTTATAATGATTCAAATTGACGACATTTTAACTATTTACGACGTGAAGTTATGTTTCAAGAATTACAAATAATGTTTATGCTAATTTATTTCAAATGAGATTTCACCAAAACTTCAATGGAGTTGTTTCATTTTGTGAATTAAAAATATAAAAGTTTACGAAAAAAAAATCTTTCAAACCCAAAATATAGACAAACATAAAAAAACTGAATGATGCATTTCAAATATAATCCGAAGCCATATTTTTGATGTACAGCTTGTGTAACTTTTATATCATTAAAACAATTTCTAACTCTAATGTTCTTTTCTCGGTGGGGAATCAGTTGTTAAAGGCTATAAAGGTTTCAAATAATTTTGTTTTCCTTTATGTATAACATAATACATATGATATTGTAAACTCCAAGATCAATAAACCTTCCAATTATTTGAAACCAAAATAAGTTTTAATTTGAACATTTGATGTTTCTCAACATCGCCTTTAAAAGTAGTACCTTTTGGAATGCATCTTGTTGGTTCCTTTTTCATATGACTATCAGATTTATAGAAGTAAGGTTTTCTAATGTTATTAAAAAGGAAAATCGTGGATTATGATCTTTTGTATTATTACAGAAATGAAACAAAATCAAATCAGTGAAAATTACACTGCATAACAATTTTTTTTAAAGTTTTGCTTTCTGAAAAGTGTTTGCTGATTTTGACAGGTACCTGGTGAGTATGCAAAATAGTTTTGGTTTTGCTTCATCGCGTAGGAACTCTGAGAAATAGTTAACTTTTTACCGGCAATAACGTATTTAATGGTGTTTATATTTTTAATACGCTATTAAGTTCAACATAATTAAAAGTGTTTTGCTCCTGATTTTTGTTTATATTCAATGTCCAGTGCATCACAGTGCAGTGTCCAATAGTAGTCAGCAAGCACTGACGGATTCCAGTTGCCCTGATATCGTTTTAACACTGCAGCAATGTCCTGACGAAAACTGAAGATTTCGATTAAACGGTACATGGTGGGCAAATATGGATGTGATTTTTTGTGATCAGCAGCCAAAAATCTATAAGGAACACCAACAGTGTTCAAGAAGCAAAAACTTTGTTGCACATTGTAATATTGCCCCCCAGTGGCTCAGCGGTATGTCTGCGGACTTACACGCTAAAATCCGGGTGTCGATACCCGTGGTGGGCAGAGCACAGATAGCCTATTGTGTAGCTTTGTGCTTAATTCAAAACAACAGCATTGTAATAGAATAGCAAACAACGATTTATTAACATGGCAAAGAAAATATTATGCGTTTACACGGATCAATTTTCCTTTTACTTAAAAATTTTCATTTGCTAATCTTGTATAATAATAACATAATGTACTTTCTTACTCTAGAATTAATGATAATTTTATTTATTACTGTAGGATCTAAGAAAAAATCTAATCACTCTAGGTTTTCTGTATTGATGTCATCGGAAATAATTTCGTAATAAAAAGGTTCCTCATTTCACTATACAATCCAGAAAGTGTAAAACGTTTAATATATGTGGAAATGTTCTATCTAATTAATTTTAAATACCAAAATATAATTAGTTACAAACGCTGCACACACCGACACACATGTATATGCGTCATAATATACTTGGGTATATTTAAAAGGTTTAAAGTTATTATTTATTGTCTTGAACAGTCTACTTTAATACAAGCCTTACTGTACCTTTAATCTAAATCCCTCTCTTGTTGTTGTTGTCACTTGAGCTAAGTAAGATATTTTATATTCTATGCATTGTATATTGTTGTTTTCTCACAAGGCGTTTTTCCTTTAACTTGGACGTTTCTTCGGTTTCATCCTCTTAACTTTGAAACACTGTGATCTCATATCAGTTGATCTAACTAATGTCAGCTTTGGAGAGTCGATATATTTAAACGATGCATCAAAAAGAGAGAAAAATTATTTCTGTTTATATCAGTTTTATAAATTTATTTATAGACCTATTTTAAGACCCACAAGCTCTCGAAGTAATAAATATTTAATGCGGATATATTATTATGGAAAGTTTAATCATACATTCATTAAATATATGATTTCTTGAATTATTTAACATAATACAATGCTTAGGGACAACAAGGGGTTTGTTGGTCGATCTCGACTGTCTCATTCTCTAAGCCAAACTAAAACTGTTGAATAAAAAATAAAGAAAGTCATCCGTTATCATTTATATATCTATCAAGCTTTCTTTTAAACCCAATAACCTTTACTGCCTCCATAGTATCCAAAGACAACCCATTCCATAGACTAACTACCATATTTTAACAATAAAATTGCCTTATACCTTCCCTAAACCTATTTTTCTACTCCCTGGTTCTATAATTCTTGTTACGTATGAACAACATTGATGCATTGACATTATCAGTTCCTTTTTACAGTCTTAAACACTTCAATTATATCCCCTCTGACTCCTTTTTATTCAAAAGAAAACAATTTTAAGGATCTGAACCTCTCCTCTTATAAATACCCCTTCATCTCAGGTTCTAGTTCAGCAACCCTTCTCTGAATCCTTTCAAACAATATCACTTGGATGGCTTGAAAGTCTGATTAACCATTACACTAAGATATTTTTCTTTCATGGCACTGCTAAGGTTATTTCCATCCAAATCATACTTCAAATTATGATAACCCATATTTACTATGGGTATGAAACTTCTTTGATAAATTCAAGCTTCATTATTTCCTTTTTAACTTGGTTTTGTTCATTAGACTTGTTTAATCTGCTAACTTTCTCGGGCATCTCACGAATACTATTACAAAGGTTTTTAGAAATGAGAAACAACAAAATAACCTTGAAGTATTTCCCTTGGTGAATAATATTATTTTCCTTCTTAAACATGTTAAACTAAAACTCTGTGAATATTAAGTAAGTTTGTTCGTTTTTTATAAAAATAAACATTTAATCAAAGTGAACCGTGCTTTGCGCTTGTGTTTGTCGCTTTGCATTTTTAATAATGGCTAATCAGTTTTAGGGATATTCTTTATATCTAGAATTAGATTTAAACCTCTCACTTTTGTTTGTTTGCCGCGTCATCATTTGGTGTGTGGTAAAATAGATTAAACTCACTTCATTAACCCTACTGCGTTGAACTATGTTATGAAAATCACAAATATTTCTAACTTAGCTCGATTGTTCTGACTCTTTAAGGTTTCCATAGCTACACACCAGCATCCTTTGTCTAAATATAGAAAATAGTTGTTGTTTTTTTTCTGTTGGGTCTTCCAAAGACATTATGTAATCTTAAATACATTATCTCCAATGTTTCTTGTGCATCATGGTTTTTCTCGAAAGTGTAATTTTCTGCCTCAACAAAGTAATTCCTTCACCCCATGATTACAAGTAGCTTCTGATAAAATAATAATAATAAATTAACACTATCAATACTTTTAAGAATATTTTGAATTGATATTAACTTTCACTGCAATACCGATAATGATAAAAGCCCCAAATAGATTTTGATTACAAAAACGTTCTCTATAACTGATGATAACAGTCAAATATAGATTATGATAAGAGAAACGTTCAAAACAACTGATGATAACAGTCAAATATAATTATAAGAAAAACGTTCGATACAAATGATGATACCAGTCAAATATATATTATGATAAGAGAAACGTTCGATACAACTGATACTAACAGTCAAATATGGATTATGATAAAAGAAACGTTCGATACAACTGATAATAACAGGAAAATATAGATTATGATGAAAGAAACTTTCAACACAACTGATCATAAAAGTAACATCGAATAAAAGGTAAAAGTCAAAGAAACGTCCATCGAAACTATTGCAAGTCATTAAAGGTCTAACAGTTGTTGTTGATTATTAGATTTTTGTTTAAATGTTATCAGAAAGAGTTAGTTTTCTCAAGATAAATACAACACATAATTTACAATAAACTTTTATACACGTGTGTTTTATGTTATCATTATTGGTTTCGTCAGCAAAACTTGTATCTTTGTTGAAGAAAAGAATAACATTCACCTGATTTGTTCCTTGTTTCTCACTTTTTCCTTCAGCGGAAGGACATTATATCAAATTTACACGTTGTTTATACACTTTCGCCAAGTTTATTGTCATACTTGATGTTTGGAAACGTGTCTATATTTTATCACAGAATAGAAACTTTGTTTTCTGCCTCATTTTTACAAGCTGTGTTAAAACTTACATATCTGAAATTGTCTGAATAAATAACATTAATTATTTTCTAAGATACTTCGCTTTGTTTTTGTTACCTAAGTTAAAGAATATTGATCATGTACACTTTAGACTAATACATAATGTACAATAATCTTATTTTCGTTGTTAAACAATATAGATTTATGAATACAGAATTCGAACGAAATTATGGGATATACAGAAATTATCAAAGTGTTTCAACTAAGATGATTTTTAGGTGGATCGTCGTGGTTAAATATATTGTATTTAAGACTGAATCATAGTAAAATATTTTTTGTATATTAATTTCAATGCAAGTTTTATTTTTAGTATACACAAAACTATTAATTATGTTTTGGATTTACGGGACAATTTTTATTTATTATATTTTAATGTGTTCGATGGTTTGAATTTCAGTGCTCCAAAGTTTCGGAGTCTGGTTTCGTCTATATATATATATATATATATACAAATATATATGGGTATATGTGTATGCGTGTCTGTATGTGTATATATATATATGTGTGTGTATCTATATAAATAGATAAATAATATTTCGAGTAAATCGTTGGGATTGTTTATGCAAAAGTTAATTTATGTTTCAAATATATTTCAGTTTTAACTGTAAACTTTAGGTAGTCTTCCTTGAGGGAAATTTAAGCCCCTAATGCTGATAAGACATAATGTGATCATCATGTATTTAGTGGTGAAAGTGATTTTGTGATTGGCAGGATCAAAGTCATTTTAAGTACTGAAACATTGTTCTTTAAAGCTGAAAATAATTTTTCTTTCAACCAGAAACCTTGGAGTGTACACGTTTTTGTCTTACTCTATATTAGTCTTCAGTGAACCAGCGGGAATCCTCAGTACTTGCGATACTAGAAATTATTAATTAATCTATGAAACATGTTTTCCTTTTTTATTAGCTATATTTTGGTGCACCAGTACTAGCTAGCTTATATCCGATTCAATTTTTATTGCTTATCAGATTCTCAACCATTCTATCTTCAAACTGAAATTGTTTTAAGCGGGATTAGAGTAAATTGATCTATAAGACCGTTGCCGTTGTCAAAATATCTCAATCAAAAGTATTTGACCTCCTAAGTACAAAAATGTAATTAGGTCTCAAATCGGTCAAGAAATGACTTAGCTATGAGCTAACAGTTTGTATTTGAAAAACACATACACTAAAAACTCATAACCCTTATACAAGCCGCTATCCCGCGGCTAAAAATGGTAACGAAAGAAACAAATTACGAAGTTAAAAAAATCAAAAATCTTAAAATGGTTAAAGTAAATGTTCTAGCAATGCTCTTGAAAAGTGACACACAAGTTTCCAAAGTCTGAAAACCCTATAAGGTTAAACAAATTTATTAATTTAGTAGACTTTACTTCATTCTCTTCATGATTTTGTACTGCCCGGATCTAAATTATACAAATACGTATGAATTATTCCATTTTTAACTTATAACTTTATTTGTATGGTTCTGAAATCGTAATAAATTGTTAGCTTCGCTCCCCCGTTAGCTTTGTTTGTTTGTTTCTTTGTTTTGGATTTCGCACAAAGCTACTCGAGAGCTATTTTCACTAGCCTTCCCTAATTTAGCAGTGTAAGACCAGAGGGAATGCAGCTAGTCATCACCACCCACCGCCAACTCTTGGGCTACTCTTTTACCAACGAAAAGTGGGATTGACCGTTACATTATAACGCTCCCACGGCTGGGAGGGCGAGTATATTTGGCGCGACTGGGGCGCAAACCCGCGACCCTCAGATTACGAAGCGCACGGCTTAACTCGCTAAGCTCTGCCGGGCCCCCCCTTCGTTAGCTCAACATTAAGTCTTCAGACTTGTGACTTTAAATATCATATTTCCTCACTTAAATAGCCCTTTGTAAGCTCTGTGCTTACCAAAAACCCACTAATCATCAGTCACAGTAGAACAGCCATAAAGGAAATTTTGCTCAAATGAGGGTTAATCTGCTTTCATTAATAGAGTTTTGGGTTTACTCGCGTATTCCTAATTAGTTTGTTGAACTGGTGTATATGTATGTATTATAGAGGTAATATCTTAAATAGCTGAATAACGGACGGTCAATACCACTATTCGTTGGTAAAAGAGTAGCCCAAAAGTGAACGGTTAGTGGTGCTGACTAACTGCCTTTCTCCTTGTCTTACACTGCTAAATTAGGGACGGCTAGCGCAGATAGCCCTCGTGTAGCTTTGTGCGAAATTCAAAAACAGACAAACAAACAACACTTAAAGCAAAGATCAAGTGTTGCTGTGCCTAAGTTTTGAATTTTGTTTTCAATTAAGGCCCTCTGGTAACAGATATTGATACTAATTTTCTCATGTTTTGACACGTTTATATGTATATTTCGAGGGTAATGCTTAACCCATAATTAAAAACTGCTTTATAAAATACATAACCATACACAAGTCTCGTATTGTACGTCAGTTTAAAAAAATCATATTTAAATGACGTAAACATACACGAACGAAACAGTATCTTTAGAAATAAAACAACAAACATTTTAATAGTATAATTCAGACGTCACAGGTCCGTAAACAATTTTCTCTGTTAGATGGAAGAGATGAATCTATTATATTTTAATAATAGAAAAAGTAAAAGAAATTAGATATGATAATGACTGGTTATAAATATAACAAGGATATGAGAAAGATATTCCCCTGAAACAATATATTTTATTAGTCACGGCTCCAATGTTGTAATCAAATTTCACATGTTAAGTTTCTGAGCTTAAGAGAAAGGAAACCTGAATACCACTTTCCAGCGAGGAGGGGAAGAAATTCTAGCGTTTCCCACCTGACATCAACGTGTTTTCTTTCAGGCAAGAATATTTTTAATAGTCGTGAATTGCGCATTTTGGAGCGAGACTTTAAAAACCGGTTTAGTTACATTTTATCCAGTCGTAAAGTAACATGAGCAAAAGTAATTCAAACTTTGAGACGATTTAGTAATTTTGAGTGTAATATCTGGGCTTTAAAGGAAAGATTTTTTTTAAACACTTGTTTCGAAGTAGAGTTTTCGGTAATTATTTTCTCCGTCGTTTTAAATAACATAATGTTTATTGAAAACGTAAAATAACTCTTTACTTACGACATTAATATTTTTCAGGTTTTGCATTTCAGTGTGTGTTTTGTTAGAGAAAAGTCGCATCTGCTGTCTCCTCAGTCCACGAAGTGGTTTCAGTATTGTAAGTCAAAAGACTTACTGCTGTTACAACAAAGTACTGTGCTTTAGTACAACATTAAACTGAGATGTAGTTATATATTTTATTGAATGGTACTTGTGTTTATTGTTTTTATTTACGTAACCTCCATTAGAAGAACAGTAAGATCAAGGTTGCAGCGGCCAAGTCAGTGAGGCTTTGTTCTAAAGATAAAACTTCATTTGTTAATGAAATTCATAAAAAATTACTTATGCTTTGTAAGCTTCTTTAACGACTTCCTGCACTTTGCGTAATCAACAGATTTTATCCAAATTAACTAGAAAGGCGAGAAATGACAACAAACTTGTATTTTTTAATCTTCCTTTATGAAACATTTGAATCGAAGTTTACGTTTGTAATTGGATGCCATTAGATCATTCTAGTGAAACACCGTACAACCTGACACTCGTTCGTTCTCATTAACGTAAATCCTTCAGCTTGGTCAGAAGAATCAGATGTTACAACCGTTCGTCAGACAAATTAATTTGTCAATTTTCGAAAGCTAGTATATCTAATGTGCATTATCATCAGATGGCGATTTTCACTGCATCACAAGGAGACCATTGGCTGGTTTGAATTTCGCGCGAAGCCACACGAGGGCTATCTGCGCTAGCCGTCCCTAATCTTGCATTGTAAAACCAGAGGGAAGGCAGCTAGTAAATTAATGTCTAATTTTTTTCTTTTTGTTACCTACATATTTGTGCGCATTCTTGTAGGTAGCGCATACATCCGCTTATATTTTATTACTCATCAGAATTTCTACCAGCCTATCCTCAATTTGAAATTATTTTGTGTAGGATTAGAGTTAATTAATTTACGAGACTTTTGGCGTTGTCAAATAGATCAATTGAAAGCTTTCGTCCTCCTGGGTCCCAAACTCTAATTAGTTCTCATATCGATCAAAATGACGAAGCTTTGAGATAGAAGTTTGTACTGAAAGAAAGAAAACAAACACAAACAAAAAAAACTCAGAGCAATTCTATGAGTCGATATGCCGCTGCTAAAAAGAGTAAAGATATAAACAACTTAATGAATAGTACAATAGAACTGAAATAATTACGTAAGAGGTGTTGTGTATAATGGACAAAGCGACTCGAAATGCTTTAAATGTTGAGCTTAGATGTGTTTGTTTGTTTTCGAATTTCATATGAAACTATACAAGGGCTATCTGCTTTAGCCATCCCTAATTTAGCAGTGTAAGACTAGAGGGAAGGCAGCTAGTCATAACCACCCATCGCCAAGTCTTAGGTTTCTCTTTTACCATTGATATAATGTATTGACCGTCACATAATAACGCCATCACAGCTAAGAAGACTGGCTTTTTCGGTGTGACGTGGATTCGAATCCTCAACTCTCAGATTACGAGTCGAGCACCCTAACCTTCTAACCAAGCCAGGCCTTTTCATAAAGAAAATGAGACATAAACATAAATATATTAAATATTTTTCAGACAAGAGATATTAAATTCTACTCCTGAACTTTCAGAAATTTAGTTATTCTCTTGTTTTTCCGAACATGATTTTAACATAAACTTTGTTAAATCCCGACAGTCCAAGCTGTTTGAGGCACAACCCAATTCACTATTGTAACTGCATAAACACATGTGACATGCGATTTTCTATTCAAAATTGTGTTTATTTAAACAGTGTTGTGATGTAAAGTCAAATGTCTGTGGCGTATATATGTATATAGGTTTATAGAATTCAACAAAAATGTTGTGCTTTGTTTGTTTTGGTAAGCTCAAAGTGACTGTGTTGCTTTTAATTTGAGGTTGTGTTGTAGGCTCTTACAGAACACAAGTTTTACCGTTTTTAAGAACTAGATGTCCATTGATTTGTTTGTTTGTTTTGGAATTTCGCACAAAGCTACTCGAGGGCTATCTTTGCAGCCGTCCCTAATTTAGCAGTGTAAGACTAGAGGGAAGGCAGCTAGTCATCACCACCCACCGCCAACTCTTGGGCTACTCTTTTACCAACGAAAAGTGGGATTGACCGTCACATTATACACCCCCACGGCTGGGAGGGCGAGCATGTTTAGCGCGACGCGGGCGCGAACCCGCGACCCTCGGATTACGAGCTCGGCCAATGTCCATTGAACTTAAGTTTTTGGACCTTAATTACAACGAAATGAGCAAAAAACATTTAAAAAAACAAATACGCAACTTTAACCGTTTGATCACTTAGACTTAAGTGTTAAATAAATATGAAAAGTGACAACTGTTCATTCCATCGAAATTACACTTCATATTGTGTAGTTATATTTGATTTTAGGTGTCACACACAAGTACAATAGAACTATATCTATACACATAGATAGCTTATATTTCCTTGCTAATATAGTTATTCTAAAGATATGTTTCGTAACCAGAGGGAAAGGTAACACTGTTCCTCTAACTAGATTTAATTTACAAGAAGATTAGTGGTTTTTTTGGATAATCTGAATATCTTGCTTAGTAAAACGTAATGTGAAAATGTTAAAACAGAAGTAATAACTAGTTGTAGTGGAAAAGATTTTGTGACCACAAAACAAACACGCAATTATATGCATATTCTTATGTGGAAAAAAACGTTATAATGAACACTAAAATGACCAAATTAACATACAAACCATAAGATGAGATTATAAAAATCAAAATGTTATGGCTCATGAAAACAGTTGTCAGAGTAATTTCGATATATACGTGTGTGATTGGCATGTGTTTATCTATGTTTATAAATACAAATGAATTGTACAAAGTATAATTGTGATATTATTTCGATATCACACTTGTATAAGAATAATCTAATAATTAAAATTAATTTGTTCTCTTTTCTTTCCAAAAATAATATTATAAAATTAAAAAAACTAACGTTTTAGATAGGTTTAAGGTAATTAGATTATTTGATAAACCTCATAAACAGACTATTTGTATTTTAGCTGAAGTTGTGTATTCTGTACGATTTCATTAGAATGTTGAGTATCTATGTCTATCTGTCCTTAAAGCACTTGGTTCGACAAGTAGTGAGTCGATTAAATTGTGTTAATACGTCAGGGTCGGCATGACCAGGTGGGTTAAGGCGTTGGATTCTTAATCTCACGGTCGCAGGTGCGAGTCCACGTCGCACCAAACATGCTTCTTTTTTAGCCGTGAAGATGTTATGATGTTACGATCAATCCCATTATTCGTTGGTAAACGAGTAGCCCAAGAGTTGGCAGTGGGTGGTGATGGCTTGCTGCCTTCCCTCTGGCCTTACACTGCTAAATTAGGGACGTTTAGTGCAGTTAACCCTCGTGTGGCTTTCCGCAAAATTCAAAACAAACAAATAGTAAATTTATCGTATGTTGACTTTCTTACTAAACTAATTGTAACTGTAGTGAAATAATAAAGCAAGATGGATCCGTGATCTTTATTGAATTACACATTAAAAAAACTAAGGTAGTTTCTGTGTGAATACAAATATAATAACTGTTTAGAACATTTGAAATGTACGTACAAAAGTAAATGTTGAGCATACGAAATAACAGATGAGGACTTACGTTACCCATAGAAGAATATATATATGTTATGTTTGAAATATAAATAAACATATTACATTCAATTAAAAAAAGTCATTTTTCTCGTCAAAAATATTTTCACTTGGAAAAATTTGTTTCGTTTTGTACAGTAACCATATATTTTAACAAGGTGAATTATTACGTTTATTAAACTTGTAATATAAGTCTAATATCTATCTATATATAATTTCTTTATATTTTATGAAATAAGTTATGTATATAAGACGATGTGGAAGGTTTTGTTCTAACTTTAATGTGATGTCTGAAACCCAATAACTACAAGAAATTATTTATTCGGAATACTTTTCTTTGACTTTAATTTGAATATTTTAAAATATTAGCAGAATTTCATAAATATTATTAAATTACAAACGTTTTTTTATAATGTTTTTGAAAATAAATTGGATAATATTTAATAAAAACAGAAATGTTTCTCGATTCTCTCGTTTGTTTGATAGAATGAAAGAATCACGTAGCACGTTTAATCGGCAAAATAAGTTACCCTACGACATATATAAGATATTATATGTCTAGTATTCACTGTTTCTATAAAAAATTTTAGAATGATCAAGACATTTGTGTTATTTCAAACTTTCGGAAGTTTCCTCATATTTCACAATTTCTTCCCAGTTTTGACTGTCAACATGCAAAGTTATTTCGTGTTTAGTTGATTGACAAATGTACTTGTTTATTGTTTAGTTATTGAAAAGCTTTATGACAGAAATATAAACATTTAATTTGTTTGTGTTTGCTTTCTTCTCTGTCCGTTGTGAATAAAACAATACACAATATCATTAATTCGATGAATTTTTTTCACTAGTTAATTTAACCAGTCTCTTAATCGAATTACCCTTCCACTATTCTCCGTAAGACAGCTACGCCACGTAGCAGGCATTATGGAGTCAGTAAAGCGTTAAGCTTTGATTTAATTACTGAGAAATGTACTGTGATGAATAAGAAAATTAAAAAAAGACGAGACATTAGGGTAATAATTATATTCCTCTAAAGACGTGATGATGGATCAAGTTACTAAGTGAATAATGTTTGCTCTTTATATAATAAATTTATGATTAATTATAAGACTTCACAAAGATTCCATGATCTAGATTTTGTAAGAAAACAAATTCTATATTTCAGAAGCTACACAGATAGGCAATGACGCATTTGTGTCCTCCTATTGTTTTTGAGGGGGAGGGGACAATCAAACTCTGATCTTTTTTAAACACAGCCAACTCATCTTTGATTATTTTAGCAAACGTAGGTAAAACGTAATATTAACCAACTGTACTCATTTGAACTATTGCTTAGATCTTTCATGGCTTGCTGCTAACTTTTTGTAAGTAAAGTTGTTTGTGGATCATACAGAATTATTCTGTGGAGTTGCATTAGCAAGGACCTTTTAACGATAAAACTTTCAAGCTTGTGCTTCTAACGTGACAAATATTTTTTTTTATTTTTCACACATGCTCTTTTATAATTTTGATTAAAAATAAACCTAATGCATAATCCAGCTGTCGAATCTACTTAACCGACGTTCACGTAAACATCGTGTGCTAATGTTAATCTACTTTTTACATGCTTTTTCATAAATCTGCCTCCTTTTCCATAACCTATTAACTCTACATTCCAATAGAAATATATTTTTATGAAAACCATATAGATTTTTGCGAGTGTATTTATCCATTGTGTGTGCTACATAAGAAGCTCCTAACGTTTTTAACGTGTATTTTTGTGCCATAACATATGAGGTTTTATATCTTCTAATACAATACAGACCAATATATATTTTTTTTTACCGGAACATCTTAACTATAAAACCAATTTTAAAAATTAACTTCTGTAGAAGAATTATTTTATAATGGCGGGAACAGTGTAACATTCTAAAAAAACATAAAATATTTTAATGTGATTTTGTTTTGTATGTTTGTTTCTCTTAAACAACACGTATATAGAATTCAAATTATAAAAAAAAGAATCCCTAAGTAATTATTGTGATTCAAGAAGGAACTTCAGTTAGATCCCTGGTTGATTCACGTACTGCCACAAATCCAATAAATATTGATATATATGTGTATTCTCTCTTCAATACACATGTTTCTTAATTTAAAATTAACTTCCTTTCTTCACTGTATAATTAATATAATTATTAGTCTGTCATTGACTTGTATCTTTTTTACTTAAAAAAGCATCACTTCTATATTTTTTGGCTGTCTAGTTATATACAACATATTAATGGTGGATTTTACAAAAGAACATTCCTTTCTAACTGCATGCACCCTTTAAGGATTTTATTTGGGTTTTTTTTTAACCGAGACTAACTAATCTGTATAAGAATTCCTTTCGTCAAATTTAGCATGAGAAATTTTCACTAAAAATTAAACAAAAAAGTATATAAAATATTCTAGTAGTTTGCATTAAATGTCGCTTTTGATTTTAGAAATTCTCTGTATTAAATAAAAAATAAAAAACTGTTATTTTGTTGTTGTTTATAGTTTATTCTTAGAACTTTCGTATAAAGAAATGAAATATTACTTGAGTTATTACAACATGGGTATTACTTCTTTAAGACACAAAAATAACATAATACTATGAAACATTAAAAGTGTTATATATTCTATTCCCTGGTCACATACGATAATTATCCTGTATGATTTACTTTTAGATTCAACTTGAAGACCAAAGTCATTCTGCTAGAGATATTACTTATCTGTGTATTCTATCTATTAAGCTGAACAAGTTTATAAATATGCTAAACCTTCCAACTAGAGACGTTCTTTTTATCCTATGGTAAAAAAGTAACCAGGAATACAATATCATTCATCGGACTTTGCATTTTGTTTTCTCGGAAACACAAAGGAAACGTTATTTCGTAAAAGATATTGTGTAGTAAGCATAATTTTGTTGTTGTTGTTCTTTAGTAGGATATAGCAGGGTAACTTACCAAAGCTGTTAGATCGTGTCAGATATCGTGCTTTCCTTTTCGGTAAATGCGTATTTTACGTGCTGACGATACAGATACAAATGTTTTTGCTTCTAGAGATCATGTTTTCTCTCTCGGTAAATACAAATATTAAGGTATTGAAGATCATAACATATTAAACTAATTACACAACAAAACCGTTTTATTTCAGAGTTGCATGTTCCTAGTTATAAAACATTGAAAACTTTTCTGTTTCTTCTCTGTAAACGTGAAACTGTGACGAAGCAGCACTACTGAATTCTCACGTTTGTATATCAGGATGAAGAAAATTCTATAACGTAAGGCTATTGGTTGAGATATTTTTATGTTTCTAAAGGCACAGAAAATGCAGTTGAAAAAACTGAAATCGATTGCGTTGAGAATTCTTACGTTTCCTGTCTTTAAAATGGAAAATAACAAACCTGCTGTTTTGGGTCACACTTTTTACACTATTAAGGTATAAACAGTGGTCTGCTCAAGTAAAATTTTAGATTTTCTTCTGATATAAACATTTTTATAATAAAGTAAACACTTTTTTATCTAGTAGTTCAATGGATAAACAATCATGATTAAAATTTATTTAGACTTACAATAAGTTTAAATAATTGTTTGTTTGTTTTGGGTTTTCGCACAAAGCTACTCGAGGGTTATCTGTGCTAGCCGTCCCTAATTTAGCAGTGTAAGATTAGAGGGAAGGCAGCTAGTCATCACCACCCACCGCCAACTCTTGGGCTACTCTTTTACCAACGAAAACTGGGATTGATCGTCACATTGTAACGCCTCCACGGCTGGGAGGGCGAGCATGTTTAGCGAGAGTCGGATGCGAACTCGCGACCCTCAGATTACGAGCGCATGCCTTAACGAGCTCGGCCATGCCGGGCCAGTTTAAATAATAACTATAAATAAAGTTACAATACTATAAGTTTAACTACAGATAATTTAATTCACTTTTCGTTTTACTTAGAGTGAACTGAAAAATTATAATTGAATTCGATCTCATGAAGTTTTATTTATCTTAACGAAGGTGATTGTGTGATTTAAAGAGTCCCATATGTGTTAAGGTAGCCGTTTGTTTATGTTACGTCTTTTTATTCGTTTAAATATATGTATATGTACATATATTCGATCTTATGGAACTTTTTTTAATGTAAGTGAATTCTAACTCACCGACGTGGCCCGGCATGGCCAGGTGGTTAAGGTACTCAACTCGTAATCTAAAGGTCGCGGGTTAAAATCTTCGTCACACCAAACATATTCGCTCTTTCAGCCGTGGGGGCGTTATATGACGGTCAATCGTTAGTAACAGAAAGTAGCCTAAGAATTGGCGGCAGGTGGTGATGACTAGCTGTTTTCCCTCTAGTCTTACACTGCTAAATTAGGGACGGCTAGCGCAGATAGCTTTCGAGTGGCTTTGCGAGAAATTAAAAACAAACAAAAACAAACCTCACAGAAGTCAATTATACATCTCAACTCAGGTACATTCTATTTTAACAACTGTTGGAATATATGTTTGAAAGTGAAAATGTACTATTCTTGGGACACATTGGATTTGGGGAAGATTGAATTGTGAAAATTAGTGAGGGAAAGAATGAGTAGAGAATGATGGGGAAGTAGCGTCGTCGACCCAAGGAAGAAGTGAGATATCAGTGTTTACATGGATTGTACTTCATGTAGGTGAATACAATCCTTTGGAATTTTATATGTATTAATGCATAGGGACCCATCGAGCTTTATGTATATAAATGGAGGTGAATACAATTCCACAGAGCTTTATTTGTGTTAATGTAGATTAATACAGCCCCATGGAGCTTTACGTGTGTTAATGTAGATGGATAAAATTCCATGAACCTTCATTTGTGTTAATGTAGGTAAACATAATTCCATTGAAATTTATTTGTGTTAATGTCGATTAATATAATCTCATGGAGCTTTACTTGTGTTAATACAGATGGATAAACTTCCGTGGAGCTTTGTACGTATTATTCAAAATGGATTTGGTGTTACATACTTCATATTTTTTTATCTAAGTGGATTCATTACTCTTTGAGGGCAGGTCAAGTTGTCAGTTTCCTCGACTGTATAGTAGTTATTTGAATTGATGTCGCATATGTTATAATTTTCAACACGCCATGAAAGTTAAAATCTTTTCACAATTAAGAAAACTGTAATTATCAAACAATATGTTTATTTATTTATCACCCTGTTGACCAAGTGACCCGATATATTTATACATACACGAGAGAGTTTTGTACATGGTGAAAACAAACTTCCTAGACCATCATAAAAAATACCCTGTACTTGGTGATACCAAAGAATAAACAATCGTCAAAAAATATGCCGGAAACTATTCTTTTCGATTTGGGCTCATTACACATGGTATAGAGATAAAATGATTATATTTTACTGAAAAGAAACTTTCAGAGATAGTTAGCTGGCTTTTTTCTCTTATGAGTACAGCCACAAATCTAATCTTGAAGCTCACATTAAGTACTTTTGTTGCCGATCTCTGTAACTCAACATTTTCTGCAATCATAAAGGAGTTTCGTTGTTTGAGTTTAAGGTAAATTGCGTATGTAGCTGTAGATATGTTTATTTTTTAATCATTTTCTGCAGTTTCTTTGGTGTTTGGAAATTGAACTTTGACATTTAGAGTGATATTCGGAACTTTTATATGCTTTATTTTTCTCCAGTGATTCAGAAGTAAATCTGTGGTCTTTAAATGCTAACAAATGGAGTCACGATACCTGCGATAAACACAGGAAAAATAGTCCATCATGTTAACTTATATTTAACAACAAACAATCAAATTTATTTTGAATATTCTAAAAAATAACTTAGTAATATTTATTTTATATTCAAGTATGATAAGCAAATTACTATTTTCTAATTGCAAAAGGCCCGGCATGGCCAGGTGGTAAAGGGCTCGACTTTTAATCTGAGAGTCGCAGGTTCGAATACCCGTAACACCAAACATGCTCGTCCTTTCAGCAGTGGATGCATTATAATGTGACGGTCAATTCCATTATTCGTTGGTAAAAGAGTAGTTCAAGAGTACATTGTTAAATTAGGGACGGCCAGCGCAGATACCCCTTGTGTAGCTTTGCGCGAAATTAAAAAAAAAACAACTAACTACCAATCGCAAAAACTTTGCATCTAGTAACTAAAACAACAAAAATATTTTAATCAGAAATCATAAATTATTACACCTCACATCTCTACTGATTTTGGTGGAACTTGTTAACCTCAAAAATGCAGGTTAATTATATATCGTAATACAGGCGACTTGAGTGAAGTGATACATTTATTTGTTTGTTATAGTTCACACAATGTTACAAGACGATTATCGCTATTTTTTAGAGTGAAAGACTAAAGAATTTTGTTTGTTTTGACTTTCGCGCAAAGCTACATGAGAGCTACTTGCGTTAGCCGTCCGTAATTTAGCAGTGCATGAGAAAAAGAACGCAGCTAGTCATCACCACCCACCACCAACTTTTGGGCTACTATTTTACCACTTTTTTACATTATAACGCCCTCACGGCTGAAAAGGTGAGTATGTTTGGTGTAACGGTTATATAAAACTACAACCCTAAAAATACGACTCGAGTGCCTTAACCACCTGGCAATGCCGGGCCTAAGACTAAAGAAAAAGTAGACAACCTGTCAACATTTTCCACCACCAACTCTAGGGTACTTTTGTCACTTATATAACACACCTAGAACCCAAAAGTACAGAGCGTTTTGTGTGTTTTTTGCCATTTTTTGTGGTAACGGGACGCCAACCATAGATTCAAAAACTGGAGTGCTAGCAACTGAGACGAAGAAATGAGTGATAGGAGAGGAATATTGATTTAAAGTTTAAATCTACGAAAAAATGTCTCTTACTTGTACTGATATGATATTATATGCATTAATTGCGTTATGTATCTTTAAAACCACTGGTGTTTGAAATAATAAAGTGATAACAGCAGTTGTACTTGATGTTAGTTAAACCATTTTTCTTCACAGATTCTTCACCGTCGTCAGAGCAAAGCAACTCTTTCTCAACGTTTAGTATTTGAAGCTACTGGAACGTTTTACATTTTATGCCAGAAAGGTACTTTAAACCATCCTTTTTTCACTTTTTTTTTTGCTGTTTATGCCAGAAAGGTACTTTAAACCATCCTTTTCAAATTTCACTCACAGAATTTTTCTTCTGCTGTACACTACTTCGAGCTTACATCGGATCTGTGAGAGTTTTTGTTACTTCTTACACGATTACAGTGGTTTCACGTATCAAAAAATTTGGCCAGAATAGTTTGAATAGATATCAACCTGCTAGTTAAAATTGGAGCCAGCCTATTGGTTCCCCACGTAGTAATCAACCTGCTAGTTAAAATTGGAGCCAGCCTATTGGTTCTCCACGCCCCAACTCTACCTCGATTTTTTCTGTTATTTTGTTCTACGCAACTCCTAATAATGATAGAAAAACCAGGACTATTGTGTGTATTTCGGTTTTCTTATAGTAAAGCCACATCGGGCTAGCTGGTAAGCCCACCGAGGGAAATCGAACCCCTGATTTTAGCGTTGTAAATCCGTAGACTTACTGCTGCACTAGCGGGGAGCCAAGAATAATGAAGTCTATTTGATGTGTTTGTTTTTTGTATGTTTTTCGTATAGCAAAGCCACAAAGGGCTATCTGCTCAGCCCACCGAGGGGAATCGAACCCCTGATTTTAGCGTTGTAAATCCGTAGACTTACTGCTGCACTAGCGGGGAGCCAATAATAGTGAAGTCAATTTGATATGTTTGTTTTTTGTGTGTTTTTTCGTATAGCAAAGCCACAAAGGGCTATCTGCTCAGCCCATCGAGGGGAATCGAAACCCCTGATTTTAGCGTTGTAAATCCGTAGACTTACTGCTCTGCACTAGCGGGGAGCCAAGAATAGTGAAGTCTATTTGATTGTGTTTTTTTCGTATAGCAAAGCCACAAAGGGCTACTTGCTCACCCCACCGAGGGGAATCGAACCCCTGATTTTAGCGTTGTAAATCCGGAGACATACCGCTGTACTAGCGGGTGGCGAAGTCTATTTGATATGCTAATAAGAAGATATCCACCATTCCAAAACAAAACAGTTTTTGATGTTCCCATATTTGTACAATATTCTTTATCATTCATATATGTTTTCAAATATATCGCAAAAACATTTGAAGTTGTAAGTTGCAGGAGTTGGGCGTAGCCTGAAATTTACCGTGCCAGGACTATGAATCCAAGAGTACAAGTTTTGCTTCTCCTTACTGTAGATATGCTATACATTCTTTTTAAAAAATGACACTTTGTAAATTTCGCGCAAGCATACTCATGGACTGCGCTAACCATCCCTAATTCTGGAGTGATAGACTACAAAATAGGCAGCTAGTCAACATTACCCACCGACAACTTTGTATATGTGATTTTAGTTTTCCCTTTATAACGTCCACACAGTTGGAAGGATGAACGTCAATAGAGTTCAAACTCACGACTCATGGGTTCTGAGTTAAGAAGTTCCCTAATCATAGGACCATTCCAAGCACGAGAATGGTGGTAAAATCTAATTATTTGGTTAAAGACGTAAAAAGAATTCAATAGTTGACAGTAGGCTAGTTTCCTTCTTCTTCAAAATTATTTAAAATCGGGGATAACAGTGTCTAATAGCCTTTGTGTACCTTTGTGAAAAAATTCTAAAACAAAAAAAAAGTAAAGGTTTAATGGATCATTCTGCTTTTTTTTATATACATGTAGTGCAGATTATACTTGTCATTGCACTACAAATATACATGTAGGCTCAGATTACATTTGTCATTGCATTACAAATATACATGTAGGATCAGATTACACTTGTCATTGCATTACAAATATACATGTAGGGTCAGATTACACTTGTCATTGTATTACAAATATACATGTAGGATCAGATTACACTTGTCATTGCATTACAAATATACATGTAGGGTCAGATTACACTTGTCATTGTATTACTAACTGCTGATGCCTCTCGATTACTTAAAGAACATAGGGCCGCAAACGCTGCGGTTTCGGTAACAGGCTGGTTTTTAAGTGAGTAGGTTGTTAGCCTACTGCACAACCCCCAACCAGGAGGACCGTGGTTCTTATCCCACCGAGGGGAATCGAACACCTGATTTTTTCGTTGTAAATCTGGAGACATACCACTGTACTAGCGTGGGTCCATTATATTAAATAGAAACAATCGTCACTAAATATTAGTGGTAGTTCCTACGAAAAGCTCAAATGGTAAATAACTTGTGCTAAAAAAAACAAATAATTATTTGTGTCAATTTCAATTAGAGCTAACCAAGACTAGTAGAAATTTCGTACATTTACTTTAAACATCTCTAACACTTGATAATGACCTTAGACATTACATGGTGATTGTAAAGTAATTAATTTGTATAATTTAATTTAGTTAGGTCACAGGTTGGACCCGTGGTAAGTTTCTGTATTTTAAGGTTTCGAATCCATGGCCATGGCCAGATGGTTAAGGTACTTGACTCGTAATCCGAGGGACGCAGGTTTGAATCCCCGTCACACAAAACATGCTCGCCCTTTCAGCCGTGGGAGCGTGATAATGTGACGGTCAATCCCACTATTTGTTGATCAAATAGTAGCCCAGCAGTTGGCAGTGGATGGTGGTAACTAGCTGCCTTTCCTCTAGTCCAACACTGCTAAATTAGGGACGGCTAGCGCAGATAGCTCTCGTATAGTTTTGTGCGAAATTCGAAACAAACAAACGACTTAAATAAATATATATCAACAATTAAGAGCACTTTAAGTTGTGTTTACGTTAAAAGAATGACAAGCAGTCCCTTAGTGTGATCTATATGGAGTTCAAAATTATAGGTGGCGCTAGGTAATTATAAAAGTTTATCCAGAAATGAAGAGTAAAATACAAATAATCAAGAAATATGTATGTATTATAATAAATATCGCCGATCAAATTTGTTTCTGATGTAATAAATAATCTTTATAATATTCTTAGACGTCTTGTAATTTAAGACTGTAAACCTTTACATAATATTCGTTGGTAAAAGAGTAGCCCAGGAGTTGAAGGTGGTTGATGATGACTAGCAGGATTGATGGTCACATTAAAACGCCCTCACGGCTGAAAGAGCGAGCACGTTTGGTGCGACTGGAATTCGAGCCCGCAATCTTCAGATGACGAATCGAACGCCTTAACCCACCTGGCCATGCTGGGCCTTGAATATGCTCTACACTACACAATGCTCCTCACAGAGTTTGTTTTAATTGTGATAGATATTTGCAGACTAAAACGATTGGTTTGTTAATGTAGATTTTTTTCCTACAAATGGATTTCAAAAGGTTCTGTTATATTGCGTTTTCTTTTCTGAGACAAACTGTTATTTTTTGTGCAATATTAATCCCATTGTGATTTATCAGCAATTGGCTGACATTAAAGTCTTTGATGTCAATATCTAAATCTTAACAGCTTGCATCTGTCACAAGTGAGTGGTAAAACCAGCATGTCCCTAACATCGTATAACTGTATTTATTTTTAGTCTATGAAAGTACGATAATTGTAATATATTCATGTTTTTAAACGGAAAATAAAAAAAATGTTAGATTGAATTCTGTGCTTAATTACGGAAAATCAGTTATCCAAAGCTAACAATTCCCGACTGTTTCTCTCACTTGAAGTAGATTTTGTATACATGATTTTAGTACAAATTAACTCTGTTTAGTAAAATCTAAGATGACCGTTTGAGTGCCTTCCCGACCACATCTGCTGGGTTCTATTCTTACTCCAGAACGTGAAGCGAAATCGATTAAGGCTTTCGAGTTTGTTGCCATTTCCACCAATATTGAGGCAGGTTAAGTTCTGCATAGGGTGTAATTTGTATTAGCAGTGGCATGCGAGTGAGATTACTACAGATTAATACGGATAATAATAACAGTACATTAAAACATATCATCTTGCAGCCTATCCCACCTGATTACTCCTGCTACTTAACTAAAGCACGCCACAAGAAATGACTTGGTATTTGAAATCTTATTCACTGTTCTTACTCAATGTGCGACATGATTTAAATTACTAAGAGTCTTAACCTCTTCTGACTTAACGGTAAGCTTATGACACTTAATATCTTGTTTCGCTACTTGCTGTGGCAGAACGCAAAACCCTCCGTGTAGCTTTACGCCTAACAAGAAACAAACAAAACTGTCCATCTTATTCTAGTGCAATACGACACACAAATTACTCTGTAAGACATTTTGTTTGTTTTAGACATTTAAATACAGGTAATTATTAACGATAAAGAAAGTTTCGCATTATGTCCATTTTTATAGGATCACGTGACTCGTATAAGTGTGTTAGTTATCATCCTTTAAAACTACCGTAATACAAAGTAATAGTTATCATCCTTTAAAACTACCGTAATACAAAGTAATAGTTATCATCCTTTAAAACTACCGTAATACAAAGTAATAGTTATCATCCTTTAAAACTACCGTAATACAAAGTAATAGTTATCATCCTTTAAAACTACCGTAATACAAAGTAATAGTTATCATCCTTTAGAACACCCGTAATACAAAGTAATAGTCGTCATTCTTCAGAACTACTGTAATACAAAGTAACAATAATCATCCTTTAAAACTATCGTAATACAAAGTCATGGCTCTCGTCCTACAGGAATGCCTTGATACAAAGCAATAGTTCCAGATAATTGAACCTTACGTAATACAAAATCAAATCTGTCGTCATTTAGGAATACCGTGATATAAAGCAATAGTTCTACTTATTTAGAACTACCATAATAGAAAATAATAAGTTCACGTCGTTTGTTAGTGATATAATTCATTCTTAATCAAAAATTGGAATAAAAGTTATTAGCGTAACTTACAGATTATCAGCTCGAGCTGGGTTAGTGATGAGAGATGTAGATTAGCGTAACTTACAGATTTGTAAACTGGTAGTCCAGGTTATCAGCTCGAGCTGGGTTAGGGATGAGAGATGTAGATTATTTAGCTTTCGAAGATTCTTCGCAAATAATAAAAAACCGGCATGATTCATTCATACAAATACAATATAAAATTTTATAATGGCCTTTTGTTTAACCAAACACAGAAAAAAAATATGTTTGAAGACAGTTTTTATGACTGGCTTTTTTTGGCAATTAGCGTATCAGATTGCTGAATTTGAAGGATCATTGTTACCGCAAAATCGCTTTGGATCATAGTCCAAAATTCGATTAGGGTAGTCCGATAGTTGCACACGAACGCTGTTAACGAGCTATCTTCCGTCTAATCTATCAAAGAAAAAGAATAGTTCAAAAAATAAGGACAGCCACTGCAAAAAGAATCCTTGTGTAGCTTTTCACGAAGAAACAAACATACAGTAAGTTTACTTTCGGTAAAACATACTTCTTACTAGTTTTACAAGAAACAAAATGAACAATAACTTGTTGTTTAAGTAAATTAAAACCGATAGAATTGTGCTTACCGTTTGTGAACTTCGTAATAAACTAAATAATATATCACACTTTGGTGTACAAGACGTTATATTACAATAGTGAAGGCTGTAAACAACAATGAATAATGGAGTGTATAATGCGTTATATTATAAGAATGAAGGCTGCAAACAACAATAAATGATGGTCTATATACCAAACTATCCACATACAGAATTAAAGAATAACTACGTAGTTAAACAATAAAGATAAATATTTTACTGTAGGCAACAAGATTGTTATTGAGTAATACAAAAAAACTGGATTTGCATTTGTGTAATTCTCTCAGAAAATGTGATAATTTTGGCAACCCAATGTGTTATTTTCCACATAGGTCGAAAACACATTGCTTTACGACTAGGAAATTAGAGACGTTTTTTCCTTTTTTTTCGTGGTGTGAGGTTTGACTCTAGGGTAGACTGTTGGAATTCGAACTGGCGTCGAATCCGTACAAGGACAGAAGACATTTTCCGAACTTTAAACTGCTGTAAGGCCGACAGTTAATCCTTTATCGTGAGATGTGCGGTGTTGTATAACGTGTGTTTTTACTCTTCAATACGGCCCGGCATGGCCAGATGGCTAAAGCACTCGACTCGTAATCCGATAATCCGAGGGTCACGGGATCGAATCTCCGTCACATCAAACATGCTCGCCCTTTCAGCCGAGGAATCGTCATAATGTGACGGTCAATCCCACTATTCGTTGGTAATGAGGAGCCCAAGAGTTGACAATGGGTGGCAATGAGTAGGAGAGCGTTATAATGTGACGGTCAATCCCATTATTCTTTAGTAAAAGAGTAGCCCAAGATTTGACGGTAGGTGGTGACAACTAGCTTCCTTCTCTCTAGTGTTACACTGCTAAATTAGGGACGGCTAGCGCAGATAGCTTTGCGCAAAATTAAAAACAAACCAAAGCATCGATTCTGACTGGAATGTGACTACATGATAGAAGAAACATATCCAAAACTTTTTTTAGGTACTTTAATGAAAATAATGATCACATTAACGTGTTCATAGTCACGAACTATAAACCATCGTTAAAATAAATATTGCAAACAAGGCTTTGGTTTTTTTAGCTTTATATAAACATGTTTGGTAGCTATATTATAAATATTATCCATATCTCAGCTTATAAATTCTTATTTAATTCCATTCTGAATGTGCCCTTCCTTCTTTTAGTTGCACAGCAGAATATCTTCAGACTTACAACACTAAAAGCTGGATTTCGATACGCATGATGGCCCAGAGCACAGATAGCCCCTTGTGGAGCTTTCTGCTTAACTTCAAACAAACAAACATTTGAATATTTTCATTGAATTCATTTACTACAAGCCTTGAATGGAAGGAAGAATTGGTACTTGAAAACTAGACCAGGTGGTTAAGACGTTGATTTCGTAATCCGAGGGTCGAGGGTTCGAATCCAAATCATACCAAACCCGCTTACCATGTCAGTCGTGAGGGTGTTATAATGTCACAGTGAATCCTACTATTTGTTGGTAAAATAGTAACCTAAACGTTGAGGAGTGGAGGTGATGATGAGCTGGCTTCCCTCTAGTCTTACGCTATTAAATTAGGAACGGCTAACGCAGATAACCCTCGTGTAGTCTTGCGTGAAGTCCGAAAACAAACTTCTAACCAAACTATGGTTCGCTCAACATACTAAACTAAACTAGAATTAGTTTGGTATTACTAAGCTTCAAATTTGGTTAAAATTATTCTATTCAGAAGTTATTGCACGACACAAAAATATTAATGTCCTCTTTTTAAAGGTTAATTCACCTTATAAATATTAATGCCCCTAAATATGGGCGTAGCTTAGTTAACAAATATCAAAGTATTAAACATTGAAGAAGATATATGTAAAACACTTTCACGTATTTAATTTTGTGGTTAAATCACTTCAAAAGTTTTTATGTGTTTTTAAGCTTTAGTTTTTCAGTTCTCAAGAATTATTTGGAGGATTTAGAGACAACGTGACATTATCAAAGTGACTTTCAACGGTTTTCTACTCCTAATGCTATATTATTGATGAACTTTAACGTACGCTGATTGAGAAAATAAATTTGGATAAAATACGTTGCAATTACCCATGTTTGTTTGAAAATTTTAGAAGGCTCTTTGAAGTCTACGAAAAACACAGATTAGAAGAATTTTGTTATTAGTTATTGATTTTTCAATTATTTACTATCTTAAAAAGTTTAAAATGTTTATAGGACGTTTGTTCGTGGTGCTAAATTTTAGTACTATTTTAAAATATTTTTGCCTCTGCGATTAGGACTACTTTTTTAAACTGCTTAATTCTATAAAATATGAGAACAATAAATCACAAGCTTTCTTTATGCAAGTGAAACGAAAAATACTTCTTAATTGAGTGGAGTTACAGCTCTATTTCGAAAGCCAATTTAAACTAACAACATTTCGTAGTTTGGTACTAAAGTACAATTGGTTGCTAGGCCTTACTGCCAATGAATTCGATCAGATTTATTTTAATAAACAAATTTATATTATCTGGATGACATATTAGGCATAGATTAGAACACGAAATAAAGATAGGAAATAAAAGAAACTCCAAGGGACGTATTTCTTCACATATGTAAAATAACCAACTCTTAAGGAATATAGACTCAAACAAAAAAGGCGTTATTTTTGCTCAAAGTGAAGCTAATTATTCTTAGAGTAGGTTAATAGGAATCGTGAAAATGTATTCGCAAAATAAACTCTGTCATTTTCTATCAAAAACGTTCACAAAATAAGCAAAATAAATGACCGCACATCCAATAGTTTTTTTACTCATTTGACATTAGAACAGAATCTCAATCCAAATTCGATAACGACAGTCACTCAAGAGAATTAAAAATATAAAGAGCTTTCATACTTAGCCAAGAAACACATTGATGTAAAGTATTTACAATAGCAGATGAGTTCAGTGTATTCGGCAAAAGAAGCTTTTTTTAACTCAAGAAATACGTGATTAGAATGAACAAATCTCCATCTCTCAAGATTTTTTAACTTACGTATAAAAAATATAACGTTTCTATTTTCGTAATTACTTCAATACAAATACATTTTCTTCGATAATAAAAAGTTATTTTCAGCCGACAGATTAATCGGAACGTGATTTGGAACATCTGACAGTTCGTCTATTTGGACATTTTTTCATTTATTGTACGAATAAGTTTTTTGGCATAAAAAATGGTTTCCTTGTGTAACAATTGCAGACGTGTTCAGGAAAGTTTGTATAAATAATTGTTTATACAATTATTTGATATATATCTGTCCTTTCATGAGAGAGCACTTTAACTTTTTTAGAGGTTCGACAACGAACTCTGTTAGTTCTTTACCCACTCAGCAGTATCTTTAAGAGCTTATAAAACCAGAATCCAGAGTTTCATTTCTTTTGTGGACGCTGGATACAGCATATATATATATAAAGTCCATGTGCATTTTTGTGCTTAGCGGTAAGATAACAAAATAAATTGCACGCATCTCCAGCAATGTGTTTACAAAACACCTCTATCTTCAATGGGGTTTCTTTATATTTTATTCAAAGTGCATCTTTGTAAAACACCATCATTCATAATAGCTTGTCACCTTCATAAAATATGTCATTTGAGGCAAAATATTCTCCCGTTCGATGGTTTTAATACAGAGTTTTTAAATTATGCATCCAACTGTTTTATACGCAAGCAACAATACGTCTATATAAAAAGTAATACCAATCACGGGACAGAACCTATATTTGTGGAGATAACTGTACGCTTGAAAAGATACCATGAACGAGATGAACCAATTGCTAAGGTGCGTTTTGGTGTTTTTCCTTATACAAAGCCACATCGGGCTATCTGCTGAGCTCACCGAAGGGAATCGAACCCCTGACTTTAGCATTGTAAATCCATATACTTACCGCTGTACTAGATATGGGCTCCAATTGCTAAGGATGATGTGGGTAAAGCTTGAAAAGTACAGTTAGAAAACAATCAACTTCATGAAATGAAAACACGTTTTCCTGCATAATCTTTATAATTTCGATTTTCAAAACAAAATGTCGACGTAACATGGCTGCTTCTCATTTTCCTTAATTCTTTTTGGAAGACATGGGGTAATTGATCTGGATTACTGTTCGCTCTTACGTTTATCCCATTTCTTTTTCCCGATAAATTTCATAGTAATAAGGTCCCTGCTACACAGTATTTCTGCTCTGAGAAAGAGCAAGTGTTGATTGCGATATTGAATTTTTTTTCGTGTTAGCTATGAGGACGCGCTTGAAATATTTCTTCTGTCTACCTCTTGTCCACTGACTTTTGTTTAACCGAGTAAACAATTGCTTTGGGCACATTGACGACGTGGCCAACCCAGCAAAGCTGCTGGTGGTGCTGGCTTTGTATGAAAGACAGATGACGGTGAGTCTGTCTTCCTAGTTGATTCTAAGAATATTGTGGACACTCTGCTTGTATTCCTCCAGTACCTTGAGGTGTCTTTGATGTGTGATCCAAGAGTCCAATCAGAACAGCAGGGTTGGAATTACAATAATCTTGTGTATCAAAAGCTTGGCATGGACCTTAATCTTCCAGTCCTTGAAAAGCTTTTTAGAGACGTTCAAAAGCTACACTTGAACATTTGAGGCAATACTGGATCGTTTCTTCAGTGTCAGAGTTGACCAAAAGGAGATTGCCAAGATACAGAAATTTGTTCACGTTTTGAAGAGGTTGCCGAGATACGGAAATTTATTCACGTTCTGAAGAGTCGATTCTCTCATATGAACCATCGAAGTTTTTTTTATGTTTTAAGCTGCTTGATGGAACACTTGTATTTTATGTGTGTCTTCAAAGAGAGACCCGCCATTTCGTAGACTTCACAAAAAATGTACAGAAGCCTGAAGATCTTCTTTAAAATGAGCAAAGTCAACGAAATCGTCCTCGTGCTGGGGCTGGATAATCAATTTGGTGCTTTTTTTCTTGGATGGAAGAGAGAAAAATGAGGTTGAAAAGCTTACTATCCATCCATTAGACCATTTCTATTTATCCCTATTGAAATTTTGTTTGTTTTTAGTTTAGCATAAATCTACAGGATAGGCTAGCTGCGTTACCTATTGCTTTTCAGCAATATAAGCCTTCAGACTTGCAATAATGCCACGGGTGGTGGTGGGAGGGAGGCTGTTAAAAGCTTTTTACTCACAAAAAAGAAAATGTTAGCGTAAATGTGGCGAAATGAGTGAGGATATGGCCTTACCTTCTTTAACCCGTCTCCTGACCTCAAAAGAATTTACTGGACTCACATTACTGATGGCGTTACCTTCTTAAACCCCTCTCCTGATTTCAAAAGAATCTACTGGACTTACATTACTGATGACAGATGCTGAAATGTTGTACAGAAATGTTAATAATGTGAAAATATCTATGGAATCCTATTATTGATGGGCCTCGTTAATAATCGAAACGGAAGTCTTTGTGAGTGCTAAATTACTGTGCCTTGTCACTGCTAAGTGCCATTTCTGATGTTGAAGTTTACGAAAATGCTGAGTTTGTCTTGCTTTGGAATATTGGATATGATCTTATAGCTCCCTCTTGACTTGATATCATTCTTCAAGGATTGGAGCGTAAATGCAAATGAAGAGAACATACTGATTCTTGGTAAGCTTTAGACAGAAAGTCACGAGACATTTGTTGATGTTAATGAGTATGTCAAAGAGTTGATTAAAAGTTTTATTTTTGGTGCCCAAAATCACCTCCGTGAATATGTTGCTCTTCCTTTGTTTTGTTTTTATCCAAAATAATATTGTCCTTGTTTCCTCATTCGGTTTCACTCAGTGTAGCAATGTCAATGTAAAATCTCCTAAGCTCAAAAGTGGCAATGTCCATTCTACATTGAGGTTACTTATTGGTCGGAGTTTCCAATAGGATCCAAATGTTCCAAGGTCCACCACATATGATTTTATAATTTTGATCCCTCTGAACGGACTTACTCACTCAGTGGTTAATCTAGATAGAATCAGGCTATGTTTGGAGTACCTTTTATATCCCTCTTCTTATTGAGGGAGAAAACAGAGGAGCTTAATGAGGCTATATTCTCCTGTTTCTGGCCCAGATCCCTTATAATATCCGTCACCTACGAGCCGATTTAAAATTAAAAGCTTCCAGATCTCACAGCTCTGCTCCAGTCAGCACTCGGAGACCACAGGAAAGCTTAATATTATATTCAGGAAAGTAAAGTCCCCAAAAAAGAAGAGACGCCTATGTGTGACTTCATTTTGCGTGTGGATCTCGTTTCACGCCAACAACCACATGTTATTTGAGAGAACGGGATTTTTAATCCAGTACAAACGACGATTGTGTATTCCTGTTCTCCTGAAGCCTTCTTCAGACTTTATAGTATTCGAGAAAAAAAAGAGCAACATCTTCTTCTGTCTGATCCACTGTTGAGGACTCAGGATTTGCAACCGAAGTTTTTCATTCTCCTAGCAGAATTATCTGACTAAGTTTACGAGCCCCACCAGCCTGAAGCAGTTGGGTTGAAGGAGCCAGAGTTTCTCCTTTATCTCAACACCTGTCAGTAGAAAATATGACAAGACAGGAAGAGAATTGACCGTTAGAAGTTATTTGAGATTGCCTACCACTTGGAGTGTCTTATAAGAAACGAGAGCTTATTCCCGTCCACATCCCCAAAGCCATATATTACTATGGACATTTTAATGAACGCTTATATACCCTTAAGAGATTTGGCTACCTAAATAGCTCATTCGACCCTAATCGATATTTCTAACCAAAACAAATAAAAATTAAGTCCACAAAGTTTTGATGTTGTTGTTTTGAATTAAGCACAAAGCTACACAATGGGCTATCTGTGCTCTGTCCACCACTTGTATCGAAACCCGGATTTTAGCGTATAAGTCCGCAGACATACCGCTGAGCCACTGGGGGGCCGAAGTTTTGATTTCGTTAAAGTTTCTTGTTCATAAATTTCAATCTCTGTTCCCCTTCTTTGTTGCTGTTTCAACTCCGTGCTATCTTATTTTAAATAAATATTTTGAAAATAGAAACTGGGAAAAATTATACACAGAGCTAGTTAAATGGCATGGCATATTGTAAAAAAGTATGATCGTTGTGATTTATATTCGATTTAGCAGAACATTAATAATGATTATCAGTAACTCAGTTGTTATATAATGTTATGGAGTGTAAACCGTAGTTGGGTAGCTTTTGAAGGACTTATAGCAACACGAACTGCACTCATATCTTTTAAACTATATATACTGTCTCTCTGAATTTATTCCTAATTTTATAATACCTATTACTCCAAGCATCAGATACGGCTACAAACGCCAACTTAAAAAGAAATTCCTTCATTTTTAGTTCAAGAAATTGTTTAACGTATCATAAAACAATAACTAACTAATCTTCAATTATCTCTCAATTTACTTTCATCGCAAATAATTCCTTTTATTTTAATGCACAATTAACAGTAAAGTTCTTTTAAAATACTTGTCAGAGTTACAGAGCAAAAATGAATTTTAAAACAGCTGTTAATGAAGTCGTCAGTTATTTGAATTTTTTCCTAGAATTAACAGACCATTGTTCTTTGTTTCGATTCTTCAAAGTGTTTTGAAATACAGTTGTTAAAGGAAGAGAAACAACAAAGTTAAACATCTTGAAGATTTGCTCTGAGTAAAAAATGCCATTTTATCTTCATTTTTCATTTATAAAAGCACGGGTGTTCTTATAAACTCTTACACTTTAAAAATTCTGTTTGCCATACCTAAAACCAAAACGAACGTTACGACTACAAATGATAACATATAATTGTTCGCTTGTTGTTTTTCAGGAAAGAAACTCATCTAAATTTTTACTTTTAATTTGCTTAATAATCTATTTTCAGGAATTAATTAATTTTCTCCTTGGAATAGGAATCAGGAGCTTAAGGTATGAAGGGAACAAATATTAATTTACAGAAAACTAAAGAAAGGGTTGATCTGTGAACGCCATCGAATTCATTTCTTGAAAATGCTTATATCCATGAAATTGTAAAAAACTCAATGAAATCACGTTTAAGAAAGGAAATAGTATTATAAAGTAACTTTAATAAAATTTAATCATTTTACTTCTGTAGCTTAAATTCATCAGATTAAAATTATTATTATTATAACTCAGTTGTACATACAGCTGAAGTGTGTTTTTTATTTTCAAATACGTTACCTTAAAACATACACGTATTAATACATAAGTTTGGTATAAGTTAATTTATACTATTCAAAGCAAGACAGAAAAATAAGTATGTGCTACAAAAACTGTAAGTAGGTAGTGTATATTTTGCAAGAAACGCAAGGAAGAGGACATTATTAATGTTGTGTTTTGTTGTTGATATGTAACAGCATAACCTGTTCTAGTAAGAGCTGTTGTTTTAAAAATGAAAGAGTGCACTGTTTGGGGTCTGCATGTTTTTATCGTGAGAAACCTCAAAGGCTTCTTTAATATGTATTCAATACAGAATACTTCTGAAAAATGTTTTGAATATTAAAGAATCGATACTGTCGTTCAATTACATACAGGTTTTAATAAGTTATAAGAAGTCAGTTGTGAAAATTGCGAAAACGTAAGTGAGAAATTTTTAAAAATATGCTTATGTACAAGTTTTCAATTTTTGCAGGAATAAACGGACTATGCTTTTGTTTGAAGAAAATAAATAGGGACTACAAGAGTACGCAACCTAAATCATAAACAAATTTTGAAAGACTTATTTTTAAAAATACTTGAAATACAGTGATTTTATTATTCTAAGATATTTTTTCATTCTATAAACATTCATGAATAATACAAAACAATTAGTTTCTATCATTATTAATACGATTAATTTTTTTCATTGTTTGTTATTTGCTAAAACATGTTACATGAAAACTAGAATCATAATATTTTTCTTTTAAGCAAATTACCGAATAGTTAAATAGTTTTTAAATCATCACTTACTTGAACGTTATTCACGACTGTCTCAGAAGGAGAAAAGTGAACTAGCTTGTGAATCATTTATAAATAAATTTAGTCTCCTGTTTAAAGTTTTACGAACAATCAAATAATCCCATCCTTTATAAGACTGGAAAGAGGTGCAAAATATCGAATAAAAATGTTTACAAAAACTGAGGTTCTGTGAGGAATATTCAAGTATCACACACCAACTCAAAACTGATTCGTGTACACCACTGCGCAAATGTGTTAGAACAAAAGAAATTTTTGTCTTTCAATTTTGTTGGGCTAATGATACTCCATGGAGTATTTTAACAATATAGAAAGAAGCTAGTACATGCTAGAAGAAATCAATTTAATAGTACTCCACAAATAAACCTTGATGTAAATAAACACAACGTATTAAGTTTTGTTGCGATGCCATGGCCTAAAAAGCGTAGAGAATTATCAGTAGAGAAGATAATTCATATAAAACTTTACGTGATGCTAGTTGGACTATCCGACTAAATGCTACATACATGAAATGTTCCCCAAACACTATCAAGTGCATCCCAGATCATGAGACTGGTACAGATATATTTGATAAAGGGAAGATAAAGGGCAAAACACCTAAACTCAATTATACTGATGTTAAGTATCTTTGTTTATGCAGCCTTTGGGACGGAAGGAAGACTGCCACTGATCTCAAACATGAGATAAACAACCATGTACCAAATGACAGAAAAACATGGTTGAAAAAGAGTCTATTGGGTAGATGAGTCCAAGTTTGAAATATTAGGTTCAAAGCATAGATTAGCTATTCGGCGGAAGAAAGAGGAAAAATGCTTATCTCAATGCGTAACACCAACCATGAAGTGTGAAGGAGGCGGTGTGTTTGTTTGGAGGAGTTTTTGTCTTCTAAGGCGACAGGAGATATTTGCAAAATAAATAAAATAACGGGCCAGTGCAAGTACCATCAGATACTGATCTGTCACGGTATAGACGGTAATTTGCGTATTACTGGTAAGGAATTCTACTACTAAGAATACAATGGCCCCACATACATTCATCCAACAGGTGCAGAAATTATTTAAGCAAGAAAGAAGTTGTTGGAGTCATTCAAATAATATAATGGCCCACGCAGAGCCATTATCTTTACCAAGTTAAACATATCTGGGAATTGATAGATCAAAAACTCAACAAATCAAAAGTTACTTTCAAAAAATCTTTATGGAAGGATATTATAGACCTTCAGAGTAAAATCTCAAAGATTTGGTTTGTTATGAATTTCGCGCAAAGCTACTCGAAGACTATCTGCGCTAGCTATCCATAATTTAGCAGTGTAAGACAAGAGGGAAGACACCCACTGCCAACTCTTGGACTACTCTTTTACCAACGAATAGTGGGATTGACCGACATATTATAACGCTCCCACGGCTGAAAGGGCGAGCATTTTGGTGTGACGGGGATGCGAACCCATGATCCTCGGATTACAAGTCGAATGCCTTTACCTACTTCCTGGTCGTGCCAGGCCAAACTCTCAAATAATGCTTTAATCGAATATGTTGCAACAATGCCTGAAAGACTGTTTACTTTTATTAAAGCAAAAGGGCAACACACAAAATATTAACTATTTGATGATATGAAGCACTTCCACTGAGTTCCTGTTGTACTAAATATGAATAATAATAAAATATTGGTGTTTCACCTGTGATTTGCCTTCCATTCCATCGTTCTCTGTTTGTTTGTATTTAACGCAAAAAGCTATCTGTGCCCTGCCCACCAAGGGTATAGAAACATACAGTTGAGCCACTAGAGGTGGGGAATTATTCTTTGAAAGTGGCCTGAAATCTAATTTTTCACTTTGTTCAAACACGTTTGCACATTATTGCACATAGATAAATTTTTACTTCGAACATAATTTGATAATACCATACTCTTTCTGAGAATAGATTCTAACAGAGCAAAGGTAAGCTCAAGTCTGTATGGATTATCTTTGACAGAATACTGACTCACAACTTCAAAATTCTTTAAAGCTTTTAGATTTCCGTCTTGAAACTTTTAAAACTAGAAAGTAAGACCCTTATGTTTTACCATACAACAAGTAAAATCCGTGTAATACGTTTGGTTACGAGTAACCTGTCTGATGAAAAGATTGTACGTGTAAGATTAAAACAAACCTTAACTGTAAAATTATGCCTTTCACGGTTGTAAAAAAAATAATTTTAATAAATAAATTAGTGAAGTACTTTAGTAAATTGCAATTTTCTGAAACGTCTCATACTTGATACAATATCCACTTTGTTTGTTTGTTTAATTTCACGCAAGCTTTGTGAAAATATTGAGGATGAAGGAACATCGTCTAATTAATTTCATAGAAAATAATTAAAGTTTCTCCACCAAAATTATAGGAATTAGTCAGTAAAGTTATACGTGTTCTGAAGAAACAACTGTGTTTATCTATTGATATGCGCATGTTTTGATTAGACAGCAGTTTTGAAACTAAATAGTCACTTGTACGGTCATGGTTAAATTGTTTGCATATTTTCTGGCATTATTACAAACGTGGAATATACAAATACACTTAGCACTGTCAAACTGCAAGATGCATGTTATAAAAAAGACCTAGATATATAATTCGTACAATGAGACAGAACAGCAAACAATTTTGTCAGAAACCTGTAGGCTCAGCATGGCCAAGCGTGTTAAGACGTGCCACTCGTAATCCGAGGGTCGCGGGTTCGCATCCCCGTCGCGCCAAACATGCTCGGCCTTTCAACCGTGGGGGCGTTATATTGTTACGATCAATCCTACTATTCGTTGGGAAAGGAGTAGCCCAAGAGTTGGCGGTGGGTGGTGATGACTAGCTGCCTTCCATCTCGTCTTACACTGCTAAATTAGGGACGGCTAGCACAGATAGCCCTCGAGTAGCTTTGTGCGATATTAAAAAACAAACAAACAAACAGAAACCTGTATAACTGTGTGCAATTCAGTATTTCAACTATCACAATAAAACCTGACCACAGCTTATATAATGACCAAATATAACATCGAATTATTATGAAGTGTAATTCAGATTATTGTCAGTGTTATTGTTATATCACATCACAAAGTACAGAGGGCGTGTGTGTTTTCTTATAGTAAAGCCACATCAGGTGCTGATTCTAGCAAGGAAAATCAAATCCGTGATTATAGGGTCGTAAATCCGTAGACTTACCACTGTACCAACTTGGAACTATTCTGAGGGGTAAGTACATTGTATTATACTATATTTAATAAGGAAATCGACAAGTTATGTCATAAATACAGCCGAAATAAATTTATTGTAAAATGACAAACGTCAAAACTGAGTTTTTGTCTTGTTTGTGAGTAATTTGGTGTTACAGAAAAGTTATGTAACAAACAAGCTTTTCGAAATCAAAATATTGATAATTTTATATCATAAAGAAGAGTTCGTATTGGGGGGTATTCCCTGCACTTATATGGATTTAAAGATATTAGAACCGCTCAAAAAAAGTCCAACAACAGTGCCTCAGTCCTGGTGAGTAAAGTTTTTTTCTTTTTTCTTTGTAATACATCAAGGCTCGGAAATACAAAGGTGAGTGAAAACCTAGTTCATGTGGTCCTTGTATCGGTATGTATCACAATCTTGAAGGATGTCCGCCTAGAAAAGCAACACAAGTTACGAGTTCTTATGTTTCTTCCATGACATTTTTGTTTGGCTTTCACATATCACAAGCATCTGGAGAAAGAAATGGACATTCATACTATTCCATGCAGAGACATAATGATCAACATAAGTACTTAATGATGTGTGGTCTGACTATTAAAATGGAAAATCGTTATTCTGGTTCGCTAGATGGATTATAGAAAGTAAACAGGAAGTAGTGGTGTGCTTTGAACATCACAACCTTACTGCAGATCCTTTTGCAATATAAACTACATTGCAAGGGTACTTACTACCAGAATTCACGTGCATCAGATAGAACGTGACTGCACGTGGAGAAATGGACTGTGACGATCTGATGAAATTCCGAAATCGTTTTAATATGGTGTCATTAAACAATTTATTATTATTAAATGCCATTCTTCATTTACTGAAACATTCTAAAGACATGTTTTTTTGTGTGTTTTTTTGTCTTGTTGAAAATACTTAACAATTGAGTGTGTATTTCTTATAGTAAAGCCACATAAGGCTATCTGCTTGGTTCACCGAGAAGAATCGAACTAATTTTAGCGTCGTAAATCCAAATGCTTACTGGTTTTAGGGACCTAAATATGTAAGAAAAATAAACAGTATTAATTTGAAGCATTGAATTAATTTAGACGTAGAACATAAAAAAACGTCTGTTTCTTTTGTTTTCAAACACAAAGTTAAACAAAGAGATATCTGTGCTCTGTGCGACTAGGGTATATAAACCCGGTTTATAGCAATATAAGTTTACAAATCTCTAGCTGTGCCACTGGGGTGAAGAGTAGAAATAAAGAAACCGACGTACTTTCGTAAAGAAATAAAGACGTATTACACTTTGTAAATATATAATAAGTAATTCCGTAGCCTTAATATATTGTCAGGAGTTTTAAGGTCCATAAATAACATTTATACATATGACACATATATATATATATATATATCATATATATATGACTGATATGTAGGGGGAGATGATGGTGCACTTAGACGTCATGATCACCATGTTGTGGGTGAAAAAAGAAATAACTACAAAAATTATCTTCAGTTCTTGAAATTATATTTTCATCATACTTGTAAGGAAGTTTGTGCATGTATGAAACTGAGAAGAGGGTCGGCCGTGGTTTAGTCATTGGCGTATCCGGCTGCATATAAAATGTTTCAATACACGAATCGTGATACAGTCAAATACGATCTCTACTTTCAGCTGTAGATGCGTTATAAACATGACAGTTGTCACCACTATTAATTTCAAAACTAATAAAAAAAACAACATATTAATGATGTCGTAAGTGGTTTGTTTTTTGAATTTCGTGCAAAGTTACACGAGGGTTATTTGCGCTAGAAATAGTAGTAATTCAGAAGTAAAAGACTAGAGGGAAAGCAGCTAGTCATCATCACCCACCACCAACTCTTGGGCTACTCTTTTACAAACGAATAGTAGGATTGACCGTCACATTATAACAACATCACGACTGAAAGGGCGAGCATGTTTGGTGTGACTGGATTTAAACCCGCGACGCTCAGATAATAAGTCGAGTGCCTAACCATTAGAACATGTCCGGTACTCCCGTAAGAGGAACATGCCATTTGATAAACATGAGCTGTTTGATTACATCGTAAAAAAGCGACAAAGAAGATGACTGATGATGAATAATTATTCTTTTCCTTCAATAAAGGGGTAACAATACTTAAACTTGAAGGTTTACTGACGTAACTGTTTAGCCCGTGTGTCGCATAAGGCATCTTTCACGTTGAAAAATGCCCACACAAATCATGAAAAGATTCCATTTACGCCATCTCTAGAGAAAAAATGAAATCATTTACATCCCTAATTCCAAAACGAAATGAATTTAAGATTTTTCTTTAAATTCTAACTAAGTATCTCAATGTATATGAAATAAATACCCTATAACCCGAGGGCTTTCTAAAGGTGGATCTTTCTTGTTCAGACATAATTCTATCTGAAGCAGAACACAGTTTTGTTAGTAATGGTTTCAACTTCTGTCCAAATAACAGCCATATTAATAAGATTGAGGTTCTTTCTGATCTTCATGAATTCTTTAGAAAATTTAGACTTAGGGAATTTTTTTCACAACAAACCTGTCCCAAATGAAAGTCAACATACACTAATTTTACTATTGGTTTGTTTAGAATTTCTCGAAAAGCCATGCGAGGGCTAATTGCGCTAGCCGTCCCTAATTTTGCAGTGTAAGACTAGAGGGAAGGCAGCTAGCCATCACCACTCACCACCCCAACTCTTGGACTACTTGTTACCAAAGAATATTGGAATTAACCGTGACATTATTAAGCCCCCACTGCTGAAAGGGCAAGCATGTTCGTTGTGAGACGAGTGCCCTAACTACCTGGCCATGCTAGGCCTAAAAGAACTTTAACGAAAAGTCTTTATGGATATCTTCACCAAACAGAGAACCACATTTAGAGAACTGTACTAAATCTGTAGGAAATTGCATAATACAGACATTAAAATATTTCTAAAAACAAAGAACAAAGTTCCACCTTTTGATGGTGCTGGAATTATAAAGTTTCTATAACATTAAAACTGAATATCTATTTAGATCTTTTTTTTTCTCAATACAATTCACGACTATATAATATATATATAACATTCCAATAACATAGGAAATATGTAAAATATTAGAGTAAGTAAATATATCAATTAATAGGCATATTTTGTAAATTAAGTGACTGGTTTATTTGTGTTATAGAATTTGTTAGGTTTTTTTTTATTTCTCGCAAAGTTACTCGAGGGCTATCTGCGCTAGCAGTCCCTAATTTAGCAGTCTAAGAGTAGAGGGAAGGCAGCTAGTCATCACCACCCGGGTTTCAATACACGTAGTTGGCAGACACAGATAGCTTATTGCATAGGTTTGTACATAACTTCAAGCAAACACAATAAGCAATTTCATGTTAACTGTTTGTCACAGTTGCTCTGTAGTTTCAAGTAACATATCATACCTTTATCAAATTGTAGTTATTACTGAAAAGATCTAATGAGAGCATTTATAGAAGAATAGCGATAAATTGATAATAATACGTTATCATCTTCTGCATCATACACTGTTCAACCTACCTAGATATAATAACATCTTCTCTTAAATACACCAACATCGTATGCTGTGTAAACCTTTTTATATACGAAAACGTCAATGTATTAATTAATAAAAATAATTTTGTACTTATTATTAACCCTTACTTTTCAATGTAGTTTTTCTTATGAAAAAAAAGCTAAATTTAGCATATCTCAGGGAAACCATGAAATCATTAGGGTGTATTTTATACAAACGTCATTCTTAATGGGGATAAAAAGTGTTACATTAAACCGAGCGTTTGACATGAGGATCTGGAACATAGAACCTGATACCATTAAAACTGGCCAGTTAAAAGAAAACTTAACTCAGATAAAGATATTGCGTCGTGATTTGTCTTTAACCTGAAGACCTAGAGCACGAAATATTATATCATTAACACGGTTATAACCTTCGATATTTCTTAGAAAAGACATCTCAGTCCGAAGAAACACGTACTCAATGTTCAGCTCAAGAATACGAAACATGAAACTCAATGACATTCAAATAGTGGAAAGCACCATCGTATCTGTAAAATAACCTGGTATTTATCAATGTTATACTTTAACTAGAATATCCATGGTAGTAAACGGTATGTTAATTATTAAACCAGGGTAACATTAAAAGGAAATATCTCCTTATCTTGATTAAATTAATTTATTTGTAATAAAAATGTAAGGCCTAACAAACTTTGCACTTTTGTGGTCAGTATAGATTTTGAAACAAGAAACAAAATAGTGTTGCAATTACGCATTAATTTTAGTAAGTTTTTCACTTTCTTTTTCTTAGTAAGACATGAGGAGGAGACGAATCTGGGTGTCTTCCCTAAGGAAATCAGGGACAGGTTTGTGTGCTACTTTTGGTGGGATACGGGATGGTGTCTGGCACAACAGGAAGGATCAAGTTAGTTACGAGGTCACTGCTGACGTGTATTAGGCGTTGCTGTTCCGAACCTCTTGTTTGATATACCAGTCTTGATTTGTTTGAACAGACACAAATGAGACTTTCTCATTCAGTACAGGTTGCGCTGCTTAATGTGGAATGTGGAAATAGAGGGGAAAAATACGTTTCGACGTCATTCTTGTAGTTCTATTGGAGGTGTCTGTAATATAAGTTTTATTCATCCATCGAAACATTCCGTCTTAATGAGCTATAGTTAAAGTAAGTTGGGGGATCTTTTCCTTATGTTGTAATAAAATATATCCGTGGCCTTTTACAAAGTATGGAATTAGTAACTTTGATGAATAAGCGACAGTATAATTGGCCTGAACTGACATTTACTGGACATATTCTCATAACATTTTGATATATTTTTTAAACAATTTATTTATATAGAATGAAAGAAGAAATAGAGAAAATACCTAATTTAGAAAAGTACATCGACAATCAAAAACTGACCTAACATTTGAATTTTTTTAAACAAAAATAATTATCAGATATCTTGAAATGTTAGACAAACAAAAACACAGATAAGACTTAATGAAATGTTAGACAAACAAAAGCACAGATAAGACCTAACGAAATGGTTTGCTAGACAAACAAAAACACAGATAAGACTTAATGAAATGTTAAACAAACAAAAACACAGATAAGACTGAATGAAATGTTAGACAAACAAAAGCACAGATAAGACTTTATAAAGTGTTTGGGCAAACAAAGAGTGGCACAAACTCTTTAAAATGTGAGATAAATGAAGAATAAACAAATCTGACAGCATCTCCAGACAAACATCTCAAAGAGCAAAGTTTTTAAAATACTTAAGCAAAGAGACTATGAAACCTTTCAACACATCTTGAAAGATGAAACCAGAACAAATTAATTTAATACAGAGTTTTGTTGTTGTACTGAATGCTAATTCGTTATTTTAACAAAAATCAACGTCTTGATACAAGAGAGAATACATTCAGATTAATATTATTGAAATATTGTCACTGTTTACTACGCGTAATGTAATCTGAACAAGATCCCATTTGAACAGAATAAACTGTTACGAACATAAGTTAAGCTCTATACATCTGGAAAGCTCCACTTACATCAGCTGCATGTTATGCACATAACATGATAGTAAAATAAAGTCATTTTCTATAATATTATATTTAAGTTTCTGGGTGTTTGGAAGAAGAAATGTCTTATTGGTTACAAACGAAAAGTACGCAACATAAAAATTAAAATTTTACTTTCGTCAAAGTTTAAGCAGACGACTAACTAATGTCTCCCAAAAGTATCTTATTAGGAAGAGCAAAGCAAGGATGAAATTTGGAACCAGAAGGCTTAACTCGTAATGTATAAGTAATATCTTAACAAAGGAAACTTGTTTGTTTGAGTTTCGCGCAACGCTACACGAGGACTATTTGAGCTAGCCATCCCTAATTTTGCAGTGAGAGAAAGCAGGTTGTCATCACCACCCACGGCCAAGTCTTGAGCTACTCTTTTACCAACGAATAGTTGGATAGACCGTCACGTTATAACGCCCCCTAGGCTGAAAGGGCGATCATGTTTGGTGTGACGGGGAGACAAACGCCTTAACCACCTGGCCATGCCGGTATCAAAGGAAACTTACTAGAATTAAAATAGTTTAATTTATTCAGTCATTAAGCGCAGAACACCATGAACAAAAAACCGGAATGCTGAACACGTCTAGAAGTGTTGTATAACCCAACAATAACTAAAATGTGGAATCTCTTCCAGTTTCTTTTTACAGTAGAAATAATCTGTAATCATTCTTGATATATTCATAAAATAAAATGCAAAAAAGTAAAGAAATACGATTTTAATGTGATTGTCATAAATTCGTATGAAAGTCACGAACTTTGACGTGATGCTAGTGTTTTCCACTGATTAGAATTTCATACGTTTAAGAGTCATTTGATATGCTCAGATTATGGGCCATTTTTAATTCAAGTTGCTTCATTCTTTTTGATTTTGTAATAATGTACTTGATAATTGTTTTTCTTTTATGATGAAGAAGGGGTGTAAGTTTTGTGAGCCAAGCTCGCTTAAGGAAAATCGGGAGTTACGACGAATTTTTACAAAATTCCAGTCAGTCATGTTTTGAAAAGTATCTGATATACTGACAGACGTATTTTTGTTATTTTATCACATTTTATTTCGAAATCGTCATTATTACAATGTTATTGTTGACAGTAAAATAAATGTGGACAGTTTTAAATTAGTTTCTTAAGTAGGAAAATGTGTATTGTATATTCCTGTACTATTCTCAGCAGATAAGTTAAGTAATCGAACATATAGTATTAAACTTCTGTCTATTATGAGTATTATGTTCTCTGTTAGTAAGTACTGCTTTGTTTTGTGGAGTACGTTTTTTTTTAAAAAAAGAAAGAAATGTACACCTTTTAAGTATTGTTATAACGTTCTTGCACATTTGATATGTTTTACCACATAAAAACACGGAATTATATCAAAGAAATCAAACGATAGATTCCGTGATGACGAGAAATTCACTTGAAGCAAAAATGTATTCTCAACCTGAAGATGACCAATAAAGGTCCAAACGTTGTTCTGAACTTTATTTTAATTAAGGATTTTAATACCTATACCAGCCACTAAAGAATACCAACGGTACATTTTACTTGAGCCATTACGGTTTTAAAAATTCACAACAACAGTTATAGAGACATTTTTGGCATTACTAAACATCATCTTTTCTGTGGCTTAATTAATGTACAAAGCAGAGATAAATACGTGAAGACATCCGAAAAGCATTCGTTCCGAAATGGTTTTTCTTTAACGGTCTTCTGTACGTGTTGTCAAAGGAATAAGCAAGTGTGTACGATTACACTGGTTTACAAAAAATATTTTTTTGTCTGAGGCAAGAATGTGAATAGGTGTTTTTTTACTAATTTGTGTGTGCTGAATTCAAATTTATAAACAGTTTTGCTCTATCATCTCTAGTTTTTTGGCTTTTAAATAGTCTCATTTTAGTATATACAGAGTATATACGTGCTTATTTCAACAGTTGCAGCAGCTTATTACAGATAAAACATGATAGATAAAGAACATTGACGGAATAAATATACTTGGATGACACAATGTACACAATTCACAGTACCAAAGACAGTTAGAAGTGTATTTTCTTAGATGATCTGGTGTATTTTGCCTCCGGGATGTCACGCAAGAGCATCCAGCAGAAGTATCCCATCATGCTGGGGTTCCACTTGCCTTGGTAGTTGCTCTCCATCTTCGTAATGTCTTAGTGGAATCTTTCTCCGTGCTCATCACTCACTGCTCCAAGGTTTGGAGGGAAGAAGTTGAGGTGGGAATGGAGAAAATGAATTTTGAGTGACATTAGGCATCCCATATCATCATAAGTCTTTAGCAACTTCTCAATACAGGCTTGGTAATTTGGTACGCGTGTGTTACCAAGAAAGCCACTACAGATTGACTTAAATGCTTCCTATGCTCTCAGTTCCTTTAAGGTAAGAAGCTCCTCAAAATCAGTATCCTTCAGCATTTCTCGGATTTGAGGTCCGACAAAGATGCCCTCTTTGAACTTAGCAGCACTGAGACCTGGGAACACAGTAGACAAGTGTTGGAAGGCAGCACTATTTTTGTCCATGGCCTTCACGAAATTCTTCTTTATCAAACCAAGCTTGATGTGAAGAGGAGGAAGAAACACCTTCTTCATGTCAACCAGAGGATTCTCCTTGACGCTGTGTTCGCCAGGAACGAAAGTGCTTCTAGACCCCCTGTATTTCTGCTTGTAATGCTGGGATACAGCTCGAGACAGAGAAATCAACAGTACTTTGTGAAGCCCGCTTGCATACCCATAAGAAGACCAATGACCTTGAGGTCCCCACACAGACTCCACTGGTACTGGTTGTACTTAACAGCTTCTTTTAGAAGCTCCATATTGTCATAGGACTCCTTTAGATGGACAGAGTGTGCAGTGGGAATGCTGGGATATTTATTCCTGTTGTGCAGAAGCACAGCCTTGAGACTTCGCTTGGAAGAGTCTATGAAAAGACGCCAGTCTGAAGGATTACGTGGCAAACCAAGAAAAGTGAACAAGCCAGGTAAATTTGTGCAGTAGCATAACTTGTTTTCCATGTTGATAAATGAAGCAAGGTCTTTGTTCCGATTCCTGAAACTGGTGATCCTTACATCTTCCTGGACTAGGTTCCACTGTTTAAGCCGAGAAGCCAAGAGCTCTGATTGCTGTTTTGACAGATACAAATCACGAGCAAGGTCATTCAGGTCTTCTTGCGTGATCCAGTGTGGCTCGTTGCCACTTGTTCCTGAATAAGAAGAGTCAATATCTTCGGAAGAGATTGACTTGGCAGAATCTTCCCTTGGAAGCATTCTTCATCTGATGAGGAAAGAAGATCCTTATTTACTGGAGGTGTTGGGACAGGAAGATCATCTGAATGGGGAACGGGTCTCATAGCAGATGGAAGGTTGGAATATTTGATCTTTTTTTCTAGAAGATGCATTGAAACCAGTTATATTTGTTAGAAAAAAATAACAATCATCTGCATGGCTCTCTCCAAACCATCGGGACTGCAAAGTTGAAAGCCGCTTTCTTGCCATTAAACCAAGCAGTTAGTCCATTGTAGCAGGGTATAAAATAGATGTGTGGAACCCAAGATTTGTCCTGATCGCCAATTTCACAGTCAAAATAATGAAAGTAGGCAGTTCTGAGGAGGGAAGTGATGGTTCGACGCTGTGCAACTGTCGTCCCCACACACGTAGCAGAAAGAATTGGCCTTGTTGAGGCATCCTCGGTGTTTTGACGAGCTTGAAGCCATTGGAGAATCTGAAAAAAAACAAAGTAAAATTAAATCATATGTAAGGCAATAATAATTATGTGCGTCGTTGGAAATTGTAATACAAATATATACCCAAAAGATTGTGTAACACAATTGTCGAGGGACACCAACCTCCTGCGCTGACTGCCAGTGCACTACTGGCTGTTGATTGAGACGTGTTGGCTACGCTTAACTGCCAAAATCCGTCTTGATATATAGCTATATATATATATAATGTAATGCTTTCACTTACATTTATTGCATAATAACTAAAAATAACTAATTAGAAATTAACCCTGAATGCATATACGCCTTTATGTACAGTATCCATATCTAAAAAACTAGAGGTGATGAGTAAAAACAGATTTCAAATCTGAATTCAGCACCCCAAAATTAGGTTAAAACAGCTATTTTTGTGCTTGCCTCAATTTCTTTGTAAACCAGTGTTATATGTGTTTCTGTTGGTGTTGATATTAGTGCAAAGCGATATACAGAGTTATCTATGTTCTGTCCATTATGGGGAATTTAACCTCGATTTTTAGTATTGTAAGTCCGTAAACATGCCACTGATCTACTAGGGGCTTTTAAAAAAGTGATTTAACATATTTAAAATGAATAACATTATTCAAATTACTAATAATTATATAATCCAATTACTGCTTTAATAAATGTATTTTAAGTTATAACAGAAACACATCTGAAAATCACAATAACTATTTGACAGATACGTAAACCGTTCGAATTCCTTTATTTTGTTAAAAGTTACGAGGGCCCGGCATGGCCAGGTGATTAAGGCACTCGACTCATAACCTGAGGTTCGAATCCTCGTCACACTAAAAGTGCTCGTTCCTTTAGCAGTGGGAGCGTTATAATGTGATGGTCAATCCCACTGTTCATAAGTAAAAGAGCAGCCCAAAGAGTTGGCGGTGGATGGTGGTGACTAGCTTTCTTCCCTTTTTTCTTACACTTCTAAATTAGGGATGGCCAACACAGATAGCCCTCGTGTAGCTTTGCGCGGAATTAAAAAAAACAAACGAGCAAACGAACAGTTAAGAATAAGAGTGTTTTGATTATAGACATCAGGAATTCCTATGGATAGCTTATGTCATCTTTCCTACATAAATCTTTTATCATTTTTTGTTTAGTTTAAGAAAAACGATATGCTGACTAAAGACGCTTGGAGAAAATTAGAAAAGATAAAAATAAAATTGTCTCTAGAAGAAAAGTGTTTCTTGTTTTTAGCTTTGTCAACATTTTGGCCATACATCTTTATAAAGACACTGCAAAAAACAGCAATAGTTCTGGTAGAACTGTAAAGTATTGTGAATTAGTCGCTGGATTTTCTTATTATTTAACAAGCGGGCAAGAATAAGGAAGGTCCTGTGTGTAACATGATCATACGCAAAATGAATTATATATATTTCATAAAATGAATAAGTTTCCAGAAAGAAAATTCTTTTTAACCTAATAAAATGTAGCAACACGTTAACAGTGCGACGTACACAGATATATTACATGTTAAAATTCTTACTTCCTTTAATAACAATTTATCTTATTTATGTGGTTTTTAGTTATTCTAAATTATGATGAATTTTAAAGCAGCTTTTAACTGGATTAATTAAGTTGTTTAAGGAATAAATTTATATTTCTAATGAAAATCTTGGGAAGGCTAAAATTAATATTAAACGAAAAATAAAGAAATTAGCATGTTCCAATAATCTTTATGAACACAAAAATCTGTTTATTTTGTTATATTAAACCTGGTCTTAGTCATCATTCATTACGATGCATTAAAATTAGAAATGTACAGAATTGTACACTGGAGATGAAGTTTGTTTGCTTTTTGTTAAACACAAGACTAAACAATGATTAATCTGCGCTGTGCCCACCACGGATTTCGAAATTTGGTTTTTAGTGTTATCAGCCTTCAGGATTACCGCTGATGTGGGTTTGGTTTGTTTTGAATTTCCAGTAAAGCTACGTGAGGACTATCTGCGCTAGCTGTCCCTAATTTAGTAGTGTGAGACCAGAGGGAAGGCAGCTAGTCTTTACCACCCACCGCCAACTCTTGGGATACTTTTTTACCAATGAATAGTGGGATTGACTGTCATATTATAACGCTCTCACGGATGAAAGGGCGAGCATGTTTGGTGGGACGGGGATTCAGACTTGTGACCCTCTGATTACGAGTCGAGTGCCTTAACCACCTGGCCATGCTGAGCAGAATCTCTAGAAAGACGAGTAAAGAAGTTTAATTTATTTTGAATAGTTCAATTTCATATCTGATAGTTATTCAATAGAAACCACGCGTACAACACTGTTTCTAACACTTTCCTTCTACAGAACAATTGACCAAACTATATAAAATATCTGAAGTCAGCCTAAAGTTGTTAGATATAAATTTTCAAATTGAGTTTTTAAAGTTGTTTTTCAAGACAAATTATTTGATAAATTTCATGAATTTAAAATTAAACCTATCATAGTGTAATATAAGGTTGAGGATATTTTATTATATGTATTATAATGAATCTCGTACGAACCTTCAATTTAATGTTACGCATTACGATTTCAAGTTGCATGAAATTTTAATTTTAATTTAGAAGTTAATTGAATTTCGATACGTATCAAATTTATAATATTTGTCAACAAGATCAATACACACAATTTTCTTTCTTAACACAAATGTCTTTTAATATACAAACAACAATACAGCTTATAAAAATGGTTATTACAAATAATGATTTATGTACAAACGTTTTCAAACTTACAAATAATACTGAATTATTTACCTGATCTGGAACTGAATATTTTATCGATGGTTCATAATGAGCGAAATAATTCTCTATTGATACACAGGTACACTTCCCTTGACGGAAAGCTACCTAGTTTCTTCACACGTGAGCTTTTTCACCGACGAAAATATCTAATGTTCTCGTAGGTATATTAACATCCGAAATTAATTTAATGAACTGGAACTGTTTATAATGTTGGGGATTTATAAACTTTTCTGGTCAAATATATGTTGTTGATCACAGTTATAGTTTCCGATGTCTATAGCATATAAAAAAACCAACCAACGATAGTATATGACTGTCTCTTGGCACGTCGATTAATAAACTTTGTGCAAAGCTCTTAAAAGTTCAGTTGTCAACAGTATTTTACTTACACACATGTAGCATATTGTTTATTCTTGCACTCAAGAATCTTTTACAAATTTAGGAAACAGGCGAGAATTTCGCAACACATAATTAGGTTACATTCATTTCTAAATATACAATAAACTGAAACAAACAAATATATCCAAATAAATATATAATAGTAAATCCGCGACTGTGTCAACAAGGAAATCAGAATTAAATTAAACTCTATATAGTCTAGTGTTAGCTGTCCAAGTTCTGAAATGTATGATATATTAAGGATGATAATATAAGGATAACCCCCTGATGGCTCAGCGTTAAATCAGAGATCATTTGACATTAAAAATATGGATTTGAAACCAACAATGAGTGGAGAACAGATGGACACCAAGTTCTGCTTTACGACAAAATAAGTAATCAAACAGTTGAACGACCAAAGTTCAATGGATTTTCTTGAAACTGTTGTCATAAAGCAGAAATCATTAAAAACGAGCGACTGGGGAGTTAAAAAAAGTTTACTCGAATCAAAAATGGACAAAGAAACACTAACGCATGACGTAAATAAACTGCTAGATATTAAATATTCAAAAAACATTTTTTTAAAATTACACAGGTTTTTCATTGGTTGTACGAAGCAAATTTTTTATTTATTTTAGTCACAATATTTTACCAAGCTCACATGGCATCGTCGTTAAATTCTGTTACACTCAGTTTCTGTATCTCATCTGATAATGCCGCGAAAATGTAATGAAATGTTAAACTTTGTGTGGTTTTGTTAAGTGTTCTTTGTGTGTATTTTCTTAAAGCAAAGCCGCATCAGGCTATCTGCTGCGTCCATTAAGGAGGGATCGAACCCTAATTTTAGCTTTGTAAATCCACCGGGGGACTAAACGTTATTTTCCTGCGCTTCAGGATGAAAATGGCGCAGCGATGTAGTGTCCTCTAAATAAAGAAGGAGTTTACAAGGTGTTGAATTTTAGTTTGTTTATTTTAAATTTCGCGCAATGCTACACGAGGGCTATCTGCACTAGCCGTCCCTAATTTAGTAGTGTCAGACTAGAGAGAAGGCAGCTAGTCATCAACACCCACCGCCGACTCTTGGGCTATTATTTTAACAACAAAAAGTTTGATTGATCGCACATTATAACGACCCAACGGTTAAAAGGGCAAGCATGTTTGGTGCGACCGGGATTCAAACTCGCAACCCTCAGATTACGAATCGAACGCCTTAATTCACCTGTCCATGCCAGGCCATTTGAATTTTAGTTTTTTCAAATGTGGTTCTATAAAAGTATATGAAGGATTTTTGAAAGCTTTAAGTAGCTTAGTAAGTGAGAATAATTAATGAATAATGGATTAAAGAATAATTACTTTTTTCTTTATGCTCGAGATCTTAATTAAAATAAGTTATATTTTTGTTCTTTTGTAACTCTTTATTTAAGTATTCATATACAGTATGAACAACTCGAAAAAAATTATTAACAAATGACTAATGCTTTTATTCTGTGTTTCTTCACCATTTGACTTCATTCTTTCATTACTAATAATCTTACAGGTAACAAATACAATACGTGTAAATGACTTTTGAATAGAATGTTCAGGTCTATTCTTTTTGCAATTTTTTTATTTTGAAGTACGAACAACATCAGTTTCTAATCGTATGAAAACGTCTCGATTTGATCCATTATTTAAATCAGTTCTTCTATTTAAGCAAATTTGAAAGCTTATTTGACGTTCATATATTCTGACATATTGGAATTGATATGGTTTTATTAGAGTCTGCGACAAACAGACTTTACGCTTTAGCACTACCAGGATAGATGTTTGGTTTTGGTTTGTTTTGAATTTTGCGAAAAGCTTCACGAGGGCTATCTGCGCCAGCCATTCCTAATTTAGTAGTGTAAGACTAGAGGGTAAGGCAGCTAGCCATCACCACCTCGCGCCAACTCTTGGGCTACTCTTTTACCAACGAATAGTGGGATTCACAGTCACATTATAACGCCCCCACGGCTGAGAAAGCGAATATGTTTGGTGTGACAGGGATTCGAACCCGCGACCCTCAAATTACGAGTCGAGTACCTTAACCAACTGGCTATGTCGGGCACACATTTATACCTGTAACAACTAAAAAAGCATATAAAATGTGTGTCTACTATATATATATATATATACTGATACGGATAGTAATATTTTCATTAAATAGCATAACGGTTTTCTTTTAAAACTAATTGAGGACCCGGCATGGCCAGGAAGTTAGAGATGCTTGATTCGCAATGTAAAGTTCGCGGGCTCGAGTCTCCCGCGCCACAAAACATGCAAGCTCTTTCAGCCGTGGGGGCGTTTTAATATGACAGTCAATCTAACTATTAAGCGTTACAAGAGTAGCCAAAAAGTTGGCGGTGGATGGTTATGACAAAGTGCTTTCCTTCTAATCTTTCGTTGCTAAGTTAAGGACGGCTTATGCAGACAGCCTTCGTGCTTATTTGCATTAAATTGAAAACAAATCAAACTAGATTTTTTAAGTAGATCTTAAGCCAAAAGAAAAAAAATACCTTAACCAAAGTTTTTAAACACATTTTTACAATGTGTTGAGTTTTTAAACGTATTTTTCACACCAAATTAGTTGTGAGTCCATGTTTTTGTTGAGTACAAGAGAAGTCACATATGAAATTCAAAGAAAAATATCACCAATGCCGCAGTTTTATATGAGTTTGTGTTGAATATGGATTACATATATTTTTTTTTATTTGGACAGTTCTCCACACCAAGTGTTATAGCAGGCCATATTATAGATCGCTTAATAAATGCAATACGTCGGTAGTTTTAACTTTAAAAACGGCGGTATTTTGTTGGTGTTTGTAAATAAACATTGTTAATAAAGTAAATTGTGTTGGTGTTTGTAAATGAACATTGTTAATAAAATAAATTTTGTTGGTGTTTGTAAATGAACATTGTTAATGAACTAAATTTTGTTTTTGTTTGTAAATGAGCATTATTAATGAAGTAAATTCGTTTTATGGTTTTTTTTCACTCACGTATAATGTAATATAATACAAATTGAACTTAGCTGATTTGTTTCAGCTGGCAAAAGTGCTTTATAAAAATAAAATAAGTCCTTGTGTTTTGAAATGTTATCGATAATATATAAATGTCTTACTGGAATTTGATTGCTAGAAGATGTGGAAAAAATTGTAACATTTGAAGATTTTACGAAACTGAAATATCTTGGCAAAAAAAACTCAAACCATTAGAGGAATTGTTGCATTGTAATATGGGAAATTATGTGATAAAAAATAATAACAATATTTGACAATAAAAATAGCAGACGCTATATTAGATGCAGGAGTTTTTAACGATACAAAATTACATTAACAAATTAAAATATACTTGTAAAAGATTTCGATTGTAACAAAGATCTTTAGCTAAATATCTAAATAGCACAATACGGCTATTTGCCGTATCCTTATTCACTTAATTATTTGTTAAGCCTAGTTTTCTTCTAACAAGAAAACCTAACGAATCTGTTTTGGACAATTTTATTTGATAAAAAGTTACATAATTGTGCATTCTTGAAAACAAGTGACTAAGTTTTCAGTGCTGCTCAAAACCTGGTGACCAAATATGGTTGCAAAAAGGAATAATAAAATATCTTAAAGCACGTTATGGATGTGCGCCAAACGTCTTCTAATATTTTGTTTACTAAATAAGAGTAGTGAGTACAGTAAATTCAATGCTTTACAGCGAGTATAGTATATCTAACATTTTTCAGCGAGTACAGTAAATCCAATGTTCTTCAACAAGTACAGTATATTCAAAGTTTATCAGATATCTAATTTTATTAATATCATTGTTTACATCGATTTTCAAATCTTGCGCAGATTCAGGAAATCGCATACTTATGAAGATATTGTTGTATCTCCAAGACTGCAAGAGGGTTAGGGCGCTTAACTCGTAATCTGAGGGTCTCAGACTCAAATCTATGTCACACCAAATATGCTCGCCCTTTCAGTTGTAGGGACATTTTAACGTAACGAGTAGCCCAAGAGTTGGTGGTGAGTGGTGATGACTAGCTGTCTTCCCTATAGTCTTACACTGCTAAATTAGGTACGGCTAGCGCAGATGATCCTCGTCCAGCATTGCGCAAAATTCAAACAAACAAATAAACATCTCTAAGCTCAATATTTAAACTTTGGACTTCTCTGATACACCTTGATTGACTTTACTTCGTGAAATGTTAATGTGTTTACGCGGAAAATTGCTTTGGTAAAAAACAGCACAAACAAATGGTGACTCAATGCACTTTAACTGTCATACTTGTGTATTTATAACACTGAGTACTTTTAGTTGACTTGTTATATAAAATTAACTTCATTAAGTACTTCCGGTAGTGTTGATAAAATTTGGTGTTAATCATTGTCATGGTTCGGGGCATACATGACCGTTCTTTTTTATCTATTATAACTCATAGAACTTTCTATGGAGAAATAACTTGAGATTCCTGTCACTTACAACACAAAAATAGTCCCTAAGACATTCCAGCAACAAATTATAAGCCGAAACATGTATAAGTAGTTAATAATTTGTTTATAATTAAAATAAAATAAATAAAAAGTTATATACAAACAAATAGTATATATATACATTTAAAAATACATACACAGTTACTTACAGATTAATATATGTATATATATATGTAATTTGAAATGAGTTACCTTATAAGGCATTAACCACAGCAGTAATTAGCGTCATTGATTTAAGCCACAATTTTAGTGCTGACGTATAGATTTAAGGGTATTACTATTAACCAGAAGAAAACTACGAGTGGCCGTTTCATAGCCTGTTTTGTTTTAAATTCTAAAACGTGGAACATGAAAATGCTGTCGTCAATTTCAATAGTTTTACCTCCGCCTGGCCCGTAATGACACAAGTGAACACTGCAGCATCACATGACAGCCTCACGTGACCACAGAACCGATCTAGTGCTCTGTTCTGAGCGAACTGGTTTAACATTCAGAGCACATCAAGCAAGATACTCTCCACACCTTACTTTCACGGAACGTCTCCTTATCGCATTGCGGCACGAGCATCGCGAACATCCCTCGTCAACGAACAAGTGAGCGGGGAAAATGTTCAGGAACCACTGGAATCCTCTTGCCAGCTGGTCGTAGGACTACTGAACGCTCCTGAACAAGACACATTAAATTAAAAAAACAAACAAGGTATTCTCTACAGTAGTCCTTTGGGTAACCTAAAAATCAGTGACCGAAAAGAACATTTAGTGAGCATTCAGATCAGGAAAGAACGAATACATTAACTTTCAAATCACTATGGTAAAAGGTATGCTGATTTGGACTAGCCAACTAAGGCTAATGACGGTCTGGGTGATTTACGTGGTTTTCCAGTTTCTGGAACAAACTGAGTGTGGCCTTGAGGGTAAGTGTTTAGAAATGACCAAAAAGTTTGAAGATTCATCTTACCTATAGCAATTTCATTCTTATAGAAATATATATATATATATATTATGGATTGTGGATATGATAGTTTTCAATCAAACAAAACCGTCGTCAGTTCATTTTTGTTTAATATTCCTTATTCAGCGCTTTACAGTGTATTATCCGATATTCGTAACGGCGCACTCTGGTTGGCTGGTAAGAAAATATTAGCATTCTTTCCTTCAAATCAATTAACATCAACAGAATCTACGGTCTGCCAAACCAATACTTAGCAATTTGATTTATTTTTTAAAAAAAATAAGCCGTATTACACAGTGGTTATTGATTTTTAATTTACCTTGAATTTCTCGTTTTACTGGAGTCTGATCGCCTTTTATTAACGTCTCGTTGGGACTATTTCAGTAAGTGATTAAATAGCCCCTGTAAATCATGTTTCTCTGTAGTACCTTAAGTTACTGCCAAAGTATTTGAATTTAGGCTGGATTTGTAAAGCGTTCTAATAATAAATGTTACAAGAAAAAATTTAAGAACAATTTTAGCTCCTGTTTCAGACTCAATATTTCCTGTTCTGTCAGCAAAACAAGTTTCATTAGTCGTTTAAAATCCAAACCATTTGGTAAACCGTGAAGATGATCACTATAACATGTATCAGATTGATGCAAATTAGCAACATTAATGTTATATACATTAGACCGGTGTAGATTAGCACCATTTCGATCGTATACCTTAGATTGATGTAAATGTATTATTATTTCGACCACACACATCAGACCGATGTATGTGGTATAAATAGTATTCTAGCTAATTGTTTCAATAAGGGTATTTTTATCTGATTACAATCGCTTGCTACATCGACCGACATCTGTTTGTCCTACTAACGATAACTCCATTAACGTTGTTGTAAAAATGTATTTTCGTAACGTGCTTGTAAACGTTCTTAAGTTTAATAACATATTTCTAACAACTAGGAATCAAAAGTTTTGGTAGTTCGTTGAAATATTATATTTTGATTTATTTGAATGAGTTATCTACATTATAAAAATAACATCCAAGAAATTTTTAGTGTTTGTGGCTAAGTGCAAACTGCACAACGAACCATTTATGCTGAGCACTTCTCATATATCAAACCCCAAGTTTTAGTACTCTAAGCCCTAAAACTTAGTACTGAGCCACCGGAAAGTGTTTGAAATGTATAAAGTTTATGGGATTAAATTATGTTATTGTACGTTAAACAATCTGCTTATAAGCTCCGAAACTTTGACGTTTCAAACATGATAGGTTAAACGTGTTTATATAAAGAAAAAACATGAATCTTACTGCAACGTAAGTTCACTCTAACTTTCAATTAGAATAATGGTGTCGTTACTCGTATGGTATTTCCTGTACTATAAAGTAAACACGGAACTAGTAATATAACTGTAACGTATTGATAAAGACACAGAAACTTTTCAATGTTTTTTTTCTATTCAACTAACATCCTTCAGTCAATATTGGTTGTTTTCGTAATCGATAATTTAAACAGACTCCTTATATTTCCACTTTCTAACTCATAATCTTTACTCGTTACAGGAACAGTTGTTTTACCGTGTATTCTTTAGACTGGATGTTGTTACAGGAACAGTTGTTTTACCGTGTATTCTTTAGACTGGATGTTGTTACAGGAACAGTTCTTTTACTGTCTAGTGTTTAAATCAAATGTCGCTAAAGGAACAGTTTGTTTACTGTGTACTGTTTAGTTTTGATGTCGTTACAGAGACAAGTGTTTTACTACATACGGTTTAGATTTAATGTCGTTACAGAAACGGTTGTTTTACTGTACACGGTTTAGATTTAATGTCGTTACAGGAACGGTTCGGAACGGTTGTTTTACTGTACACGGTTTAGATTTAATGTCGTTACAGGAACGGTTGTTTTACTGTACACGGTTTAGATTTAATGTCGTTAGAGGGACAGTTGTTTTACTGTGCACGGTTCAGATTTAATGTCGTTACAGGAACAGTTGGTTTACTGTGCACGGTTTAGATTTAATGTCGTTACAGGAACAGTTGTTTTACCGTGTATTCTTTGGATTGGATGTTGTTACAGGAACAGTTCTTTTACTGTGTACTGTTTAGTTTTGATGTCGTTACAGGAACAGTTGTTTTACTGTGCACGATTTAGATTGAATAAATGTATAAACATGTAAAATTATGAACAAATCTACAATTGAAATAAAAAGACAAAGCAATGCAAGATTTAGTTTGCTTAGAGCAAAATCACATTGGGCTATCTCCTATGTCCACCGCGGGGAATTGAACCCAAATTTTGTCTTTTTTAAGGCTGCAAACTCACTGCTGATCCATCGAGAAACAAACAATACAAGAGGTAACATAGTTAAAAATAGTAAGAAATAATTTATGATAAACCAAGTAATGATTAATGGCCAAGTACCAAAAACGGAAAGATAGCATACAATAGGTTAAATTTATTTAATAACAAAAATTCAAGTTTTCAATATCGGTCAACAAAACCGACATATCACAGAGCAAAGAAGCATTTGACTGCACCAGAATTTGTAACAGATTGATAAAAACTAATGACACTACAGGTATATAAATAATACTTTGTGAAATATTCTGAGTATCACACATGACTAGATCATACAGCTGGCTAATATGTTTCAATTATGTATATGGAACACATTTAGTGTAATTATATTTTGATGAATATTCAAATTATATTTCTAACCTTACTAATGATACCTATGAAGATTCACCTTAATGTAGTAATACAATTAAACTTTAGATACTTATAAAGTTTTTTTTATCTAATTAGTAATATGACTGAAGTACACATGTACTGATGAAGATCTCGTTTGAAGTATTAATGCAGATCAAATATCTTGGAAGTATATAAATATATGTAAAAATAAAAAAAATATTACAAAGAGACCTAAAACCAACATGAGTTTTTACATTACCGGTCCTTGTTATCATCAGTAAAACTCATAACAGATGATGTCTGTGACCATGTGTATTTGTTTTCTTATAGCGAAGCTACATCGTACTAACTGCTGAGTCCACCGAGGGGAATCGAACCCCTGATTTTAACGTTATAAATCCGTAGACTCATCACTGTACCAGCAGTGGACGTCTGTGACCATAATACCCAAACGCGGCGGGGATATTCTATCAACTAAACAAGATATCTACGTTGGTGTAAAACTAGCCAAGAACTAAGAAGAATTAGTTAAGAATTAGGGTTTGAGTGCTTGAACCAAATACGCCTCAACTCTTACTGTCTGCGCCATCTATGGGAATACAGTAACCTTAAATATTTTGTAATCATTTTAAAGTAAAAATAGATTATCCAACTTTTACAGATTAAAACAACCAACTTCCGCTCTTTTTATGAGATGTACAAAAAAGATAAAAACATTTCCATGGTAACAATAAACCACCCTATATTTCCACACGGCCCTTAATCTTCACCCTTTAGAGCGGTTTGTCTATACTTTGAGGTTACATCTAAATAATAAATGTCTTACCACAACTGATTGCAGACAGTGATAAGTGGTAGGGACAGAGACCTTGTTGGTTCAAGTACGTAGCTCCTTTTCCCTTAACTGATTTCCCTTCACTGCTGGCTAATTTGACATTGACGTATAGATCTTGTCTGATAGATGGAGTATCCCGACGCATTTAGGCATTATGGCCACGGATGCTGTGTGTTATGAGTTTTAATAATGACAACAACGAATGTTGATGGGAAAATTAGTTTTAATTTGGAGTTACTTTGTAATGTCTTTTTATCTGTATTAATTTCATCGTTATTATTTTATAGTCTCGATTTAAAAATTGCCTATTCACAATCAATGTTTTTGATAGTTTTAGAAATATTGGTTTATATACACATATCAGACAATTAATGAAAGAAAGTAAACAATAATAATTGTCGATGTAATTAAAGTTAGATAGAGCTATCTAACGTATTAATTAATTTGTTTGGTCACGGCTCTCGAATCCAACACGACAGCATAACTTAAAAAAACTGCTTTGGTGTTTAATGTATCACCCTTACACACAAAAAACGCATACATATGTATACACCATCGCAGTGCTCCATAAAGCCATTGTTTCTAGACTATTTGTTTCAACACTGGCTTCGTGACTCGATATTGAGATTGCACACAAAGTTTGATTTTTTATAAAATAATAGGTTTTGTTTTCCATGCAACATGCTTCGTCAGCACAACATTCTTAATAGAGAAGTTCATTGGATTTTCAATCAACTTTAAGGAACAAAACAAATCAGCCGGTTTGACCACGATGGCGCCGGGGAATAGTGCAGATGGTTCGGCAGCAAGACCATAAATATCACAAGAAAAATGGTGGATCAATACATAATAAGCTATATCCTTCCAAGTGTAACCTTTGTTGGCTGATTCACAGACAAAAATTTAAAGGCTGTATCAGTTATTATTTTCAGCGATTTCCATCAACGTATTTTTTTGTGCGCTATTTCCTTAAACACAAACAAGTTAGATGAAAATAGCTTCCCCCTCGAAATGTCTTTGATATTTATGATAAAAAAAATGCGTCATTCACAATCCATTGAGATAACAAACTATAGAATTCCGTCAGTCAAACGTGATATGCCTCTTAATATATTTTTCAGTTCAGATTTTCAAATTACGATATAAAAGTTATTTGTAAACATTGTCGATGTCCTTGTAAATACCTGATAAAACAAACTTGCAAACTTAAACTTGAAAAAAGTTGTTTTAATTTTGATGACAGATTACCCATAATCCAGCTGCGCGTGTTTATAAAATAAAATTCGTTTTGTTTAATATGTAAGATTTTTTTTTTACAAATCTGAAAGAAAACAAACTCTTACTCAGATCAAAGTATTATTTCGTTTACAACAATGAGCGTTTTTTATTACTATATTTGAGTACTATAGTAATCGATAAGACTCCCACGTCGCGATTCGTCCAGAGAAATTTATAGCCAACGGTTGTCAATATTTTGAGCGTAACAAAATGTCACTTGATTTCAATGGAAGTTATTCACTTACGTAAAAATACATACGACGTTTCACGAAAAATTTGTATACATGATGGAGAAAAATGGATATCATTTCGAATTCAGCGTCCAGGAATTACTGTGAAAGATGTAAAAATTTCAAAGCAGTTAAACCATAGCAGGCCTGTGTAAATTATATAAATTGTATGAAACAACCTGTAGAAGTAACTTATGTTTGTAGAGTTAAGTCTCTCTACTTTCCCAAACCTTATGCAAAATATAGTTTTCAATTCATATACTTTAATTCGAGCTTCAATATATTTAAAACGACTTCTGCTTTTGCGATAGAGGGCCAAACGTTGCTTGAAGGGCTCATCTGTTTTAACCATTTGCATATTGTCAGTAAGTCAGTCAGTAGACAGTATAATGACGCTTAATGTTGCAATTTGTACTGCAGTGACATCAGTAGAATGTTCACGTGCAATGAATTATGAAAATAATTAGGCACTCTGTAGGCTACAACACAGAATTACATATGGACTTCACAAGCTTCTTAATTTTATTATTAACTCTTGAAACAGAACACTTGTGAAGTACATGTTTTATACACCTAACACTTTTATACTGCACAGAACACTTTCGGAAGTACACGTTTTATAAACCTAAACTTTTATTCTGCACAGAACACTTTCGGAAGTACATGTTTTATACACCTAACACTTTTATACTTCGTTGTTATGCACTATGACTTGGTTGAAAATGAATGGAAAAAATTACTTGCCATCCAGTGGCACGGGTTTCAATATCCGTGATTGCCAGATCACAGACAGCCCATTATATAGTTTTGTGCTTAACTCAAAATAAATAAAATTATTATTCAATATTCGAAAATTTATAAGAATACATTATTTCCAGAATAAATAGGGAAATGTTAGATTTAATCAAATGTAATTAGTCCCACATACAAAAATAGATATTTCTTTACAATTCAGAGCGCGTGACTCACAATCTGCAGGCCACAGGTTCGAAACTTTGTTAAGGAGCATTCTCATCCGTTCGAACTTTGTGGTGTTAAAATGTTTTTCTTTCAATCTCACCATTTATTGGTAAAAAGAGTAGACCAAGCAGCCTTCCCTATAGTCTATGACATCTAAATTAGACGTGATAAAACTTCTAAATAAAATATAAAAAACTTTATTAATTAATACTCTAAGCAACAAGAATCATTAACAAGTAGTGCGTTTAGAATGATAGGTTTCACAGCCATTTCAAGTATTCACGTTTTGTGTTTAGCTAACCTGAGAATGTAGATCGTCAGTACCCTTTGTTTGCGATACGTGGTGGTGGTTATCTTAGATACGGCGGTAGTAATTTATCTGAACAGGCATGTCATAGAAATTATAAATATCACGCTTCTAATCCATTCATATAAATTAAATTGTACGTGAATAGCAAATTTTAAGCATTTGATGTTTGAAAATACCAACGTGTCTGGACTATTACTGTGGTCTGTGAAACAGATTTAGAGTAAGATAGGTTAGCTGTTCATTGGATAGTTATCTTGTTATTTCGTCTCTTTGGTGGATTTCTGAACGACTGTAAGCTTATACTGTTTACTTGAACAAAGATAATGAAATGATAAGGTGTAGAGGTTGTTATTTTAGTAGAACATTGTAGACTACAGTAGAAATGTCAAAATAATTATTAGAAGTAAAATGAAATTGACGACCATCAAACGTATATACGTAATTATGCAAACAAAGTACAGTAGTACTGACAAGTCAGAGTGCATAAATATGTATCACTCTGGCCGTTTTCCCAATGTGATTATGTATACTGCCGACTAAAAAAGTAGACCCTTCAACTTTAAATATTTCATTACCGATTTCGAATCTTGTTCCAAAATATTAAAAGTATGGCGTAAGTTTGTTTACCTGTTTGCAGTATAATATCAAAAGTAGGTAGTGGTGAACTGTTTTTAAGGAGAGATTTAAGGTTATATGTGGATGCACACTCTTCCTTACTTTTACTCATAAGTTATAATTAATAATTAATTACTAACATGACTCCCTGTCGTTAACGCCGTGTTTGCTTAAAGATCAGTTTGCTGGTTCGCCAGTCCTTCTCAGTAATGTGCAGATTGACACGTGTAAAAGTAATTATATTATGAAACTAACAAACAACTTAATTTTAAATAAATAAATAATAAAAATTCCCCGAAATAACTGTGATGACATAAATAAAATTTAGGCCCCCCGATGGCCAGGTGGTTAAGGCACTCAACTCGTAATCCAAGGGTTGCGTGTTCGAATCCCAGTCACACCAAACATGCTCGCCCTTTCAGCTGTGGGAGCGTTATAATGTGACGGTCAGTCCCATTATTCGTTGGTGAAATAGTAGCCCAAGAGTTGGTGGTGAGTGGTGATGACTAACTGCTTTCTCTCTAGTCTTACACTGCTAAATTATGGACGACTAACGCAGACAGCCTTCTGCCCTATTTTTTGCCACTAATATATTTTAAAATTACGAACCTACAAAATGCACAGATAACTATTGATACTGGATAACTTATTTCATTCGTCACCATCAATTAAAAAAATGTTTTTTTCCCTATAAAAGTTTAAATGTATTTGTTCAGTAAATATTGATATTTCAGTAAAAGTTGTGTAACAGTTCTAATTCATCTTTCTGACGTAGGTTATTCAAAAATAATCGTAAGATATTTGTTTTGTTTCATTATTTTTCTTTAGTTCGAGCGTAACGCGACGTGATTCTGTTGTACATATGTTTTTCTCTTAACTTATTGTAAACGTTTCACTCAACCTATTGGATTTTTGTGAACCAACGCAACATTTCAGACCTGATCTTGACACATCTAGACATTTTATAATATGACCTAAAAAAAAAAAAGGTAGTAGTGTCCATTTATAATTCTCCAGACTGGACAACAAGACCAACTGGCTTGGCATTTCTTCATAAATCTTAAATATTTGATTATTATTTTATCATATTTTGGCTATGACTGCAAGTTACTAAATAAAATTACATCAAAATTAGACTTGGAGAAAACAATGGTAATATTTATTAAAACATAGGACAAAATGTTAAATTCTTATGATACTAATTAGTTCCAGTATCTTCAGAATATGCATACAGCTTTCGATTGGTGTTCTCCAAGAACAGTTAACTCGTGTGTATTCATCCACGCTAGTACAGTGGTAAATCTACGGATTTACAACGCTAAAATCAGTGGGTTCGATTCCCCACGGTAGACTCAGCAGATAGCCCGATGCGGCGTTGCTATAAAAAAAATACACACGTGTATACACTTTTATACATGCATTGAGTTATATTAGCAAAGTTTGTTTATTTGTTTTTCAGTTTTGCGCAAAACTACACGAGAACTATCTGCGCTAGCTGCCCATAATTTAGAAGTGTAAGACTAGAGAGAAGGTAACTAGTCATCACCACCCACCGCCAATTCTTGGGCTACACTTTTACCAACGAATAATGAGATTGACGGTAACTTTATAACGCTCCTACGACTGAAAGGACGAGCATGTTTGGTATGAAGGAGATTCGAACCCGTGACTCTCAGATTACGATTCCAGCGCTTTAACAACCTAGCCATACCAAGCCTATTAACGAACTAAATGTTATTATGTTTATTGGTCTTTCAAACAAATAATGTAATATATTTTAAACGAAAAAAAGCATCGACATGTATCTTCTATTGATAATAAAAATACGTGATCACGAAGAGAATAATAGTACTTAGTAATTCAGGATTCCCTTCAGTCTATATTAGAATCATTGCCCATCTGCTGATTGAAAGGAAACCTAACCTGCTTATTTATAACTAGAACGTCCTTAAACCTCGAGTAAATAAAGTAGTAATAATCTAAGTGTATTTTGAGTAGCTTAGCAGTGCGTATATCTTTATTAATCAGCTATGGATATTCACTAATGAAATCAATATACGTATATACTTATTTAACTATAATGTTTTTATTGTGACAATCATTTAATAACTACTACTTATCAAAGGTTATCTGTTTGGTTAGATAGGTGGGATACGGTGAAGTAAAACGAATATCTTAATACTTTAAACAAGTGTGGCACTTTAAAATAAATAATAGGGGAATCGAATTGAAATTACAATTTTTAACTCTAAATACGCTTTATGACTTGCTTATCTGAACGGTTACAACGTAGGATTGAAATATAACTGTTCATAATTTAAAACTACGTAATGAGCGAGACAAACACGATTTGTCTGACTCTCTAAGCCAAATAACAGGGATTGACTGTTACTTTTATAATGCGTTCACAGCTCAAAGTGCGAAGCCTGTTTTCTCGCCATTACGTCTCGCTCGATCTACAGTTTGACTTGACATGTACATTAACCACAGAAGAGGATACACAAACTTTACAAAGTTTGAAAATACGATGATAAATTCTTCTCATGTAGAAAGTTACCTCGATGAGCCAAATAATTACAATGTGTGTGCCTTTCGTTGATTATTGCTTGCTATTGTCTATTTTAATGGTTCTGAAAGTAGGGACCGACAGAAAGTGTCAGATTTTATTTTACAAAATACACAATAGTTTAAAGGTATTCAATGCTAATATATTTATTATGTGAGACCTTGGTAAAGATGTGGAATGTTCTGTTGTAAGTGAATATGTAAGGGGGGGAGGAATGTACAGTGAATGGTTGGGAGCCCCCTCATATTTCTCATCTTTTATTTTTCGTTTTAATAACTTACATATTTTTGCTTCCCTTTTCTTTAGTAAGAAACGAACCATTATCACTTAAGCATTTATTTCTGTTTTTACGGGTTTTATTCGAGTATTAAAAAAGACATTAACATTATGTGAGATCTTATTTAGATTAATATTTAAAGCAAAAGTTACTGGAACGTCTAAGTTCTTAGTTGGAGGGTCGATAACGTTCACTGCCCATTTATGAATATGAAAAACTTTCTTTCTCGTCGTTATTTTTGACGAAGCAACCGTTCCGTCTGAATAGGTTGAAACGTCATATTTATTGTATGTTATAGTTCTCTCTGTGCTTCACCTTATTACCATCTGCGTTGATTACAATCACCTGGAAATGTTTTTTTAAAAAAAATCATGGTAAGTAATGCGAGATATTCTGAGAAGAGTGGGTTATACAAAAATTCAGAAAGTTATTGCATTCGAAAAATTCGCTCAGGCTTCAATTAGGAAAACACATTTTCACATAATAGCTCTACCGACTGTAAATGAAGGATAATCAGTGCTGGAATGAGATTTTTATGTCTATACATGCATAAGGGGTTCTATAGAGATAAGGTAAGATGTTCATGGTAATTATTTTTCCCTCCATACAAACATTAGCTTTGGAACACTACAACAAAAGACTGAAACAAACATTTAAATATTATTGTTTTTTTCAATCGATCTCGTTGTTTATGTTTCAACTACATGGTTGAATCCCCATTACTATAGACTGTGATCACAAGTTTAATAATCAGTCATAAACTTAAACAATTCAATATCACAACTGTCGGTCTTGATGTTCACTTCGACCTAGCCTTATCGTCCTACACTATTAGTTTAACTAATACAATAGCTATGTGAGAGGAAATCGTGGGAAGTTACTTTATAATACAATAGAGCAGGCAATTTTAATCAAAAATAGTACTTGAAACAAAAATATGCCCAAGTAAAAACAGTTCGTAAATAATGACATGTAATTTGTTTGTTTGTTTGAAATTAAACACAAAGCTACACAAAGGTCTATTCGTGATCTATCCATCACGGGTATCGAAACCTAGTTTTCAGCGTTGTTGAGTGATATATAAATTTGGTTCCTTAAGTACAGACTGAAAGACCAAAAATTAAACTTCAAATTGACTCAAATTAGCGCCACACTAAGAATTACAATAAACAGAAAAAATATTAAAAACCTACAATATTTAATTAGACTGAATGAAATAATAATTGGTTGTCCTCAGTGACGATTTACGTCTGAAAGCTTTGTGACATTCGCCCAGTTTGTTTTCACTTGAAATTGATAGACATTCTGAATACTTAAAGTAATTAACCTCGCCTTATTTTAATGCTAATATAACTGTTCAACGAATTCTACATTTTTGCAAAATGTCTACAAATTCTCTGAAAAATTGTGATTTTCAATTGAGATTAATCAATAGCGCTCTAAATAGTTTTGCCTTCAGTTTTCTTAATAAATTAAATAAATAGGCCTCAAAAAGAGACGTTAGTATCTGTCTATACGGTAACGTTGACAGGTGTTGATGAATTGAAGACTTCTGACTTATCTCATTACACTATGTAAGCTTTAAGCTATGCACATCACAATCATGGCAGAAATTTCGATGGGATCTTCAAAATCGTCTTCATTCATCTTGTCTATATAAAGAAAACTATAAGGATGGTGATTCTAGTTCATTCTACAAAGAAATATAAATCAAATCTGTCATCAATAGACTAATAGGATACAGAGCAGCTTGCAACATGAATTTTTAGAGCAGAAAGATTCCGTCAGTTTTACAGAGAGGAAAAAGAAGTTCGATATTAGAACTGCTGCCTACTTATCAGATCCTCAGATAACACTGTAACCCTGAAACGTTTCTTCGTGCGATTGCAAAGTTAGATAGCAATGATATTAAACATTCTTTGCTGTTTTTAATATCCATTCATAACCAGACTGAAATTATTGTCGGAGATATCAGATTGCAGTAAAGCTTTAATATAAAGCCTAATATCCAAATGGTAAAAACAAATACTTGTTCATTTTTGCTACAGAACCAATGGTTATGAACAGTGAAGAATTTGACGTTTGTAAATCAGTGTTATTACAGTAACACAGCTTTTCTTCGCATTTGAATGGGAATACTGACTATTTTGTTATTAAATGAAAATAATATTATTTTGGTGCATTTTATTAAAACAACATCTCCAACCACATCTACTGAAATACTGTTTATGGTAACTGGAAATATTTGCGAAGGTACGTAATATTACAAAAACCAAAAACACCGAGCGAAAATTTACGACGTTTAATAACAATTAGTGATTCGCGAAATCAAGAAAAACTACTTACTAAAATCGGTATTCAGAGAGCCAAAATAGCTATTTCTATGAAAGTTAAGGCCGCAAAAAAAATGTCATTTAGTAAAAAAAAGTTATCGAAAATTCATTGTATTTCATAAAAAATCAATATATTGTTTCTTTATTCAAACGTCACTTCAAATCCGATATATTAAAACTATTTTAAATCAAAGTATTTCTTAACAAGGCACGGCATAGCCAGGTGGTTAGGGCGCTCGACTCGTAATCTGAGGATCGCGCATTTGAATCCCCGTCAAACCAGGCATGCTCACCCTATCATCCTTGGGGACGTTATTGTTTTATATTGAATCCCAATATTCGTTGATAAAAAAGTTGGTGATAGGTGGTGTTAACTAGCTGCCTTCCCTCTAGACTTACACCCTAAAATTAGGGACGGCTAATGCAGATAGCCCTCTTGTAGATTTGCACGAAATTTAAAATAAAATTTCTTTAAAAATTTGCCAGACCGAACAGAGAATAACGAAGGTTGATCACACTTTACAAGTCTTAGTACCAAGAACAATATGTCAGAAATCAGGCCTAACTTCACTGCAACGGCTGTTCTCAGGAGAGGAGAGAAATCGCAGGCTCATTGTTGTTCCTCAGTAGGTGTTAAGGTTTCTCTTTGAGCAGTTAGAAAAGAGCGCTTGTACGTTTGGTTCGTTCTTTGTTAGGTGCTATGGCTTCCCTTTGGGAAGTTAGAAACAAGCACTTATATGTTTGGTTCTCAACAGATTTACGAACATTATTTCGGTGCAAAGCTTTTACTGATACAATCTACAGCTGGAGAAATATATAACAGCTAGCCAGATCTAGTAGAACTTTAGTAGAGTGAGAATGCTCATCTAAGGAAAGCAAAAATAAAACTATAAAGTGAACATTCAGTGTTTTCCACTGAAAATACTCGTACAGCTGAAATCACTATTCTGTGCATTTCACAAAATTGCCAACTTCTACACAATGAAAGCTATAATCAAGAAAGATAACCATTCAACTCCAAAAGTCATTCCAGTATAACTGGACTTTTCTTCGGGAATCTCTAACAAGAAAATAAACATGGAGTTTATGTTGAAGAAGGCTTGTAAGTCACACTTTTACAATGTTTGACTGTTACTTCACAATTATCATCTGCTTTCACAAGAACGATATCAGAAAAAAAAAATTCCTTTGTGACCTGAAGGGTGTGAATCCCCCTGATGCAACTCCAAAAGCTTTTGGTGTGATTGAACCTATCTTGAAAGCTGACATCCAAGTACAGTGGAAAATTTGTAAACAGTTTGTGAAAATATGTAATCTAAAACTGACATGTTCATCTCTAGAAGAAACTTATTGTAATGGAAATTGGTGTGTCTGATAATAATCCGTAATCATAACCACCAGAATTAGCATGATCAATGATCAAGAAAGTATTTTTAAGTGGAAAAATCATTATTATGACACGTGGTTATCATAAGTAGCACATAATAATTAACGACATTAAGTGTATCAATGATACTGGTATCGAAAACGTTCACTAGTTAGGGAATGTCACAGAAATTAGACGTTCCCTCGAAGTAATGATTCAGAAATGTCTCGTAGCGAGTTAATATATGTACATGTGTTTTAACGATAAAACAAAAACTACGATTTCAGAGCTTAGTTCATCATACGTATTTTTAATGTGCTTTAATAAAGAAAATAATTTATGGACAAGGTTTAAAAACACACATAGTTTAAATATGAAAAATCTCCATTTTTATTCACTGAATGAAGAATATCATGTTGATAATTCTACAGCACACAGGCTCAGCATGACCAGGTGGTTAAGGCGCTTGACCAGTAATCCGAAGGCTGCAGGTTCGAATCTCCGGCACACCAAACATGCTCGTCCTTTCAGCCGTGGGGCCGTTATAAAGTTACGATCAATCTCACTATTCGTTGATAAAAGAGTAGCTCAAGAATTTACAGTTGCTGGTGATGACTAGCTGCCTCCCCTCCAGTCTTGCAGTGCTAAATTAGGGACGGCTAGCACAAATAGCCCTCGTGTAGTTTTGCCCAAAATTCAAAAACAAAGCAAAACAAACAATGGTATACTTTTGTTTGAACCAATCTAACAGTCTACACATACTGAAGGTAGTTTTTGTTAATACGATTTCTCAACTCCTCGGAAACCATGTTCTGTATTCATATATAAGGTTTTTTCGAGTAATATACGTTTTTTTTATAATAAATGTAAAGTGAAACGGCAGCACGTAGCTCATTACCAGCAACTCTATTCAAACGAATATAAGTTTATTTGGTTACATTTACAGTCATATCCTAGAGTAGTTGTAATTTGCCCTAAAACCATAAATATATATATATACTGTTGTAGTAAAATACTAAAAATTTTCAAAACTCACAGGCCAAGAATATTTCTCATGTTATACAACCTTTCAGTAGATTTCTAGGTTTGGTTTGGTTTGTTTTGAATTTCGCCTAAAACTACACCAAAGTTATCTGCGCTAGTCGTCCCTAACTTGGCACTGTAAGACTGGAGGGAAGGCAGCTAGTTATCATCACCAACTGTAAATTATTGGGCTACTCTTTTATCGACGAACATTTAAATTGACCATCACATTATAAAGCCCTCACTGCTGATAGGACGAGCATGTTTAGTGTGATGGGATTCCAAATCGCATCTCTCAGATTGTGAGTCGAGTGTCTTGACCAGATGGCTATATTGGGCCAGTAGATCTCTAAGCTAATCTTTTATCCAATACACGTTTCCAGATATAATCACTTTCCTCGAAATAATACATTTATTTCCTTTATCATAGATAACATCCAGTTATGGAATATGAAGGTGAGTTAATATCATTTTATAACAGTTTCACTCCAACTAACGTTCGAAATAGACGACGTTCTACAAACAGTTCTTTCTGTAAAGTAAAAATAAAACATTATCGTAAGAAAATCTTTCTTTAAAAGATTGCGTCCAAACGATATTTTGATTCTATCTTCTTCAATACAACGATATTTTGGCCCGGCGTGTCTAGGTGTGTTAAGGCGTTCGACTCAAAATCTGCGGGTCGAGGTCCGAATCCCGGTCGCACCAAACATGCTCGCTCTTTCAGCCGTGGGGACGTTATAATGGTCTATCCCATTGTTCTTTGGTAAAAGGGTAGCCCAAGAGTTGGCGGTGGGTGGTGATGACTAACTGCCTTTCCTCTTGTCTTACGCTGCTAAATTAGGGACGGCTAACGCAGATCGCTTTCGAGTAGCTTTGCGCGATATTAATAAACAAACAACGATGTTCTGGCTGTATATATTTCAACACAACCAACATACTATATTTTGACTCTGTATTTTTCAGCACAACAATAGTTTGACTCTATATTTTTCAACATACTGTATCATGACTGTATTTTTCAGCACATCAACATTTTGTTTGGGTTTGTTTTAGTAAAACAATGTTTCAACAATTTTTAATTTTTGAAAATACTTTGTTTTTACTGAGTATTATTCAGCACAACAATATTTTGACAATGTATTTTTCAACATATTGTATATTGAATGAGTATTTTTCAGCACAACAATATTTTGACAATGTTTCTTCAGCAAATTAGTAAACTCCAATCTCGTAGATGCTTCTATTTTTTCCAACTCCATTTAAACTTTTATTTTATATCATGTTACAAAACTCGAAAATGCGCAATCTGGCTAATTATATCTAAAGCTGGATTAACCATGATTCTCAAGCATGTTATGAAGTCCAAATAGGTACACACGTGTACTGTTGTTTCTTTTTGTTTCCTCATTCTCGTATTCTTGTGAAAATTACCTTCATTTGGTTGGTTCCTTCTTCAACTTTAGATAAAGAGAAGAACCTAATACAACCACGGTTTTGTTTTGACGAAGACCGGTGGTCCTTGTTAACGATCCTCAAGCAAGACATTGTTAGTTCGTTATGTACGTTTTATTGTTGTTACCACTAAATAGTATGAGATTATTTAGAGTACAGCTGTTTGTATTTCAGACAAACCAGAACTTTCTGGAACTAAAACGAGTCGATTTAATTTTTTGACGTTCTTAAAACGTGATATACAATTTTCAATGAATTAAAGAATGTTCATATTAGTGCATTATATGGATAAAAGTATTGAGACATTAGCTGAGGAGATGTCGTGTTTCTCAGTTGTGGCTCCATTCTGGAAACTATTATTCTACTTTGCACATTAATCACAACTTACACTCTGCTGTTAGTACTTACTAACAGCTGTTGCAAAGTCTGGTAAAATAAACTACAGTTACTCCTTCAACTCTTTTAAATGTGATACTTTAAAGTACGTCATCTTCTCTTTCTGCACTAGAATTCCTACGCGATAAAAAATAGCTCAAACAGTTTCAATTCAGGGTTAAGAGGTGGTCAGAACACTTTCTGGATGTTATTTATCTCGCATAGTATTGCTAAACAAACACGACATGGTGTGTTATCACACTAACACTCAAGGCATTATTAACGTCTTACACTCGTGGTTTGTAATAAGTGGTTACTAAATATGACAAAAATATATGTCTAAGAAACAAAACAACATGTAACTTTGTAAAGGCCAATAAGTGATTTTTATGGTAACTGAAACTGGCTTCCGGTGTTTTTCCTTTTTTTAAAACTTATTGCTTTTTGTAAGTAACTGGCATAAAATGTCTGAACACAGTTTCCACCATTGTTGCATTCAATAATCATTTCTAATTGAAGATCAATAAACCCTTTTCCACGTGGCTTCTTGGCTCCGATGTGTAACTAATTTCTCCAAACAGCTTCCCTGGGCTGTGGTTTACTAGATAATAGATAGGAACGGTGGAATTCTTGTTAATCCGTTCGTGCACGTCGTTAATTACATGTGGAAGCATTTGGTTACCATTAGAGAGCCGTAATACAGATTATGTGCTGAATTATACCACAGAATGCACATTCAAACTCGGTGAGGTCATTTCTTGCTAAGGTTGTGAAATCTCAAAGTTCTAATAATTCAGTATATGTTGTGCACTAAGTAAACAGAAGCTTCTGTGAGTGCCACGAAATAAACTAAGTAATGTGTACAACACGTTGTTTAATTTCACACGCAACATCAGTGATTCACGCCTTACTAAATGGAGTGAAAGGATGCTCCAAATACTTTTGGAAGGGACATTTGAAAAAAAAAAGTATTTGTCGTACATCATTTGAAATATCTAGTTTAATCTCTACTATTATCAACACATTTGCACTGAATAATCTTTGCCACAGGCGAAGATTAATGGTTGAAGTCCGAGTGGATCTCATTAGCGTCGAAAGGATTTGCAGAGCTCAAGATGTCGAGATTCGCTGCGCACATCTTAAAACCACTTGCAATAATCTGCATCATTTTTATATCTGTTTAATTTACAAATTGTCTGTGCTTTTACATACCTATACAGCCATATTTTTATTCCATTTAAGACATTAATATTACTAAAATCTATTTTTAAAAAAAATTTCCATATGCGTTTATTGTCTTTAAAGGAATCTTCCTTTTCCTTGCCTGCAAATAAAAATTAAAACTGGCAACTTGAAATAAAAAATAGTAATTGATAATTAAATTGTGGCTGTGTAATACGAGTTACGGTTCATCAAGAGACGAAACTCTGGTTCAAACGATTCGTCTGAGCGTATGTGATTACTACTTTTAGCCTGTTTGATACCACTGGAACGTTACGTTTTCAAGATCAAATGGACTGACATCAAGTGAATAGTTTTTTTCAATTAATTCAAAACGTAAACTGAGGTGTTTCAGAATTAGTAGCACAAATTTAAGCTGATTATTGCTGTATGAGTTGTCACGAGAGTGAATAACTGATTTATAAACACGTGGAAAGCTGGACTGAAAGAGCAAAAACAAATATCAGTTGTAAACACGTGAAAAACGGAATACAAATACGGTTTTCTTAAAAAGATCATCACTCGCTGAGTTTAAATTGATTTAAAGTAGTTAAGAAAGATTAGCCGTTCCCATAATTGTAATGACTGTGAATTAGCCTTTTATCATGCTTTCGATGGATTAGTATTAGCCTGTTCCCATGCTTTTGATGACTTACAATTAGCCTGTTCCTATTCTTTCAATGGCTGAGAATTAATCTTTTTACATAATATCGACGACTTAGAACTAGCCTGTTCCCGTTTTCTAGATGACGGTTGGAATGTTTGTTGTCCAATTTTAACTGACACACTAAACACAAGCGCGCGTGACCGATAAATAATTATGTTTTCAAGTTCATTAAGAGCACAACTTCATAATCAGTTGTTTAGTTTTAGTTTTCATAATTTAGCAAAGTTCGAAAATAATATTCTTTTTTTTTTCTCTCTCACGTAAGGATTTTTTTTCCCAGATCGGGAAGGTTTGTTTGTCTGTTTAATTTGAATTTCGCACAAAGCTACTCGAGGGCTATCTGTGCTAGTCGTCCCTAATTTAGTAGTGTAAGACGAGAGGGAAGGCAGCTAGTCATCACCACCCACCGCCAACTCCTGGGCTACTTTTTATAAACGAATAGTGTGATTGACTGTCACATTATAATGCTCCTACGGCTAAAAGGGCGATTATGTTTGGCGCGACGGGTATGCAAACCCGCGACCCTCAAATTACGAGTTGCATAACTTAACACGCTTGGCCATTCTGGGTCAGATCGGGAAGGAAAAAACACCTACTCAGATCAAATTATTATTTAGTTTATCACAATCAACTTTTTGATTATGTGTAGGTGCTAGAATGATTATTAAGATTCTCGCGTCGCGACTGGTCTAGAGAAATCGATAACAAGTTGTTGTCAGCATTTTAAGCATAACAATATGTGAGAAGATTTCAGTTAAAATAATTTACGTATTTTAAAGCTCATATGCTGTTTTGTAAAACCATATACGTGATGAAGATAAATGGATTTCATTTTAGACTTCAATGACAGAATGTACTGTAGAACATCTAAAAATCACTTTACACCTGGAGAGGACATCTAAAATAATTCATTGAATAGGACAGGAAGTTGGTAATAATTCTTTCTGTAGCTGATAAAAATTAGTTTAATAATTTAGTTTTTGTATAAAAATAAATACTAAACAACGACAAATTATGAAATGTATCCAAAGAAAATTTCGATTTTCGGCACAACTCTAAATATGATCATGGTATAATTGCAATCCCAATAAAAAATGCTTATTTGAAACTAAGCACAAAACTACACAGTAAACTATCTGTACCACAGGCATCGAACCCCAGTTTCTAGCTGTGTGAGTACGAAAACAAACAGCTCTGCCAATGACGGAGAGGTAAGGGCAAATGCAGTACACAAACATGTTCTAAACGTATGAATGTTCTAAATGAAGGTTGTTATATTGTTTTATGGGATATTACTCTGCTTGGAGAAAATAATAATAGTCAAAGGTTAAGGTTTGTAGAAGTTGTACATATTTTAGACCGAACTAAAGTGAATTAAAAAAAAATACCTAAGACAAATTGATAATAGAACTTTAATATGATTGTAATGGTTACTTCTGTCAATGTTCAATCTAGAAATAATATTTTAATAGTTTTAATAAATCTGAAAAGAATTAAAATACCAGTAGTATAACGTCAGAGGTTATTGATTAACATCTATGAATTTGGTCTTATGTATAATATTCAAGTATAGGAAACCGGTCTCGGACTTGGATGATGTATATGGAATTACTTGTTTATAAACGATTACTATTTCAACTCTTTTTGCTTTGTATTTATCTGTAAAAAGAAATGATGAGACAACACAAATTTACCAACGTCAGTCATTTAAATAATAATACCATACAGATATGGGGACACGTCTCATTTATTTGTTTGTTTTAGAACAAAGTCACATTGAGTTATCTGCTCGTCCATTGAGGGAAAATCGAGTCCTGGATTTTAGTGTCGTAAAATATTCAATCGGGAAATATGTATTTCTCAATTAGTAACATCAAAGTTCAAAATTATTTTACGTAATTAAGATGACATAATATAGTGTTGTCTTAATATTACGGATTGTTTATTAATGTGTTAATATATTTATCGTATTGTTAACAATTTATAAGTATTCAAAACATAGAAACCATATTTATAGTAAACGTACAAGCTTCGAAAGAAACCAAGACCACAAATGAAGAAGGCATAGAGTTAGTTCAATCTGAGGAATACAAGTTACATTTCTGAAGTAAACTCAAACAGATATTTATTTCCTAAATTTACAACGATGTGTAAGTAACTTGAACTGATAGTATTTTTCTTATAATAAATACGTATACGTTGAGAGCTCCATCAGTAAATGGACATTTCTCAATCTGAATATTCATTTTACAAATTGCAATATATACGATTATCCTAAGTGCTACCTCTTTTGCTTCACGTTATATTAAAACTCACTGGTGAAACGTTTTCTTATTACTGGTGAGACGTTTTCTTATTACTGGTGAGATGTTTTTTTATTACTGGTGAGATGTTTTCTTATTACTGGTGAGACGTTTTCTTATTACTGGTGAAATGTTTTCTTATTACTGGTGAGACGTTTTCTTATTATTGGTGAGATGTTTTCTTATTACTGGTAAGATGTTTTCTTATTACTGGTGAGATGTTTTCTTATTACTGGTGAGATGTTTTTTTATTACTGGTGAGATGTTTTCTTATTACTGGTGAGACGTTTTCTTATTACTGGTGAGATGTTTTTTTTATTACTGGTGAGATGTTTTCATATTACTGGTGAGATGTTTTTTTATTACTGGTGAGATGTTTTCTTATTACTGGTGAGACGTTTTCTTATTACTGGTGAGATGTTTTTTTATTACTGGTGAGATGTTTTCTTATTACTGGTGAGACGTTTTCTTATTACTGGTGAGATATTTTCTTATTATCACATATTTAAATACAATATTATCGTTCCTTTCACTCAGAGCCAGTTAGAGGAAACAAGATGGCCAATCGGCTTAGACATAAAATTTAGACTCTTGTTCGTCTGTCTTTTTGTTTTGGTGTTTATTAAATCTAGCAATTTGTTGTTTTTACGTAGTTCTTTTCGAATTATATTTTACTTCTTCTTTTTTTACTCCATCTAATGCATTCTTCTTTTGTTTTAATGTGTCGTCATTTCTTATTTATATCATAGCCAGGAGCCTCAAAATATTGTCGTGGCTCGTACCTCTCTGAGTGGGCCTGCTTTGATTTACAAATAACTAAAATAATTAAAAATTACTGACGTTCCAACGGCAAACAATAGAAACTGTTTAACTTGAAAAGTGAAAATCAAAATCAGTAAGGTAACTCCTAGTTTATATTCTTGTTTGAAAAACATAGGTAATCTAGAGATTGTTTTTTGTGCTTGATAAATTTATATTACTTTTTTTAGACAATGAGTTTAATTATCGACAGAGGTAAAACAATCTATTTAAAATTTTACGCAAAGCAACTTGAGTGTTATTTGCACTATTTATTGCCAATTTAGAATTGTTGGACTAGAGGAAAGTTAATTAATCAACACCATACACTGCTAACATTTGGGCTACTCTGTTACCAGCGTATAACGTAAATGACTGTTACTTTATAATGACCTCACAGCTAAAAGGGTAAGGGTTTGAAATTTTCAGTCGAGCCCACTAATTATCATGCTGTAGCGAACATTTGGGTAAAGGAAATAAATAACATATTTTTACACTTTAAAATAAAAGGTATAATTTGAGTGTGGTTTCAACACACACACCCATAATATACTTCTACACTTTAAGATAAAATGTATGATTCGGGTGTGGTTTCAACATGCACATCCATTGTTGTTTACACGGTTATAGTTCACACCTATAATGTGTAAATTTTAACAAATAAAAGTTCGCATTCCTGATACGCGTGTAAAATTTTTAATTTATAAACAGAAAGAAACGTCGTGTAACTGGCATGTGCAAAATACTTTTTAAGTGTTAATAAAGTCACTTAAAATAAGGTAATTCTATTAAATTTTATGAACGTGATTTTTAGAAGTATATAACTCCTCAAAATATACTTCCAGTGGCATAGTGGTAAGTCTGAAAGCTTAAAACGCTAAAAACAGGGTATGATATTCGTTGTGGACACAGCACAGACTGTGTAACTTTGCTGCTAATTACAACCATACTTCAGAACACATAAATTTAGAACACCAAAATTTGTATGGTGTAGGGTTCTTTTTTGGACTATATTCGGTACAAAATATTTACACCTATAAAGAAAGTTTGAACTCATACCATTTGAGAGTTGTCAGTGAAGTAGGCTGAATGTATGTACGTTTAAAAATCATAGACTACTGACTTTTATTTTTTATTCTCTACGAAACCTGCATAATTTAATATATTCTTTATTTATAAACACATTAACAGTGTAAGTTACATTCACATTTTCGCTCTTTCCTTCTATTAATCTATTTATGTTGTTATTTGTACGGTAATGCCGTCTAAGGGAGATATAATGGACATTGGACGAAATATATAAGTAAAACCCCAAAAGCCTCATAAAACTACCAGAAGGGGGCCACTGGGTACACTTAAACGAAACTGTATGTTTGATGCTTTTCTAATAGGAACTCAGAGCGTTCCACACAGACGACGTATTTAATCACAATAACTTGAGAATTTAATTTCCACGCTGAAATTTTTATTTTTCTCAGCTTTAAGCCACAGGACAAAGCACGCAATATTAATCTAACAAGCAAAAAAATGATATAAATATGACACATTAGGTTCCCAGATCAGACAGGTAAGTTTACGGGCTTACAACGCCAAAATTTGAGGTTAGATTCCCTGTGCCTAGTAAACGTACTAACATAGCTGTGATCTAAAGTAAGGAAGTGATAAGAGAGTAAAATAAATATAGTAACTATTAAAAAAGTTCGAGAAAAATATTAAAGCGTTCGGTAGTTTACGTTTGAACATACAACTATCAGGACAAACCTTTATTAGGTGTCCACCCAGTGTGTTAAATGATATGATGAGAATAGAAAAATTGTTGTTGTTTTGAATTAAGCACAAAGCTACACAATGGGCTATCTATGCTCTGCCCACCACGGGTATCGAAACCCGGATTGTAGCGTGTAAGTCCGCAGACATACCGCTGAGCCACCGGGGGGCGAGAATAGAAAAACCAAAAGAAACAACCATAATTGCAACTTTCATAAAGCACGAATAACTTTATATTTTGTACTTCTATTTGTACTATGGGTAACATTATCATGCGAGGAAAATGTTTTTTCCTTAAAAGTTTAAAAGCGTACCGGTTTTGTTGCCAATCTACAAATATTTTATTATACTTTTGTTGTTTTAACTCAAGACCACTCGTGGGGATATCTAAAACTCTGTTAACGCATCAAGTCGAATTTTGGATTTCATCAAAGGAAGTCTGTAAATTTACTCTTACCTCACCAGTGGACAAAAATGTTTAAAAGAAACGTAAATGTTTGTCCTCTTCTATTTTGAGTCGAATAAACATATTCTATATTTACTTGAATTGTGACTGTTTCTACAGTTTATTTTCTTTTATTTGCTTGCTTTTTTAAAGTACTAGGGAAACATGGTCCATTTTCCTGAGTATTGCTTTTATTTTTATAAAAAGAAATTGAGATTTCCTGCCATAAACACACCATTCCACTACTATTGCCGAGTTACAAACATAATTTTTCTTGATGTTCGATTCACTTTAATAAAATCTGAAAGGTGCAAAAAATAAAAAAAACATGGCCAATACATTTTATAAATCTGTGTAGTCGAAGATGTGGTGCTCTGTTCACCAGATTTCAATCGTTTGCAGTCCACAAATGCTTCCTTTGATATGCGATCCATCAACACCGTTTTATCCCAATGGAGAAACTATTATGTAGGTCCTATTTCCTATTAATTCTGTATTTTATCTTAACGGTTCCAGAAAAAGTCAAAACCTGTTCACAAATGGTATTTGCAATGACTTCACTTCCTGTCGTAAATTATATTATTTCCGGTTGATGTTTTAACTCAGTTCAAGGCTTACCAAAAGCAACTTAACTACAAATAACGTTATTAAGCCAGGAAGTCGTACAGATTGTTACTCTTTGGGTTAATAGTACGGGGGGATTGAGAATAATTCCGTATTCAGATACTGCTTATTTTAGCGTTAACACTTTTCTTGGAACTGTATGTTGTTAACCATGGTTTTAAAGCACTTCCGACTTCAATAAGCATCAGTTGTGAATAAAAAGAAGTAATGTTAACATTTTGTCATGATTCTCGCAGCCAAAACCTCTTGAGTAATATTTATATTTAAAAGCCAATGACTGTAATTCAGAAAGATGTTATCAGTCAGTTGTTAAACAGTCTCGTCACGTGCTGTAACTACGTCTTACATATCCTTAATCTCGTTTAATAGCTTTCTAAAACAACTCATTTACGTTTACGTTCTATTTAACAAGGAACTGGGATGTGATAACTCTAGAAAGTTTTAGTTTTTTTTTCAATTTATATCATGCTTTTGTTTATTCGTTGGTAAAAGCAAATTATTTGTGCAACTATCGAACCCCTGATTTTTAATGTTATGAATCTTTGTGCTTCTTGCCATAGAATGGTATAATTCCTCAAGTCAGTTTCAATGTCTTGGTCATTGCAGTGAACTCCCTAAAAGCAATAATAATGAATTGTTAACCTAAAAAGATAAATTAGTTGTGCTTTCATTTTTAAATATTACGCAATTACGACTAATGAGTTCTCAAATAACGACCTGTGAAGAAACGAGAAATAACGAGACTCCGGTACCCATCCATCTGTAATCATTGGTCATCGATAAATTCAAAGTAGTCCCCCGCTGTTACAGCGGTAAGTCTATGGATTTACAACCCTAATATCAGGAGTTTGATTCCCCTTGGTAGACTCAGCAGATACCTCAATGTGGTTTTGCTATAATAAAACACGCAAGTTCACAGTACAGTTAATTACAAACACCATTTGGATGGCTTGCGATACATATTTCCTTGATGGTGGTTAAGGATAATCAGATATAATCAGGCATGTTTAGAAGATTACTCTTCTCAACTTTGGGTCCTGAGTCGACATTCAACTCTTGCATCACACTTAGTGTACAAGTAAGCTTGAATACATTTCTATGCATTACGTGTATGAACACAATAAAAACAACGCTTATTTGAGTACACTGTATAATTACTTTGAGGATAGTTTTCAACACGAAGTGTAATGTTACCGTCATATATTCTATTCTGACACTGGGATATTGATATGTTGAAATTAATTATATAGACATATCGTTTGTTCACGGAAAAATCAAAGAAATATTTAAAGAAAACAACAAAAAAAGAAAAAGCCCAGTAAAATAATGTTTGTTTATGCATTAAAAATATTTAAGCTCATATGTTATAAACAGAAGCAAAGGATTTAACTTTTCTATGTTTAGAAACGTATCAATGTGTCATTATACGTAAAGAGCGAATGTTCTAAAGTAAACAGTCGAGTGGCTGAAAAGGAGAAGTGTTTCCTTTCTTTTCTTATTCTTTCTATTCTCTCCTACAAATCTTATGTTGTAGTCTCTGCTCGAGAACCAAACAAAGTTAAAAGATACACACTACGCGTGATTGGCTTGACATATGGCTGTCTTAACCTCGACGGTTCCTAGTGTTTCTCTCGGACAACAAAATCGTGAGAAAAGACAAGGCGCCTGTCAGCTTGAAGAGGAAACCGATTGAAACACTGCGACTGGGATAGCTCTCTTCTTCAGTTGTAATATAGCGCTAGGAAACAAAAAAGTAAAAATTCAATGTTAATATGGAAGTGAGGAGTTGAAAACCAAGCTAGTGCTAAACTATGAAATGTCATGCTCTTAAAATACATATACACGTGGCAAAAAACGAAGAAAACTCACAACTGTTTCAAATGTCTAGCAGACAGCTTGTGTAATGATAAGTAGTTGGCTTAGAGAACTTCAGACGATTGGCATGGCCTGAGGGCTAGGGCAATCTGACGGTCGTGGATTCGAGTCCTAACCATCAAACATGTTTAGCATTTCAATCTCACTATTATTGGTGAAAAAATAGTCCAAGAATTGGCGATGGACTGTGATTGTTTGTTTGTTTGTGGCCCGGCATGGCCAAGCGTGTTAAGGCGTGCGATTCGTAATCCGAGGGTCGCGGGTTCGCATCCCCATTGCGCCAAACATCCTCACTCTCTCAGCCGTGGTGGCATTATAATGTTACGGTCAATCCCACTATTTGTTGGTAAAAGAGTAGCCCAAGAGTTGGCGATGGGTAATGATGACTAGTTGCCTTCCTTCTAGTCTTACATTACTAAATTAGGGACGGCTAGCGCAGATAGCCCTCGAGTAGCTTTGTGCGAAATTCAAAACAAAGACATTGAGAAAGTTACTTGTAAAAGAGGTTCTTTCATGCGCTGAATACTTCTTATAAACTGTACAAGGTTTTCAATCTGAGATTCGCAGATCTCTTCCTCTACTAATGTTCAAAACTCTTATTGAGTACCAGTGTTTTATAGTTTTAGAAGTGGGTAAATGTATTTTGAAAAGTTGATTCGATTCTTTATTAAATAATACAAAACTGATTGGGCATTTTGAGCTATTTTTTCTTTTTCTTTTATACGAAGCAAACTCTTTCCTTTTGTATTTAATACTGAAATTTAGTCATGAAATTTGCGTCTTAGTGGAGTCTGTATATCTGCATTGACAAAAAGCTTTTTGGATTTAATTGTCACGAATGTAAAAAAAAAAAAAACTTCATTAAATTAGTAGTTTTAAAAATTATATTCCTCATAACCTCAGGTGATTATAGAATATATTTTAAAGCCGATGAAATGTAATGTTAAAGATATTAATATCAACCCAATTCGTTTTTAGCACTACTGCTGTACCTTGACGTTATGACGTTATTGTGATGGTTGCTTACCTAACTTCTTGTTTCATAAATAACGTAAGTTAGAAATCCGCATGTTCCGAACTTGCTGATTGAGGTGTAAAATCATCTGATATTGAAGACTCATCCCATTGAGGTTTGAAACATCACTCTCATATTTCCATTTCTAATGAGAAGCAGACCCGCAATTTGAGAGTCGCGAGTTCGAATCGTCGTCACACAAACATATTCGCCCTTTCAGTCGTAGGGGCGTTATAATGTAATGATAATTCCCACTGTTCGTTGGCGATGGGTGGTGATGACTAGCTGCCTTCTCCCTAGTCTTAAATTGCTAAATTAGGGACGGCTAACACAAATAGCCTTTGTGTAGCTTCGCACGAAATTCATAATAAATCAAAGAAGGTTTAAGGTCACCATTTAATACAGTGTCGTAAGTACTAACTAGTTACTTCTAATCTGCTACCGTCTTCAAAAGCACTCTCAGAAAAAAAACCTTTTTTGCTGACATAAGCCATGAATTAATTCTACACCTTCTTCTGAGGAAGGTATTTGAGCGATCACCACACTAGCATTTAAAACAAGAAAATCCAGGATGAAACCTCAGTTGCTACGAACTCAGACAGTCCTTCTCAAGACTAATCTAAAACTGCAACAGACTAACAATCGAAACATGAGACAAAATATAATTAATAGTCGGGAAATAATGATAAATCTATCACGAACAAATTAATAATTAGACAAAGACTTTTACTTTAATAAACACAAAACCGATTAACTGTGTTTGTGTTTTTCCTTATAGCAAAGTCACATCGGGCTATTTGCTGAGCCCACCGAGGAGAATCGAACACCTGATTTCAACGTTGTAAATCTGTAGACTTACCGCTCTACTAGCGGGGCGCGCCGATTAACACTTAAAAATCAACTTACATTCTAAGAGGTGTACTTGCTTACTGGGTTTCGTTCAGTCAGAAGCGAGTAGGAAATTTTCGAGACATCTAACAAAAGCTAAAACCAGTATTATTTTCAAATATATGTGCATGTGTGGGTGTGTATATTTGCACGTTTGAATATAAAAGTAAAGATATGCCTTGGAAGTTAAAACTAGACAAAAAAATTAATTGTTATTTTCTGTTTGATATTTTTTTCTCATTTTAGAAATTAAGTGAATTATTATATACTTTTTCAGAACGGTCAACAGAGGGCAGTTTAGTATGGCAATTAGAAAGTGAAAGATGGAGAAGATTTTCAACAAGTGGAGAGATGAAAACAAGTGTAGGTGATGCCTATTTTCCTCACTTTTATGAAAAAGGAATCGCTAAAGAATGTGACGGCTCAGCTAGGCCAAACTGTTTATCTTCACTGCGTTGTGCGAAATCTCGGAGATAGAACGGTAAGCACAGTTTCACTCAAATCTTTCGAAAAAAAAAACCCACCTAGGTTTAAGGTATTCCATCAGAGATACTTTTCTTGAAGAAGCTTTCTGATTATACATATCTTAAAATATTGTTTGTTTGCATAATGGTCCAGCAGGCGCAAGATTAAAACATCAATCTCCGTGGTACAGTTAGTAGAACTCGTGGTTTTCAAGTGAGTGAGGCATACGAGCTGTAGATGATGTTCTCTTATTACTAATCATAAAACTGAATGTTTTGGGAATACTTGTTCCCGATACTAATAAGCAAGTAAAAATCCCCTGGTGGCGAGGCAAGTGAGATGTAGTGATTGTCTAGCTGATAAGGGAGTTCGTGAGATTCTGGCAACAAGTTCGTGTTAGAAAGCTGTGAACATTGAAAGGTACCTGGTACTAAGCTACTGATTACACTATGTAACACAAATTTTGTTCCTGGATAGCATGTATTTTTTCTTAATTGCTTATGTTGTGAAAGTACAGAAATTGGCCATTATTCCCTTCAAAATTTACTTTTGTGACCTGGAAAATGAAATTTAGAAATTAACCTATTCACCTGTGTAAAAACGGGCAAATATGCACATTTCCATTTACATAAGGTCTGAATAAAACAACATATGAATCAAGATTTACATGTATTTATATTGAAGTTATACAAAATTGGTTTTGAGGTGAGTAATTTTTCCAGATTTGCGACTGTAATGTAAAACATTTTTACGTATCAGCCCTCAAATATAGTCTTCCATCATGTTTTCGTTATACGATCTTTGGTGGCAGTTTTCAAAGTCCAGTATATCTTGGTGGAAGTGCTCACCTTACTCCTCTGAGTATGCTCCCATGTTCTTCTTGAATTTATCAAAATGAGCATCAAGAATATGGACTTTCAGGGAAATCCTCCAGCCCATTTTGCCTCAGTTATTCACCAGAGCCTCAACCAGTTCCACACAATTTTTGGCCTTTTGATTGCCCAAGAAGTCCCGAACCACTGCGACAAAGCTGCCCCAAGCTTTCATTTCTCTTTCTACTGAGCTTCTTAAGGGAATTCTGTGCACTTCAGGATCTTCTTTATTTGTGGTCCATCTGAGGCACCAGCTCAGGAAAAAGTCTCGAAGGTTTTTGAAGGCTGCAGACTTCTTATTAAGAGCTGTGACAAACAGTTTCGTAAGACCCAAATTTGTGTGCAATGGTGGGAACAACACTTTTTGGAGTTCCCTAGTAGCTCACACTTCACATTGTGCTTCCCCACAGAGAACTCGGTCTGTTGTGACCAGTGCTTCCTGTTTTAGTGCGCTGCAGTGTCCCTGCTGTCCCAAAGACAAAGATAACAGGGAAACTTAGCACAGCCTCCTTGGAGACTCATCAGGAATGCCGTCATTTTGAAGTCTCTAATAACCTCCAAGCCATACTCATCATACTTCAAGGCTTCTAGGAAGGTCTTGACACTGTTGTATTCCTCTTTGAGGTGCGTGCCCCAAATGAGCCAGGAGAAGAGACGGATACTTATTCCCGTTATGGTGCACCACAGCTTTGAGGCTACTGGATGAGTTATCAATGAAGTGGCGCCACTTGTTCAAGTCACAGGCAATTCCAATTGCCTTGCACAGACCGGATACATTGGGCCAAAAGCAGAGCCCGTCTTGACGAGTGAAGAAGCTTGAAAATGTCGGTGACGCTTCCTCTGACTTGCGACTTGTACACTTTCATCTAACAAATCCCACTCCTTAAGCCTAGGTGTCAAAAGCTTTGCATTCGACGTTGTTGGACCAAAATCTCTCATCAAGTCATTGAGGTCTCTTTGATTGGGGCAGTATGAGTTTTCCTCACCAGCTGCACCTCTGAAATTGTAATTTGGATCTCCAAAGTCTACCTTCTCTTTTGATTTGCTGCTCTCTTCTAAAGATGGCTACTTTCTCTCTGACGGAGTGGGTACAGGAAGCTAAGGGCAGTGTGTCACTGGGGCGATGGATGATGGAAGGTCCGAATACATGATAACAAATGCATTCTTACCAGTCCAACATTTGGAATGGTCCACCAACAGAAGTAGCAATTGCTTAAGAGGTCAGTGGGTTCACACCAAATTCTTAGAATAGCGAACTTCGTCACTCTCGTCTCCTCTGAATCTTCCTGGGATGTTCTGGAAAAAAAGGTAAATTTCAAAATTTCATTAACCAGGTCACAAAAGCAAGGTTTTAAGAAAAAAATAGGTCTTTCCCATTTACTTGAGGCATAAGTACTTGGAAAATAACACTTTTTGCCCAGGAACAAGAAGAAGTAAAAATCTTGTTACAAAATGTTATAGTTTTGAGTTATTGAAATGTTAGTATCAATGTAGATCCAAGATTCTCCTTACAATGTAGAGCTCGGCTCGCAGTCTGAAGGTCGTGGATTCGTACCACCAAATATGCTGACCCATTCAGCCGGAGGGCCGTTATAATGTGATGGTCAATCGCAATATCCGTTGGTAAAAAAGTAACCCAGGAGTTGACGGTGGGTGGTGACGAATATTTGTCCTCTTTCTAGTCTTTTACTGCTAATTTACGGTCGGCTAGTACAGATAGTCTTTGTGTAGCTTTGCACAAAGTTTAAACAACGAAACTTACAATCCCTCCTCAGAAAACCAATTGTAATTTTCCGACACAAAATCCGCCATCAGTAGCACTATCTAAATTAAGTAATAGTCCTAAATTGTGGTTATCTTAAATGAATATTGCAACAATTTCTCTTTCTGAATTAATTTGCTGCCTTAAATTTGGATTGCATTACAAAAAGTTTGCAGAAATGTGTCTATCCAATTTGAGATACTGCCCTAAACTGTGTTTATCTTATAAAATTTTGCAGAAATGTGTCTATCCAAACTGAGATATTTCCCTAAACTATGATTATGTTGCAAACATTTTGAAGTAATGCCTCTTTCCAAATTGAGTTACCGCTCTGAACTGTGATTATGCTACACAAATATTTTAACAGTGCTACTATACTAATTGTATTACTGTCTTAAACTAATTACAAAATATCTGTCACAATGTGTGTATCTGAATTAAATAACTGTTATGAGCTGGGGTTGTGTCACAAATACATTTCAACAATGTCTTTATCCACATTATGTTACGGCTCCAAGTTGTGAATATATTACAAACAGAAACATGAAAATGACTTTTATTTCAGCTTTCACTGATTTTGGCTTTAAAACATATATCAAACACATATTGGTGGAGGTGTTTAGAAAATTTCGCTACTCACTATTTAGGAATTCGGCTCTAGGGTTAGGCTATTGGACGACAAACTGTAAAACATATGTGAGATATTGGACGACAAACTGTAAAACATATGTGACAGTAATTCTCAACATATTTTTCATATCTGTTTGAATATTTTCCTTTATTGTAAAATATATTTTATGTGTGAATTTTTTTTTTTTTCAAAAGAAAAATAATAAGATGTCATTTCTTGTTGGAATAATTTCCAATTGTTTTTTTATTTTACTTTTAGTTCTTCCAATAATAACGGATCTCTCTTCAGTTATTCAAACCAATACGTTAAAAACAATTAAAATCTATGAAAAACAAAACCCAGCCAGTTGCGAAACGCAAAGTCTGGACACCTTCCTTTCACGAGGAAATAATTTATCCTACCTTCCCAGTAGCACAGCGGTATATTTATAGACTTACAATGCTAGAAACCGTGTTTCGATACCTGTGGTGGGCAGGGCATAGATAGGCATTTATGTAACTTTGTGCTTAACTTCAAAGAAACAGCACCAATTTCTCTTTCTGAATTAATTTGCTGCCTTAAATTTGGATTGCATTACAAAAAGTTTGCAGAAATGTGTCTATCCAATTTGAGATACTGCCCTAAACTGTGTTTATCTTATAAAATTTTGCAGAAATGTGTCTATCCAAACTGAGATATTTCCCTAAACTATGATTATGTTGCAAACATTTTGAAGTAATGCCTCTTTCCAAATTGAGTTACCGCTCTGAACTGTGATTATGCTACACAAATATTTTAACAGTGCTACTATACTAATTGTATTACTGTCTTAAACTAATTACAAAATATCTGTCACAATGTGTGTATCTGAATTAAATAACTGTTATGAGCTGGGGTTGTGTCACAAATACATTTCAACAATGTCTTTATCCACATTATGTTACGGCTCCAAGTTGTGAATATATTACAAACATTTTGTATCATTGTTTCTGTCTGAATTGAGTACTTGGCCGATACAAAAACTATATTACAAACATTCTGTATCATTGTTTCTGTCTGAATTGAGTACTTGGCCGATACAAAAACTATATTACAAACATTTTGTATCATTGTTTCTGTCTGAATTGAGTACTTGGCCGATACAAAAACTATATTACAAACATTTTGTATCATTGTTTCTGTCTGAATTGAGTACTTGGCCGATACAAAAACTATATTACAAACATTTTGTATCATTGTTTCTGTCTGAATTGAGTACTTGGCCGATACAAAAACTATATTACAAACATTTTGTATCATTGTTTCTGTCTGAATTGAGTACTTGGCCGATACAAAAACTATATTACAAACATTTTGTAACATTGTTTCTGTCTGAATTGAGTACTTGGCCGATACAAAAACTATATTACAAACATTCTGTATCATTGTTTCTGTCTGAATTGAGTGCTTGACCGACACAAAACTATATTACAAACATTATGCAGTAAACACTTTAAACAGATTGAGTTATTAACTTAAACTTGATGTAAGTATTATTACGACAACTTTAAATCACATCAAACTAATCATGAAACGTCCGGACAAATCAGTAATCTCAAGTGAAAAGAAACACGAGATCTTCGGTCTATATTTCTTCCACTGATTTCTCGATTATATGACAACACTGATTTAACACACTTCCTTTTGTGAATTATTTCTAAAGATAAGCAACCTGTTTTTTGTTTTGTATTTAATCTTAAGCATAATGCACTTCACGATGATCATAAACCTGAATTGCATACTTACGAAGAGTTTAAATACAAATATTCGCGAGATTTTGCGTTGTAGTCGCCACTAATGTTTTTCTACAAAACACTAACACTTCTATCTTATATTTCTTATAAAGCTATGAAGTGATAACTACTAAAGTACAGAGTTGACCGGAACGTTTTCAATACTTTTACAACGAAATTTAAAAGGTGGAGTTTGGCTTAGTGGGTTGTAGTTTTCGGTGAAAAGTAAAATATATTTTATGCATTTAAACCACAATAAAAATATCACGTGAATGATTTCCATAGTGTAATACACTTTATCTTTCATCAGTCTGTCTAACTCTAGCACACAAAACTTTTCTTAACACTAACTTCCCTAGTAACTGTAGATGTATTTGCTTGAAATATTGTTCGGTTCTTTTTCGTACAGGTTTCGAACTACAATTTGAAGACATAGCTTTCAGAAACATGAAAATGACTTTTATTTCAGCTTTCACTGATTTTGGCTTTAAAACATATATCAAACACATATTGGTGGAGGTGTTTAGAAAATTTCGCTACTCACTATTTAGGAATTCGGCTCTAGGGTTAGGCTATTGGACGACAAACTGTAAAACATATGTGAGATATTGGACGACAAACTGTAAAACATATGTGACAGTAATTCTCAACATATTTTTCATATCTGTTTGAATATTTTCCTTTATTGTAAAATATATTTTATGTGTGAATTTTTTTTTTTCAAAAGAAAAATAATAAGATGTCATTTCTTGTTGGAATAATTTCCAATTGTTTTTTTATTTTACTTTTAGTTCTTCCAATAATAACGGATCTCTCTTCAGTTATTCAAACCAATACGTTAAAAACAATTAAAATCTATGAAAAACAAAACCCAGCCAGTTGCGAAACGCAAAGTCTGGACACCTTCCTTTCACGAGCAAATAATTTATCCTACCTTCCCAGTAGCACAGCGGTATATTTATAGACTTACAATGCTAGAAACCGTGTTTCGATACCTGTGGTGGGCAGGGCATAGATAGGCATTTATGTAACTTTGTGCTTAACTTCAAAGAAACAGCACCAAAAGATGTGAATGTCATAATATTTACGGTCAAGAATCTGTCGCGTTATCATCCTTAGTGACATTTGTTACAAAATTATAAACAGTGAAAGCTATTTTCTCTTATTTAGAGATAAAAACACATCATTATTATTAGCTATAGTTGCTTATTAAACTGAAACACTAATTTTCAAGGTATTTAGACACATCCAACGAGTAAGCGTTGCGGTTTAAGAATTTTACGAGCCGAAAAACCGCAGGAGAAACGTTGGGAAAATGGTAGTTGTTGACTAATCTGAAAGGTCGAAGAACTTAACGCAATTTCACTAAATCTGAGCAAAAGTTTTGCTCGAAAATGCAGAAACTGTAATAACTTTTAATACACAAGAGAAAATCTCCTATCAAACGTAAACCTGTTCTAATATTTCTCATATGATGGTTATTCACCAGGGATGATTACTATCCTTGACTGTACTGCAGTGGAAAATGCTTGTTCGCTATTAAATGCTCATATTTTCCTATTATGATGACATCTTTATTTCAAAACCTCGCATTTAAAGTACCAACTTGGGAAGGCAAGGTTTCCTTCTTTAACACAAATGAGAACGCTAAAATAGTCTTGAATACTTTGAGAGAACAGACGACGCTAAAAGGAGATGAACCATTTTTTTCCGAAAGCAACAATCGATAAAGTATCCTTACTCAGACTAAAGCATGAATGACTTCTGATGTCACTTCATAGTCTGAACTTTGAATTTATAGCTATTACTAAGAATTACAGAAAGAAGGGGAATATTCTCTTTGAAAATACTTCCTGAAAATCACAAAACTGATAAAAGGAATAAAATACATAAAATAGAGCTTATGTTTCAATATTTATGTATAAAAAGCTTCAACTATATGGAACCTAGTCTATAGCACCAATTTCTTTCATCAGATTTGACTGCAAGTAATTTCTAAAACAAATAGTTGTTGTTACAGCTTGGAAAAATACAACTTGTATGAAATACAGGAAGAAACCTTATAGAAGTAATTCATGCTCACGTTTTTATATATTGTTACATCAGAGCATTATAACTTAAATTAGATTATGAGTAATTCTCATTTCCCTTCTGGAGCTACTGGAATATAAAATAGAAAATAATAAATTATTTCAAATGGTTACAATTAGCAACTAATGATTTAGTGATAAAGATTTAACTCAAAAATTTGATTTAGAAAGAGAGGTTACTGTTATTTTGGAGAGAAGTAACAGATGTTATTTTTTGTCTCTTTAGCACTACTTTAAAATAGCAGCTATATTTTGATCAACTTTTTTGTGCATAACATAATATGTAGAATTCCAAGTAAAAAAATGTGAATTATCTTATCATATTCAATAAACAATAACTAAGAATGAATTTTAAATAAAAGGTTGAATTCAAGCTATAGAAGTGAATATATATTTAATGTGTCTAAAACGTTTTATCTCAGATAATTTAAAAACACTTTCCTCTCAAGTAAAACCATCTAAATACCAATAAAAACTTATTCGTGATATAAAAGGTAGTTTTTAAATTTTTTCCCAACTAGTGACACAACTTACAACACTAGAAACCGAGTTTCGATACCCGTGGTGGGCAGCACACAGAAGTCCATTTTGCATGAAACTTTGTAGAATGGACGACAAGTGCCTGTTGTGGAAATACAAGCATAGAGGACGACGTTTCGAAAGTCTTCCGTCTTTAAAAACTTTCAATTTGGATTTTTCTTTAAATTTTACTTATCTCTCTCGCCCCCCGCTAGTAGAACGGTAAGTCTACGGATTTGCACCCATAATATTAGGGGTTCGTTTTCCCTCGGTAATCTTAGCATACAGCCTGATGTGGCTTTGCACAATTTGCCAACAAATTAATGTGAAGTTAATTTTTTAAATCGCTCTTATAAAAGCATATAACTATTATCAGAATAATGCCAATACAGATTATATTAATTAAATCTGAAAGTGTCTGTGAAGTGACAACACGATTGACAGTAAGATTATACTGACAAAAGAACATTGAATGAAGTCATCAAAGTGCCAGATATTCTACAAAAATTTCATTTTATACAGGAAATCAGCACATAATAGAATACAATGTTCTTTGTCTGTGCTATAGGGTGCTTACAATCTGTAATTACATATAAAACGAAAGTACTGGTGTATGAGCTAACGTGTATAAACATGTATACAGCGCTATACTATAAAATATATATTTATCATAGATAAATATTCATACATCGACGAAGGTATTAGTGTGCGTGCAACAATAATCCTGAGTTAAAGTTTCAGCATTATAAAGGATAAATACTTGTGCTTAGGTTAATATAACAGTATTTATGTGACATTATACCCCTATATGGTCTCATTTATATATGACAAAAATCCTGGTTGACTTAAAGGCATTAACGTGTGTATAACAATAATCCTAGTGTAATCTACTGTAGTTACAGAGCATGCATCCAGTACTACACTCCTGCCTAGTTTATGTGTTAACGTCTATGTATTGCCATATTCCTAGATGAGCCAAGCGCCCTCTGAAGGTATTCAACGATAACTCTCGCTTAATGCTTCTGTTTTGAACAGGATGACACATGATTTTATAAATCTAGCAAAAAGTGAACGAGAAAAGTGTGTTATTCATAGGTTGAAATGTTTCTAAAATTAATATTAAAGTTATAATTAATCGTTTACTTAAAAAAATGGAAAATATGAATATATGTTGTATAGGTAATTATTAAATATAAATATGAAAATAAGTTGTATAAGTAATTATAAATAGAAAATACGTTGTATACGTAAGTGTTTTCTTATAGCAAAGTCAGATCAGGCTATCTGCTGAGCCCACCGGGGGAATCAAACCCTCGATTGTAGCTTTATAAATCCATAGACTTACTGCTGTACTAGCAGAGGGCAGTTGTATAAGTAATTATAAATAGAAAATATGAATATAAGTTGTATAAATAGTTATCAAATAAAAAACATGAAAATAAGTAGTTATTAAACAGAAAACATGGATATAAGTAGTTATTAAACAGAAAACATGGATATAAGTTGTATAAGTAATTAAAATCTTCCTCACATCTATTATATCTCGAAACGGATCATAGCAAAAATAAAGCACTATTTGTTCTATTTCTGAATTAATTACCTTGTTAAAAATGTTTTTTTTTTCGTGAAAAATGCTTTTGTTCAAAATTTAATGTTCATGATGGCTAACTTACAGACTTCTTTCTGGATCAAAGTCATGGGTCTGTTATTAATGATTTAATCCAAATCTAATGTATTATTAAAAAGTTCACAATATTCTAATAAACATCTCTTTAATATAAAATACATGCCAAAAACAAACTTTTAGCGAAAGATATTCTACCTAGAGCTACTTCGAAAGCGACTAAGATATTCCATTGGAAAAACATGCTCTTCCCAGTTGATTATTCGGTTACATTATGTATCAACCTACACACACTTTCCATGAGATGCCACAGGCTGATCGCTTGCAACCCATTTACAAAATCACTAAATGTCAAAGAGCAAACCAAGAACCATTTACTCTTCCACGAAGCTGTTTGCTAGAACGCTGTTATGCATGACCCATCGGTCGCTGAGGTAACATTTCCTTTAATTACTAAATAAATTGTTACTACCTAGAGAGAAATTGTGCTTCCTTCCGCCCTAAAACACACGCAGGGTGAGAGATGAATTTATTTTGTAGAAGCATGGACTTCATCTGAACTACTTTCCATGGTATCGATCAATATGACATACTGAGAAAACATTTGATGCGTTCAAATATTTCTTCAGGGTTCACAGAATTGGCTTGTCGTCGTCGGAACGTAGGTTATTTCACAGCTTCTATAATTTCATCAGACATCTCTTTGTTTTCTGGTCTATAGAAAGAAATACATTTCTAGTTGTAGCTTCTCTAGTAAGAAGAGTCATTAAAGTTAAGACTTAAGAAATAATTATCTAAATTAATGTCGTGAAACCTTTGTTCTGATTCTAAAACAGGAGAGAAAGAGTAGTCTGTAGCATACAAATTGCATTTAAATACGAATCTCGAGGCCTGTTCTATACCTTTAGCGGTTATACTATCCTTAAGAATACTATTGCCCACGCATGTCTGGAAAATAAATTAACATGTCATAAATGTATGCATTGCCTATTAAATGTCTAGTTTTTTCTAGTAAAGGTATAACCAGGATGACAAAGCCTTGGTAGAAGGAAATGAAGTATTTTAGACCAAATAAATTATGGGTTGACAATTATTATGTACATTTCAGAGTACTTATAACCTCTTTAATTATTATAGTAATAGAATTGTTTAAGGTAATCAGGTGTACATGCAAAGTTCTAAAATTCTAGTTTGTTTTATTTCGATATCTTTATTCACGTGAGTTTTAGACCTCCAACATAGGGACATTGGGAATTTCCGTTAGTAACATTGTCGCATGCATTAGCGACCACTTCAACTTAACGATTTTCTATATGAACTTAAAATTTGTATGCTTTTATTTTAAGCTGAACCCGAGCGACATTTCTTTTATCTAACTAGGCTTCCGGTGCTTGAAAACGCGAGATTCATCTGTCTATACATACTTAGATTTTTTTTTTTAAATTCTACTAATTGGTTTTGAAGACTTATCTTAGCCCTATCTCATAAAAGTATTTTGTAAGTACCCTTCACGAGTCATTCATAATAACCTATGGTTCGCAATATATCGTAAAAAAAAATAATATTTTATCTTAATAGTCATTGAAATGTTTTAAACAGTATTTTGATTTATATCCAACAGTCTATGTATTTTCTCTCTGGAGTATTTGGTCGTAAGACTAAGCTAGGACTACAAATTTATAATATCGAACCATAACGAAGAAAAATACAACCACTGTTTACAAACTTTATCAGAACTGAAGCCTGTCTTACCACATTGTGTAGTAAACGTCATATACGAGTCTCGAAGTGATAGAATTGAAACTTAGAATGCACTTGTTCATTAGTTTGTCCAATTTATAACAAACACTTTAGGCTATCTGGTAACATCAACTGGATTGTTATATATTTCCTGTGAAACAGCAATTAAAATGAACGAGCTTACGTCAGATTCTGACCAACTACATCTAGTTACTATTTTTTCCTTAACTCTCTTTCGCTATAAACCGAGTTCGATACTCATAATTGGCAGACAATATCACTGTGTAACATTGTGCTTAAATACAAACAAATAAACTTTCCTGAACGAACTATTGAAAATAAAACTTTTTTTTTCAAATTCATTTCCAAGTATGCAATTTATGTGAAATATTTCTCTAAAAACCTTCCTCTGTGGGTCAACAGCTAAAACCGAAGCTTCATCTAATTATAAGATATCGAGACAAACCATTAACAAAACAAGAAACACGCAAATGGTGAAATAAAATATTAGAGTTTCATCTGAATACTCTGAGTGATGATACTTTTCATCTGAATACTTTGAGCGATGATACTTTTCATCTGAATACTTTGAGTGATAATACTTTTCATCTGAATACTTTGAGTGATAATACTTTTCATCTGAATACTCTGAGTGATGATACTTTTCATCTGAATACTTTGAGCGATGATACTTTTCATCTGAATACTTTGAGTGATAATACTTTTCATCTGAATACTTTGAGTGATAATACTTTTCATCTGAATACTCTGAGTGATGATACTTTTCATCTGAATACTCTGAGTGATGATACTTTTCATCTGAATACTCTGAGTGATGATACTTTTCATCTGAATACTTTGAGTGATGATACTTTTCATCTGAATACTTTGAGTGATAATACTTTTCATCTGAATACTTTGAGTGATAATACTTTTCATCTGAATACTTTGAGTGATAATACTGTTCATCTGAATACTTTGAGTGATAATACTTTTCATCTGAATACTTTGAGTGATAATACTTTTCATCTGAATACTTTGAGTGATAATACTGTTCATCTGAATACTCTGAGTGATGATACTTTTCATCTGAATACTCTGAGTGATGATACTTTTCATCTGAATACTTTGAGTGATGATACTTTTCATCTGAATACTTTGAGTGATAATACTTTTCATCTGAATACTTTGAGTGATAATACTTTTCATCTGAATACTTTGAGTGATAATACTTTTCATCTGAATACTTTGAGTGATAATACTGTTCATCTGAATACTTTGAGTGATAATACTTTTCATCTGAATACTTTGAGTGATAATACTTTTCATCTGAATACTTTGAGTGATAATATTACTTTCCATTATTATTTTACTGAAGAAACTGTCACATTAAAATAAAACGTTTTTTCTGGGCAAGAAAAGAAATCGTAACTAGTTGTTAAATCAAAGGTAGAATTCTGACTTCTCATCAGTTTTACAGAAAAATTTGGAATCATTCTAAATATTTTTAAACTGTTATAAGACAAGAGTTTTAATCGTTATAAAGACCTGTCACCTCTCATCACTTCTACAAGACTGTCTAGAACAGTTCTTAATTTCTGTAATCAATCATTAGTTCTATATTAATCTAAGTGATTCTTAAGACCTTGAGCCTGTCATTAATTGTACAACAGTGCTTAAAACCATTATTGGTATCTATAAACCATTATATGTTATGCAGCAGTGTTAGAACAACTCTCAATAACTATAATACGGCATCAGATGTACAACTGTACCTCGAATAATTTAAATAAGTCTAACTTGCCATATGCTCCACAGCAGGATTAGAACCACTCTCGATGTCTTTAATACACTATCATGTATACAAAGCAGTCTCAAGTTATTTTTAATATGTCTGATGCCGTCATTAATTGGTAAATACTCTAGGATCATTATAATATCTCTAATTGTTACCAGTGGTATAATACTCTCTACGATCATTATAATATCTCTAATTGTTACTAGTGGATTAATAATATCTAGAATCATTGTAATATCTCTAATTGTTACCAGTGGTATAGTAATATCTAGGATCATTATAATATATCTAATTGTTACCAGTGTTTTAATACTCTCTAGGATCATTATAATATCTCTAATTGTTACCAGTGGTATAATACTCTCTAGGATTATTGAAATATTTCTAATTGTTACCACTGGTATAATAATATCTAGAATCATTATAATATATCTAATTGTTACCAGTGGTATAATACTCTCTATGATCATTATAATATCTCTAATTGTTACCAGTGGTGTAATAATATACAGTATCATTATAATATCTCTAATTGTTACCAGTGGTATAGTAATATCTAGGATCATTATAATATCTCTAATTGTTACCAGTGGTATAATATTCTCTAGGATCATTATGATATCTCTAATTGTTACCAGTGGTATAATACTCTCTAGGATCATTATAACATCTCTAATTGTTACCAGTGGTATAATACTCTCTAGGATCATTATAATATCTCTAATTGTTACCAGTGGTATAATAATATACAGGATCATTATAATATCTCTAATTGTTACCAGTGGTATAATAATATACAGGATCATTGTAATATCTCTAATTGTTACCAGTGGTATAATAATATCTAGGATCATTATAATATCTCTGATTGTTACCAGTGGTATAATACTCTCTATGATAATTATAATATCTCTAATTGTTACCAGTGGTATAATACTCTCTAGGATCATTATAATATCTCTAATTGTTACCAGTGGTATAATAATATACAGGATCATTATAATATCTCTAATTGTTACCAGTGGTATAATAATATACAGGATCATTGTAATATCTCTAATTGTTACCAGTGGTATAATAATATCTAGGATCATTATAATATCTCTGATTGTTACCAGTGGTATAATACTCTCTAGGATCATTATAATATCTCTAATTGTTACCAGTGGTATAATACTCTCTAGGATCATTATAATATCTCTAATTGTTACCAGTGGTATAATAATATACAGGATCATTATAATATCTCTAATTGTTACCAGTGGTATAATAATATACAGGATCATTGTAATATCTCTAATTGTTACCAGTGGTATAATAATATCTAGGATCATTATAATATCTCTGATTGTTACCAGTGGTATAATACTCTCTAGGATCATTATGATATCTCTAATTGTTACCAGTGGTATAATACTCTCTAGGATCATTATAATATCTCTAATTGTTACCAGTGGTATAATACTCTCTAGGATCATTATAATATCTCTAATTGTTACCAGTGGTATAATAATATACAGGATCATTATAATATCTCTAATTGTTACCAGTGGTATAATACTCTCTAGGATCATTATAATATCTCTAATTGTTACCAGTGGTATAATAATATACAGGATCATTATAATATCTCTAATTGTTACCAGTGGTATAATAATATACAGGATCATTGTAATATCTCTAATTGTTACCAGTGGTATAATAATATCTAGGATCATTATAATATCTCTGATTGTTACCAGTGGTATAATAATATCTAGGATTATTATAATATTTCTAATTGTTACCAGTGGTATAGTAATATCTAAAATCATTGTAATATCTCTTATTGTTACCAGTATTTTAATACTCTCTAGGATCATTATAATATCTCTGATTGTTACCAGTGGTATAGTAATATCTAGGATCATTATAATATCTCTAATTGTTACCAGTGGTATAATAATATACAGGATCATTGTAATATATCTAATTGTTACCAGTGGTATAATAATATCTAGGATCATTATAATATCTCTGATTGTTACCAGTGGTATAATAATATCTAGGATCATTATAATATCTCTAATTGTTACCAGTGGTATAATAATATACAGGATCATTATAATATCTCTAATTGTTACCAGTGGTATAATACTCTCCAGGATCATTATAATATCTCTAATTGTTACCAGTGGTATAATAATATACAGGATCATTATAATATCTCTAATTGTTACCAGTGGTATAATAATATACAGGATCATTGTAATATCTCTAATTGTTACCAGTGGTATAATAATATCTAGGATCATTATAATATCTCTGATTGTTACCAGTGGTATAATAATATCTAGGATTATTATAATATTTCTAATTGTTACCAGTGGTATAGTAATATCTAAAATCATTGTAATATCTCTTATTGTTACCAGTATTTTAATACTCTCTAGGATCATTATAATATCTCTGATTGTTACCAGTGGTATAGTAATATCTAGGATCATTATAATATCTCTAATTGTTACCAGTGGTATAATAATATACAGGATCATTGTAATATATCTAATTGTTACCAGTGGTATAATAATATCTAGGATCATTATAATATCTCTGATTGTTACCAGTGGTATAATAATATCTAGGATCATTATAATATCTCTGATTGTTACCAGTGGTATAATACTCTCTATGATCATTATAATATTTCTAATTGTTACCAGTGATATAATAATATCTAGGATCACTATAATATCTCTGATTGTTACCAGTGGTATAATACTCTCTAGGATCATTATGATATCTCTAATTGTTACCAGTGGTATAATACTCTCTAGGATCATTATAATATCTCTAATTGTTACCAGTGGTATAATACTCTCTAGGATCATTATAATATCTCTAATTGTTACCAGTGGTATAATAATATACAGGATCATTATAATATCTCTAATTGTTACCAGTGGTATAATACTCTCTAGGATCATTATAATATCTCTAATTGTTACCAGTGGTATAATAATATACAGGATCATTATAATATCTCTAATTGTTACCAGTGGTATAATAATATACAGGATCATTGTAATATCTCTAATTGTTACCAGTGGTATAATAATATCTAGGATCATTATAATATCTCTGATTGTTACCAGTGGTATAATAATATCTAGGATTATTATAATATTTCTAATTGTTACCAGTGGTATAGTAATATCTAAAATCATTGTAATATCTCTTATTGTTACCAGTATTTTAATACTCTCTAGGATCATTATAATATCTCTGATTGTTACCAGTGGTATAGTAATATCTAGGATCATTATAATATCTCTAATTGTTACCAGTGGTATAATAATATACAGGATCATTGTAATATATCTAATTGTTACCAGTGGTATAATAATATCTAGGATCATTATAATATCTCTGATTGTTACCAGTGGTATAATAATATCTAGGATCATTATAATATCTCTAATTGTTACCAGTGGTATAATAATATACAGGATCATTATAATATCTCTAATTGTTACCAGTGGTATAATACTCTCCAGGATCATTATAATATCTCTAATTGTTACCAGTGGTATAATAATATACAGGATCATTATAATATCTCTAATTGTTACCAGTGGTATAATAATATACAGGATCATTGTAATATCTCTAATTGTTACCAGTGGTATAATAATATCTAGGATCATTATAATATCTCTGATTGTTACCAGTGGTATAATAATATCTAGGATTATTATAATATTTCTAATTGTTACCAGTGGTATAGTAATATCTAAAATCATTGTAATATCTCTTATTGTTACCAGTATTTTAATACTCTCTAGGATCATTATAATATCTCTGATTGTTACCAGTGGTATAGTAATATCTAGGATCATTATAATATCTCTAATTGTTACCAGTGGTATAATAATATACAGGATCATTGTAATATATCTAATTGTTACCAGTGGTATAATAATATCTAGGATCATTATAATATCTCTGATTGTTACCAGTGGTATAATAATATCTAGGATCATTATAATATCTCTGATTGTTACCAGTGGTATAATACTCTCTATGATCATTATAATATTTCTAATTGTTACCAGTGATATAATAATATCTAGGATCACTATAATATCTCTAATTGTTACCAGTGGTATAATATTTCTAGGATCATTATGATATCTCTAATTGTTACCAGTTTTTTAATAATATCTAGGATCACTATAATATCTCTGATCAATCAATAGTTTTACAACTAGGTGTGGGTCATTCCAAACATTCCTCCTTATGTTTCTGGTGGTTTTTTCATTCGTACCTGACAGTGATAAAGATGCAGTTTTATGTGAATATAAAGCTACCACATGATAAAAGTGTATTTGATTTTTATTTTTTCATAGCTTATGTCTACTTCCCGTCTTGTTGTGTATAAGCATTACCTGGTCTTACAGTTCTTGACAACTAGTCAGTATTGCGTTGTTGGTAAGAATTTCGAACGAAGAAGACAGAGAGTAGAAAACGCTGAACTCCATTAGAGTCAGCATTTCTCTTCGTGATTTTCTTCATCCAAATACCTCAAGGACTTGTTGACGAATATTGTAGGTTCAGTGACAGAGAGTACTTGAAAACAGATAAAAATAAACAAAAACATTAAGGAAAAGCAGTTGAAATGATTGACAATTTCTGAGCCAGCATTCAGATTATTCTCAGACTTCCGTAAGTTTATATTAAACACTTAGTGGGTCACAAAAACCTAGTCATAACATGGGTTGTTCTTTCAAAACAAACATTTTTTTCCATAACACTCAGTTCCGTTGTATGTCTCTCTCGTAAAAATATTGTGAGCGTAAAATAAAAGACAGTAACAAGGAAACTGAATACAAACAAGTGATTCCAAACGTTATTTTCACTACAACACATATACATTGTCAAAATGCTATATTTAAAACATGGTTTGTAATCACTTAATTTTGTCGTGCTTTGTCGTAATAAATGGGATATACTTTAAATTTTTCGTTTATTGACATATATCAGCTTATAACTAAAACTTCTCTACAATTTGAATGTTTTTATATGTCTCATATATTTATGTTTATTTTGCTTTTCCCAGATACAGTACCAAATACTAATTTTTTTTTCTCTTACTCTATGACATATTGCAGATTCGAATTAGCAATATGGCTATAACTAAACTATTCACAAAAACGTTTTGAATTATCTTAGATTTCGATATTTAAACATATAAGTTTATTGGCACTTTCAGAGTTCGCTGAGTAGCAACTATATGAATAGATAAGCATAACCGTAATAGTGGTCTAATAAAAAAGACTGATTTGAATAAATGTTAATTACATTCCCCGATTGTAACACATGTCATGATTGGATTATAATTTACTTACATTTCTCGATTGTAAAAGACGCCGTGATTGGAATATGTGTTAATCACATTGCTCAGTTGTACCCAAAAGCATGATTAGAATAATATCTTATCATATCACTGAACAGTAAGTACATTCCTGTCCTGTTTTGGATTACATTTTATTTGTGTGAATCAGCTGTAACTGGCATTTCGAATAAATTATGCGTTAAGTACATTGATCAGTTTTAACCAACTTTATGATTGAGCTTTTGTTTTTTCCTCATTGGTTATCTGCAACCGACGTTCTGATTGGTCTATATAATCAGATATTCTCATTGATCATCTGCAACCGACGTTCTGATTGGATTATATCTAAGTTATCTGCATTGATTAACTGTAAAGTAACTTAAGATCAAATTCTTTTTTTCTTCTTCTTCTGATTGATACAATAAATCTGAAATAATCATTGGACTGCATATTATTCACAGTTATCCTATGAATAATAATTATACACCTTTATCATAACACTAATATATGCTTCATAAAACAAGTCCCTAAAAATTGAATTACGAATTATTTTGCTTAATGACATAATATTGTTTCTATGATCATCCTATATCTTCTACTATTGTAATGAATTATAATTTCTTTAAGATTGGCGCGTCCTGTGATTAATATGTCGGACAATGGTTCGTGTCCCGTTACCGAAACAACAATCGCGCTCCCCACTTTGAAATTAGGAGGGAATTTCACCTATGACAGTTGGAGTATTTCCTATATGTGATAGGAAAATAATTCATCTCTCTGGAACTGGTGGTTCTTCGTAAACTAAGCTCTGAAATCGTCAAACCAGTCTAAAACGATTCTTTAAAGAATCCTGAGAACATGTGAAACATACGCTATTCACACTCGAATTCTTTCAGAACTTTCATGTTAGATGCAGCCCTAACATGAGCTGCTGGTAACGGTTTTCTTCACACATAAGATAGCTGTTGTTGCTTTTTTATTAATTGTAACATGAGACCTCAGTTCAAGAAAACACAACATGACCATAGGAAACTAGAGCTAATCTACATCTATACAAAACAAAATGGACACATTTTTGTTTAAAAAGAAAACGTTTCGCCACATCATCTATTCTGAAAAATACATCGTCATTGTTCAAGTTTCAAGACACTAAAAAACGTGAACACATTTTAATACATGCGCTCCATTTATAAATCCACAGTAAATCAAAAACCCTTAGTTCTTTATTTAAAACTATAAAACCAATGTCAGTGTGTGTATGTGTGTGTGTGTGTGTGGTCTTTCTGAAGAGCTGAAATTCATCAAAATTTATATACTTCGTTAAATGTAGACATTTGCGTGACAACACGCACGAAATGACATTAGGTTTTGTTCTCAGTGTAAACTCATTGGTCAAAATTACTTTCAATAACGAAATATAGGTGATATTTTATACCATATGAAGTAGTTTAGACCATTACTCGTTATTCTGCGGTTCTCGATGTGATATCTCTCTTTTTTACTCTTGTCGTTAAGGTTCTCTGTTATAAATGCCAAAGCATTCAATCTACAGAAAATGTTCCAGTGTGTGAGAACATGAAACACGCAGTAAAAAACAACAACAAAAAACGTGGCTTTCAACTCAGGCAATAAAACTGCACCTACAGAAAGAAAAGGTCTCACGAACTTGATTCAAGATCTGAAATAATCACACATGAATGAGCTCTTCCCTTATGTTCTCAGTTTCTTTAAAAATGGTTTATGCACTAGCTCGCCTTGTAGCAAGCACTGTTGTAACAGGAACCAGGTCTACGCCAGACTTGATACTAGTGTATCTCACTTCCCGTATGAACATAATGCATTTAGCATTTCCTTACAGCAACTGACTCCTTATTCACATTTATACCATTAATAACAAAAGTAAGTCAACGTGATTAGCTGAGGGAAGTCGATCAGTTGTCATCTTGGTAAACATTAGCCTAAGTTTCCAGGCTATTCAAAATACTTGTTACTTTGCCATTTAATCGCATAACCTTTAAAATATTTCGTACGTGTGTATTAGATTAAGATAAAAAAGTAAAAAATGATCCTTTTAATCAGATTATTTAAATGTTAAAAGAAAATGTTTATTTTACTTAGAATACACCCATCTCTTTATAAAAAAAAAACTAGAAAGGTGGGGATTTCTGTTTATGTTCTTTCAATCGTCGATGTTCAATCGTTCTATTTAGATGTTTCTTTACAACGAGTCCACTCATTATGGAGCGAGAGAGGATACATATCTGTCACTGACAACCTCTGGGACTATCTGGAGTGAAAACTTATACGGGTGTACTTGGGCGGTCGGTCTCCCGGTGGTTTAGAGTTATTACAACAGCCGTCACTCGCATAGGATGATATCGCATAGCACGAGGTATAGGGTACGGCTTGATGAAACAAATCTCTAAAAATTGACCTACTCTGATGGCGATTCGTATTAAACAGAAACAGCGGAACCTTGCCAATTACGATCTATTACTTCTGCTAAGTGGTAATCGTTTCGTTGTGAGCCCAATAGAAATTAGCTCTTCTGATGAATATATTAATTACTCAAGAAAAAGAAAATACCTGAACATTTATTTCAACTATTACGTCGAGTTCTCTCTCTGTCTCCTTTCATTTTTTTGCGGCGGTGTTTCCGTTATATTTAACTGGTACACAAATCATTTTGTTACTACAGGTCTTCGTATAAACTAACGATCTATTTTCTTATTCACAGTTCAACGCTTTCATACACTACAGTTGATAACATTATTCATCACTCAACGCTTTCATACACTACAGCTGATAACATTATTCATCACTCAACGCTTTCATACACTACAGCTGATAACATTATTCATCACTCAACGCTTTCGTACACTACAGCTCATAACATTATTCATCACTCAACGCTTTCGTACGCTACACCTGATAACATTATTCATCACTCAACGCTTTCGTACACTACAGCTGATAACATTATTCATCACTCAACGCTTTCATACACTACACCTGATAACATTATTCATCACTCAACACTTTCGTACACTACAGCTGATAACATTATTCATCACTCAACACTTTCGTACACTACACCTGATAACATTATTCATCACTCAACACTTTCGTACACTACACCTGATAACATTATTCATCACTCAACACTTTCATACACTACAGCTGATAACATTATTCATCACTCAACGCCTTCGTACACTACAGCTGATAACATTATTCATCACTCAACGCCTTCGTACACTACAGCTGATAACATTATTCATCACTCAACGCTTTCTCTGTTCTATACTTATTTTCCATTTTCTTTAGGCATGAGAAATTGGGAAATAACACTTTCTGCCCAGGAACAAGAAAAAGCAAAAATTTTGTTACATTGTGTTATCATTCATCAGTCCATCATGGCTAGATAGTTAGGGCGCTTGAGTCGTAATAGGAGGGTTGAGGGTATGAATCCCCGTCACACTAAACATGCTCGACCTTTCATCTGTTATATTGTGACAGTACATCCCACTGTTCGTTGGTGAGAGAAGAGCCCAAGACTTGGCGTAGAGTAGTAATGACTAGCTGCCTTCCCTCTAGTCCTACAATACGAAATTACGGATGGATAACCCAGATAGTCCTCGTGTATTTATGCGCAAAATTCAAAAACAAACAAACTCATTCACTATTTAACTCGTTTCGTATACTACGTCTATTATTTTTATTTATCAGTAAACTCAATCCCTATACTATAGGTGTTGGTCTTACGCACTGATCAGTACTTTTCCTATTCGACATAGTTTACTTTTGTTCACCACTGAATCCTTGCCTACGATACATCTGCTATTTTTTTCAGCTCCTCTACGATAGATGGTTGAGTACGTTATATTAAAATAGTTTTGAATATGCAATTTAGCAAGCCGCTGTAAATTTATAGTGGAACAGCATGGATTATAACTACATCTAGATTTTTCACAAATAGTGTGATGCCATTGAACACTAATTGCTTTTGGTAAGAATACATACAATTCCTTTCCGGGACAAAATATTCATATATTAAGGTGATAACCTTCGAACCTTCGACCCTCAAATAACAAGTCGAGTGTCCTAACCATCTGTCCATATCAGGCCACTGAATTGAATATTAAATCTATATTCTATAGTAAATCAAATATAACCAACTTTATATTTGGTTGGATTACCCTATAAAAATTAAAATAGAAATGACGTTCTGAGATGTTTTAATGAACATACCTATTTGTGGTAAAGAGACAGGTACACTCTTATCTCATTTTGTTTCCTTTAACAACAACAATAAGTTTTGTTTGTTTGTTTTTGAATTTCACACAAAGCTACTCGAGGACTATCTGTGCTAGCCGTCCCTAATTTAGCAGTGTAAGACTAGAGGGAAGGCAGCTAGTCATCACCACCCACCGCCAACTCTTGGGCTACTTTTTTACAAACGAATAGTGGGATTGACCGTCACATTATAACGCCCCCACGCCTGAAAGGGCGAGCATGTTCGGCGCGACGGGGATGCGAACCCGCGACCCTCAAATTACGAGGGTAACAAACTTGACCATGCCGAGCCAAAGATGTGTTATATTGAGGATTTAGAATTTCAAAAAAAGAAGATATATCCCTTACATTTAATAGCAATAAAAACAAAAGAATATGGATCAACTTGGGACACCAGGACCATATAGATCGGTAAAAAGTCTTACTTTATTCTTGTTGAACCAAACACTCCAAACGCTTTTCGAATATAACCAACAAAAAAGTAGCGTTTTATCAAATAAGACTTAAAATCCTCAATCAAAATCTGTCTAAGAAATTTGTTTTTTTCTGAGATATAATATCTTCCATGTTTATATTATTCGTAAGAAATTTCGTGTAGATTTCTCAATGTACTCTTTTTTTAAATATAGTTCAATTCTTCAAAGTTGCTTCCAAATGATATATTTTTATTATTCAATGTTTTCAAATCAACATTTTTATTAACTAACTCAAAACAATTCGAAACCTCAAGATTATTGAAAATTACTAATTATATTTTTATATAATATTTGCCCAGATCAGCGGTAACTTTTGGGATTTAGAAATCTAAAATTCAGGATTCGGTCATTTTGCGATGACCACAGCACAGAATGCGTATTCTGTAACTTTTCTCTAAATTCCTACAACAACAATAAGTGTAATTACATTGATTTCATGTTCAATTAATACACTATAGCTTCCACGGTAAATATTTTGCAAGCGATAGTAGAATAATAGCAAGTTATCTCCCTGTTAATTAGGTTTCATTGGTTTCTGTCATATTACGTAAAGGCTTTTGAGTTATTGTTTTTGACAATGACGAAGAATGTTACGGAGTTAAAGTGTACGTTAACTGAACATAGAAAGTGTTCGATATATGACACGATATTTCACTAACTGATGGGTCTCTAGAAAAACTATATAGCATAACTAAACTTCATTAGCCTAATGTTTATCACACTAATGATGCTATTTGTCGTGATATTTGTTTACTAATGCTTTGGTGTACACTTTGAAAAGAACAAGAATTTTTTTTAAAAAAAACTAAAGTTACTTTATTTTAAAATAATTTTAAAAGCTCTCTTTTTCTCTATGCTTAAACAACATTTGAAAGTTTCTGAAACTGATGTTTTCTTCTGATTATTGTTATATAAACAGTATCGAAAAAAAAATTCCGATATCTTTCTACAAACCAGAACTTTGCAAGATTTTACTCAATATCTATGAGCAATTTACTTTCAGTTATTATCATGTTTATAAGTTTTTACTAGTTTTCCAGCCAATCAAAATACTTATTCACAAATGCAATGGAAAAGTTTATTCTGTAAGATCAAAGAAGGTTATCTGTTTTATGCAAGAACATCTGATTAATGTATTATCACCCATTAAGGATTAAAGGTCCGGCATGGCCAGGCGTGCGACTCGTTCTCTGAGGATCGCGGGTTCGTATCCCGGTTGCCAAACATCAGGCTCATCAGTGTGCTACTAAAGGAAATTAGTATATAATTAATGTTACTTTAAACAAAATGTTCCGTGACCAGGAAATTTGGTCTACACAACAGAAATAGTTTCTGTTGCTCACGTTTTACAGTTAAAACCTCTTTTGTTTTTTAGTTTGAAAGGTTCGTTATTGAACGAGGACAACCCATGATGACGTACGACAACTTGGACATTTTCGTCTTTTTTTTTTTGCTCTATTTCATAGTTTTATTCATTCTTCACGTCAACACTATTCAGTGTAAGCCAACACGTGTTGTTGAAGTAGCTACACAGCTCATCGTATTCTGTTTCCAAGGGAGCTAACTTAGCGTCAGCTTTATACTGAATATTGTTAGCTCATGGACATTCGATGAGCATTCCTTGGGGTCCTTTTCTCGAGTTTAATGTTGGCTTTTATACCATCGTAAAATACCTCATGGAATCGGTACTCCACGAAGGTGTTTATCTGGCTTGTGTTATTTTCGTTAAGTGTCAAAAAACAAAAACCAAAAGTCTCCATGAAATCCTATCCGCCTTTTCAACACAAGATAATTAATCAACAAAAATATTCAGTCATTGAGATAAATGCAGTATGAAAGAATGTGGACAAATTATCAGTTTTATAAAAGTTCATTTTTTTTTTTTTAAAAAGTTCATCCATTGTACTTAATCTTTACTTACTATCACGAATATTGAAATTGTAGAAGGATAAAATAAGATACGCCTGTCAAAATCCATCACGATACTCTCTGGGTATAAGGTATAAACTGAACCTCGAACTCGCAGTATGACAACGCTCTGTAAAACTACCTCTGTCGCACTGTCAAAAACACTGTCTCGGTAGTAACATTATATCATCCGTAAGTTATCGTGGCAAAAAAAAAACTCATCCTATTATTTCGAGGAAGCTCATTTACTTTGAATGCAGCACAAAAAAGTTTTTGAAAATGTCGTTATGAGGTTACGTTTCCGTGACAGCATGCTATCGAAACTTCTCAGGTATAATATATAAACAAAAACGAAAATACCTTTGTGCAACATAAAAAAAAAAGATTGCTTTGTCACTGTTCAAAGATAATGTCATAAAAGAGATAATTTTAAGATGGACGAAAATAATGTTTGTGATATTTTCGAACGATCAAAGATTTGCGAACATATTTTTTTCATAGTTTCTTTATTTTAGAAACCAGAGGGTAAAATAGCAATATGGTTAATATGTGTTGTTTGCGGGCTAATTAGTAACTTCAAGTACTGTTTCTGTTGGCATTTGTCTGCATTTAATTCATATATCACTTCTTCAGTGTTACTGATAAGCACACCTATTCTGTCTGTGGGAAATATATGTGTAATTCTAATAAATTAAAATAATCACATGTTTGTGGAATATAAATGTGGATATTAATAAAATATTTCTAATCATTTATAACTATGTAAAAATCTCACATTATTTTTAACTGAACTTCAGAGAATAAATTCAGCTAAGTTACGGCTATTTATACTGAACCAGTAAACTTCATGCGATTTATAACGCGTGTCAGTATTTCCCGAACGGTTGGTTTCGTAGTTTTAAAATTTGTTTTAAGACGATCTTACATGTGAACATTTTTTTTGTGTAAACGTTGAAGGAATTACAAATATTTGTTACTTTTGCATTTTCTATTTCTCAACTGGAAGAATTCGCGAAGCGCGGAGTTGTATTCATATTCAAATACATAGAACTTAATATGCGTACCAGGTCATTCTGTGTGTTTGGAAGATAACTTAAGCTGTAAGAAGACGATGGGAAAAGGTCGTACTTATTTATATGTGGTCGTGTAGAACAGCTTCCAAGTAATTTTACACCTGACGGAATGACACGTGTTTAACTACTCTGGTGCGAATATTACAAATAATATTGTCAGTTCTTGATAAGACGTTTTTTGCTGTGTCTATAATGTAGAATAATACAAATAATATTGTCAGTTCTTGATAAGACGTTTTTCGCTGTGTCTATAATGTAGAATAATACAAATAATATTGTCAGTTCTTGATAAGACGTTTTTTACTGTGTCAATGATGTAGAATAATTCAAATAATATTGTCAGTTCTTGATAAGACGTTTTTTACTGTGTCTATAATGTAGAATAATTCAAATAATATTGTCAGTTCTTGATAAGAAATTCCACTTCCGTTTAGTTCTGGGATCTGATTGACTCTATGGAAATTCTTCAGATTTCAGAACTAGCGAACTAGATTCGAATCTTTGTAGTGTCACAAAATATTGTCTTAATTTTAAATTATAGTGCGTTATAAGAGTGACAATTAAGCCTTTAGCGAGATTAGTAGCTGGTAGAGTGCCTTTAACTGGCTGACTCCATTCTGATCAGGGGACAACGAATTTGTTGAGTAGCGTTGCATAAATATAGAATATAAATACTGAACGGACAGGACCAGGCTACATGACTGAGAAGAAAAGTAAAACAAAAACATTAGATTTGATATTTTTCTTATTTATTAAATGTACTGTGGCCAAATGAACATAAAGAAAAAATATGTATTTTGCGTTGTTAGACTCAACCACTTATTCGAGTTCAGCTTCCAAAGATGAAAATAAGAATGGAGAAAATAAAAATAAAAAAAATAGTATTTAATAGGGAAAATGTGAATACTATGAAATTAGCCTGAATACTAGCTGGTCAAAAGTTTAAGACCATACTGAACGAAGTGTTAATTGGTAAACATATTACGAAATTTAATTATTTGTGTTCAAGCATTACCGTTGTCAGCATCTCCCACTGGCCAATTCTGTGTTACATTGGGTAAAAACATGGTAAAGGCTAAATGGTTGACGGAATTTGAACATGGCAAAATTGACGAGCTGCAAAAGCAAGGTCTCTCTCAACGTGGCATCGCTGGTGAGATTGAGCGCAGTAAAATTGTTGTTGCAAATTTTTAAAAGACCCTGAGGGATACGAAACGAAACTTTCAAGTGATCGGCCCAAGAAATTTTCGCCGCCTTTGAGCAGGAGGATTCGGCGGGTTGTCCGGCAAGAGAACCCGCCAATCGGCGAACCAGATTAGGGCCATTACGGACACAGAATGCAGCTCAAGAACAATAAGATGGCATCTACGAGAGAAAGGCTTTAAAAACCGTAAACATCTTCAGAGGCTACGCCTCCTTCCACATCACAAAACAGCTCGGTTAAACTTTACTGAGAAGCACCAAGCATGGGACGTAGAAAAGTGGACGAAAGTTTTGTTCTCTGATGAGAAAAAAATAACCTGGATGGTCTAGATGGCTTCCAACGTTACTGGCACGATAAGGATATCCCACCGGAGACATTTTCTACACGACACAGTGGAGGAGGTTCCATCATGATCTGGGGTGCTTTCTCCTTCCATGAAACAATAAAGCTCCAGGTTATACTTCAAACAATAGCTGGCTATATTTAGCATGTTGGAGAGAGCATCTTTATTGACTGAAGGTACTCGCTTGTGTGGAAAATGACTGAATCTTTCAGCCGGACAACGCTGCAATCCACAAAGCCCGCATGACAAAACACTTTTTCATTGCAAATAACGTAATTCTTTTGAACCATCCAGCATGTTCGCCCGAACTGAACCCCATTGAAAATGTTTGGGGTGGATGGCAATGGACGTCTCTAGAAGTGGACGTCAATTCCAAACAGTGCATGGTCTTCGTGAAGCCATCTTCACCACTTCGAATAACATTCCAGCCAGCCTTCTGCAAACGCTTGTATCGCTCATGCCAAAGCAAATATTTGAAGTTATTCTCAATGACTGCCGTGCAAATCACTACCGAGACCTCTTGTTCAACATTTCCTACCCTGTTTAGGACTTCTTTTTGATATGGTCTTAAATTTTTGATCAGCTAGTATTTAGGCTAATTTTATTGTGTTCACATCTTCCCTATTAAATGATAAAAAGGTTTTAATTTTTATTTTTCCTTTTCTTATTTTCTTCTTTCGAAGCTCTACTCAAATAAGTGGTTAAGCCTAATAATGCAAAATGCATATATTTTCTTTGCATTCATTCGCCTTAAGATTTTGGCCAGCAGTATATATAATATTTTCCATGTTACGGAAAATTATATAGATTAATTTTTGTTTTTACCACTGTTAGGTAAGGGTGTTTGTTACTAATTAATAATATTTTTTATCTTATTATTCAGTTTGTAACTTATAATGATTAGAAACGTGGATGACCAGCCTTCTTTTAAAAAGATCCGGACACGTGGAATGGGAATTTCTAATTTTCATTCTAATTACGTGAAAGATTAGTTTTTCAACTGCTGAATGAATAGAAGCAATGTTAAAGTCTAACAAAAAAGGTTGTATTACAAGAATTAGATGAAGGAAAAAATCCACTAAAACAAAGATAGAATTTCAAGTAGTGAGTTGTAGATGTTACTGGTTATAATTCAAACTGTAAAAAAGAGTTGTGTGTTCTAAGTACCAAAAGGAATAACTGTAATATGACATCCATTCTTGTGATTATTACACGTGTTGTCTCGAGAGAGAAAATGGATACGATCTATTTAGTGCAGTAATATTTTTTCGTTTTACTTTTAATAAAGCTAAAAGCCAGAACATCAGACAAAACAACAAAACTGTGGAATTTGATTTATAACGTTGTTCAAGTGGTTAGTAATTGTGTGAGCTGAAAAATAACGAACAAATGTCTCGAACATTCGTTCTCGAGAAAGGAAGGCACTGCAATAGAAAGACTGAGACAGTAAATTTACAGTAGTAATACGCCTATCTACGCAAGTAAATTTACATATTTCAAGTCTAGACATCGAATTGATGAAAATGTTTATTCCCACCATGTCAATAGCAGATATATGACAAAGGGAACATGCAAAAATCAACGATGTGGTACAGAAAAGACAAAGAAAGCTAGAGAAAAGTTAAAACAGCTGGTGGTAGATAGAATAGTAGCTAGTGGTTGTTCAGTTTGTTTGGCTGTTTTTGGATTTCGCGCAAAGCTACACGAGGGCTACCGGCGCTAGCCGTCCTTCATTTAGCAGTGCAAGACTAAAGGGAAGGCAGCTAGTCATCAACAACCACAGCAAACTCTTCGGCTACTCTTTTACCCAAACTGAACGTCACATTATAACACCTTCACAGCTAAAAGGGCGAGCATGTTTGGTGCGCCGAGGATTCGAACCTGCGACCCTCAGATTACGAGTCGAACGCCTTAACACACCTGGCCGTGCCGGACACAGTTGTTCATATGACGTAAATTAATATTTTGTCTTTGTTTTGTTTTCTACATACTCTGGACTCTTTAATATTCAGGTTTTCAATTTTACTTTCCAATTTATGTAAGTTACAAACAAACAAAATGCGAGCTTTTAAATACACGTGACCTAAAAGCAGTAAACCCCAAGCACTATCGCGTACATAAACTAGTAAAAACGAAAGTTGGTTATAAACAAAAATAAATTTCAAAGTTCTCCCATCTTCACATGCTCATCAACTTATAAGATAATTGATAAACTTAAGACTACAAAATAATTTATTTTAGCAGTATTTAGGGAATATCTTAGCTCTTTGTGTTGTTTATTTGCCAGTACACATCAACATTTTTTTTTGGAATTATCACGAATGAAGCGAAAACTTAAATAATTTTGCATTTCAGTATTCAATTTTCAAGAGCAGCTGTTTTATAAGATTTAAAATTATGTATACCAGATTAAAATAAGCCTATTTTATCTTCATTCGTGCCAGACTTTGTATATATAAGTCTATAAAGTTTTTGTTTTTCTCTCACTACAATTTATTGTAATTGAAAACAACTAATGGGTAACTTACATTAGACCTCGTGCTCTACGTGTAGCCTTATATGAAAAACAATACTAAATTATATAGTCTATAAACTCTCTCCGTAAGGTTTAAACATTATGGCCTTATGAAAGCTCAGTGTAAGATCCATTAAATGTTCCTAAACTTATAGCGAGGGCCGACATGGCTAGGTAGTTAAGGCACTCGACTCATAATCCAAGGATCACGACTTCGAATCCCTGTCATACCAAAGATGCGCCCTTTAAGCCGTGGAGGTATTATAAAGTAACGGCCAACCCCACTATTCGTTGGTAAAAGAGTAGTCGAAAAGTTGGCGGTGGATGGAGATGACTAGCTGCCTTCTACCGAGTCTTACATTCCAAAATTAGGAACGGCTAATGCAATATAGCCCTGGTGTAGCTTTGCGCGAAATTCAAAACAAACAAACAAGCTTATAGCGTGATTTAGCTTGCCTTCTTCACTCGCGAAAGAACTAATTGCTTTTTAATTCGATATCTCTTTTTACTTAGTTGTACGATGAGCAGTGAAACATTATGTTCAAATCTTACTTTCATTGCTTTTTGAGAGTTCAGCATAAATGTACATGTGTTTACAAGTAACATTTGTTTATCATAAGCATCAAGTACACAGTAAACTGTTTCTAAACAATAACCATTTTATATTTAGATGAAAATGATAAGTTCCTGCAGTTGATACTTATGGCAAATATAAGTATCTCCAGATATGTATTTCTTAGAATATATTTAATGTCTTTATAATTATACCTACGTATTTAAGAATTTCAAGACATGTTCACACACAACACTTGTTTTATCCGAAATATGTAAATGATTAAATCAACTGGCTGTCTTTATATTTCGGCTAACATATTAAGGACTGGCAAATTATTGATTTATCTAATAACTCATCTGGCTGTCATTACCAGATTGTCAAAACGCCGCAAATAAAGTATATTCAACAAAATACTGAAATTAAGATAAGTAGTTTGTTTAGAAGTAAGCACAAAGCTACACAGTGGGCTGTCTGGGCTCTGCCGACCAGGGGTATCGAAACCTGGTTTTTGTGTGTAAGTTCGCAGACGTGCCACTGGGGAATGAAATTAAGAGAAAATAAAGAAATGATAATTACATGTCGTCATGAACAGGTCAGCGCCATAAAAAGTGAAGTGAATTTCGAAAGATTCATAAGCTTGAGTGTTTACGGATAGTTTGATGTTTTTCTCAAACATAAAAAGGGGGCATCCTTTAACTGAGAAAAATATAAACAACAAATCAAAACGCTTGAGCTTCTGGGTATGTCTTAATTATCTTCACGTATTTTTTATCAGCCGTTATTTTCATATTCTAAAATGTCATCGTTTTCACACAAACGATGGTTTATGGCTTTTCAGATGAGCGAGCATGTTGAAACCTCTACTGTATAAATAAAGGTGTCGCTTGCAACTAGCTTGGATATGTTTTTATAAACGTAACCCTTCTTAAAATTGAACAAGTTTTGCTTCTTACAAGACCTGTCATTTCTCTTTATATTGTTTAAGAATATATTTTTTTATCTTTTTAGTAAAGAACAAGTAGAATTATCCAACTATAAACCTACCCGTAGCAAAGTTGTTGCCTGTCCACTGATGGCACATTTGTAAGGAATCAAACGGTGTGGTGTTGAACATGTTGACGACAGCGCCACCTTTTACAAGTGCAGCTACGTGTCTGCGTTAACATATACAAACTGTTCTTTTACAGTGCGATTAATTTGTCGGATACGAGAATTTTGGAAAACTAAAGTTATATTAAATTATTTGGTCGGTCAGCGTAATTCGCTGTCACAAAATTAATATAATTACTGAGGCCCAAACGTGTAAAAATAATAACAGTTACACGCTGAAAGCAATTTCTTGTAGGGGACTGAGTCACAGCTTTCAAATCAAATTATTATAAATATTAATAATTTATAGATAAAGCTGATAATTTGTTTTCTGGAAAGGAATATAATAAGACGTTGGAATATAAGAAACACTGAGTTAATGCGAAGATGAAAACTCAGACCTAACCTGACATAATGAGCCATAGATTCTGTAACCTCTCATAAATTTAAAAAAAAATTAAAGGTACAAAAAGAGAAGCCTTTTCCAGCACCTACCTTTATAGGTAGGTTATCCTACCAAGGGATAACCAAGGGCGGTTATCCGCCCCTTACTACTCATGTATTTATTGAATCTTTTCTTCTACTCAGTTACATTTTCTGTCTCTATTACTCTTAAAAGTGGCTCATTCCAAAAGTTAACCACCATGTTTGAAAATATTACTGATTAAACTGCCGAAATTTGAATTTATAACCGGTTGTCTTATTGTTTTCAGTGCTAAACACAAACGTTTGCTGGATCTATTTCATCAATACCCTTAATAATACTAAACTAAATACTTCAGTCAAATCACCCCTGGTTCTTCTTTCCAGAGAAAATAATACTGATTAAACTGCCAAAATTTGAATTCATAACCGGTTGTCTTATTGTTTTCAGTGCTAAACACAAACGTTTGCTGGATCTATTTCTCAATAATACTAAACATTTCAGTCAAATTCCTTCTGATTCTTCTCTCCAGAGAGATTTGTTTGTTTCTGAATTTCGCACAAAGCTACCGAGGGCTATCTGTGCTAGCAGTCCCTAATTTAGTAGTGTAAGACTAGAGGAAAGGAAGCTAGTAACCACCACCCACCACCAACTTTACCAGCGAATAGTGGGATTGACCGTCACATTGTAACGCACCCACGGCTGAAATGGCAAGCATGTTTGGCGCGAAGGGGATGCGAACCCGCGACCCTCAGATTACGAGTCGCAAAACTTAACACGCGTGACCATGCCGGGCCATCTCTCTACAGAGAAATTAATGCTGTTTAAACTGCCGAAATTTAAATTTATAACAAATTGTTCTATTGTTTTCAGTGCTAAACACAAACATTTGCTCCATCTATTTCATTATTACCCTTAATAATTCTAAACACTTCAATCAAATCCCCTCTGATTTTTCTCTCCAGAGAAAACAAGTTTAGAGATTTTAATCTCTTCTCATAGGACAATCTCAGGTATCATCCTAGCGGTTGTTTTATGAACCATCTTCAACAATTCAATTTCCTTCCTATGGAAGAGAGATCTAAACTGTGCGCATGAGGCCTCACATGAGATCTGAACTGAAAGAGATTTCCACCTATAAAATATTACTTATATTTAAAGTCCTCTCGTGGAGAAAAAGAAATAAATGCGAACTGAAATTGGATTAAATGTAACTATATATGAATCACTTCAAAAAAACAACTAATTCATTGTTCTCTTAAATAAAACACCAGCTTTTAAATAAAAGTAAAAACGTGATTGGGATTGTTCTTGCAGGTGTTTTGTTTGAAGGAAACCTTTTGTTTTTAGGTTTTTAAGTTCATTTATGATAAGAAACGCCGAGTAAATTCCCCAAAACTTGTGTTATTAAAAATGTTGTGTGTTTTTTTTTATTTTACTAGAGGGTGTCCAAAACGTCTGTAATCACAGGTCATTTTGAGCGTTTGTTAATTTCTGTCACGTAACTGATTAAGGTGCTTTCACAGAATGAAGAGATCGAATTAATACTGCTGTTAATCAAAACTTGTTTCAAATTACAAGGACAACAAATGGCACACACCCTGTGAAATTCGTTGACGTGTCTGGGGGTTTAGTTTTTTCGGACACTCTACAGTTTTGAACCTAAACACTTCACCGTTCATGTAGCCTAAAAGCTTGATTTTCACTTATTTTCTAAACTAAAACTACACAATAATCTTATTTCCTGGTGATCTGATTTATACTCTCATATTTAAATACTTTTGTGTATTTCAGCTGAAACTTTTTCGTGTGACTATTTTTCCCGCAGACGCTTTTCAACAAACGTTTAAACTCATTGAGAAATAAATTATTTAACAACCATTTACAATAAAGTCATGTGAGAAATACGTCAGGAAATGTTGGAGAGCTGCAGCAGAATGAACGTAATACATGACCATTGAACAATAATGATTTACAATAATGCTATATATATTCGAACACAAAAAAAACTTGTATATTACAATACACTCTAACACGTGACCGTCTTTAGTAGGTAAGAACGTTATTTTCTGTTCTCGTAAATTCAGTAAATATGAGTAACTTTAGTAAGTTTAGCCAGAGCCAGGCATGGTCAGGTGGGTTAAGGCACTCGACTCGTAATCCGGGTTTCGAGGGTTCGAATCCCCGTCACACCAAACATGCTCGCCCTTTCAGCCTTAGGGGCGTAATAATGTTACGATCAATCCCACTATTCGTTGGTAAAAGAGTAGCCCAAGAGTTGGCGGTGGGTGGTGATGACTAGCTGCCTTCCCTCTAGTCTTACACTGGTAAATTAGGTGCGGCTAGCGCAGATAGCCCTTGAGTAGCTTTGAGCAAAATTCACAAAATCAAACTTCAGCCAGCTTTCTCTTCATGACGTTTCATCATCTTCGTTGTGATGGATTATAGTTCAGCAGTAGCTATTGAGAAGGTGGAGGTTCGTGAGTATTTACTGAAGATTATGAGTGCAGAGAAAAGATGCTATCCTTATAGACCTTGGTAAATAACAATTCTGTTTCACCTTCACAAACCTTAAAGAACAGCTTGTCTTAGAAGTCTTATTTAACGCACAAACAGGAACTGTTTTCTTACTTAAGACGACATATGTCGCTCAAGCAAAATGAAAGAATTAGGACCCGGTAAACGATTTCAGTTATTTATTGTGCTGCAGGTTTGGTTATGTCGTCAACGTTTTTAGTACGTTCTATTCATTCATAGTTTTTATTCGTATATAAGAATGGATTAACTGTGGAGACAGTGATCACTGAATTTTAAGGGAATTTGTACTCAAAGAAAACTAGAAAGGCATTCATTAAGTAATAGTTATATCACTGAAACCTCTATTGTGTGTTCTCAGAATGAATATCTGTACAGACTCGCTAGACTTTTATATTTATGTAGGACAGTTTTGCGAGCTTGTTTAAGTTTAGAACTCTAAATATAGATATCTCTGTTCAACAAATTACCTCTTTCGGTCACGATAGATAAAATGAAGCGAACTATTAGAATAACTACTGAAAGCTGCAACACACAAGCTTGAAATCAAATACTTCAGTTTAATATTTGGCTCTGCCACAAAATGATCTACTGAAATATTTTGTATACAGAAGTTAGAACGTGTTATATTCAAACGTTTTTGAAATATGAAAATTAACAACTCACGAGGCAATCACAGCAGAAATAAAATTGTAGTTAAATAGCATATACCACAATTACATGTTGACACCGTTAGGCGTTACGTAGGTGGTATGACGTCACTGAAAAGTTCCCGCTTCGAGAAAAGGCGTCTAATAGTTATTTCCAATGCAAAATACGCCTACACTTAGACCATAAAAACAGGGACTTGCAATAAGACATACCTCAGTCTTGGAAGGTAAAGTTCTGCGTCTTATAATAGGTGACAATCCAAGAACACAAAGATGAGAGGCAGAAGTCGATCGCTTGTCCCAGAATGAGAGAACATTCAGCTTTATGAAGATGGATCTCCGTCTGGAAAAGTAACACGTGTACATAACTACTTTTCCTACATATCCTTTTAATTACTGCATTCCTCAAGTAACTGGATAATTAAATGGGTATTCATGTTATTTCACACAAAGACATATGGATCAAGTTGCCAGACGTAACGTTTATGGACGGATGAATTGTTGAAACTGACACTGAGAAACCGTCGTTCTCGTAAAATAGATGACTTATGGAAAGCATGATGGACGTTTAATTGTGCTTTTGACATGGCAACGTTATGACAGAGACTTTCACAATTGAAACTACATTCAAAGATGTTGTTAAAGTACATAATCATCAGCTAAAGTAAGACTAAATGTAGCAACATGGACTCAATTCGTTCTAACACAAAATCCTTATGGCTGAAGAATATACTATTTTTAATCATTTTCAGAGTCTAACTGCGTGTTTTATTTATTATAATTTTACCTTCAGTTGTGCATATTTCTGGCTTATAATTAGTTATTATAAAAGAGAAAAGTACAGTTAGGTGATAGCTGATATTTTTATCATTCTTCAAACATAAAAAGATAAAAATACTTTTGAATTATAGATTAAGAAAGTAACATGTTGTTAAATGTTTAAATTACCTTATGTTTCATCGAAAATAGCCCAGACTTTCTCAGCTTTGATGGATTTAAAGCATCAATTAGTTATATTACTTGTTTTGAAAAATGCTGCTTTTAATAACATCTTTCTCAATGAATGATAGAAAAATAATGTTACATATGGATAAAAAAAAAAGACATTTTAGTTTGTTTTAATCTGATAAGCCACTAACAAGGTTCACAACTTCCAGCTGGTTTTTTTTTTAGTATTTTTTTCATTTAAGCCGAAAAGTAACATCTTATAAAAATTTATATTTATCATATTGATTTTTAGCTTAATATCAAGTGAGGGAAATAAAATCTGACGTTCATTGTTGACAAAAATTCAAGTTAAACGTTTTCCTGCAATTAGAAATTAATCATAACATGTGAGAAAATACGCGAAGGAACTGAAATAGCTTACGTGTGCGTCAGCGCTTTGGTTAATTGGTAGATGAAGCTACTGCTCGTAAGCAGCGTTGGATTGGTAGAAGAGAAAGTGATTGGTTCGCTTAATGGCTACAGTTTATGACGAACATGTCTCTAGAGTCCTCTAACGGAACGAAAAAATTATGTTTGACCACACATTCGTATTAATAGTATCTATTATTTAGAAACAGAAAATGTCTGAATATTTTGTCGCTTGTTATAACTAAAGGGTTGGTCATCTATTTCAATGAAACGTATCTTCTCAATTACCTGAATTTTGAACAACTAATGAATGAAACATTATTCGTTAACTTGGAAAAATAAGAAAAAAGGGAACTTTATATGTTGCATTCAAACATCTTGTCTTCTTACGGATCACTTGGACTACACGTTTCTATCTGGTGAAGAGTTTAAAACGTTGCCTTTACTTAGTCACTCTTTTTATACGTATAGTAATCCAATTAGTTCGTGTGTTAATATCCTAAACAATCCAAGTGAATGTTATAAAATCACTTGCTACTTTGTGGCAAACTCAATGCAAGTTTACTCGATCAATTTAAAGTCATGTATTAATATAATACTTATAGTTTTAACACTTTATTGGAACATTCATACCTGGCATTTAAATTTAAGATATTAAAGCTTCATTTCTACAATGTCTTTTTCATATTTGTTTTACAATTTCTTTTTTTGCAGTATTTACTTTTTGTTAAAATCTGTAAATAATATCAATTGGAAAACTTTGCTATCAGATCTATTTTGTCTGTGTGTTTTTCGTTGTTGTTGTTTTGGTACCATTACTGTTGTTGCTGAAGAAATCGTGAATTCTTATACTAACACACTGTTTTATCAGAGAAGTAAAATTTATATTTTTCTAAATTTAACATAAACCAACCATGCTATTTTCATAAAATGATATTTATGCTTTTCTAAAACAGCTGCGAATGTGCGTATTGATATATATGTACACATATAAGATCTCACATCATGTTTCACCCAAGGTTGTAAGCAGCGGCAACACAAACACTATACGTGTGTGGTCATCAAACGAATTTAGATGAAAATGTTGGTTTTGTTCTGGTACTCATATGAAGCGCAGTTGAAGATAAATGTTTTTTTTATATTCGTAAATTTACCAAAAACAGTTTCAGTCACAAACATATAAAGTAAAAGAGCGTGGGTATTTGTTCTGCCTCTTTTCTATCGTTTATATCTACCAATGAAACTTACAGTGTGTTAAATCATTTTCTCAACAAAGTTATTCTACCTTTCGTCACCAGTGAATAAACCTTTTAAAAATATGAATATTCTGTTGTTTTCTATTCAAAAGACTTCGGATTTCCTCTCATTGTTCGGTGCTACCATCTTTTCGCATTTTTTTTATCCTACAAGGGCATCGATCATGACTGCAGAACTGAGATACCAGATCTCTACTAATGACCAAGGACTTTTAGTTGTTCGTCCTTTGTTCCCTGACACGAAGACGGTATCGATCTTCCTACTAAAGGCTTCAGGGAGGAGTTGCAAAAACCTACAATATTTTATCCGTTAACGTTTGAAAATTAACGTCGAATTCGAGAATGAATTCGAGTTTGATATTTAGAATAACGAAAAACAATTAACAGGAGAAGGCATACTTACCATGCTTATTCGTTGTGTTCATCAAAGTAAAAAAATGTGCAACTGATTACATCCTAATCTAACGTGGAAAAAAACCAAAAACTATCTGTGTGTGTGTGTGAAAACTTGAAACAATGAATACTATATATTTATATCTCTTTCACACATTAGAACAAGAAATCTCTTACAAATTTCAGGTTCTGATGTTGAAGAACCACTTCCAGCGAATAATCTAGTTGAGTGTAAAAACTGGATAAAAAGTATCATTTTATATTTTTCTCAAGTTTTACACTATAAAGACCCATTACACTTATATAGGCTTGCTATATTATGGGAGAAACGTGCTTAGCCAATCTACAGAGAGAAGCATTGTAAAGGTAAGCTTGCTTTCTATAAAGGATGTGAGTCTACTATACTCTGTCCACACAGTCTGATATATAAGCCTACTCAAGGAAACACTTCAGTAATGAACAATAATGCACATGTATCACGTATCTCACATATATATTGTAGAATTCCACGTGCTCGCACAACCAGGAACGCAATTTGATACTTCTGCCATATAATTTCCAGTTTCGTTACATACACATCTATATAGGAACCTTAGAAAATGTATTATACACCTTCATTACTGAATCTATGTTATGATTGTATAAATGTTTAATAAGACAACAATTCTTATGATATGGTTGGGCAACTGCAGCGTCAGAAACACGCGAAATGTTCGCTATGGCAAGTGGAATTACTTTTAGATTTGTTTTTAGGATATAATTAAGAAGGGCAAAGTAAGAAGACAATTTGAGTTTGTAATAAAGAGTGCGACTGAGAATTTAAAGGTTAGGGCTAAAGAACGTTGTATACAGCATTCTTTGAGTCAAATAATCAATGCTCAGAAAGTTCCTTAAAACAAACCTTGAGCCAACTAATCAACGTTAAACGAAGATTCATAAAAATACCAAATAAGCCAGAGAATCTGTGATAAAGAATCTTTCATTAAGTAATATTTGAGCTAAAATTCGGTACGAAAAAAACCTTTGAGCCAAAAAGTGTGAAATAAGGTTTCTTATAAACAACCCCTTGAGTCAAACAATCGGTGAAGAAAAAAGTTTCATCAGATATTGCTTGAGCTAAATAATTGGTATTGAAGAACGTTTAACAAGACAATCTTTGAGCCAAATAGTGTTAAATGCTATAACATGAAGTACCCCTTGAGTCAACAATGAGTGATGAAAAACGTTTCGTAGGATAGTCCTCCAGCTGAATAATAGATGCAGAAGAACATTTAAGAAAGTAACCTTTGAGCTGAATTGTGTGAAGTAATGATTCATAAAGTACTCATTGAGCCAAACAATCAGTGACGAAGAACATTTCTTAAGATAATTTACTGTACTCTTGAATCAACAATCGGAATTAAAGAAGTTGGGAAATTAAAATAATTTTATATCAAACCCAAATGTTTGAAACTTTTGTAAAAGGTGGAATAGAGACAGTTATCTAAGGTAAAAGCTTTACCTGTTATTATTATTCCTAAATACAGTTCGTAGTTCTAAAGTAGTGACCAGTGGTCAAAAGTCAGTTTTTAAAAATCTTTCGTAACATAGAAAAAAGATAACGTAACAAATTTATTTTACAAATGAAGTTATTATTTGAACCCATCTCATAACATAAAAAAATGTGCTTGAGTCAAAACGTCAGTGTTTGAAAAACAGCTGAAAAAAGAAAGTAACCCTTGAGTTAAAGTCAAGAACAAAGAGTAACGTTCCATAAAAGCGAAAGCAATGTGCACCACTGAATGTTTGTTCAGTGGTAAAAAAAAAGCCTTAATAGCAAAAAAAGAATATATCTCTGAGTCAAAAGCGTGTGTTGAGAACAGAAAAATATTTTTCAGATTAAAAGTTTTCTGTGAAAGAGACAAAAGAGGAGTGCTGAGTTAAATAATCAAAGTAAAAGAAAAATTAACGTATCTCAAGATGCGCTCATGAAACAATGAATCTTTGTTAACGAGCTACTCGTAAGAATTACCATGAAACTTTGAAGTTGAAATGTTTGTATTAAATAACGTCTCAGAGCATAATACGTAACATTGAACTAAAGAAATGCTGTTTTGGAGCTTCTATTTAAATAAATTTCTACCTTTTATTCAAGGTTTAAGAACATTTTATAAACACCAGAGAGAACTTTAAACCAGAATCTGATATCCTTGGGAAAAGGAATCTTCTTTACATGAATACAACTTACTATTTTATTGAATTTTTAGATAAACGTTGTTTTTTAAACACGCAAGTGGATTGCTGTGTATTATCTCAGAAAACGTATTTATCTTTCTACTTTCTGTATTTGAGAAGGTTTTAATAATAATAAATAGCTTATAAATACCTATTTTGCTGTTTCTTTCTCTAGTTACATCATAACGTAAGTAAAGCTCACATTATTAAAAATCTAACTTCAAACAATTCATATTTAGGAATAACAATTTTTGAAAGTTGTTTTGCATGTCATTATCTCACAGTAACATGAACCAGGAATTGATATTTTAAACGTAAACTTAACATTAAAACCACGTAGGTTAGTTGGTCAAGTCAATCAGTCCTAAAGTTCAAGTATCGCTGTTGCTGATTTTGAACTACTGACCAGATAAGGCAGCCAACCAACAGCACCTGTTGCCACAATTGCGTTAACACTTTTAACCGATCAACGGAATTGACTATCATATAATAAACTGCCGAGCGTTTTCACCATTATAACTTCTCTAGCTCCAAATCCTTTGGTTCGTAAACCGAAACGCAACCATTAGGTATCTCCTGGCTCGAAACGACATAGAAATACACGAGTTTTACATATCACTAAACCGTATACACAACAGCACTAGCTGTTGCGAGTTTCTCCTTCCTATTTAGAAAATAAATGTACATAACTGGTTGAACTATTTATTTCTAATTTCAGTAAATGTTGTTTTCGTATTATATTTCTCGAAGTGTCTAGAGAAAGAAGGCTTAAATGTGAGACAAACACAAAATCCTAACTGACTGTGACAAAATGTCTTACGTCTGATTGTTTAATACATTTTATCTTGGTGTGAGCACGTAATGGATCTAATCATAAATCTGCATCAGAAACAAGAAAATGTAATTATTGAAGGACCTTAGTGAGCAATTACTTTTTAATAGTTTATAAACCTAAGACGTTTGTGTACTTTTAATTTACAAACGTAATGATTGCAATATCCAGTAGCACTTTATTGTTTAAAATATTTTCCTATTTGTAAGTCTATTTGTGTTTGTGTTTTCTTATAGCAAAGCCACATGAGGCTATCTGCTGAGCCCACCGCAGGGAATCGAACCCCAGAGTGTAGCGTTGTAAAGCCGAAGACATACCGCTGTATTAGCGGGGGGCGTAAGTCTAACGGCCAGCAAAGATGTGAAACTCTTGAACTAAGAAAAAACATTATTTATTCTATTATAGCTTGAAGCCTGATCACAATGAATGAGCTTTGAGTCTAAACATTCACAATGATTATAAACCTATTGTAGGATCCTTTCAAAAGGCAGAACTTCAGATTTTAAAAAAGGTGTTAATTAAACAAGCGTACAGAAATTATCATTTAATGTGATTGCAACTGAACTTAATAATTAATGAAAAATATATTAACGGCAACTTTTACAGTAAACATGTTGTGATTTTAATTATCACAACGTTTCGATTCACAATATTAAGTCATCATTAAATAAATAATGCTTGAATGCATCTTATACCAAACTGTTAGTTAGTATTATGGGTAGAAACGTTGTAACAATTAAAAACAGAAGTTACCTACAATAAAGGTTGCGGTTTTTATATTTTTAAATTAATATGGGAAATGTTTAAACTGGGAGGAATGGCAAAATTCTTAAGTAATATTCACTTTGAATTACAAACAAATGATATGTTGTTTGGTGTTAAGGGCAAACCTCTACAGTGGACTGTATGTGCTGCATTGACCACGGGTATCGAAACCCGACATTTAGCGTCATAAACCTAAAGATTTAGCGCTTAGCCACGAAGTCGCTCAAATGAGGAAACAGTAGAAATGGAATTAAAGGAATTATAACAGAAATATGTTTGTCTATTGCGAACTCGAGGCTTATGGATCGGAAACTGACACCAAGCCGCTAAAAAGCGTATTGATTTACGACATCTCGTGAGCAGACCGTATAATCTGATATTCTATTCTGTACTTTCGCCCAATCTTATTAGTTCCAGCCTACGTTTTCCTGATTGGTCTTAAGAGATGCATCTTCCAAACTCCAAAACAGAAATATAATAATTTCCAACGTATGTCATATCTCGTTTAGTATTACAAGGAAAATATTGAACACTAGCTAGTAATAAAGACACAAATAAAACGTAATTCATACCTATAATTAGATCTTATTGTTATGCTGAAAATAATACCTTACTTGATACGTATTACAAGGAGGGTGAGTGTGCTTTGAACATGACAGAGTTACGGCTGAACCTTTTCAAAAGAAACTGTGTAACGGAGAGTGAGCAAATGTGACGACATGGATTGTAACGAATGATATTAATATAATGTGCTTATCTTCTGCGTACTAAGCTGTTCTAAGATTATTTGATTTACGCTCGTATTCGCTATTGTTAGTGATACAAACTTTTTTTAAACACGTTAGATAACCCCAAAAGTAGTTGCATTGATATGAAACAAGAATTCTCACCAGAATAAATAATGCGCTTGGTTTTTATTTTTAATTGTGTATGTCAGCAAACTAACAAGAAATGTTTCTTCTCCAAATGTAAGCTACAATTGAAATTATTAGTGTTTTAAAACAAAGCTATACAAGGGCTACCTACACATAGCCACTCCGAATATGAACGTATAGAATATCTGAAAGATTGAAATTCAACAGGGCTTACCGCCAACTTGTGGGCTACTCTTGTCTGGTCCAATAGTGGTTCGTGGCCATCTCTCTTGTGGATCGATCACCTACAACCCTAGTGTACTGAATGAATCTTTGCAACAACGAGAGGCGAACCATGAACCTTTAGAAGAAGCCTGTCCCATTATTACTGCTTCCAATCAAACGTATTAAACGAAGAAACATCCGTCGAATGCACTGTTGAAGATCAAACCACTGATAACAAAATATCTCTCAGTTATTCTTATTTCAAATAATCACTACCTTAATTTATTTCTTATGCCTCAACATATAGTATTTGTCCCCCGGTGAGACAGCAATAAGTTTATGGACTTATCTGGAGCTCGAATTCCCACGGTGGACACAACAAGCAGCATTATTTTAACAAAAAAAGAAAACTTACAGATTTTCTATATTTCTTAATTCTACAAATTAAAGCACATTGGTTGGAGTTCTTGGTTAAACAGTGCCTTATTGGTTACTTTAGGTCAAGTTTTAACCAATGTGAATGAGTACAGCTTTTTTTGCATTACATGTACACTATCATAAGACAAGACAGACATGAACTAGTATTTGTAGTACTTAAGAAATTATACGAACATTGTGAGCCTTCATTTCACTTTTCATTTCCTTAAAATCGGTTCGTGCGTGTTTAAAGTAACAACAATCTTACGTAGTTAAATCTAGCCTTTTTGTTAAGCCTATAAAAATATTTCTCGTATTCACTGATTTATATACTTAACGCTAAAATACAAGACATCGTTTTGTTTGTTTGTCTGTTGCTCACTAAATGACATGTAAAAAGTGATACCACTTTCAATGATTTTCATAAATGATGGTTTCAACTTTCATTTTTATTACAGCATGTAACAAGGATTGTCATCACTAGCTTCCTACTCTGCGAAAAAATATCATTGATTTATACCTTCTCATACCTATTTCATCCTTTACACTGATTTTCGTGCTGATAAGCACCTAAGTTGAATAATTCTTAAATAATAGGTGCCGTAGGAAGAACTTAATTTTCAGTATGAGATAGTATAACGCTTAAAATATTGAAACCAACGGCTTATATGAAATGACAAATGAACCCTTATAATTGTTTTTGTATGGTGACAACTCTGAAAACAATACACATATTCATGCTAGAAAGAAACCACGAAGTAAATCAAAACAATAAGAAGAAACTACACGAATAAAATAAGCGTTAAGCTGTAGGTCATCTATACTTTTGCGAAACGGTGATTAAATTTGGAATTGGTATTTCCCGTGGTGTCTGTGCTCTAACTCTTTCACCTGCTTCTTAAATATTGCCTTGTGTCAACTATAATTTTTCGTATAGATTCTTCTCTTATTAACAAAGAGTAAATAATGTCTCGCAAACTACCATTGACAGTTGAATTATAATTCATTGCATTCTGTAGCCACCTGATGGAACAAACATAACACCACTTTCTTGTAATTCAGCTGATTAAATTAGGTATATTAAAATACTCATGTGATACTTTACACCTAGTATCCACAACACGGGAATAGACTGAATTCTCATGCCTTAACATTTTCTAAGCTGATCTGTAATTGGCCAGAAAAGGCAACTAATTATAATAACATTAGCAAATTTCTTTACATCCTAGTCATTTAAGATCTCTAAAGACAATTTGTTTTCACGTTTTAAACTAGCTAATAAAAATGTATGCACAGTAATTAAAATTTGAAGCACATCTGAAGAACTGGTTTGTTTTGTTTGTTTGTTTTGGAATTTCGCACAAAGCTACTCGAGGGCTATCTGTGCTAGCCGTCCCTAATTTAGCAGTGTAAGACTAGAGGGAAGGCAGCTAGTTATCACCACCCACCGCCAACTCTTGGGCTACTCTTTTACCAACGATTGAGCGAACATTATAACGACCCCACGGATAAAACGGCAAGCATGTTTCGTGCGACGGGGATTCGAACTCACGACCCTCAGATTACGAATCGAACGTCTCAACCCACCTGGCTATGCCGGGCCCAGCCTAGTTGATTTAAGTTGTGAAAAACTCAAGTTAGGCTAGAGTACATGATTGGCAATTGAATACCAATGAAACTTTCTATAACGTAGTAAATGCTTCTTTCATGGAACTTTTATTCATTTATGTTTTATTTCATTTATTTGCACGTGCTGTTCAGCATGACAATATTCATGACTAAAATGTGTTTTTTTACTGTTTACAAAATACAACTCGCGTAGATAAGCTATTTTTTATCTCGTGTGATAACTTCATAAATTTATTAATTAGATTTTCATTAATTCAACACAAAATCACCTTTCACTTTGCGCTCAAGGACAGAGTTCGGTTCCGAAATGTATGTATAGTGAATGAAACAAACTGTAATCTTGGACAGATTTCGGATGTTTAATTAAGTTTTTTTTTCTCATGATCGCGTTAAATCAAACTAATTAAAACTGATTAAAATTAATTTCTCACCACAATGTTTCTTTGAGTTAATCCAGCATTATTCCAACTTATTTTTTTATAAAAAAAAATACAATTTCTAAACAATTATTTAGTTTTGAAATATTTGATTCCGTTTTTAGAAAACGATTGCTTTTGATTATTTTTTTGCAAAGCGCACACCTACACAATGGGCGATCTATCCTATACCTAACACGAATATTTAAACTCGGTTCTTAGCACTGTGAGCCCTCAGATTTGCTGCTGAGTCATTGAATGTCCACACGATTGCATACTGTGAAATATAAAAATACAAGAATGAATTTAGTAATCTCCTGAATCATTGTGTTAACAAGATATGATTTTCTTTTGTTTTAATGGCCAGGACTGCAAGTTGCTTTAAGTTTTAGTTTGTGGCTTCTCCCGAAAAAAGGCCCGGCATGGCCAGGTGAGTTAAGGTGTTCGACTTCTAATCTGAGGGTCTCGGATTCGAATCCCCGTCGCACCAAACTTGCTCGCCCTTTCAGTCGTGGGGGCGTTATAATGTGACGGGCAATCTCACTATTCATTGGTAAAAGAGTAGCCCAAGAGTTGGCGGTATGTGGTGACGACTTGCTGCCTTTCCTTTATATGCTCTTCCTGGAACCGAATAACAGGATCGGCGATGATAGCAGGTGCAGCAATGGTTCAGTGGCATCGCAACTCGAACCTTGGATCTTCCGATGCATAGTCCTGCCCAGACAAATAGAGAACTTTGGTACAAGTTCGTCGTATTTTTGAAACATTTCTGTTCATCATATCTAGATTTGTGTAACGATCAAAGCTTTCAGATCAACAAACAATTAGAAGTTAATTCCCACGGTTTTCTCCGGAAGAGTTACCGTAAGCTTCCTTAATGCGCTATTATTTATTATCAGGCTCTAATTCATAAGTATTAAGCCTCAGCAGGACTTTTGATGATGCATCTGAAGGCATCAAACACGTGGTTAATTTATCACATGGACTCAATGTTGAGCAACATATGGAAAGAAATTTATTGACTGAAAACTATTATTGACTGAAACCAGCTCTTAATGACGTGCACATGGTTGCTAGAGGCACTGACTGACAAACTCATTAGTTAATGCATTAAGTCATCAAGGTGGTCAAGTCACATAAATCAGTACCAATTATACACGACTGCATTGAGATCAGTGAAAAGTGTAAGAAAAGTGAAGCCTTATAATCCTACTTAATCGTTTACATCAATAGAAAATGCTTGAACTCCCAAGATTTCGAGAATCGTTTCTGGGGAAGAAACGATACGCATATGAAACTGAAATTGTTTGGAGTATAAAACTGATTCGTGCAACGTAGTGAGGTGTAAAATGTATCAAGCATTCTGTTTACATTACTCTGACTCGTTGTGCGGCAAGCCCAATAACATGAGAAAATAACACTATTCTTTGAATTGGGAGATAGAAAAAGTCACAGGTACATTCAGAGGTGTAAAAATACAGAATTTACACTGTATTGGTTTTGTCAGTTTTATATTCAGTGGTTCCACTGTTTTCTTGATCATCGTGCTCCGGTTTCTTATAATATTATAGTACTTTCTGCTACGTTTCTATGATTTAACGTACACAAATAACGAGATTATTGTCATTTTTGTACTACTTTTCTAACACAACAGTGTATTGTCTCCGAATACATTTCTCTGACAGAGCTTGTTGCACGTTGTCGACAGATGAGAATAGTTTTGTAACATCAGATTTCTTACAAATGCCGCTTCCAATCACATTTGTAGGACCACCTGGGTCTCCTTGGAGTAACATGGAGCATAGATTTCTCAATGCAATAATTCAAAAAGCAACCAACCAATTGTTCTTATCCGTTTTTTTTTTTAATTTCGCGCAAAGCCATACATAAGCTATCTGTGCTAGACGTTTCTAATTTAGCAGTCAACATCAACCATCGCCGATTCTTGGAGCACTCTTTTTAACAACGGATAGGGGGATTAACCATAATATTATAACGCCCCACGTGCGAAAAAGACGAGCATGTTCAATGTGACACGGATTCCCGCCCTAACCACTAGATTGTGCCAGGCCATAACGTAAGTATAACAAAGCTTGAATATTTAAATAGAGTAGTGTAAAACCTAAACTCTGTAAATTTCCTAAATCAGAAGAAAGTCTATATATGCGTTGTTATAGCAGATGTATTTCAACATACTGCGACAAATAAACTGGAAAGTCATTGCGCTACACTTCTCTCATCTATCTTGATTGCTAATAGTCTGATTTGTTCGTTATTAACCAATATTGCTCAGCACAAGGGAAAAAAACTAGCAAAACAAAAACAGAGAAAACAAGGATACCTTTGTTGTTAAATAAACATCGTAGTTATCGATATCTTAACCTGTCCCCTCCTAATGTCTTTCTAATTATTACTTGTTCCTTGAGCAAGGCTTGAATCAAGGCTTTATTAGTTTTACATTTGTGTGTCTCTGGTACTCGTGAAAGTTCAAATTTCTCGATCGATTTTGTACCAAAACTGTGTTTTCTTAACGCTCTTAAAGAAGCTATTAGCTCTGTTTCATCATTTAATAAATGGCCATTATCGTATTTGTTTCGTTCATAAGAGGCTACGTTTTCTTATAAGTAGCCGTTTACATGTTCTCATTGTTCATAAATGGCTAATTAATTTAAAATGTTGTCCTGGATTTCACGAGTGATCCACTTTCTGTAATCCTAGTGCTCGTATGTGTAAACATTCTGATCTATTTTCAGGTGTCTTGGATCAGAAGACGGGACTTTCACGTATTAACCGTTGGAGAAACAACGTACACGGCAGAGGAACGATTTGAAGCCGTTCACATGTCTCATAGTGATGACTGGGTTCTGAAGATTAGATTAGCCGAACTGGCAGATAAAGGGGATTATGAATGCCAAGTTAACACACACCCACTAATGAGCTTCTTCGTCCATTTAGCTGTCCTTGGTTTGTGACGTAACAAACTTTTTATTATTGGCAGTAAAACATATAAACGTAAAACGTGAAAGTTCTAAATTTTCAAAATATTGACAAGTGGATGCGTATTTTCCTGTTCTCTTAAAACAGATGCATGGTTGCTATTCTAGGGTTTGCTACTTATGGGTAACAAGGTAAACGTATTGCTACAATGTGAGAATTTCTATGTCTTTTGTCAGACGTTTTTAAGTTTATTTTACTTCGATTTGAATTAATATAGACATGCGTTTGTTTTTGTTTCTTTTAAATTTTGAGCAAACTCACTAAAGGGCTAACTGCGCTAGCCATCCCTAATTAATGGGATTTACTTACACTTTACAACACTCTTAATGCTGAAAGGGGTGGGCATGTCGGAGGTCGGGATTCGAACTCGCGACCCTCAGATTATAAGTCGAGTACTCTAACTACCATGGTGCAATGAATTGACAGTACGTACTGTAGTTTTAAGATGGTGGATTAGAAATAAAGAAATAATAGTGTAGGTTATAACGAAATTGATATATTTTCATTAATTTCGAAATTACCAATAATACATCAATTTAATAAATATCGTTCGTAAGAAGTTTTGCGAAAATCGTATCGACACATTAACATTGTTAAAAACAGGACTTGAAAACACTATTACCCCTTCTCTACCCTGTCTTTTTCTTGAAACTAAAACAAAGAAGTTTTTTTTTTTACTTGTTTTACTTTGTATTAGTGTTCTCAGCCACAGCACTACTTTATGCAATACATAACCATTCAGCCATACCTAATTTAGAACTGTAGACCAAATGAAAGAGTAGCTAGTATACTGAACCAATTACATGTTAACCCTGATTTAGAAATTGTGAAAACTACATTTGAATTTCATAATTAGTAGAAAATTGGATACAACAGCCGTTTAAGCTCTTAATTTTTCTCTCACTGTTTGAATATTTATGTTTTGTAAACATAACAAGCTTTTTTCTTGTACTTATAACTGTGTAAAGAGTTCATAGTTCGAAACACACTCCGATATTAAAGGCGTGGCAGCAACGTGTTATTTTTTTAATTGTTTGTTGCTGGTTCTAGTGACAATTTTTCGCATTGTTCTGACCTTCTTTTTAGGTTTGGTGGAGCTTTACTTATTTATTTGTTCAAGTAAGATTTCAAAAGTAATCTATTTAACTAGTATTGAAGCATCTCACTTGATGTAACCCTATCATCCAGGCATCACGTTACGCTATCTCTTTTTTTTATTTTTTTTCAGTGCCTGAAGCTAGTATAGTTGGAGAACGGGACTTGCTTGTAAGTAGTGGAAGCTACATCAATCTAACGTGTATAATCAGACATAGCCCCTCGCCGCCAGTGTTTGTATTCTGGTATCATAACGACCGCATGATTAATTACGACTCGTCTCGTGGGAAGATCACGCTACAAAAGGCACGTGAGGATACCGCCATGAGCACCCTCTACATTAAAAATGCCAAAGCCACGGACTCGGGAAACTATACTTGCGGTCCATCAAACGCAGGTGCCACAAGCGTTCTGGTACACGTGGTTAATGGTACGTTTTATAATAGAAGTCCGAAACACACGTGGTTAATGGTACGTTTTATAATAGAAGTCCGAAATCACGAATTTTCTGTTCTAACCAGTTTCGTTTTGCTTATAAGCTGTTGTTGTTTCTTTCTTTTTTATATTAACATTTTCTCAGAAAATAAATCATAGCTACACACGTTTTTTATTTCAACATTAAACCATCAAAGTAATATAAGCTACAAAATTCATATCTGATAAAATAAATAGTCTAACTAATATATATCGTGATATGACAGAACAGACCACAGTTAAAAGAGTTACAACACTGCAGAGAAAGAGATTCTTATGGTAATAACACTTTACAACTTCTCATTAGGCCAGTATTCTCACTTGGTTTATCAACATTTTAAAGTGTTATTCCTATAAGTAAGATCGTTTCGAGTATTGTAATAAATATATATAACTGTATTAACAGTTGGCTAAAAACACAAGTAACACGTATATGAAAAACCAAATACAAACCATAATACTTCTACTTAAATCATTCCCATGTCATTTGTACTTTAGCAGGGTTACCACAAATTCGAAACCTCGAATAATAAAGTTTATTTGTAGCCTTTTTCTACAACTTGTAGAACAGATGTCAGGTAGCTTTTAATTTTTGTGTGTGTGATGCAACTCTGAAGACAGGTGTACTTGTATTCCTTTAAGCGATTTTGGAGTTTGTACTGAAAGAAATAACAACACAAATACAATGGCCTTGGGATCGCTAGTCTGACCTTTTTAAAACAATATTGGTTTGAAATTGTCATAATTATGTTGAAATATTTCAAATAAACCAGAAATAAAGTTTACTTCATTGTTTTTCAAAGAACAAAGTCAGACTCAATTTGTCAAACATGCCATTTATTTTAACAAAACGTTGTGATTGATTGAGTTTGCAAAACACATTTGTTGTGGTATGAACACCTTTGTTGGTGAAGTGTGGTTACAATCAGATATATGAGTTATAAGATGTTGTTGGCAACGGTTATAGCTATTTACATCGACTTCGTCAACTCCTATCTAGTGATATTCAAATGTATTTTTTACACTCCTATCTAGTGATATTTGAACTTACTTATCCCATTCGTATCTACTGCTATCTAAATAGATGAATATGTTTCGATATCTCTTCATGTATATTAATAAATCGTTGCTAGGTTAAACGTCTCCGAACAATGGCAGGCAACCTGTAATCGATATATTCCCACAGATGTTTGAAAACCTGAAGATTTATAACACCTAAATTACGGATTCGAACCCTCTGGTGTCTACGGTACAGAGAGCCAATTATGAAGCACAACGAACAAACAAGCTGATTTTCGATACTTGTATATTTTGTAATATTGTGGGGCATTTCACGTTTCTTCTTTAGATATAAATTAAAGGTCTTCGTGCATATAGTTTTTTAGTTTTCTTTACCTCGATCTAAAATGCAGTTTTTGTATCTCAAGTTCATTTAGCGAATTATTTCATGATTCTACATTTCTCACGATTATCATTAATCACTGTAATCACAGTTGCGTTGCTTACTTAAAAGTTTTTGTTGGTTGCTATGATACTTCCGTTTGGTCAAAGCTCGCTTGTACGTAGGCAGTGTGATGTCAGGTTTGTTTATAAATTATACATCGATATGTGTTTGTGTGAAGCTTTTATGATTGAACTGTGATAGAAAAACACATTTCTCATGATCCGCGTATTACATGACTACATGTATTTTTTTACCAATTAGTTTTGTGCGAAAAATAAAATATGATATAATATTCACAGCATCACGAACACGCACAGTTTGTTTCTTATTATTTTTTAAAATTTTCTTTTAACTCTCGTCTCCTTATTGAGGTATATACTTCACCACGCTTTCCATCTAAGAATGAAAAAACTGACAGTAATTGCACGCACAGAACGAAACTATTTTCAAGCACGTGTTTCATGTTCAACGTGCTCGAGCATCTTACAACGTGATTAAAATTTTACTGTCCAATGCTTCAAACAAGAGACTTGTTGCTATTTGACTCAAGTGATCTAAAACGATATCTTAAAATACACTTGCATTCGCATACGAGATTGAATTGAAGAGATACAAAATGCGTTTTTCTACTAATTAATTTCTCAAAACGTAAATCAAATAGCGCAGGGAAAGACAAATGACTCCTCGAATATTACGCACTCGACAGATTACAACGTCAGATGAACCAGGAAAGACTGAACACTGCTGAAAATTGTTTTCAATTCCAGGCCAGAAACCAGCAGCCATGCAGCATGATGCTGACCCGACATCTGCAACAGATAGCCTCATTGGATGTTCACCGTTTTTCCTCTTTCTCGTCTCTTGTACTTTGTTTGTTATTCAGTGCTCGTCTTGACCTCGACACTTGAATGTCGCCACCTTTCACAGTGCCTGTTCCGTCCAGAGAAAAATGTGTTGAAGTAAGTCTAATGCTTGTTAAAAACTTGCTCAAGTTCCAGTCCGTCTTTGTTTTATTTCTCCTTCATATCAGAACTGATACAAAGTTCTCTGCTATTTTAATTTGGTTTTTATTAATTATCTTCTATTTGCGATTCATCAACTTAAATTCTCACTCAGTGATCTGAGTTGTACCACATATACACGTCTGTCTGTTTGTCTCGAACAGAACAACAGTAAAATTACGAAGGCGACAATTTATAGCGAAAATAGCAAAAATATTTTGAGAATTGAAATAACCCTATCGAATCCCTAAGATTTTAAATTCCTTTTAAGTTTTTGTTTACTCTAATTACCCGCAACGGTACGAAAGAAGCCCAGTGAATCCTCTAGATTTTGCGGGACAAAGTCTTGTGTATTTCTCACATTCAAATCCATGTTAAACTTTTGTCCTTGTTTGCAAGTTTGTAATATAAATTACAGTTGTTGTTTCTTTATACTGGATTTACAATTAAGGTATAGAGATGTTTTTTTTTCATTAATTATTCTTTGTTACGTTGTTTTTAATATTTATTTTAAAACAATTGTTGTACTAAACTATAATATACTTGTTTGTCTCTTGAAAATAATTATGCATGAAAGAAACAAAAATATTTTAATTTCATGGATGGGGAAAATGTAATTACCAACGGTTAATGTGGAAGGTCTTTCGTGCAGGTAAATATATATATATATGCGTTCTCTGTCATAATTCATTCTGGCATCTGGAGGTTCCAAGCTGTTGTGCCACTGACTGTGACTGTACAGTAGATGATAATTATTGACAGGTGAGTGATTAATTATATGGTAAACCACCTTACAATCGACACGACGTTATCTTTGTACTAAGATTAAATGAATTCAGCAACAATAGACCCAATTAACTCAAACTCTTGTGATAATCGATGTAAATCTTTCTTTGGTGTCTAAAGATAATAAGAGTAATTTGCAAACCGTTTTGGTTAATTTTATTTATTGGATTAGTTCAAGTGTTGTTTGATTTTAGTTCGTTTTTTTAATTAGTTTGTTGTGAAAAGCGTACCTTTACCGTTAACTTTCGTAGAATAATTATTTGAAAAGTGTAATCATATAAATAAGGCTTAGCAAATGTTTGGTTTGGTTTTGAATTTCGTATAAAGCTATACGAGCACTGTTTGCTCTAGCTGTCCCCATTTTAACAACGCAAGACTAGAGAGAAGGCAGTTAGTCAATACCACCCACCACCAACTCTTAGACTACTCTTTTACCCAACAAATAATGGGATTGACTGTATTATTATAACGCCCCCACGGCTGAAAGGACGAGCATGTTTGGATGTGGCAGGGATTAGAACCTGCGACTCTCGAATTACGAGTCGAGTGCCTTAACCATCGAGTTGAATGCCACCTTAAGTCTTGATTTGATCTATTTTTAAAGTTTCATCTTTTGTTTTGTTATTAGTTTTTGTATTATTTTTAATAATTTTTGTTGTTGTTTTTGTTGATTCATTTTGGACTATTTTTTGAATATTATTTATTTTCAATTAATGGTTGTCCTGTTGAGTTTATGATAGTTTTTGATTGAGTATGATTGATTGGCATAGCCAAGCGTGTTAAGGCGTGCGACTCCTAATCTGAGGGTCGCGCCAAACATGTTTGCCCTCCCTCTCGTGGGGGCGTTATGATTTGACGGTCAATCCCACTATTCGTTGGTAAAAGAGTAGCCCAAGAGTTGGCGGTGAGTGGTGATGACTAGCTGCCTTCCCTCTAGTTTTACACTGCTGAATTAGGGACGTCTAGCACAGATAGCCCTCGAGTAGCTTCGTCCAAAATTCAAAAACAAACAAACAAACAATGATATTTCTATCATTTGTTATATTAATTTTTTCTGGAGTAATTTTTTATAGAGAGGAAACGAGAAGAATATTGCAAAATTTTAAATAATTTGGATGTAACTGTACACTCTAATAACCGTAAATAAAATCGCAAAAACAATTATATTTACCCACTACCGGGTAGATGTTTAGTTCTGATCTATGTAGACAGCTTCCTTTGGTCAGGAGTTAATATTATTAACTTGTGAAAGTGATAATAGTACGTTCTGTACCGTATCGTCTTTTTTTTCCAGTTGGTTTCAGGCGCACACCTAAAAATAAAAGTGTAATGAAATAACGTTTTTCTGAATGGTGAAAGATTCATCTTACAAGTTTTGTTAGTGCAATTAATTTAAGATAAGTTGAATGTGTCCTTGAACTTTTCATTTTGACATATCCTTTCTTTTTCCACCTGTCAAAGGAATATTGTTGTGATTTTCTCAATTATTTCTCAGGTTTTTTTCTGATTTTTCAGTACAACGAATAATGACTGAAAGGTCAGTCCATTTCGAGATAGTTAGATTACAGATTACAAAGGGTTTAATTCCAATCTGCCCCCCGCTAGTACAGCGGTATGTCTCCGGATTTACAACGCTAAAATCAGGGGTTCGATTCCCCTCGGTGGGCTGAGCAGATAGCCCTTTGCGGCTTTGCTATACGAAAAACACACACACCAATCTGGTTGGTACGGCAATACCAGGCAGTTAAGGCAATCGACTCGTAATCCGAAGGTTGCAGGTTCGACTCCTTGTCACACCAAATATGCTCGCCCTTTAAGCCGTGGGCGTTATAATATGACGGTCAATCCCACTATTTCTTGGTGAAAGAGTAGCCCAAGAGTTGGCGGTGAGTGATGATGACCAACTGTCTTGAAAAATCAATGTTGTTATTTCGTCAACATATTTGCTAAAGTATACACAGTTTGTTGTCTTTTTGTGAAGGTTTGTTTTTAAGAAGATATTTTCGTTAACAACAATGTATCTAAATACCTTCCACTTCCTCTTGTCAGTTATAACTTTTAACAACTTATTTTGAGTTTCAGTTTAACAATATCAAAAATGAATGAATATGAAAACTTAGAGAGATAAAAAATTGATTCTTATTTTACTGGAAGCTTCCGGCCTCTCATTTTTTTTTCACAAAAACGCCCCTCAGGTGGTACAGCGGAATGTCTGAGGACTTACAATGCTAAAATCCTGGTTTCGATACCCGTGATGGGCAGAGGACAGATATCCCTTTGTGTAGCTTTGTGCTGTAAAACGTAACTTTTTATAGCGTTGGTTCATAATTCAACAAAGTCTTATTTAATAATACTGTACAGGTATGTAGCCAATCATTTCTATTTCCAGCCAAATCATTGTTGCCTTTAACGTGTCTGATTCGCTCGTTTATGTTTTTAATAAATTTATGCACTTTCTTCCGAAGAACGGCTGATGTCAATGTTTCTGAATTTGCTATGCCATTCATGTGTTTATCTTTTAACGTTTACCTATTAAGCGATGTAAAGTAGAGACTAGTAGTGTTCACTTAGTCGTACACTTAATGTGAAATTAACATTTCGTGCTCTCTACAATTTCAGCCTGGTTGGTCAAAGAAATATTACTGTCTGGAGCATAAGTCTTTAGGTGTGAGGTTTGCGACCGTACGACTCGTGTGTCTCTAATTCTGTCACTCCGTCGTGTCACGGTACTTCCAAGTGTAGTATTTTGTCAAGAGAATGAACGAAGAATGAGGAACGTAGAGTGGATGTTGAAATGTTCGGTACGTTAAGTTAAACATGTGAAGATTAGATCTAGACCAACTTAAGCCTGTTAACACATCAATCTTCATATAAACATAGCATTGTGATCCAGTTTAAAAACTTTTTAAAACCTAACACATCTAACTTTGGTCGTTATCTAGTTTATCACAGATTCCGATCTAACTATATTAATAGAGTATATGTTGTGTGTCATCTTTATCTGTACTGAAATTTAACTATAATTCTGGTTTCACTTTTATCATTATCCTGGATTTAATAAAGTAATATTTTGATATTTGTTATCTGTCTCTGTTTTTTTTGTAATAATTTAGTTTTTTGTTTGCTATATTACTTAGCATGCTGCATGATATGCAGCTTTTTTGCTAACTTATGATTTAAAACTAATGATGTCGTTAAATTAAAACTAATTAGGCAATGTTGGTGTAGTTTATGACACAAAGATGTAGGATGTTTACGTACTTACCGTTCCAAATCAGAAATTGAAATATTTTCAAAGCTACAACTAAACGTGAAGTAGCTCAAGTTATTTCAAAATGACATAATAAATTATAAAAACTTATTTTTCTGTAAAATATGCAACAGTAAATTATGGGAAAATTTTTGAGGAAAAAGTATGAAAAATCTTATAAAGATGAAAACGTGAGCTGAGTTTACAGACGAGAATTGTTAACACTATAAAACTGTGCTTCGGAAACACGAAATGTGTATATTCAATGTAAAATAGACGAATGTAGATAATGTAGTGTGCCCGCATCGCGCCAAAAATGCTCGCCCTCCCAGCCGTGGGGGCGTTATTATGTGACGGTCAATCCCACTATTCTTCAGTAAAAGTGTAGCCCAAGAGTTGGCGGTGGGTGGTGATGACTAGTTGCCTTCCCTCTAGTCTTACACTGCTAAATTAGGGACGGCTAGCACAGACAGCCCTCGAGTAGCTTTGTGCGAAATTCCAAAAAAAACAAACAAACAAAAGATACTGTAGTGGAATGCGAAATCCAAACCAAAGTAAGATTATAGAAGTGAATGACTTATTATATCACTAGACAAAGAGAAACCAAGACAATTTTAGTCTGGAATTCGAATATTGTGATAAATTAAGAAACTACAATGGAATTCTACAACGGATAACAAATTATTTGAAAAGATCACAAAAACAACACAAATCACTGATGACGTCTTGGAAGATATCGGGGTGGCTTCGGTGTTTCAACAACCTCACTGAACTAGAGTATTATAGGACTTATATAGAAAAAAATTTCATCTTCTCGCTTCGATACAGTGAATATAAAGTTTTAAAAAATTATAACTTTTGGGGGCTTTACAAATTCAAGTGTTTTTTTTCATTTCACATTCTGATACGGAATTTGACAGGTATCGAATAATTCAAAACATTCTAGCAAGAATAGGAAGTCTCTGATTCTCTTCTTTTTATAAGATTTTCATTAACATAGATTATGCTTTTCGTACCCTTCATAGACTAGATATGACATTTGTGGCAAACAGGGGTTCATTTTAAGTCTGGATTCTCCATGACGTTAATTGTAATTAGTCAAAACCACAATCAAAGTTAAGGTGTCCGTTTAAACTCACTTTCTTCTCACAGATGAGTAAAACCTGGTTCACATTTGTTTATTTTTTTATTTAAACATTTAAAAAATACGTAATAAACTAAACTGCTTAAAATAGAAATTTAAAACATTACATTTTAATTAATTAAGATAAGTAGTTTTAAGACCTAGCTCATTAATAATGAAAGTAAAAATTATTTTCTAGACAGATTACTACGAAACGGCAATACAATACAAAGAGGACTTTTATTCTGTGAAAATTCAAACTTAAAATAAAGTTTGTGGAATTCCGATCCATAGTTCGAAAGTTTTTACTAAGTGAAGATCTTAATGCGTCTTCCAGCTTCAGTCAGACACATTAAATTCACATTTAATACACTCTGCACTTTAATGAAGTTTTTCTCGACTTTACGACAATGAAATAGACAACTTGTTCTTTTTACTCGTACTGATTAGCGAGCCGCCTCTTTTCCTCTCCTTCCACGTGTACGCGTGACTTAACGATTTAATTGCATCGTGAACTTTGGAATTAATAGGACTTATGCTGCATTTTTGTATCGTTTTCTTACCGTTACACATAACTACACCGAACTTTTCGGACTGCTGTCATTTTAAATGCAGTCTTTCGAATAATGGTCTTAAATGTTTCGTGAAATAGAATATTAAAAACAATGTTACCATGCTACGAGTTTTTAGAATACGAAACAACGCTAGAGAATAATGGAACTAAAAGTATTAAATAATCACAGTCATTTGGGAAAATTTTAAAGAAAAAGTGCTAAGCCTTTATCTAAATGTAAAATGGACGATCTGCATAGCGTTTATATGTCGATTGTTCTCTTCTTTTATATAATTTCATTTATTTCAAGATATCGTTGCGAACGAGCTACACGTTCGTAGACGTCACAAAATTAGAAACACGGAACGTAACAGAGATAACGTAACACTATAATATTAAAGAAATATCTGAAGTATCCGTAATTTTACCGAATTGTGCATCACCTAAACAATATGAAGGCACTAGACATCTCTAGCAGATTTAAAAATATATATAAAAGTAAAAATAGGAAGATAAATAAATACGACTCAGATATTTCGAGTTCCTGCTAGTACAGCGGTAAGTCTACGGATTTTCAACGCTAAAATAAGGGGTTGGATTCTCCTCCTCGGTGGGCTCAGCAGACAGCCCAATGTAGCTTTGCTGTAAGAAAACACACACGCAGATATTTCGAAGTGTACACATGTTTAAATTTTCTGTTTTCTTTTCACTTGAAAGAAACAAACATATGACAGTATTAGCTAGATACAAAAAGTGATAATTTAGTTTTCTCTCTAAGAGCCAGGTTAAATATGAATGTGTTCATCTTAAACGTTCTAATATGAATCATATAATTTAAATAACAGTCAATAAGTCTGGAAAATAACCTTCTTGCTTATACAATCAAAAGTATTGTGTTACAGTTTACTTATTTCTATTTGTTATCCCAAAAACATCCGAACATATAACTGCATTACTCCAGACGTGTCTTTCATCAATGTATATTTCAGGAATACAGAGAAAAATGCTTTGTAAATTAAAATCTACTAAATTATATCATCAAACAGGAAATGTTTTAATTTAACACCAATTGAATGATATTTTTAAGCGAGAGAGGTTTCAATTTAATACCAAATGAATGATATTTTTAAGCGAGAGAGGTTTTAACTTAACACCAAGTGAATGATATTTTCAAGTGAGAGAAGTTTTAATTTAACACCAAGTGAATGATATTTTCAAGCGGGAGAAGTTTTAATTTAACACCAAATGAATGATATTTTTGGACGGGAAAGGTTTTAGTTTAACACCAAATGAATGATATTTTCAAGCGGGAAAGGTTTTAATTTAACACCAAGTGAATTCTATTTTCAAGCGAGAGAAGTTTTAGTTTAACACCAAGTGAATGATATTTTCAAGCGAGAAAACGAACAAGTAGATATGCGTTTAATGACCGATGGCTTTTAAGGATTTTTTTATTTCTTTTTCTCAGAACTATATCAAGTAATAAAGTCCAGAAATGGATTGTGTGACTATCGATTCTTTTTTTAGTCTGTTACGTGTTTCTGTTCCTGTTGTCAACTGGATACAGTTTGAAAGTGTGGAACAGTGAAACATGTTATTCCATAGTAGGTTATAGATACAGAGATAGTACAGGTGTAACTGACTCAAGTCAGAAGAATGTGTTAGCAGAATGATGTCAAACTGATGTAACCTGCTTATTTGAGTTCTGATAATAAATATGTAGTTATGTCTCTTGATAAATGCAAGCGTAAACAATAAATTATCATTTGAGGGACACAAGGCAGTCCTTAAAATCCTTTGATATTTGCACATGTATAACTGAACCATAATCAGAATGTTAATGTAATCATATCATCTAAGAATTATTATGTTATGCATGTGTGAACTACGTATTTATTAGTGCAGATGCGCTTATGTTCATATTTTGAAAGAAAATATGGCAAATTCACCGTTTTATTTGTTGAAGTGTCTGTTTACTCACTTAAATATCTGGTCGGTTTTAAAGATGTCACTGTGGTTCATTTTAGAATTTCGCACAAAGCTACACCAGGGCTATCTGCGCTAGCCGTCCATAACTTTGCAGGGCAAGATCTAGTCATCACCACCCACTGCCAACTCTTAGGCAACTCTTTTACCAACAAATAGTGGGATTAACCGTCACATTATAATGCCCCACGACTGAAAGGAGGAGCATGTTTTGAGCGCCGGGGATTCAAACCCGCGACCCTGGAATTACGAGTCGAACGCTTAACCCACCTGGCCAGTAAACATAAGTTTTTAAATCTCCATTGATTGTAATTCGGCAGTGAAAGTACATATAACACATCTTGTTTTATACCCACTTCTATAATAGTCAATACATCTGCACGTCAGTGTGATGCTTTCTGGTGCGTATAGTTTAAACATCAGAAAACATCACAAGTAAATCCCTGTAATAGTCGTTAGACCTGAGTTTTCTGAGGATATGTCTAAAGCCAATGGTTTACAGAAGCTGTAAAACAGATATATTACCACAAAGAAAGAAGACTTTTGTCCATTTTCATCATTACGGATTATACTTCAACATAAAATATCAGAAGTCTTACTGCACTTTAATACTGTCTTAAAATAATTAGTCTAATTAGTGCCTTGACCTTATATCGTCTTTTATAAAAGTGCAGCGACAGGTGAATGAAGCTAAGAAAGAAGCAAGCATTTCATTATCGTCAATAGCAAACTAGTGGAGAATGTGAAACGTTTATGGGCGTTTAATAAATCAAAAAGTTTGGGAAACTTACGCAGATCTGAATTTTTACGTTTACCAGAATATAACATAAGAAACGTAACAAATAAACATTTATACATATAGCTGTCTAATGGATTATTCGTTTCTTGTTGTTGTTGTTGTTTACTTTACAGCAATGTTTCGACCACCCATGCGTCCATCGCCGGGTAAACTGTTGTATGAAACACCGAGCGAGCTACGAAGCACAGATTATCTGACGATGAACACGTAAGTCTTCGAAACGTTGTTATAAAATTGAGCAAAATCAAAAAAATAATCCACTCAAAAGCTCTTTTCCTTGGCTTTTATTCAAAGTATACTATGGATTTCCTCTCCTTACTGCGCAAAATACCTCGCTAATTTCAGCACTTTACGAAACGGCAGATTTTGGTTGTCTTAATCACGATATCAAGTTCAGATGAAATATGAGGGTTGGATGTGAAATGACAAAGTCACGCACGCCATTTATCTTTCATTAAATATTTCAACTAGATGTATGATCCACGTGAAACATGAAATATCAAAGTGTGAAACAGAAAATATCAAGGTGTAAAACTGGAAGTATCAAGGTGTGAAACAGGAAGTATCAAGGTGTAAAAATATTCAGTGCATGAAAGAAAACTTGAAATTAGGGGAGTAATAATCTGCTATGTACATAGTTACTGGAATAAGATGTGATTTTATGTTTGTGAAAGACCACTTGCTGTATCTCCGCTAAAATTTCGCCAGGTCAGGTCCATGAAAAGAAAAAGATAAATTTTAAAATATTGTAAACTTTCATAAAAATACAAATATTTATTTGTTCATGTATTTGAATTTTGTTTTCTTTTAATGAAAATTTACAAAATTAACTGACTACACTCTTTACAAACGAGAAATGGAATCCTAATTTTAGCATTGTAAGTCTGTAAACTTACCACTGACCCCCCCCCCCCATCCCGATGGAATGATGTATTGGAACTTTCCAAAGATATTAACAACTATTTCTAAAGTTATATGACATACCAAATCCTATAATGTCATTTGAGTCTGCTTTAGATATTCAGTACAACGAAACTGAGAATATTTTATCATTCATTAACGCTGTGTTATTGAATTGAATCAAAAGGATTTTCAAGTATATATTTAATTAAACAATGGATAATTAGGTAATTTTACAACCTCTCATGCACAAGGCCTAAAAGTAGATCCAAGATATACAATAGTAACGTAAAGTGTTACACTACTCTTAGTCATTTAGTGAACAAATACTTAGCTTTTACGGACTAGCACAAAGGTCCTTGGTCGTCTGTCAATACTCAGTATTAGACCGTTTAATTTATTCAGTAAACAAACACTTGTCTTCCCTTGATCGACAGTGAACACTCATTGTTAAACAGTTATGTTGTTGAGTTAAGAAATGTTTAGTTTCTGCACTTCTAAAAGAAGTCCTTGGTCCAAAGTTAACATTCAGTATTGGACAGTTCAGTTTTCCGGTTAAGATACGCCTATATCTTACAAGCCAGCACGAAGTTCTTCATCCACAGTTAATAATCCCTATGAGACAGTTAAACGCCTATCTTCCCTAAACCACATTTCCAACATTTCATTGTTACAATGTTAAATCTTTATGTGAATGAATATTTAGCATTTAAAGCCAACATAAAGACCTCGGCCAACTGTGAGCACTCAACATTAGACAACCAAATATATTTGGCCTCACCACTCTGGTATTAAGATCTACTTAATATTATAAGTTTAGATTCATGGAATATTAAGTTCAACCATTCATTAATAATTCATTACAGTAAAATCAAAACATAGTGTTGAAAATTGTGTATATTTAAACTGGAAAAATTTATGGACCTCTCGTACCCAATGAATGAATTAGAAGAACTGCAGTCCTCAAATCAAAAGGAAAACGAAGTCCATAAAAGTTTCCATGTGTACCATTTCTTTTAATTCTATTAAAAGCACTTGGTTCTGTTTCTTTGTGATTTTAAAGTTTTATATCATTCATTATCTCTGTTCTGGTTAGGGAACGTTCTGTGGAGGCCTACTTACTGCTCTATATTGTGTAATTAAGTAGTTTTTATAATGAATGCCAGTAATTCTCTGTAATTGTGGTTTTTATTGTTCTGTAAATGCGTACAATTAAAAATGGTCGCATTTGATTGTTGTCTTAGAATCTTCGCAAAAAGCTACAAAACTAACACGTCTAGTCTCTCCTAATTTTGAATTGATATGGTGAAAGGAAAACAGCCAATCAAGAACACCCGTCGACAAGTCATGATATACTGTTATCTATTCGAATATATATATTAGAATAGTTGAATATGACCACTGTCATTCATATAGAGCGCCCACGTTTTAGCGACACTTGGTGGTAACGATGAACTCTCGAATTCACAATTCGGTCACATTAATCACTGGACTACACCCAGACTACAATTAATAGTAAACGCTTGATCTAATTACACTCAAGATGGCGTGAGGAGGACAAACGCGTTCTGTTTATCCCGTACATACGAGAAACTATAATCTAGTTAGGACAATCTCAGGTTTGAGCGATTTTATCATAAACACGAAAAAACTGTTGAACAGAAAGTTGTTTTATGCCCAACGCATTTTAATAAAATTCTACAAACAGCAAAAATATGTTTATGTTTTCGATCAATCTTTAGCATAGAGCGCTAGTTTAGTTTCACGGCTCTTGTTTTGGTGATGTTTGCTTACTTAATCTAAGCTGTAATGGTTTAATTTTGCAAATCTACAAAACCGAGAGATAAAGGAAACATGAAAAAATAACACTCAAGTTATGAAACCGAAGTTTGGTACATAAAAAAAAGTACGTAAACACTTCTAAACTGTTAAATGTTAACATTCATTGCAACAGTTCTAGTGCAAATAACATTATTTCTCGATTGATAAAGTTTGCTGCAGTTAAAGACTTGAGTTTGCTGCAATTAAAGACTTGAGCAACTAAAATTTTTGATATAAAGATTTCTCTTTCAGCCTCTACAAACTCGTATAAAATTCTTAAAAAGTAACGATAACAATAAATAAATCTAAGCATAATTCGAAGAGTCGCGTCATTTACATGAACAGAATGGAAATCAATTATAATACTAAAAACATGAACCATGCAAATGAGGACTCATATATTTTCATATAAATAATTATTAATGATAACTGAAATCTGTTCTAACTCTTCTCAGCTAAATCACTGAAATTTATTGAATACTCTCAGACACATTCCAGTTTTTTGTTATTTCTTTTTTGTACTTAACTACTCAAGTAATTCACCAAAACCTCGTAAAATAAAGTTCTTCTTGTCTTTAAAAAACTCCACGACATATTTGGCTAAGCCTAATAAGTATGACTTTCAGATTTCTGCCTATCTATAAATAAATACGATCAATATAAATGGTAATCAATATAACATACATCAGAAAACTCTGAGAAAAAGCACTTAAAGTGGTCGTTTTTTTCCAGCTTAGCGTAATCAAATCAAATAAATATCATAATTCATTAGTTGTGTCTCAAATGCCAAATAAAAAAATTTAATGAAACTTTTTATTGGGACAAAATTCTTTGGGTGGTTATATAGAAATTATTGTCTGTTATAATGTTTTCAAATAGTTGCATATTTGTGTTATTTGCAACATTTTCTACATAACAGAAAATTGAAAATTTTGTTTGCGTGATAATAAGTGTTTCTGAAAAATTACACAAAAAGTTTTATGATAAATACTAAACGATAAATACAGTAAGTAAGAGTTTGTTTGTTTGTTTTTGAATTTCGTAAAAAGCTACTCGAGGGCTATCTGTGCTAATCGTCCCTAATTTAGCAGTGTAAGACTAGATGGAAGGCAGCTAGTAATCACCACCCACCGCCAACTCTTGGGCTACTCTTTTACCAACGAATAGTAGGATTTACCGTTACATTATAACTCCCCCACAGCTGGGTGGGCGAGCATGATTGACGCGACGAGGATGCGAACCTGCGACCTTCTGATTACGAGTCGCACGCCTTAACACGCTTGGCCATGCCGGGCCAAGTAAGAGAAATCACGCTCACATCTGGTTTCGAGGAATGACTTCAGTTAAAATGAAATTGTTTATCAGCTGCTGAGAAATCATATCCGTTACACATTCTGGAATAATGGTGTGAATTGTTTATCAGCTGCTGATAAAGCCTATCTGTTACACTGGAATAACGGTGTGAATTGTTTATCAGCTATTGAGAAGTCCCATCTGTTACACATTCTGATATAACGGTGCGAATTGTTTCTTCGAATTGTCATTACAATTGCAAAGACGTTTCTTACCAACAATACAATTATTTTTTTCTTTCGTGGTGTTTGTTTAATATGTAAGTATTTTATATCGCATATCAGATGATCTCTTGCAAATTATTTATGTAGTAAAACCTAAAAAAGATTGATTACTTTTATTAAGGGTAAAAAGTAAAGATAACTAATGCGTTTTCAGCTACAAAATCTGTTACGTGATATCAAAACAAACATTAAAAAAACCTTTAAGATATTCGATTTTTTTTCAATAAGTCCGTAATCGTATATTTGTGGAATAAAAACTCTTATTTCAGAATTAATTAGACTAACAGCTTCTTAATGAAACTTGTGCTGAAAAATATTGATTTGATTTCGATATCATTGTCATAATGTCTTACAAAACTAAGTTCGTTGAAGGAAAGATCTTGTACCATAAATCATTATCCTCTATCCTGTTATTCATATCGACAAGCTATCCTCACCAGTAGCACGTGTTGTTCATATTGACAAGCTATCCTCACCAGTAGCACGTGTTGTTCATATTGACAAGCTATCCTCACCAGTAGCACGTGTTGTTCATATTGACAAGCTATCCTCACCAGTAGCACGTGTTGTTCATATTGACAAGCTATCCTCACCAGCAGCACATGTTATTCATATCGACAAGCTATCCTCACCATTAGCACGTGTTGTTCATATTGACAAGCTATCCTCACCAGTAGCACGTGTTGTTCATATTGACAAGCTATCCTCACCAGTAGCACGTGTTGTTCATATTGACAAGCTATCCTCACCAGTAGCACGTGTTGTTCATATTGACAAGTTATCCTCACCAGCAGCACATGTTATTCATATCGACAAGTTATCCTCACCAGCAGCACATGTTATTCATATCGACAAGCTATCCTCACCAGTAGCACGTGTTGTTCATATTGACAGGCTATCCTCACCAGTAGCACGTGTTGTTCATATTGACAAGCTATCCTCACCAGTAGCACGTGTTGTTCATATTGACAAGCTATCCTCACCAGTAGCACGTGTTGTTCATATTGACAAGCTATCCTCACCAGTAGCACGTGTTGTTCATATTGACAAGTTATCCTCACCAGCAGCACATGTTATTCATATCGACAAGTTATCCTCACCAGCAGCACATGTTATTCATATCGACAAGCTATCCTCACCAGTAGCACGTGTTGTTCATATTGACAGGCTATCCTCACCAGTAGCACGTGTTGTTCATATTGACAAGCTATCCTCACCAGTAGCACGTATTATTCATATTGACAAGCTATCCTCACCAGTAGCACGTGTTGTTCATATTGACAAGCTATCCTCACAAGTAGCACGTGATACATAACAATAACATAAAATATATCTACATATTTTATTTTAATGGGACTGTTGCGAGATCCGGTATAGTCAGGTGGTTAAGCCGTTCGATACGTAATTCGGGGGTCGAGGGTTCGAATTCCTGTCATACCAAAAATGCCTTCCCTCCCAGCGATAAGGGCGTTATAATGAGATGGTTAATTCTATTATTCGTTGGTAAAAGAGTAGCCCCAGAGTTGGCGGTGGGATGGCTAGCGCACGTAGCCCTCGTGTACCGTTGTGCAAAATTCAAAAACAATTAAACAAGTACTGTTGTGTTCGTTACCAAGCAGCCAATGTTTTAGTTAAACATGATCCATTGTGTTATGTACCTGAAGATGGAAGACACCACACCTTTAAGTTTTTTTTGTTTTGGAATTGCTATGATTAGGGAATAAAATAAACATTATTATAGCAAAAATAATTTATACTTTAAAAATTATCCAAGTAAGAAGGAACGCCCTTGCTATTTTTAGCAAATAATATTTTTAAAAAATAATATTTGTTACTTATTATATTTGTATTTCAGGAATAATAAGGGTAATATAAGGTGAAATACTGTAATTCTCTTAGTCTTAAACTTATGACGTCCAGTATTGCCTTGGTGAATAGACAAGTTCCTAGAAGTATTGATTCCCAATAAATCAGTAAACAATATAGTTCAACTGAATAATATAGTCTGGACATATTAACGTAATTTTCAAGACTTTGTGGAAGAAGCATCAGTTAACGAAACATAATACTGTCTGTAAGATATTGTTTTTCTTGCACGTGTACACAAGGTAATAATACATAGTTTACTATACCGTAACTATAATTTAGCGGATGTTTATGATTCATCTTGAAAGAGTCAACGTGGTTTATCTAGATGTTAATACTTGTTTCAGAACAAGGCATTGTATATTATGTAACACTGAACGTTATTCGATAATTTAAAACTGTGGAATCAATTCAAAATGTCTCTGTTTCAATGTCTCAATTTAATCTGTCTAAAGCAGATTAAAACGAATTAACATTTTTCAAACATCCAAGGTTAAATTTTGACAAATAATTGTTTGTTTGTTTTAATTCCGCGCAAAGCTACACAAGGGTTATTTGCGCTAGCCTTATCTAATTTAACAGTGTAAGACTAGAGGGAAGGCAACTAGTCATCATCGTCCGCCGCCAACTGGTGGATTATTATTTCACCAACGAATAGTGAGATTGATCGTCACATATAACGACCGCACAACTGAAAGAGCGAGTATGTTTGGTGGAATGTGATTTGAATCTGCGACATTCCGATTAGAAGTCGAGTCGAGCGCCTTAGCCTCCTGGCCATTCCAAGCCTTCGATAAGTAATATTAAAAAATATATTTTCGAAATGTGTTTTGATAATTCAGCGTACATCTTCAGTAAATAAAGTGCTAAATACTCAAATGTGTCATTGAAGTCTATTTTACTTACGTGTCACATCGCTAAATAAATGAGAAGTTAAAATCATATCAGAACCGAACACTTTTAAGTCTCAATTTATTTTTTGGATATTTTTTCGTAGTCGTTTTATCTTCAGAAGGAATTTCGAGTGTGACGGGTTTACTAATATATTTTAATTTAATGTTAATGTTTGTTTTTGATAAATATCTATTTAAAAATGCGTGTAACTTATACTATTAAATGTGTATATATATTTGCGAAATTTCTGCCTAGTCCCTTAATTTGTAGAAGATTTTCAAGTGCAAGAATCAACAATATATGTTTTACGAAAATACTATCGTATTGTGGGGCCAACTGAAATTTCTAGAGCCTCACCTTAACGTTTATAAAACATTACGTGCCGAGAAACAGTATATATTGTTGGTGTATTATATACCTTGTAAGTTGTAACTGGCGATTAACACGAATTAATGGGGATACTATACATATTTTAACTTGAACGTTTAAAGATTTCGAACATTACAAACCGTTTAACTTCAGCGAATTAACTTTAGACGTAAGTACTCCTAACTAGACATTGTATAACTTTCGTGTGAAGAGCTATCTAGCTATCTAAGTGAATTGTACCTATAACAACTCCGAATTAATTCGTTCATTGCAAACCGTCGATAAAATATTCACTTCCACATCAGATATAAGACTCAGTACCATTTGTAAGTTTGTAAAACTTTTGTATACAAATCATTATTTGTAACAACCGTTATTATAAGTTGTACAAGTGCTTTTATGTTAAAATATATTTGTATTAAGAAAGATAACTGTGCGTATCAGTCTTGTTGGCAAATATCGTGAATTTGATATACACTGACACCTAATAAACTTCTAAGTCTAAATTACGTCTAATTCAATTAAAGGGTTCGAATTCCGGTCGCACCAAATATGCTCTCTTTTTCAGCCGTAAGAGCGTTATAATGTGACGGTCAATCCCACTATTTGTTGGTAAAAGAGTAGCCCAAGAGTTGGCGGTGGGTGGTGATGACTAGCTGTCTTTTCTTTAGTCTTACACTGCTAAATTAAAGACGGCTAACACAGATAGTCCTCGAGTAGCTTTGAGCGAAATTTAAAAAAACAAAAACAAACGAACTTTTCATTGAAAACATTTCTTGGTTTTATCAGTACAAAACTTAAGATAACGCAATTTTTATTTGATTTTTATCCTTCTGATATCATCTGCTCTAGACATACAAAATTCCTTATAAAGAAAAGGGAAATACGCCTAATAATATCAATAAAAACACGAAGACAAGAATGTGGTTTAACCAACATTCAGATGATTTAAATATGTTAGTTAAAAAGAGGTACCCAAGTGGAGCCTGTGGGAACTAAGCCAGCTGTCACGAGGGTTTGCTGTATTCACAAAAGTTCGCAACTTGCGGAATGGCGATTCACTAATTAAGTTTTGTCTTGATTATGTTGTTAGGCCCTTACTGTAATTACGTAGAAACGCAAAGGGGTACAGCTTGATTTAGGCGTGCTTGGTGACTTAAAGTTACCTACCTACTGATAGCTTGGCGACAATTAAATTATTCGCAATGCTGCAATGGTTGTTTTCCTTGAAAACTAGATTAAGGAAACAAAAGAATAAATACAGTGAATATTAAACACTGTCTCGAGGAAAGCAAACCGTATCCAATTAAGTTAACAAAAAGTTCTGAATTCAACTGAAGCTTCAAACACCCTGTTCTTGTTTAAAGCAGGTAATTTATATTTCATGTTTAAATCGATAAAAGAACATGTTCTCGTTCAATGGATTTACTTCTCTCCCACAAGTCTGGGATAAAAACCTTTGCAGTTGATAGACTGGGCTAATTATTTTTTCAGGCGATCATATTAAATCACCTCTCAGATTTATATTAAAGTTGAAGATTCATTTAAAAAGCTAAAAAACTAAACCTTTTCTTAGGTGTATGTGTGTGTGTGTTTTATAGCAAAGCATTGTTTGTTTATTTTGGAATTTCGCACAAAGTTACTCGAGGGCTATCTGTGTTAGCCGTCCCTAATTTAGCAGTGTAAGTCTAGAGGAAAGGCAGCTAGTCATCACCACCCACCGCCAACTTTTGAGCTACTCTTTTACCAACGAATAGTTGGATTAACCGTCACATTATAACGCCCCCACGGCTGGGAGGGCGAGCATGTTTAGCGCGACTCGGATGCGAACCCGCGACCCTCAGATTACGAGCGCATGCCTTAACGCGCTCTGCCATGCCAGGCCTATAACAAAGCCACATCGGGCTATCTGCTGAGCCCACCGAGGGGAATCGAGCCCCTCATTTTAGCGTTGTGAATCACTAGACTTACAGCTGTACTAGGGGTGGGCTTTCTCCTAGCTACAATTGTATTTTTAAAATAATCACTGGTAATCACTTTACTCCTAGAAAATAAAACTCCAAAGAAATGTAAAAGTATGTCTTAGAACCGCTTCTCTCGTACTTTTCTCTGAAATATTTTTCTTTTTAGATAGGTCTTATACATAGAACATTCTTGTAGATGCCATAATTAGTTTAAGGTACTAATATGAAAGCGTTTCTGTTTATTTGTTGTTCTACAACTCAACCTTGTTGTAAACAATGGACATTTTTATGAAATTTATTGGAAATTTTATATGTTATCAAAACTTCAACAATACGCAAGTAAAACACATAAACAGTTCAGTATTTCAAACCAAATCATTCACAGGAAATGAATAATTTGTTACAAATTTAAGAAAACGAATAATTCGTGTTTGTTTTTGCTGTTTTTGTTTCATAAAAATATAATACTATTTTATTTGCTTCATTCATAATCACTTTTTAAATGTGGATAAATTAACAGTTAATCCAGAACAAAAACAAACTAAAAATATGAGCCTGCACGTGGTCTACTAGTTATCATGCATATTTCTAGATGAAAGGTATCTGGTTTGAAACGACAGCTGCTAAACATTATACACTTTCTTTCAAATTTATAGTCAGCTTGGTCCAAATTCAAAGGAAGATTTTATTGCACCAGGTGATGCTGGATAGTTTATCTTTACCTGAAAAGTAGCTCAAATTAAGGTCGTTTGTACTTGAACTCTAGAGGTATTTGACTCGGCCTTATAAAAGCCACTCTCAAATTCTGCTTAACAAGAATAAATTAACATTTGAAACAAAATATAAAATTACATCATACTTACTTTAGCTAAATATACATATGTTTAACATGACTTAATAACAGTGTTAAATCAAACTCAAATGATCTGAAAACAAGTTACAAGTAAAATTTTTATAAATTATAGGTTACTCCAGTTTCTTTCGATTTTCTATTGGTTATTTAAAGATGCAAAGTCACAAGTAGAAATTTCATAAAGATTTGTTTACACCAAATCTTATTTGTATAAAGAATAGTGGTCTGTTAAGAACATAACAGCTTTGAAATGGAGAGGAGCAGGATAATTGTCAAGAAGCACAGTCGTCAAATAGAATACGACCGAATATCGTAACGAGAAGTAACGACGTGGTGTGGCTCCAAATTCGTTTTGATATAACCTTTGTTTATTTTGTTGTTTGAGCACAAAACTACACAATAAGCTATCTGTGCACTTCTTATCGCAGGTATCAAAACCCAGTTTTTAGCATTATAATCACTCAAACTTACTGTTGAGCCACCAGAGGGCTTAATATAAAATACTAACTTCTGTTTTAGCTTTACGACTTCCATCCTGATGTATGAGACGAATAATGAAACACGAAAGTAACAAATCCTTATCAGATTCATTAATTCGATTTACCGAATCTTTGCTAATCATCACGTCACTGTTATGAACCTCAGTATTATCCCTATGTTAGCGTTCTAAACTTGAGAAAACAAATTCTTATTCCTAGTTCAATTACTAATCAGAAAAACTACTTAAACGAAATAAGTTGACAGATGCTGTTGAGAGCTTGTAACCCAGCGTTTCGTGTTATCGTTTCATATTTAGTTCGAAGGTTTTTGAAAAGTTGTGCCGGTTTATTAACTTTCGTTAACTTATATATCGTAATGGTTTCATACAATCTCTCGAACCCCTTTTACTTTATACCTAATATAATATAGTAATCAAATAATTCTGTTTTACTGATTGTTATGCAGTTTAATGTTTTACAGTGATAACAAAATAATTAAATGAATCAGCTTCTTTCAAAGTGTTTTCAACATGTACTAATTTTTATATATTTTACATATTTTTATCTTTTATATCTTTTTCTCGCGATTGTGAACGATTTTTTAGCTTTTAAGCTGACAGCATGGTTGTTTGTTTATTTGTAATAAGGCACAAAGCTATATAATGGGCTATCTGTATTCTGCCAGCCACGGGTATCGAAACCTGAATTCTAGAGCTGTAAATCAGCAGACATACCATTGTGTCACTGGGGGGCTGACATCATGAAGCACTTACTAAAGAATTCGGATCGTCGGCTCAGAAGAAGAAACACAGAAAACGTCCGTGAAAAAACTCATTCCACTATTAAGTGAATATCGAAGTATAAACTGCGTAGATAATCGTACTTTTATTAAAGATTTAAATATACATACGTATGAATCTCAAACGAACTCCCGCAAATCCTAGTTGATAACTATAACGCTTGAGCTGCAAATCCAAAAATTCTTAGTTAGCGTCCTGTTGCCGGAAAAACGCGCTCCGCACTTTGAATCAGTGAACGTGTTTTGAAAGTGAAGATCACACGAGGGTTGCCTAAACGTTGAAGGTGAATACTTTTAAACATCTGTCTTCCCTGTAGCATATCATATCCAAATGATAGAGTACTGTTGGACATCTGTCTTCCCTGTAGCATATCATATCCAAATGATAGAGTACTGTTGGACATCTGTCTTCCCTGTAGTATATCATACCCAAATGATAGAGTACTGTTGAACATCTGTCTTCCCTGTAGTATATCATACCCAAATGATAGAGTACTGTTAAACATCTGTCTTCCCTATAGCCTATCAGACCAAAATGAAGGACGATCATGTGCTGATAATCCTTTGTATAGCTTTTAGAGAAAATTTTACAAACATAAACCGAAAGAAACCATTGATCTAACACGAAGTAAAAAGCTTCGCTTCTATGTCTGCAAATTGAAAGTGAAAACACAAGTTGCTGAAATTTCAGTTGAAGAAAACAACCTAAAAATATTGTTTTAATTGTTGTCAGAGATTTCGTTAGCTGTACATTTAATTGAGATGAATATTGAATCAGATTTGGAGATTACCATTATGTGAAATGAAGTAACCTTCAAAATAAACAATATGGCATTATATCCTTCAGATATAAAACTGCAAATGTTTACAGCTATCTGAACTTATTTTAAACCATACGCTGTACTGCGATTCTAAACAGTACCTTAGATTGCAGTCGAATGGTTAGTTATTCTGAATTTTGCTCAAAACTACTCAAGGGCTATCTGCGCTAGCCGTCTCTAATTTAACAGTGTAAGACAAGGGAGAAGGCAGCTAGTCGTCACCACCCACCTCCAACTCTTAGGCTACTCTTTTACCAACGAATAGTAGGATTGACCGTCACTTTATAACGTCCCCACGGCTGAAAGGGCGAGCATGTTTGGTGCGACCGGATTCGAACCCGCGACCCTCGGATGACTAGTCGAATGCCTTAACACGGTTGGCCATGCCGGGCCCTGTGCTTTATGAATAGCGGGTTGTTCCGAATCAAGCATGTTCTACTAAAAAAAAGTGTATTAATTAAAATGCATTAAAAGTAAGGGACATTAAATCATAAATATCGCCGCGCCTCTTTCGGCGTTTGTTGAAGTGAACTGAATAAACTGTTTCATTGATTGTTATTGATGAAATTAAACGCAGTGAGTCTCATCTCGACTTCTATTTTTCTTCTCTATTATACCGTATTTCCACAAGTCTGCTTCTCCTTGGAGATTTTTTGGCTCAGAAAACTTAACTAAGACGTCTTCTTCAATAAAATGTTTTCTTTCCATTTGCCTCCTGTGTCAGGTAATACACTTTCACGACATTAATTAAGTGTAAATTCTATTGGGATTGCCTGTCATGGGCTCCATCCAACACAACTCCAAATACCACCGAATGTGACGTCACTTGGGGAGCTCTAATATGGCCAGTATTAAGAACAGATAAGACAGATCTCCACTTCGTAACCGTTCAAAAGAAGTGAATGTTGCACGAGGGATATCGCGCGTTAATCGCGATAATTTTTATATCCACGAACTTCCGCTGATGCATATCCTAGAATCGAGAGAGATTAATTTAATTAACTATCTTTATAACAGGTTTTTCCGTACACCGTAAGAAAGCAAGGCTTGACATTCACTTATTAACACACATCAAATACCTTGCGAAAGTTGTTAGAGCGAGTGTCGTCATGTGACAACTTGTTCTAACACAGTTACTGTGTCCTATGTGCCAGGAAACAACTGGAAGATTATCCAACATGAATGAACTGTCGAAATGTAAAAGAACACTTAAAAAGTAAATCTTACAAAAAATAATTTTTAGATATTTTTATTGCTTCGACTGAAGGAAGACATAGCATTAAAAATATTAAACAATTTCTAACATGACTGTATCTCACTTGTTTAAAAATGAATTTTCAACAAATATTATAATTGCCTTAGAAACTGTACTTTATCCAGGTATAAATCCTGTGTGATTGCCATATTTTTAAACACTTTAGTTTTTAAGTGAAAAATGAAACAAAATATGCGGGTCCTCGAACTCAAGTTCCTCTCGGTCGTTCGGCTATTTCCGTGACGTTTTACAATTATGACGTATTAGTTGCTAAAAACGCTTCGTTGCGCGCCGACCATTTTGTTTCTTTCATTGCTGGTGTTTTTGGTAAATCTATCACTGCTTTTCTCGGATTGCATACTTTGTGAGACTATTTATTTCTTGATATTGCTACTTTATGTTTGTTTTATGATAACATGGTTTACTGCGTTGCTTATAGTTGTAAAAACGGTTCGGCATCGGGCAAAAGCTTCTTTTCGTTTCCGTGCAAGGAGAAGAAACTGGCAAGGTGGCCACAGAGGGTGCGGATGGTCAATAGGAAGAACTGGACTCCTTCACACCATCCAAAGCTTTGTCAAGGTCACTTTGAACGCTCGTGTTTTGTGTCGGATTTCATTGTTTTGGATTCCGTGGGTAAACAGTATCTTTAACTGTAGGTTAAACTCAAATATACTATTTTAGGTTTAACTGCATCTTGAAAAATACACACTCGTGACTTGGCTCCTCATCATTCAAGTCAACAAATTCATAGTATGATCCTTCCAAGACATCGATATTCAGGCAATTTCCATCAAAGCCTCGAGCCTGTGTGATGCACTATTCATCTTTTAATCGGTTTGACACCTTGTCGTATGTCGACCACAAACGCACTCTATCCTGGTTGGCTTCTGATCGCATAAACCACACCTACACCTTGCACAAACGTACGGAGTATGTCATATAAATTATACATTTATGGTAAATATTAAACTAACTCTTCAGACTGCTACATCTAGTTTGATTAAATAGAAAGAATTATGACGTATAATTCAAATTCATTTTGTTACGAGTCATAAATATCCGGTACAATGATTGTGGAAGGGCTGAGTATTAGTTACCATAATCGGCAAAGTATAAACAAATAAAATCCAGTCTGTGATGCCAATAATTTATAAACACCGGACAGGTTTTGAGATGCTTAAAATTGCACGTGAAATAATACAGACCATATTTGCTGTCATGACTTAGGATTACCATTCTTCCACCGGAGGTATGGTCGACTCGCAACTGCCCTGGTCGCTATCAGTATCACTCACAGTTCCGTTACTCTCGCTCGTGGAACTGTCCTCATCACTAAAACTTGTCATATGTGTCAAAAGTAACTGTTCTAGGTTCGTTCAGAGTAAGTTCGAATTGATATGGCGCTACTTGATACTGTTCAGAACACAAAGTGAAAGCAGACTCCGCCTCTGTTTCTCCGTATGCACTGCACATGTTTATTTTCATTCAACGCGTTAGCGTTGGCTGTCTGTTTGGCAACTATTACGTCAATGTAATTTTCCTAGCGGCAAACGTAAAAACTAAAACGTTTGATTTTCACTCGGAAAGGGCTCTTTCTGCACCAAGTTCTAAGTTTCATTTATTAGCACATATTATTTATAAAAAATGTGAACCTGCAAAATTAATCAGTATGAGTAGTTTTTTTACTGCAAAGTTTTCTTTTTTCTGTAAAATTTATTTTTATGGACATCGGATAAACAGTATGTTAGTGTGACTTGGACTAGGATCACCTAATTTTTCGCAGTAAAATGCCTGATTTGTTTATCAGATAATGACATTTCGCTATGAAATAACATTAGGATTTGAAAGATAACAGCTCATGTGAACACGAGCTTTCCACCTCTTTAAAGTCAAACATTAGGCTTAACAATAACGAAAGTTTGGGTATAACTATTGTTACAATTTTGATACTTGACAGCAAAATTATCAATATGGTAAATATACATTCTTACTATTTCAATTTCTCTAAAAAATATCTTGATTTTAAACAATGCATTTCTTTCTATGATATTATAATTTTGAAACTACAAAAGATTGATTATTGACTGTCTCAGTTCAAACCACTGGATTATTTAGTCACATTGAACAATGACTAATGACAGTCTTGCCATTAATCCGCTGGATTAGCCAGTCATGCTGAACAGCATTTATTATTGATAGTATTACCATTAATTAGTGGGTCATTAAGTCACATTTAACAAACACTGGTTATTAACATTTTTTGCAATTAAATACTATATTATTCATTAATACCTAACAATTGTGAACTTTACCAGTAAACACCTAATTAGTCTCATCACTGTTTGTTTCTTTGTTTTGGATTTCGCACAAAGCTACTCGAGAGCTATCTTCACTAGCCTTCCCTAATTTAGCAGTGTAAGACTGGTGGGAAGGCAGCTAGTCACCACCACCCACCGCTAACTCTTGGGCTACTCTTTTACCAACGAATAGTGAGATTAATCGTCACGTTATAAAGCCCCCACGGCTGAAAGGGTGAGCATGTTTGGTGCGACCGGGATTCGAACCCGCGACTCACGGATTACAAATAGAACGTCTTAACACACTTGGCCATGTCGAGCTAGTCTCGTCACTTCTAACAATATTTTCTGCATGCACAATATATCTTAAACAATTTCATGAATACGTCCAAGATAATTATAACATATAAGGTCGGTTCAGTAATTAAAGAAATCTAAATATAATTAAGCTGTGGCCGATATAAATATTAAAAAATACAGGCAATTAATTTTAGTTTTTTTTTAAAAAAAAGATAGACATTTGGAAAACCTGATCCTTCACCAAAATTTATTCAAACTGTCATCACAGGATCGTTTGTATTCAGCGAAGTTTTGTGTTTTTATATTTACTCGTATGTAAAAAAAAAAAGTTTTTCTCTTGATTAAACTAAGACTCAATTAACAAATGAAATATGGTTGTCATTTAGTATATATATGCAACTGGTTGAGTTTAAATTTCGCGCAAAGCTACACGATGGCTATCTGCGCTAGTCGTCCTTAATTTAGCAGAGTAAGACCAGAGTGAAGACAGGTAATCATTATCACCCACTGTAAATTCTTGGGCTATTCTTTTACCAACGGATAGTGGGATTGACCGCCACATTATAATATCCCAACGGCTGAAAGTACGAATATGTTTAGTGTGACGGGGATACGAAATCGCGACCCTCAGATTACATGCAATTGAAAGTATAAGCTACAGAAATAACTGCGTGTGGAAAGTACAAACGTTGCTGTTATTTCTTTTAGTGGGCTATCTGAGCTCTGTCCGCAGTGTAGAATCAAATTCTGAATTTTAGCGTTGGAAGTTTTTAAGCTTACCTCTGAAAACAAAGAGACTTTTCCCACTTAGCATGGTCTGTAATATCAATTTTTGAATTCCTATTTGTTAACAAGATAATTAATATGTGTTATGGAAACTAGTGCTGACATGGTGGGTTATCTGAGCTGTATGGTGCAATCATGTATTATCAACCCTCTCAGATGTTTCCAGTGTCAACGATTCGGACACTAAAAGAGATCATATTATAGTTATTTGACATGTCCTCTTTCTAGGGGCAAAGACCATGACGCAGACAAGTGTGAACTGGACCATCACTGTGTTAATTCTAATGGATTTCAACCATCTTATTTTCAACCTTCCCTTTGGTGAGTGAAGGAAAGAAAGGGGCAGAATCTAAAAACGATAAACAACATTTCTTACCCATAAGCTCGGATGTTATTGTCTCCAACTCCATCTCGCACATATGCTACTGCACCATATTCCACTGCAACAGAAAGTACAGACGGATCTTTCCGTGCCTCCAAAAGAGTCATTCTCAAACCATGTTAAGAGTCTTTTGCCATCTATGGTTAAGTGAGTTTATGCGTCACCATATACACTCCGGTCTATGTTTCCAGCATTCTTTTCAGTGGCTGTCCAGGTCAACTTCCTTCAGCCCCGGGGCCCGGCATGGCCTAGCGCGTTAAGGCGTGCGATTCGTTATCTGAAGGTCGCAGTTTGCGCCCGAGTCGCTCCAAACATGCTCGCTCTCTCAGCCGTGGGAGCGTTATAATGTGACGGTCAATTCAACTTTTCGTTGGTAAAAAAGTAGCCCAAGAGTTGACGGTGGGTGGTGATGACTAGTTGCCTTCCCTCTAGTCTTACACTGCTAAATTAGGGACGGCTAGCACAGATAGCCCTCAAGTAGCTTTCTACAAAATTCCAAAACAAACAAACAAAGTCTTTCCTTAGATGAAAAATTTCTAAAACCTGCCAGTACAATCACCTTTCGGCAGTTTTTGTTGTACCAAAACGACAGATTATGTGATAAACGTGTGCATGGATGGGTGACACTGCTGGTTAGTTAGCATGTGCACACTCTGTCTTTTCCACACGATATATCCTTAGAAGTTTGTTCTATCTATCTGTGTTCTGGAAAGACTTACGATCAATCACATCTTGATGCTCTAATTCAACAGTTGTCATCTCTCTTTTTAATCCTAGGATACTTTAATGGACACAATCCCAACTGGGACAGTGCTGATATTAATGTGAGGGGTCGATCCATAAAGTGTATGCTTTCGGATCACAGCCTTTCTCTCTTTAGTATTATTTTTGTGTTTATTTTCATTCACTCAGTCAATCTTTTAGTAACATTGAACCTTCTCTCTGCTCCCCTTCACTTTTCTCTTGTGTTTTTTTTTTTGTAGGGTTGCCAGTGAACCACGAGGTAATGATCATTTTCCTATAATTTTGACAAAAAATGGCCGTGCTCGATATCATCCCACCCGCATGCCTCGATGGAAGTTTCACCAAGCCAGTTGGCCCTCTTTTATCACTCTTTCGGAGCTAGATCCTGCTATCATTGATAGATGACTACGGGATAGCAGTGGCTGACTGTCTCATCCAGACCGTTGCTCAACCTATTTCTTAGACCTTGACATATTTGCCACGGTATCTTCGTTTATGGTAGAGGCATGAAAGGCTAAAAAATAAATATGGGTTACATCCTCTTTCAAATACATTGCTTTTCAGCAGGTCCATGCCTGTGCACGGCAGGCTAGATGTCAAAGCCAAAATGAATCTTCGATTTAGTTTACAACTGGCATCTCTTTTACTACCCGTGCCAAAATCGTATGGGACAAGATACAGAAAGTGAGTGAGAAGTATACATTTGGAAGAGCCTTTCTCATGCATCTAGCACTTCTGTTCCTTCCTCTGCCTTCTTGGCCATAAAGTCGTAGAAAGAATGATCACCTTTTGTGCCGATTGTCTCTATGACTATAATCTCTTCTTCACACTAATGGAACTCAAGCTTGCTCGTCATTAATTTGTCAAAACATCAATCTGACTTATATGATGTTGCACCATTTTTGTCTTACTTCTCTTGCCCATAATGGTAGTTTAAACTGGGTCTGGCAAAAGAATCTTTTTCCTGAGGCTTGACACTGGGCCATTGTACTCTCTGTACTTAAGCCTTGAAAGGATCCCAAGATTCCTTCTAACTATCACCCAATTAATTTGTTAATTGTCTCTGCAAGATCTTAGATAAGATGGTTGATGCTCGTCTTGTTTGGTTCCTCGAATCAAACAACCTTTCTTTTTCCACCTAGTGTGGGTTCTCTTTATAACACTCCACCATAGACCAACTAATTCGAGCTGAAGGAAAGCCTACCTCAAGAGGGAACATCTTGTTTCTGTGTTCTATGGTCTTGAGACACAACATGGAGGAACGACATTTTGCAACACCTCCTATGGGTTATGAGGTGTTCGTCAGTGCTGTACCTTGAGTGTCACACTTTTCAGTGTCAAAAATTAATGCGATCACTACACAACTTTCTCCTACTGTTACAATTGGTTGCGGGTTCGCATCCCCGTCACATCAAACATGCTCGCCCTTTCAGCCATGGGAGCGTTATAATGTGACGGTCAATTCCACTATTCGTTGGTAAAAGAGTAGCCCAACAGTTGCCGATAGGTGGTGATGACTAGCTGCCTTCCCTCTAGTCTTACACTGCTAAATTAGGGACGGCTAGCATAGGCAGCCCTCGAGTAGCTTTCTGCAAACTTCAAAACAAACAAACAAAAGACAGTTTCAACCTAATTTATTTCCTTTATGGAAATAACAATCAATAACTTACTATTTGTATTATATTAGAATACATTCACCAAAACTCCTTAGTCGCACAGCCGTGCATCTGTAGACTTACAACACTAGAAATAAGCTTTTCAATACCCGTGGTTGGCAGAGTACAGATACCCCACTGTGTAGATTTTGCTTAAATTGAAACGAGAAACTATCCACCAAGTCTCATTTTTATTTTTGCATAGCAGAAATCAATAACTGAAATTGAAAAGAGTAGTCATGAAAACAATGTATAAAATTACGTTAGCTAAATCCACTTTTTGTCTTTAAATTTTGATGTAAAATCTACCTCAAACCAATGCATGACCTGAAGGCTCGAGATTTTAAAAATGTAAATAACGAAAAGCGTCCTCATATCTTAAAGAAATTGTTAATTTTGATTTATCTGGTATTGTTTTTTATTCCATGTAGAAACAAAGAATGATAAAACTATAAGCCCATTAGTCAAATAAAAATAAAATCGAATATTATATAACTGAGAAAAAATTAGGAAACGGTTTAATGTTGTTGTAAAAAAAATTCCCGATATCGATAAAATACTACACGTCTGTGGAATGTTCACTTCCCATTATATTAAGCTAATGTTCCTTTGATCTGACGTTAAATTATAATATATCAACCTTTGAAATGTATATGGTAAAGCTCTTGGCTTCAGCTTAAATAAGCTGGATGATGTATTCTTTCTAAAATTCTAAACGTGTCACTTGAAAAATTACCTCGTTACTAGTCCTTTATTTCCCCAATTATTTGTATTCTGTTTAGGACGTGATGCGCACTGCACATCATCCGAATGATATATTTCACAAGATTTTGAATATCTTTCAGGACAACAGATTTAAAGCAAGATCTCTGAGTTTGAACAGAATGAATAAGAAAAAAACGTAGTCGATGTTCCAGGACATTATTCAAAGTGAAAACAGTGAGTGTATTCATGCCAGTGCTCATAAAGTGTTAATCATTTTATTTCAGGGGACGTCACGGGTTGAAAAAATTAACAGGCGCCATTTTTTTTAGTTTTCTTTATTTCTAAAAAAATAAAAAAACTTCCAACACAAGCATACGAATTGTAAGTTTCAAATCATTATCTTCTTGAAGACAGTTCGTAATTATAAAGTAATTAGAGCAATGGATAATAATGGATTTTTCTTTTCAATCACTGTCGTTGATCTAACCAACTGATGATGTTATTGTGGTATTCTAAAGCATAGATAATTGCTTTCAAATCCATGAGTAAATAAAAATACGTATCACAGTTTTCTGCAAATAGATATTTAAAAGTTTATCACATATTTTGAAAAGTTCTGTATTGCACCTTTGGACAGCTTTTTAGATAAGTTTAGACTATGTGGTGCACCATATTCTCAACTTCCAAAGGTCATTGACTTAAAATTTATGAGATTATTACTTGGACTGTGCTCAGACCTTACAAATATTTCCTCCATATTTACAGACATTTTAAGAATCACCTCTCTTAAGGTCTTCTTGTCATCAATACGGATGGTGTTTACAAATCCTTCTCTATACTACATACAGATGAACATCGTACTTTGCGTATGATAACATTTATTTTCGCATTTACATAAAAAAACAGGTTACAAAGTCGTTTAATAAATAAACACAGTGGATTTAATGTAACACACAAAAGAATGATGTGTCCTCAAGACTTTATTAATATTCACCTTGTACAAAGAAACTGGAAGTTCCAGGCAGTGAATATTGTAGTAACAGTTGTTACGTCTCGTGTTGCTTCTCTTGCTTGTTTAATTATTCATTTTTTTTTCTGCAGATTTACAGAGTAAAACAACATCAGTATTCCTGAAAACCTCGCCAACAACAAAATATCCAAGTATTCAAATTTAAGAAACGTCTCGTTAACACTTGTGATTTAGAAGAGGTGTTTTATTCTAATTTTATCAGACCAGTTTATTATTGGTGCACTACGTTGATTATTTGTTTGTTTGTTTTGGAATATCGCACAAAGCTACTCGAGGACGATCTGTGCTAGTCGTCCCTAATTTAGCAGTGTAAGACTAGAGGGAAGTCAGCTAGTCATCACCACCCACCGCTAACTCTTGGGCTACTCTTTTACCAACGAATAGTGGGAATGACCGTAACATATAACGCTCCCACGGCTGAGAGGGCGAACATGTTTGGTGGACCGAGATTCGAACCTGCGACCCTCAGATTACGAGGGCCTACACTTCTTTAAAGACGTCACAATTTCGTTATTCATTAGCTCATTTTGATTGATGTATATATATATTTGTATTTTGATGCTATTATTATTCTTAGGAGTGGTACGAATTTAACAATATATTAAATAGTGTTAGTAGCATGACAGTTTATGTTGAAATTGGTTTATTCACAGAAATGATGTTTAAAACTCACACTTAAAATCAAAACGACGGTATATAGTCGTATTATATTAACATTCTAGTACATGAACAGGTAGACAGATTTTCCACTAATGAAGCTCTCACAAGTGACGGCCGCTGTTTAATTGGGGCTATAATTTTTAAGTTACCAACCAGTCTAGTGCTACGTCCTTAAAAGCCTGCGAAGTTAATACTCCGTCCTCACTCTTGATATACGAATGAAAATTAATGACCGTTTCTGCAACCAGTCTGTGTTTGCAAGGTTCTCACCACAATCCCACTTCAGTGCTTTTGAAGGAATCCGCAATTAACCTATCTTCTATAACGAAATATATATTTTCTAGGACTGTAAAAAAAAGTCGTAATTACTCGAGCACACAGCTACCGATTTCTATTACACTTTCACTTTGGTGTTAAAAGAGTGTTAATTGCATTTGCAATGATTTTATTATAGTTATTCAATAAATTACGCAAACTTCGAAGCAATAAGAAATGACTTTGTTTTCATTTTTGCCACCAAATTTGGAGATTCGTTTTGAATTTCTCAAATTATGTTTCTGTGTGATAGTTGAACGTAAATAAAAGAAATATTTTTTAAAAAATCAGAGTATATGAAAATATGAATAATTTTAGTGAACCAACTGAAAAGTGTTGCATAAATAACATGATTCACTTTTTTTCAAAAATTGCTTGGACAACTTATATAGTAAAAATTTATCAGTAATTGCCTTGCAATGTACGGCTTCACAAAACTGTGAAGTTCTCCTCAGCTTTTGAAAACTATAAATTGATATTTGATTAGAAATAACATTTTAATATGTCGTTGTTTGTTATTATGCAAAAAGGATTGTCTGTGTTCTGCCTATCACTGGTATCGAAATTCGGTTTCTAGTGATATTGGCTCGCAGACATGCCAGTGTTTACTGAATACGTTGGAAGTATGATAACAAGTGATATGATATTATTTGTACCTCATACTGTTTCTATCTCTAGATTCTTCTTAACGAACGTCTGAACAAATAATAATAAAAATCGATTTTGAGCGTCTCAAGACGGTTCGTATGAATATTTAAACTTTTATTAAAATAAAATGGAAAACAACGTTAAACTGAAGATGACCTAAGAAGGTCAAAACGTTATGCTCTACTTTATTTTAGTAAAAGTTTGAATAACAATCGTCGAGATAGATTTTCACTTCAAGCATGTTTCTCGTCATCACGAAAAGTCGATTTTGTTTTAAATTTTGAATAGATTTTTCCTGAAGTTAGATATTCCTGTCTTATTCTTTACAAAGTTAAATCTTATAGACAAAAACAATAAAAGACTTCATTTCTATGACTAGTTGAATAATCAGGATCTATTTTCATAAAAAAAAATTGTTTTTGTGAAGAGATCCATCTTGAAAGCTCTTACGCTACAGTATAAACAAAATAAAGCAACGCGTTAGCAGAAAGCGTTCCAACATTTCAGCGTAACATGACACAACTAGATCGACGCGAAATCGTTAATGAAGAAAGTTATTGTTGTTGAAATTATAGAAGCTACGTATCTTGGCATTGATTACTGGTTCAAATAGTACCAATTTTGTTTGAAGTAAACACGCGAGCCTTAAACCGTTGGACGTAAGAACACTTCTGATTCCAATTATTCATAAGATGGCACAAAACACTATGATTTATTTATTGTCTATATAACAGACAACGTGAAATACTAAATTATTAATGTATCATATTTACACAAAAAAACTGTTTCATCGCGAAACTTATTTCGAAAGTTTCGATATATATAGATATGTGTATATAAAGCAGAGCTGTCTATCTGTTGTGTGTCTTGACGTCACAATTGGTTCTGAAGAGCTAGCTAAATCACCTTCGATTAAATCTGGCAGGGGAGCTTAAGTGACTTCCAAATTGTGACGTTTAAACTAATATGAAATACAATAAACTGTTCGAGTTTGGCAGCCACTTAAATTTTTAACTGCATGAAGCAATTATTGAAAATGACGCTTGATGCTGATCGTTGAACGAGTAGCTTTGCTCATAAAGTAGACAAAATAACGCAAGAAAGACGCAAGCTGTCCCGCCATTCCCGAGAAACCAACGAAGCAGATACCACACTCAAGACTGGTACTGTTAATACTTAAAACACCAAATTTGGTACTAAAAGTCTTCTGTTTACAATAGATAAAACAGAGTTTCACATTGAAAGTGTTCTGTTAACAATACACAAAACAATAATTTGGTAATGAGAGTTTTCTGTTTATAATACATAAAACACAGTTTCGTCCTGTAAGTGTTCTGTTTACAATACGTAAAACACACAGTTTCGTTCTGAAAGTGTTGAGTTTCCAACAGATGAAACACGCAGTTTCGTACTGTTACGTATTTTTTAAATGTTTTATGTTCTTCGTAGATTAAACGCAACAGAAAAACACAGATAACAGCTTGTATAATTTATTACACTAAACTACTAACAAATATAACAGATATAACATAAATTATATGGTAACAGTGACAGATATTAAGTTACAACATTCCAAATTAATTACAAAACAAAATAATATTAGTTTCAAACTTCAAAATAAATCACAATACAAAACGGTACTGGCCTGTATCTAATGTAATGATCTAAAATTAAAGTCTCAAATTCCAGTCTAGGATGTGAATTTGGTTCCACGAAGAGATTCCGAAACAGTTCACAGTTCAATGAAATCGCCGTCTCTCAGCACAAGCGGTAATTCAGAAGTATCGTAGAGATTGACGAAATAAAATCACGGCTTCCGTAGATCTAATTTCAATCACAAATCCAAGTTGAATATTCACAGCAAACACTTAATCTTTCTCAAATAACTAACTTTCTTCTTTTGAAATGAAACTGGTGTCTGAATCTCACTCTTTGTCTTCGAATAAAACTAATGACTGAATCTCTCTCCCTCGAATAAAACTGATGACTGATCCAGGTGGATAGCCTTCTAAATCTACCAGTAGGTATCGACAATCATACTTTTCTTGCTTGTTTTCCTTTACTTCTAAATGAACAGTTCCCTTTCTGTGACTTCCTTCAATGTAGAACTTCATTCTCATGTAATTAACACCGTCCTTTTTATAACGATAGGCCTATTTCTCGAACAATCTCGCAATTTCCATACAACTCCAGAGCTATCCACGCATATCCGTTCTTGCACGAGACTACACATCTAGACAGGAAGTCAGCAGCACTCATTTACAAACATGTGATTGGTCTATTTAATTCGAGAAAGTTCTAAAATGTTACCCGAAATGAATAACAAAATATTAGTTTAAACTTCTAAACAATAATATCGATATGGAAAAATGAATAATACAAATGAAAATTCAAACACAATACGACATGTTGTCGTTTACAAAATATTTACACATATACATAACAGTACTTAAAGTGTTGTGTTTATAATACATAAGACACAGTTTCATACCAAAAGTGTTGTGTTTACAATCCATAAACACTCAGTTTCATTTTCTATGAGAGTAAAATCAAGTAATAATACAAATATAAAAAATAGAAATTCAGGTTCGTGCATAAAAAATCTGGTTAGTAACCAATAATAAATCACTTTTGTATTCGGAAACATTTGTGTATTCTATTACAAATGTCACATTCAAGATATTCATCACTTTTTATTTTACTTATGAAATGTTATACTAGCACAAGATATTCTTTACTGTTTATTTTACTTATAAAATGTTTTACTAGCACAAGGTATTCTTTACTGTTTATTTTACTTATGAAATGTTATACTAGCACAAATATTCTTCACTGTTTATTTTACTTATGAAATGTTATACTAGCACAAGATATTCTTCAATGTTTATTATACTTATGAAATGTTATACAAGCACAAGATGTTCTTCACTTTTAATTTTATTTATGAAATGTTATACTAGCACAAGATCTTCTTCACTTTTTATTTTATTTATGAAATGTTATACAAGCACAAGATATTCTTCACTGTTTATTTTACTTATGAAATGTTATACTAGCACAAGATCTTCTTCACTTTTTATTTTACTTATGAAATGTTATACCAGCACAAGTCTTCTTCACTTTTTATTTTATTTATGAAATTTTATACTAGCACAAGATATTCTTCACTTTTTATTTTATTTATGAAATGTTATACTAACACGAGATGTTCTTCACTTTTAATTTTATTTATGAAATGTTATACTGGCACAAGATCTTCTTCACTTTTTATTTTATTTATGAAATGTTATACTAACACAAGATATTCTTCACTTTTTATTTTATTTATGAAATGTTATACTAGCACAAGATATTCTACACTTTTTATTTTATTTATGAAATGTTATACTAACACAAGATATTCTTCACTTTTTATTTTATTTATGAAATGTTATACTAACACAAGATGTTCTTCACTTTTAATTTTATTTATGAAATATTATACTGGCACAAGATCTTCTTCACTTTTTATTTTATTTATGAAATGTTATACTAGCACAAGATATTCTACACTTTTTATTTTACTTATGAAATGTTATACGAGTAAAATATATTATTCACTTTTTATTTTATTTATGAAATTTTATACTAGCACTAGATATTCTTTACTTTTTATTTTATTTATGAAATTTTATACTAGCACTAGATATTCTTTACTGTTTATTTTACTTATAAAATGTTATACTAGCACAAGATATTCTTTACAGCTTATTTTACTTATGAAATGTTATACTAGCACAAATATTCTTCACTTTTTATTTTACTTATGAAATGTTATACTAGCACAAGATATTATTCACTGTTTATTTTACTTATGAAATGTTATACGAGTAAAAGATATTCTTCACTTTTTATTTTACTTATGAAATGTTATACTGGCACAAGATATTCTTCACTATTTATTTTAAATATGAAATGTTATACGAGTAATAGATATTCTTCACTTTTTATTTTACTTATGAAATGTTATACTAGCACAAGATATTCTTTACTGTTTATTTTACTTATGAAATGTTATACTAGCACAAGATATTCTTCACTGTTTATTTTACTTATGAAATGTTATACGAGTAAAAGATATTCTTCACTTATTATTTTACATATGAAATGTTATACTAGCACAAGATATTCTTCATTTTTTATTTTACTTATGAAATGTTATACTAGTACGAGATATTGTTCACTTTTTACTTTACTTATGAAATGTAATACTAGCACTAGATATTCTTCACTTTTTATTTTACTTATGAAATGATATATTAGCACAAGATATTATTCACTGTTTATTTTACTTATGAAATGTTATACGAGTAAAAGATATTCTTCACTTTTTATTTTACATATGAAATGTTATACTAGCTTTAGATATTCTTCACTGTTTATTTTACTTATGAAATGTTATACTAGCACAAGATATTCTTTATTGTTTATTTTACTCATTAAATGTTTTACTAGCACAAGGTATTCTTAACTGTTTATTTTACTTATGAAATGTTATACTAGCACAAATATTCTTCACTGTTTATTTTACTTATGAAATGTAATACTAGCACTAGATATTCTTCACTTTTTATTTTACATATGAAATGTTATACTAGCACAAGATATTCTTCAATGTTTATTTTACATATGAAATGTTATACTAGCACAAGATATTCTTCATTTTTTATTTTACTTATGAAATGTACTAGCACCAGATATTTTTCATTTTTTATTTTACTTATGAAATATTATACTAGTACAAGATATTGTTCACTTTTTACTTTACTTATGAAATGTAATACTAGCACTAGATATTCTTCACTTTTTATTTTACTTATGAAATGTTATACGAGTAAAAGATATTCTTCACTTTTTATTTTACATATGAAATGTTATACCAGCATTAGATACTCTTTACTGTTTATTTTACTCATGAAATGTTTTACTAGCACAAGGTATTCTTTACTGTTTATTTTACTTATGAAATGTTATACTAGCACAAATATTCTTCACTGTTTATTTTACTTATGAAATGTTATACTAGCACTAGATATTCTTCACTTTTTATTTTACTTATGAAATGTTATACTAACACAAGATCTTCTTCACTTTTTATTTTATTTATGAAATGTTACACTTGCACAAGATCCTCTTCACTTGTTATTTTATTTATGAAATGTTATACTAACACAAGATCTTCTTCACTTTTTATTTTACTTATGAAATGTTATACCAGCACAAGTCTTCTTCACTTTTTATTTTATTTATGAAGTGTTATACTAGCACAAGATATTCTTCACTTTTATTTTATTTATGAAATGTAATACTAGCACAAGATCTTCTTCACTTTTTATTTTATTTATGAAATGTTATACTAGCACAAGATCTTCTTCACTTTTTATTTTACTTATGAAATGTTATACAAGCACAAGATATTTTTCACTGTTTATTTTACTTATGAAGTGTTATACGAGTAAAAGATATTCTTCACTGTTTATTTTACTTATGAAATGTTATAATAGCACTAGATATTCTTCACTTTTTATTTTACTTATGAAATGTTATACGAGTAAAAGATATTCTTCACTTTTTATTTTACTTATTAAATGTTATACTAGCACAAGATGTTCTTCACTTTTAATTTTATTTATGAAATGTTATACTAGCACAAGATATTATTCACTGTTTATTTTACTTATGAAATGTTATACGAGTAACAGATCTTCTTCACTTTTTATTTTACTTATGAAATGTTATACAAGCACAAGATATTATTCACTGTTTATTTTACTTATGAAATGTTATACGAGTCAAAGATATTTTTCACTGTTTATTTTACTTATGAAGTGTTATACGAGTAAAAGATATTCTTCACTGTTTATTTTACTTATGAAATGTTATACTAGCACTAGATATTCTTCACTTTTTATTTTACTTATGAAATGTTATACGAGTAAAAGATATTCTTCACTTTTTATTTTACTTATTAAATGTTGTACTAGCACAAGATATTCTTCACTTTTTATTTTGCTTATGAAATGTTGTACTAGCACAAGATATTTTTCATTTTTTATTTTACTTATGAAATGTTATACTAGTACGAGATATTGTTCACTTTTTACTTTACTTATGAAATGTAATACTAGCACTAGATATTCTTCACTTTTTATTTTATTTATGAAATGTTATACTAACACAAGATCTTCTTCACTTTTTATTTTATTTATGAAATGTTATACTAGCACAAGATATTCTTCACTTTTTATTTTATTTATGAAATGTTATACTAGCACAAGATCTTCTTCACTTTTTATTTTATTTATGAAATGTTATACTAGCACAAGATATTCTTCACTTTTTATTTTATTTATGAAATGTTATACTAGCACAAGATCTTCTTCACTTTTTATTTTATTTATGAAATGTTATACTAACACAAGATATTCTTCACTTTTTATTTTATTTATGAAATGTTATACTAGCACAAGATATTCATCACTTTTTATTTTATTTATGAAATGTTATACTAGCACAAGATCTTCTTTACTTTTTATTTTATTTATGAAATGTTATACTAACACAAGATCTTCTTCACTTTTTATTTTATTTATGAAATGTTATACTAGCACAAGATATTCTTCACTTTTTATTTTATTTATGAAATGTTATACTAGCACAAGATCTTCTTTACTTTTTATTTTATTTATGAAATGTTATACTAACACAAGATCTTCTTCACTTTTTATTTTATTTATGAAATGTTATACTAGCACAAGATATTCTTCACTTTTTATTTTATTTATGAAATGTTATACTAACACAAGATATTCTTCACTTTTTATTTATTTATGAAATGTTATACTAGCACAAGATCTTCTTTACTTTTTATTTTATTTATGAAATGTTATACTAACACAAGATCTTCTTCACTTTTTATTTTATTTATGAAATGTTATACTAGCACAAGATATTCTTCACTTTTTATTTTATTTATGAAATGTTATACTAGCACAAGATATTCTTCACTTTTTATTTTATTTATTAAATGTTATACTGGCACAAGATATTCTTCACTTTTTATTTTATTTATGAAATGTTATACTGGCACAAGATATTCTTCACTTTTTATTTTATTTATGAAATGTTATACTGGCACAAGATATTCTTCACTTTTTATTTTATTTATGAAATGTTAAACTGGCACAAGATCTTCTTCACTTTTTATTTTATTTATGAAATGTTACACTTGCACAAGATCTTCTTCACTTGTTATTTTATTTATGAAATGTTATACTAACACAAGATCTTCTTCACTTTTTATTTTACTTATGAAATGTTATACCAGCACAAGTCTTCTTCACTTTTTATTTTATTTATGAAGTGTTATACTAGCACAAGATATTCTTCACTTTTATTTTATTTATGAAATGTTATACTAACACAAGATGTTCTTCACTTTTAATTTTATTTATGAAATGTTATACTAGCACAAGATCTTCTTCACTTTTTATTTTACTTATGAAATGTTATACAAGCACAAGATATTTTTCACTGTTTATTTTACTTATGAAGTGTTATACGAGTAAAAGATATTCTTCACTGTTTATTTTACTTATGAAATGTTTTACTAGCACTAGATATTCTTCACTTTTTATTTTACTTATGAAATGTTATACGAGTAAAAGATATTCTTCACTTTTTATATTACTTATTAAATGTTATACTAGCACAAGATGTTCTTCACTTTTAATTTTATTTATGAAATGTTATACTAGCACAAGATCTTCTTCACTTTTTATTTTACTTATGAAATGTTATACAAGCACAAGATATTATTTACTGTTTATTTTACTTATGAAATGTTATACGAGTCAAAGATATTTTTCACTGTTTATTTTACTTATGAAGTGTTATACGAGTAAAAGATATTCTTCACTGTTTATTTTACTTATGAAATGTTATACTAGCACTAGATATTCTTCACTTTTTATTTTACTTATGAAATGTTATACGAGTAAAAGATATTCTTCACTTTTTATTTTACTTATTAAATGTTGTACTAGCACAAGATATTTTTCACTTTTTATTTTGCTTATGAAATGTTGTACAAGCACAAGATATTTTTCATTTTTTATTTTACTTATGAAATGTTATACTAGTACGAGATATTGTTCACTTTTTACTTTACTTATGAAATGTAATACTAGCACTAGATATTCTTCACTTTTTATTTTATTTATGAAATGTTATACTAACACAAGATCTTCTTCACTTTTTATTTTATTTATGAAATGTTATACTAGCACAAGATATTCTTCACTTTTTATTTTATTTATGAAATGTTATACTAGCACAAGATCTTCTTCACTTTTTATTTTATTTATGAAATGTTATACTAGCACAAGATATTCTTCACTTTTTATTTTATTTATGAAATGTTATACTAGCACAAGATCTTCTTCACTTTTTATTTTATTTATGAAATGTTATACTAACACAAGATATTCTTCACTTTTTCTTTTATTTATGAAATGTCATACTAGCACAAGATATTCATCACTTTTTATTTTATTTATGAAATGTTATACTAGCACAAGATCTTCTTTACTTTTTATTTTATTTATGAAATGTTATACTAACACAAGATCTTCTTCACTTTTTATTTTATTTATGAAATGTTATACTAGCACAAGATATTCTTCACTTTTTATTTTATTTATGAAATGTTATACTAGCACAAGATCTTCTTTACTTTTTATTTTATTTATGAAATGTTATACTAACACAAGATCTTCTTCACTTTTTATTTTATTTATGAAATGTTATACTAGCACAAGATATTCTTCACTTTTTTATTTTATTTATGAAATGTTATACTAACACAAGATATTCTTCACTTTTTATTTTATTTATGAAATGTTATACTAGCACAAGATCTTCTTTACTTTTTATTTTATTTATGAAATGTTATACTAACACAAGATCTTCTTCACTTTTTATTTTATTTATGAAATGTTATACTAGCACAAGATATTCTTCACTTTTTATTTTATTTATGAAATGTTATACTAGCACAAGATATTCTTCACTTTTTATTTTATTTATTAAATGTTGTACTAGCACAAGATATTCTTCACTTTTTATTTTGCTTATGAAATGTTGTACTAGCACAAGATATTTTTCATTTTTTATTTTACTTATGAAATGTTATACTAGTACGAGATATTCTACACTTTTTATTTCATTTATGAAATGTTATACTGGCACAAGATCTTCTTCACTTTTTATTTTATTTATGAAATGTTATACTAGCACAAGATATTATTTACTGTTTATTTTACTTATGAAATGTTATACGAGTCAAAGATATTTTTCACTGTTTATTTTACTTATGAAGTGTTATACGAGTAAAAGATATTCTTCACTGTTTATTTTACTTATGAAATGTTATACTAGCACAAGATCTTCTTCACTTTTTATTTTATTTATGAAATGTTATACAAACACAAGATATTCTTCACCTTTAATTTTATTTATGAAATGTTATACTAGCACAAGATATTCTACACTTTTTATTTTATTTATGAAATGTTATACTAACACAAGATGTTCTTCACTTTTAATTTTATTTATGAAATATTATACTGGCACAAGATCTTCTTCACTTTTTATTTTATTTATGAAATGTTATACTAGCACAAGATATTCTACACTTTTTATTTTACTTATGAAATGTTATACGAGTAAAATATATTATTCACTTTTTATTTTATTTATGAAATTTTATACTAGCACTAGATATTCTTTACTTTTTATTTTATTTATGAAATTTTATACTAGCACTAGATATTCTTTACTGTTTATTTTACTTATAAAATGTTATACTAGCACAAGATATTCTTTACAGCTTATTTTACTTATGAAATGTTATACTAGCACAAATATTCTTCACTTTTTATTTTACTTATGAAATGTTATACTAGCACAAGATATTATTCACTGTTTATTTTACTTATGAAATGTTATACGAGTAAAAGATATTCTTCACTTTTTATTTTACTTATGAAATGTTATACTGGCACAAGATATTCTTCATTATTTATTTTAAATATGAAATGTTATACGAGTAATAGATATTCTTCACTTTTTATTTTACTTATGAAATGTTATACTAGCACAAGATATTCTTAACTGTTTATTTTACTTATGAAATGTTATACTAGCACAAGATATTCTTCAATGTTTATTTTACTTATGAAATGTTATACGAGTAAAAGATATTCTTCACTTATTATTTTACATATGAAATGTTATACTAGCACAAGATATTCTTCATTTTTTATTTTACTTATGAAATGTTATACTAGTACGAGATATTGTTCACTTTTTACTTTACTTATGAAATGTAATACTAGCACTAGATATTCTTCACTTTTTATTTTACTTATGAAATGATATATTAGCACAAGATATTATTCACTGTTTATTTTACTTATGAAATGTTATACGAGTAAAAGATATTCTTCACTTTTTATTTTACATATGAAATGTTATACTAGCTTTAGATATTCTTCACTGTTTATTTTACTTATGAAATGTTATACTAGCACAACATATTCTTTATTGTTTATTTTACTCATGAAATGTTTTACTAGCACAAGGTATTCTTAACTGTTTATTTTACTTATGAAATGTTATACTAGCACAAATATTCTTCACTGTTTATTTTACTTATGAAATGTAATACTAGCACTAGATATTCTTCACTTTTTATTTTACATATGAAATGTTATACTAGCACAAGATATTCTTCAATGTTTATTTTACATATGAAATGTTATACTAGCACAAGATATTCTTCATTTTTTTATTTTACTTATGAAATGTACTAGCACCAGATATTTTTCATTTTTTATTTTACTTATGAAATATTATACTAGTACAAGATATTGTTCACTTTTTACTTTACTTATGAAATGTAATACTAGCACTAGATATTCTTCACTTTTTATTTTACTTATGAAATGTTATACGAGTAAAAGATATTCTTCACTTTTTATTTTACATATGAAATGTTATACCAGCATTAGATATTCTTTACTGTTTATTTTACTCATGAAATGTTTTACTAGCACAAGGTATTCTTTACTGTTTATTTTACTTATGAAATGTTATACTAGCACAAATATTCTTCACTGTTTATTTTACTTATGAAATGTTATACTAGCACTAGATATTCTTCACTTTTTATTTTACTTATGAAATGTTATACTAACACAAGATCTTCTTCACTTTTTATTTTATTTATGAAATGTTATACTAGCACAAGATATTCTTCACTTTTTATTTTACTTATGAAATGTTATACTGGCACAAGATATTCTTCACTGTTTATTTTACTTATGAAATTTTATACCAGCACAAGATATTCTTCACTTTTTATTTTATTTATGAAATGTTACACTTGCACAAGATCCTTTTCACTTGTTATTTTATTTATGAAATGTTATACTAACACAAGATCTTCTTCACTTTTTATTTTACTTATGAAATGTTATACCAGCACAAGTCTTCTTCACTTTTTATTTTATTTATGAAGTGTTATACTAGCACAAGATATTCTTCACTTTTATTTTATTTATGAAATGTTATACTAGCACAAGATCTTCTTCACTTTTTATTTTATTTATGAAATGTTATACTAGCACAAGATCTTCTTCACTTTTTATTTTACTTATGAAATGTTATACAAGCACAAGATATTTTTCACTGTTTATTTTACTTATGAAGTGTTATACGAGTAAAAGATATTCTTCACTGTTTATTTTACTTATGAAATGTTATAATAGCACTAGATATTCTTCACTTTTTATTTTACTTATGAAATGTTATAATAGCACTAGATATTCTTCACTTTTTATTTTACTTATGAAATGTTATACGAGTAAAAGATATTCTTCACTTTTTATTTTACTTATTAAATGTTATACTAGCACAAGATGTTCTTCACTTTTAATTTTATTTATGAAATGTTATACTAGCACAAGATATTATTCACTGTTTATTTTACTTATGAAATGTTATACGAGTAACAGATCTTCTTCACTTTTTATTTTATTTATGGAATGTTATACTAGCACAAGATATTCTTCACTTTTTATTTTATTTATGAAATGTTATACTAGCACAAGATCTTCTTCACTTTTTATTTTATTTATGAAATGTTATACTAGCACAAGATATTCTTCACTTTTTATTTTATTTATGAAATGTTATACTAGCACAAGATCTTCTTCACTTTTTATTTTATTTATGAAATGTTATACTAACACAAGATATTCTTCACTTTTTATTTTATTTATGAAATGTTATACTAGCACAAGATATTCATCACTTTTTATTTTATTTATGAAATGTTATACTAGCACAAGATCTTCTTTACTTTTTATTTTATTTATGAAATGTTATACTAACACAAGATCTTCTTCACTTTTTATTTTATTTATGAAATGTTATACTAGCACAAGATATTCTTCACTTTTTATTTTATTTATGAAATGTTATACTAGCACAAGATCTTCTTTACTTTTTATTTTATTTATGAAATGTTATACTAACACAAGATCTTCTTCACTTTTTATTTTATTTATGAAATGTAATACTAGCACAAGATATTCTTCACTTTTTATTTTATTTATGAAATGTTATACTAACACAAGATATTCTTCACTTTTTATTTTATTTATGAAATGTTATACTAGCACAAGATCTTCTTTACTTTTTATTTTATTTATGAAATGTTATACTAACACAAGATCTTCTTCACTTTTTATTTTATTTATGAAATGTTATACTAGCACAAGATATTCTTCACTTTTTATTTTATTTATGAAATGTTATACTAGCACAAGATATTCTTCACTTTTTATTTTATTTATTAAATGTTATACTGGCACAAGATATTCTTCACTTTTTATTTTATTTATGAAATGTTATACTGGCACAAGATATTCTTCACTTTTTATTTTATTTATGAAATGTTATACTGGCACAAGATATTCTTCACTTTTTATTTTATTTATGAAATGTTAAACTGGCACAAGATCTTCTTCACTTTTTATTTTATTTATAAAATGTTACACTTGCACAAGATCTTCTTCACTTGTTATTTTATTTATGAAATGTTATACTAACACAAGATCTTCTTCACTTTTTATTTTACTTATGAAATGTTATACCAGCACAAGTCTTCTTCACTTTTTATTTTATTTATGAAGTGTTATACTAGCACAAGATATTCTTCACTTTTATTTTATTTATGAAATGTTATACTAACACAAGATGTTCTTCACTTTTAATTTTATTTATGAAATGTTATACTAGCACAAGATCTTCTTCACTTTTTATTTTACTTATGAAATGTTATACAAGCACAAGATATTTTTCACTGTTTATTTTACTTATGAAGTGTTATACGAGTAAAAGATATTCTTCACTGTTTATTTTACTTATGAAATGTTATACTAGCACTAGATATTCTTCACTTTTTATTTTACTTATGAAATGTTATACGAGTAAAAGATATTCTTCACTTTTTATATTACTTATTAAATGTTATACTAGCACAAGATGTTCTTCACTTTTAATTTTATTTATGAAATGTTATACTAGCACAAGATCTTCTTCACTTTTTATTTTACTCATGAAATGTTATACAAGCACAAGATATTATTTACTGTTTATTTTACTTATGAAATGTTATACGAGTCAAAGATATTTTTCACTGTTTATTTTACTTATGAAGTGTTATACGAGTAAAAGATATTCTTCACTGTTTATTTTACTTATGAAATGTTATACTAGCACTAGATATTCTTCACTTTTTATTTTACTTATGAAATGTTATACGAGTAAAAGATATTCTTCACTTTTTATTTTACTTATTAAATGTTGTACTAGCACAAGATATTCTTCACTTTTTATTTTGCTTATGAAATGTTGTACAAGCACAAGATATTTTTCATTTTTTATTTTACTTATGAAATGTTATACTAGTACGAGATATTGTTCACTTTTTACTTTACTTATGAAATGTAATACTAGCACTAGATATTCTTCACTTTTTATTTTATTTATGAAATGTTATACTAGCACAAGATCTTCTTTACTTTTTATTTTATTTATGAAATGTTATACTAACACAAGATTTTCTTCACTTTTTATTTTATTTATGAAATGTTATACTAGCACAAGATATTCTTCACTTTTTATTTTATTTATGAAATGTTATACTAGCACAAGATATTCTTCACTTTTTATTTTATTTATGAAATGTTATACTAGCACAAGATATTCATCACTTTTTATTTTATTTATGAAATGTTATACTAGCACAAGATCTTCTTTACTTTTTATTTTATTTATGAAATGTTATACTAACACAAGATCTTCTTCACTTTTTATTTTATTTATGAAATGTTATACTAGCACAAGATATTCTTCACTTTTTATTTTATTTATGAAATGTTATACTGGCACAAGATATTCTTCACTTTTTATTTTATTTATGAAATGTTATACTAGCACAAGATATTCTTCACTTTTTATTTTATTTATGAAATGTTATACTAGCAAAAGATATTCTTCACTTTTTATTTTATTTATTAAATGTTATACTGGCACAAGATATTCTTCACTTTTTATTTTATTTATGAAATGTTATACTGGCACAAGATATTCTTCACTTTTTATTTTATTTATGAAATGTTAAACTGCACAAGATCTTCTTCACTTTTTATTTTATTTATGAAATGTTATACTGGCACAAGATATTCTTCACTTTTTATTTTATTTATGAAATGTTATACTGGCACAAGATATTCTTCACTTTTTATTTTATTTATGAAATGTTATACTGGCACAAGATATTCTTCACTTTTTATTTTATTTATGAAATGTTATACTGGCACAAGATATTCTTCACTTTTTATTTTATTTATGAAATGTTAAACTGGCACAAGATCTTCTTCACTTTTTATTTTATTTATGAAATGTTATACTGGCAGAAGATATTCTTCACTTTTTATTTTATTTATGAAATGTTATACTGGCACAAGATATTCTTCCCTTTTTATTTTATTTATGAAATGTTATACTGGCACAAGATATTCTTCACTTTTTATTTTATTTATGAAATGTTAAACTGGCACAAGATCTTCTTCACTTTTTATTTTATTTATGAAATGTTATACTGGCACAAGATCTTCTTCACTTTTTATTTTATTTATGAAATGTTATACTGGCACAAGATATTCTTCACTTTTTATTTTATTTATGAAATGTTATACTGGCACAAGATCTTCTTTACTTTTTATTTTATTTATGAAATGTTATACTGGCACAAGATATTCTTCACTTTTTATTTTATTTATGAAATGTTATACTGGCACAAGATATTCTTCACTTTTTATTTTATTTATGAAATGTTAAACTGGCACAAGATCTTCTTCACTTTTTATTTTATTTATGAAATGTTATACTGGCACAAGATATTCTTCACTTTTTATTTTATTTATGAAATGTTATACTGGCACAAGATATTCTTCACTTTTTATTTTATTTATGAAATGTTATAGGGGCACAAGATATTCTTCACTTTTTATTTTATTTGTGAAATGTTAAACTGGCACAAGATATTCTTCACTTTTTATTTTATTTGTGAAATGTTAAACTGGCACAAGATCTTCTTCACTTTTTATTTTATTTATGAAATGTTAAACTGGCACAAGATCTTCTTCACTTTTTATTTTATTTGTGAAATGTTAAACTGGCACAAGATCTTCTTCACTTTTTATTTTATTTGTGAAATGTTAAACTGGCACAAGATATTCTTCACTTTTTATTTTATTTGTGAAATGTTAAACTGGCACAAGATATTCTTCACTTTTTATTTTATTTGTGAAATGTTAAACTGGCACAAGATCTTCTTCACTTTTTATTTTATTTATGAAATGTTAAATTGGCACAAGATCTTCTTCACTTTTTATTTTATTTGTGAAATGTTAAACTGGCACAAGATCTTCTTCACTTTTTATTTTATTTGTGAAATGTTAAACTGGCACCAGCTTACGCGACGACATGATTAACAATTATTAAATATGTTGCAATTATATTCTCTTCAAAACTTCTATTCACCAGATATGTGAAAAATATCAGGACGTACAGTAGCCATGAAAAATAAAATATTTACATGTGTGTGTGTGTTAATACATATTATTTGATATGTTTCACTGATATAACGTATAAACAGTGGGGCTGCATGACTAGCAAGGAATACAAGCAATGCATTTAAAAATCAGAATAAGTTCAGCCCGTAACAAAACTCCTTGGTTCAAATGTTCATCCATCATTTTTGACTCAGAAACTTTCAAAATGCAGTTAATAACACTTAATTTAAAGGCTTTCAAACAGTTGTATATTAGTGCTGTATTTCACAATGTTTTATTTCTAATCCACTCTATACTCATGAAAATGTGGTTTTTCGTTAAAAGACGCTGGAACTGATGATCTTTGTGATGAAAAAGTACTAACATAAAGTTGTTTTTGCTGATAGAATGCGGTGGGTACTACCTTATTTATCGTCTTTATTACTTTCTCTAATTTTCACTAGATGTGTGTGAATGGTAAATATTTACTTCCTTAATTAATTAATTAATTAATTAATGTATGCCTTTTCTTATAGCAAAGCCACCTCGAATCATCTGCTGAGATCACCCAGAGGATTCGAACCGCTGATTTTTGCGTTGTAAATCCGAAGACATAGCGCAGTACTAGAAGGGGCTCCTAAATAAAGGTAAGTAAATATAAATTTATGAGATAGTACAAAAATAGTTGCTGCTATGATGCAAACATCCAACACCAGGGCACAAATCGTAAGGTGTGTCATCACATAACGAACCCTGGTTTTTAAGAGGTAATGATTGAAGTAAGACTCACATTGTGTTGGGAGTACTATCTTTATCTACTATAGTAGTATAAGCACAAAACTACACAATGGGCTGTTTGGGCTTTGCCCATCAGTGGTATCGACACCATGATTCTAGCATTATAAGCCCACAGATATGCCGTTGTGCCACTAGAAAGCGTTAGATAAGTGCTACTTTATATGTATGTTTGTTTTATTTTCGCGTAAAGCTACACGAGGGTTATCTACGCTAGCCGTCCCTAATTTAGCAGTGTGAGACTAAAGGGAAGACAACTAGTCAGCACCACCCACCGCTAACTCTTGGGCTACTTTTTTACCAACGAATAGTGGGATTGATCGTCACATCAGGGCGACCACGTTTAGTGCGACCGGGATTCGAGCCCGCAACCCTCAGATTGCGAGTCGAACGCCTTAACCCACCAGGTCATGGCGGGGCACTTTGTATGCAAACAACTTGAATATGTATATGTATATGTATAAGTGGTCACTTATGAAGCTGTTCACGTGATGGCCTCTATTACTTAAAAGAACTCTGAATGTTACATACTATCATTAATCGACAAACAATATGAAAATTATTAAGCGTACAAACCTCATAAACCCAAACCAAAATATTTGATAAGCATTTCTCAACTGTTTTTTTGTTGTTATTTTACTATTGTTAATATAATAGTTATCAAAGAACAAAACATTGTAATGCAAGTTAAACAAACTTCTCAATTACACCCTGGATAACAAATGGAAAATTACCATTTAAAATACTTTACTCTCACTACAGTTTCATACGGCCTGGAAACCAATACGAATTATATAACCTTTGATGACTGTTAAAATCACCACTCTCTTATTCAGCTCCTTTGTATACTAACAACTTATGAACAGAACATTTCAATTCACTTGTCATCTTGAGTTTTTAGTAATGGCAACATTGTCAATTCACTTTAGAAAAAAAAGCCACCTGTTAACACACTGTTAACAGTTTTGACGTATCTCACACTTATTAAGAAAAAAAACGAGTGATAGCCAAATCTTTGCGGCACACATGTCACATTGCAATTTTAAGCACCTCAGCTAAAGTTAATATGAAATGCCTTCTACTTCGCCTAAAACAATACCAAATCAGTACATGATATGACAACGTTATGTGGGTCATAAAACTTGTGGCATCCGGGATACAACGTATCGCCAGATAGGTTATTTTTATTGTGTCTTTGAGTGATAAACAACTGAACTTATGAAGAAAGATATTTTTATTTGACATCATTCAAAATGTGATATTCCCTTTCAGAAAAACATCTAAAGCTACACACAAACACAGAGTTCGCTTGTTGTTGTTTTTCGGGTATCTAACCAGAATAATGTAGACTTTATAAAGTTAAGTCAAAACGTGACTTTGTTCGGGTATCTAACCAGAATAAAGTAGGCCTTACAAAGCTAAGTCAAAACATACGACGTTCTAGTAATTGTTGAAAATGTTAATTTCAGTCACACGCTACCTTAGCAACGTGTCGCGTAGTAATTGGACGAATATTCCACAAACATCAGACGTATTACAGTAATGTACTTAGACATAGGTAGCTTTGGTAGTTTCATAAATAAAGGATATATAACAAAAATAGAATATTTCCGTTTTAACAAAGAAATACATGCGTTCTTATTCAAACACGAGAACAGTATTTTTAAAATATTCATGTCCTTAGAGTACGTGATGTTTTTCAATATCTTGCTTTGTAGGAATTAGCTAAGGGTAATAATTACGAAAACAGTAGAACTGGGAATATGCCTGCGGGTTTCAAGAACCACTTTTCTAAATTACGATTTATAGAATTTATATAGATTATCTTGTTCTTAACGTAATTCTTTGAAGATAATGAAATAACGAAGTTTGTTCACATATGCAATTGGACTTTCGTAAACTTCTGTTGTAAGCCATTTGGGAAGTTTATTATTTGCTTTTTGATGCACAATGATTGCTTTGAACCATTACTAATCACGAAAAGAATTCAAAGACTAACAAATCATGTTTCTGAAATTTTGGAGGATTTTTTAACTCAGTTAGCCTGAAAACTTTTCAGAGTAATTATGTATAAATGTTGCTGTTTATTGGATTCTTCTTTATATGTGTGTAAATTATCAGTAATATTGATATTCGCCAAACGTCTGAGTTAAAGAAACCTGTATTTGATTAGATTATCAAGATTTGGATATTTATGCTCAGCCCAACATCAGTATCAAAATCAGAGTTTACAGTTGCATATCTGATATGTATTTGATTTGAATGTTGTGAAGTTTGTTTGTTTGTTTGTTTTGGAATTTCGCACAAACCTACTCGAGGGCTATCTGTGCTAGCCGTCCCTAATATAGCAGTGTAAGACTAGATGGAAGGCAGCTAGTCATCACCACCCACCGCCAACTCTTGGGCTACTCTTTTGCCAACGAATATTGGGATTGACCGTCACATTATAACGCCCCCACGGCTGAAAGGGCGAGCATGTCTGGCGCGATAGGGATGCGAACCTGCAACCCTCGGATTACGAGTCGCACGTCTTGACACGCCGGCCGGTGCGACAAATCAAACAGATACTTTTTCGCAAGAAATAAAAAACAAAATACCATGACGAAAGTTTTGAAGATGGCATGAATGTTTCTTTCAATATATTATCCTATTATACTTATTACTCTTTATGAAGCTGATATTGCAGTTATCTATGTGTGTTGTAAGTTTTCTTATAGCAAAGCCGCATCGGGTTATCTCGCGAGCACAACGAGGGGGAATCGAACTACTGATTTTAGCGTTGTAAATCCGAAGACATACCGCTGTACTAGCGGGGGGCGCTGTTATCTCTTCTTTCTGACATTTTTTTTATATGTCATTTTCAATGAATAAATATAGTTATTGGAAAAGTTGTTATTTTTACGATGCATAAAAATACTTTGAACAAATGTATCGTAACTCGTGAGAAGAACAGTAGTTTTCAATATGGGTTTCAGGACAAGAATCGTCACATTACTTGGAAACAGTTCCATATTCTTTAGTGGCAGCAAAGAACAATTTTTTTGCTGTAGTAGAATCCATCCATCAAAAGTGTAGTTATATTTACTTTATGGATATGTACTGTTGTTGAACTGTAACGAGGATATCCTAATATTAAAGTTACTTTGAAACACAACTGAAGAAAGGTAGCAATGTTTTTCTCCTTTATCGTTCTGTTGCTGTTTTGAATTGAGCACAAAGCTACACAATGGGCTATCTGTGCTCTGCCCACCACGGGTATCGAAACCCGGATTTTAGCGTGTAAGTCCGCAGACATACCGCTGAGCTACTGGGGGGGGGCGTTATCGTTCTGTGATTCACGTTTGAAAGGTTAACAATAGAAGATCATAAATTGTAAGTTTGATTTCAGTTATACCACCTCACTCCACTCTTAATTCTAACTGCTCTGTTTCACCTCCTTCTAAGATCCAACGTAAGTTTGAAGGATTACAACACTAAGATGGTGAGCCGGATACCTGCAGCTGGTGCGTACGGGTAGCTCATCTTGAAGATCTCTGTTTAAATCAAACAAAAACAATAAACTTTTACGGCTTAGAACCAGAACTTTGTTGTCTATTTATTATACAAACATTTGGTTATTACATGGTTTTAACGATTATTCATTAGAAAATCGTTGTCGTTGTCAAACTTTACATGTTCTTTGTTGTTTCGAAGTAAAGACATCCATCTCTAGCTTTTGAAGACCTAAAAAGATACAACTTCTTTAACTTGACAATAATGTTACTGTATTCTCTTTGGATTCACAGCATTCCGCATGACCTCAGTTTGAATGACTACTTGTCAAATTACGTTGACAAAAGTAGCAATTTTCTGACCTAGGGTAAAACTTATTAGCCTATTGATCAAAGAAAAACAAAAAAAATCTCCTGGCGTGTAATTAGTTATTAATACACATTGTTTCACTGTGATAGTATATATACGGTTTGCCTATGATTGTTTCCTATTAAATATGTAACACATACCTATTAAGTTTCGATGGCAAACTTAAGTAAGCTGAGCTAGATTGCTCAAGGCCTAATAATTGCAATAAATATAAAATGTTTAGATATTTCAAAGGATAACAAGCAAAATCTACTAACTTAAGACTTCGTTAAGTAGTGTATTAATACTCCAATTAGTGCAGAGAACTGAAGCCAAGTGACATCCTGACAGTACTGGTCCTATATAGTTCTGTAAGTAGTGGCTTACTAATACCACTAGTACTACATAGCTCTATAGTTTAGTGGTGTACTAATACCACTGATACTATACGGCTCTATAATTAAGTGGTTTGTTAATACTCATGGTACTACATAGAACCACAGTTAGATTGTTTCTTCATTTGCTTTTAATTGCCCCCCAGTGGCTCAGCGGTATGTCTGCGGACTTACACTCTAAAATCCGGGTTTTGATACCCGTGGTGGGCAGAGCACAGATAGCCCATTGTGTAGCTTTGTGCTTAATTCAAAACAACAACAACAGCTTTTAATTTCGCGAAAAACTACACGGACTATATGTATCATGGGTAACTTAGAATTAAAACAAGGTAAAATTGAATTTTAATTTTACACTTACAAAACGTGTTAGTATCAATTATAATTCTAATCAAAACATTCTTTTACTGCAAAACTTTGATGCTTAGTTGTTTTAAAATATTTAAATCTAGTACCTTAATAGTGTATGTATATAAGTACATACCGACATATTGAAATGCTTTTATACATGGAAAATGGTATTAAAAAAACAACAACTCTTATATCATTGTGCTTTACAAAAGATACTTCCATAAGTATAGAATCCCCATAGTCTCGCGCTACTCACGAGTCTCATTCATAAATTTCTCACCAGTGAAAGGAATATTCATCCGCTTTCGCTTTCACTATTCCGACATCACTTAAGACATCCATACGAGTAGATAAAACACGAACTTTAGAGTTTCCATGGGGAGAGTATATTAACATCATTGCCAAGATATTGAGTCAATATACCCAAAAACTCTTCATGTTGCATATTAAATCTAGTAAAGCAATCGATGTTAAGCAGCTCTTTAGCACGCATGTTCAAGTGAATTTTGGATTTTTGCACTTGACCATAAATAGCCAAGCAATCTTGAAGTATATGCTTTTAAATTGTCAAGCAGAAACGACTCTCTAAAAATCTTATGTTCTCATCTATTATTAGATTCGGAAAACAAAATTATCAAAAATTCGTTTGAAATCATTTACTTTAATCACAGCTGGAATATTTCTGATCGATTAGGTGCTATATTAATAGAACATAACGATACATACACGACCACAAAGCGCTGTTAGTCTGATTAATTAAACAGTTAATTCTAAAATAGTATCTTTTCTGCTAGGTTTTTTTTCTACCGGTCACTAGATGGTGAACTAAATATTTTTGTTAATGTTTATTATTTTATGCTGACCAATTTTTTAACTTTTTGAAGTCGATTCATTATCTGAGACTTTTATCAGACAATTTAAAATCGAATAGTCATTTTCAGATACTGCACAATCGTAATCTGTTTATGGTGGCTTTATGTGTAGCCACTATTATCTTGATGTGAGGCACAACATTACGGAATCAATTTAAAATGTATTATTGCTACGAAACGTTAGTATTTATTGATTTATTTGGATACAAGTGCATGCCTAAGATATGAGTGTTTTCAACTATTTCTAATACTTAAAATTATTTTAGAAATTAATATCATGGTATATGAAGATTGTATGATGTCAAAACATCTGAAAGTGGTATTAGTTTAAGAGCAAAAATATCTTAAAATCACTACTTCAAGACGTGGGTAATTTTATTTCAAGTTTAAAGTTATATATAAATATATATTTTTTGCAGGTACATTTTGAATATATAAATTTATATAGAGTCAAATTGATGAATATCGTAAGGTTCTTTTCCACATCACGTTTTTAAAACACGAGTAGCTCAGTTCATAAAATTTTCTTCGTTTTAATTCGTTCAGTAACTAAGTTTCAGAACAATGGGTTATTCATAAGTTTCGTATTTAGCATTTTATGGAATTTACTATTCATTTCTATAAACAATGGATTTACGTTCGTTCAGTGGTCACAAATTGTAATTACACAGTTGCTCCCCATCCACTTCATGTCCATCTTGAAGGCTTATAACACTCGAATTCAGAGCTTGATACCTGCAGTGATACACCGCAAATAATTCAGACTACAGATTTGCGCTTAAACGGTTTGGTCACAAAAGAAATATGTTAATATTTTTATCGTAATAAATACATACGTGTGTGTGTATGTATATATACATGATATACGTTTTTGTGTCAATTATGTGTCATAATTAGTATATATAAGTGTATAATCAAGCCTTATAATGCCACACGCATCAACTGTTAAAGTGCTGTGTGTATCAATTCATAATATACTATACATCGCTGACTTTTGCTAAACGCCAGATCTTATACGTTGAGTGGCTTTAAAACACGTAACACCAAGCCTTGTTTCATGATACTATGTACAAAGTGTCGTAGACACTATGAGATTTTCCTATGAGATTTTTGCACAATCTGGTACTGAATGAGTCGTTTGTGGTTTATCAAAAATAAGGATGAAATGCTACTACGTGTCTTACCAGAAATTCGAGTTTTATTATTTAAAAACAAGAGAAAATTCTCAATATGCACGGCTGTAATTAGGCCTCAGATCGATCAAGAGATAGAACTGTGAGTTAAATGATTGATTGACTGTTTGAAGTTAAGCACAAAGACACACAATGGGTTATCTTTGCTCTGACCACTATGGGTATCAAAAACTAGTTTATAAAATATTCGGGTGATTGAAATTCCATCGGACTCGTTATTAAGTAATATCAAACCTATGACTCATCATTAGATATCACGAATGTATGACAACTTCGTTACTTACAGATATTTTAATGAGATGACCTTATTAGAATAACAACGTCCACTTGTAAGAAACAAATAGACAACATATTAGTTACCCAATATAACGATGAATAACTATAAATTATTTGGTGTGAGGCCAAAGAAAGTAAAAATCATACACTACAGATGTAAACAGCATTTCTATATGCAATTCATGGGCTAACTGCCCAAATCAGAGATCCAAAGGATCAAATAAGCTAACCCTAATTTATAAATTCTGCTAAGAGGGATAATATTTAGACACCAGTAGAGGTCGCTTCTGCAGCTACTCTTAACCGAGTAACGGGGTCGAGTGTGACTAGAATACCAGTTAAGCCTTTTCAGAAATACTTTAAAACAAAATCGAAGCCACACATATAATTAGAAACTCTATTGAAGTGAAACGTTTAATAGTTCGCAATAATTTCAAAATGAGATCATTAAGATAAAATGTTCTGAGACTGTTCACACACATGCGTCGTAGAAGTGCATTATTTCGCAAGAATTAAGAATTATATCTCAAAACAACCACATAATACAGTTTGCATATGATTCAAATAAAATAATTTCACGCTAGCTGTTAACAATATTCTCTCTGGTCCTTCGTCCTTATTTAATACTTTCAAACTGTGTTTCTTGCATTTGATTATCGAAATATATTCATCGACATTCTTATAATGGATGTTTGCAGGCTACTCTACGGTAACAGTTTTTCTCTTATATAACCAAAAAGTTTATTTTCATTACAATGTTTTGCTACAGACAAAACATTTTTATTATTATTTATAATGTTTTCGTTTATTCTGTCTAAAATTTGTTTGTTTTTTTTATTTCGCGCAAAGCTAAATGAGAGCCATCTGCGTTAGCCGTCCCTAATTTAGCAGAGTATGACTAGAGAAGAGGCAGCTAGTCATCACCCCCCACTGCCAACTCTTGGGTTACTCTTTTACTAACAAATGGTGGGATTGATCGTAACATTATACAAGGCTAAAAGGGCAAAAATGTTTGATGTGACGGATACTCAAACCCGCGACCCTCGGATTACGAGCGTAGCGCCTTAACCATCTTGCCATGTCAGGCCTATTAATTTTTTTAATCAGATCCATATTATCTTTAGTTACATTAAATATCTGACTAGTGTTGATTATTGGTCTCCATATTGAAAAACATTTTTATGTTATTTTTTGCATTCTTTCTTTACTTGACAAGGTGAGCCAGGTGTAAATGATAATACAAATATTTATCTCTTAATTTTTTGAGCGGTTGGTTTAAACATAACATTCTTATCCACGTAATTTAATTTATTTAATTAATTTATTAAAAGTTCTCTCAACAACATCACGATTACAATTTCTTTCTACTGTTGCGTACTTGATTAACAACAACTTGTTGTTAACGTCTTTATTGAGAATGATAATAAAAAACGCACTCATGAACGGCCCGGCATGGCCGTAATCTGATGGTTGCGGGTTCGAATCCCTGTCGCGCCAAACATGTTCGCCCTTTCAGCCGTGGGGGCGTTATAATGTTACGGTCAATTCCACTATTCGTTGGTAAAAGAGTAGTCCAAGAGTTGGCAGTGGGTGATGATAACTAGCTGCCTTCCCTTTAGTCTTACACTACTCAATTAGGAACAGCTGGCGCAGATAGCCCTAGCGTAGCTTTCTGCGAAATTGAAAAAAAAAGGTTTAAGTCCTATAGTATTTCATTTTCTCTTCATCCGATAACAGTATAAAGTAGATCGATTTTTTATTTTATTTCGAGACTAGAAAGAATCATTTTAAATTCATTGTGTGCTATCAGACGTAAAATTTATTTCTCAGCCACATCTCTATGATAACATACACATCTGTTGATCTACTGTATGCAACAACTGTTGCCTACGGAGTTACAACGCTAAATCGGCGGTTCGATTTACCTCGGTGGGCTCTGCAGATATCCAGATATGGCTTTGCTATAAGAAAACACACACACACACTCAACATAAATTAACACTCCCTATCATCAAAGACTAAAAACAATATCTTACCGGATTTAAGCCTCCTTTTCACCAGCCCCCAAATGGCTCAGCGGTATGTTTGCGGACGATATCCGTGGTAGGCAGAGCACAGATAGCCCATTGTGTAGCTTTGTGCTTAATTCAAAACAACAACAACAACCTTTTCACCAATTACACTATTGGTGAATGTCGTCTCACAAAAGACGAAGTTCTTGGCCTTTTGGCTCTCTGATTTAATAAAGACATTATCATAACCAAAGTTAACAAAGGTAACCAAATTATCATCATAAACAAGAGTCATTGCAATAAAGGGATTGGGGTTAACAATCTCCTAACAGATTGTTCTTATAAAATGATAGCTAAAGACACGTTAAAATATTTGCATTACTTTAACAGCCATGCTTCGAAATTATTGTGATCTAATTTTACGTAAAGTTTTATGTATTGTCTGAGATACATTAACAAAATATTCCTTAACGCCCGTTTGTTTTTGGCATTAATTCTTTAATACATCTAGTTGCCAAACTCATAGCTAACAAACTTTCTTTTCGTATCCTTTCAGCACAAACACTTCAATACAGATTCAACTTTATTAATGAAATTCGTTTCTTTAAACTGTATCATAGCGAAGTTATGGTTTCATTAGGCAATGTATATTTATTTATTTCGGTCTCTGTGAACGAGACCATTGGCCATTTCGAAGACTGGTTAAAACAAAATCACATTTTCGCACTTAAAATTAAATACATCATAAACTCGACTAAACTTTCTATTATGTCCCCCGTTTTTCCAAGTAAATAATAAATTATATTCTTAAATGCAAGGATTGCCTCTGAGATCTTCCACTCTCCCGACCGTTTTGCGACATTTTTATTGACCATTTTGGAACCACTGTTCCATCACAACTGTCACTTAAAGCAAAACTTTGGATGAGATATATGAAAGATACTTTAGATGTGGAGCCATGGTGACACTGAGCGGCTTTTACAGTGACTGAACAATTCGCGTATTTACACCAAATTTACAATAAACAACATGATCAGCTGCTGATTAATTTAGATTTTTTGGTAACTAAAAACTCTAATTTGTTATTAAAATATCAGTTTTTTCGGAAACATTTTGAAGCCACCGTTTCGATTTGTGTTGCCCTTCTTTACTCAAAAGGTGGTTATGCTCTACATTTTTTCTCGAAAGGTGGGTATGCTCTACATTTTTTTCTCAGAAGGTGGGTATGCTCTATATTTTTTCTCGGAAGGTGGGTATGCTCTATATTTTTTTTCTCAGAAGGTAGGTAAGCTCTACATTTTTTCTCAAAAGGTGGATATGCTCTACATTCTAACTCACATAGCATTTCGTACTTCGTTTGACGATTGTAATAAAATCAACTTAAATAGGTGACCATAGATAAAGGATACAGCTGGACAATCGTTGACAAAGCTGTTAACAAAATGATACTTTCACCTGTTTATTCGTATCCACTTTCATTACTTAAAACCTAAAACCAAATAAGAAAAGTTTGTTTCTTACTAAATACATGGACTGCCAAATCCTAATAGATCTCCTTACAAAACTGGTAACAATTTTCCTTTATCAAAGATAACAGCTTGGAAATAAAACGGAATTTACAAAAGAAAGTGTTTATTACACAAAGTCTATGTCGGTCAAACAACCCATAAACTAAAATACCGTTTGAATGAACCTAAACTTAACGGCCGTGTAGTGACACAGCGGCATGTCTACGGATTTACAAGGCTAGAAACCAGGTTTTGATACCCCTGATTGGCATTTAACAGATTGTGTAGTTTTGTGTTTAATTACAACCTATGTATTCCAATGAGATGCGATTGAATTTATTTTTTACATGACGAACTGTAATGAACTGAATGCAAAAGAAATTTGATGAAAATAATTAAACGAGGAGATTTTTCTTAAATGGAAAAAGAAAATCCAGGAATTTCAATACTCTAGCTGTACTTAAATTAATATTAAATAAGCATTTATTAATTTATATGTATTTATTGAAATATATTGCGTACATTGTTTTACGATCATGTCGAGCATTTTACCTTGTGTATAGTGTATACGTATGTACATATGTATTGATTGGTATTGTTTCGTTTTAAAAGAATACTGATTTGAAACTGACATGCGCCACGTGCTGTAAGAACGAGCTTTTTAATAATTATATGGTTGACACATGAAGCAAATTAAACATTTTCGTTTTGCAGTAGTAGATAATTTTGGATTAAACGATATATTTCTTTCATTAACCACTAGTTACATTTGTATCACTTAACTAGTTACCAACAGTTAATCAGATCAATATTCGTGTTTGTACGTCTTCGTATAAGTATTTACAAATAATACTCTACCATGTTTTATCACATACTACTTAATACAGTTACGATGTGTTGATCACGATTATTGAAGATCGATATTCATTAGATCTGGAAATTCCCTTAAAGAGACTTTAAATCATTTCATTTTGACTGGTTTCTAACTTCATTTATTCGTCTTTAGTCAGAGCAGTTTTGTTATCTTATGTGTAAGTTTGCTGATCTTGTCTTCAGGGACTTAACGATTTAATTACCACGGTTACTCATCTTATAACTTTATTCACTAACTGCTTTATAATTATTAAACATCATTGACTCTTTTACTGTTTTTTATTGTCTCGTGGGATATCATAAGCTCAGTGTTATTAGACAAACCTGTTTAAGCCTGCTATATTATTTATATATCCCTTAATCAGAGTTACTTTTGTTATCCACAACCAAATTTGTGAACCATGTTGCGTGCCTACAAAAAAACAACAACATTGTTTTTAGAAGTTCTATTTTATCTCTCCATTACTGCTATTCCAGAAATATGGCATGAATCATTATCTCTTAGTTTTAATTAACGGGATTTATAAACAAATACGGTTATTACGTGATAAGATGTTTAAATGGAATGAAATAGGCCAATTCATATGCAAAAACGGCTCTTTTGTGTTGAGAAAATATTTTACATAGAAGAGAAAACAACGTCTCATTCTTCTTCAGTCATGCATATAAATTTCTCAACAAGTGGGTGTCTCGACATCACTGATAGGCCAATTCAGTTTCGATGACTAATGATGACAAAACTTTATCAAAACGTTGTATATTTGCAATAAAGTTTCTCTCACTACCAGTTAAAGCTGTCTCCCAGCTTTATTTTGTAAAGTGTAGATCTCTGGTCAACAACTTCAAAATAGTTGAATTCGCATCATTGTGGTCAAATAAGATAGAGCGGCTTGAACGTTGACAACATAATTATTTTTCTACAGCAAATTGAATCATTTCTTTGTATAGAGTTTCTACAAATGGTTAAATACGTTTCAAAACGTAATGAACTTTAAACATATAAAAGGTAGAAACGTGCAATATAAAGTACATAGTAGGCTAAAACCTTCGAATATTTTATCTCCCTTGTGTTGACTTGTACCAGAGTTCAAGATTTTATCAACAAGTATTGACAAAATAGAATGGTAACTACTCAGCAAAAAGCTCAGATCATTCTATACCTGTGTTGGGTGGAATTCAAGTCTCTTATTTTTATATAACTCCAGTTTAATATGGATACAAATAATTTAAGGACACGGAATCAGGTGTCTTAAAAGAATCACTGGACGACAAAGCTTTAGTGAAGACTTTATTGTGCTTGTAACTAGGCCACTGGATAAATAAATTTAAACACATTAAGGATCTTTGGCTTTCTCTAGGCGACTATTGATTATGTCATTAGTATGGAAGGTTAGGCACCATTTAAATTTACATTTTATATTTATGAGTAACTGAACGATGACTGAACTGTTAGACCTTTGGTTGGGCTGGGAACAAACGTATCGCGAATAATGTTTTTTTTATCCCAATATGCTTGTTTGTCACAATTCCGAAAAACGGCTAAAATGCATTGAAGCTAACAGCAATCACACGTAAATGATATAAAGTCTGAGGATACATAGACTTAAATATATTTTACACCATGTCTCCATCTTTCTTCGTTTGAATGATAACACGATTTAAACTACGTATAACCATTATTAGACACTTTGTATCTCACTGACTGGTTCCGTAAAAATAACAATGACTGCTAATAATTTTAGTGTCAATGAATATATATAAAGTAGAGTTGTTCACCTGTCTCTTGTCACAAATTATTGTGAGAAACTTGTTAACTCAATGTTGATCAAATTTGTTAAACAAACGTAAGCGTAAATGTTTCTTATTGCTATTATTATTGTCTCTCGGCCAAACGTTAGATCAGGCTTTCGTATATACCTTGTTAATTGTTTGTTTGTTGCAAAACTGCACAATGGGCTATCTGCATTATGCCCATTGTAGGTATCGAATCCCAAAAGTTAGCGATATAAGCATTCAGGCTTACCACTGCGAACTGAGGACTAAACTGATAACATGTATATAAAATAAGTTATTTTAACTTAAAATAAAGAACTGTATTAAATTTATCATTAAAAGCTGTATGATATACATAGGTTTCGAACTCTCAATTACAAAGAAAATGCAATCAATAAAAACCCACAACCACTAATTGGTCCACACCAATGACATTGTAAATAAGTGTGAACTTTATAAAGGCATTTCTTGTAATGCCACTTCAAGAGTATTTCAAAATATTTTAAAAAACGTTTTGTATTACTGTCGAAATAATATTTTGCAAGCCAGACAGCTCCATTCAACAGAATTGTATCTGAATTTAGTCCTATATAAATTTAAAATTCGGTTAAATGCTTAAACTATGTTATACTGAAATTCGTTTTCCCAAGAAATTATAAATAAATCGAGATGAAACCTATGGAAAAAGAAATGTAGAGTTTCTCACACAATCTTATCTAGGCGGTCTGGCACGGCCAGGTTGTTAAGGCACTCGACTCGTAATATTTAGGGTGGCGGGTTCTAATCTCCATTACATCAAACATGCTCGCCCTTTCAGCCGTGAAACGTTATAAGTGACGGTTTGTTTGTTTTGAGTTTCGCGCAAAGCTATTCGAGGACTATCTGCGCTAGCCATCTCTAATTTAGCAGTGTAAGACTAGAGGGAACGCAGCTAGTCATCACCACCCACCGCCAACGTTTGGGCTACTTACTCTTTTACCAACGAATAGTTGGATTGACACAGCACATTATAATGCCCCCACGGCTGAAAGAGCGAGCATGTTTGGTGCGACCGGTATTCGAACCAGCGACCCTCGGATTACGAGTCGAACGCCTTAACACGCTTGGCCATGCCAGGCTCTATAAGTGACGGACAATCTCACTATTCGTTGGTGAAAGAGTAGCCCAAACATTGGCTGTGGGTGGTGATGACCAGCTGCCTTCCCTCTAGTCTTACACTGCAAAATTAGGGACGTCTAACGCAGATAGCCCTCGAGTAGCATTGCGCGAAATTCGAAACAAACCAATCTTATCTGGAAACAGTCTTTGAAACAAAATAATATCAACAGCTTCTCGAAGTTATGAAATATTGAAAAGTAGCTAATTATTTCGCTCTCTATGTACTTGTTTCGATGATTTAATTTAATCAATTAGCGGTTTATTTTAGTTTAGTTTCATAATTTCAATTAATCTATCAACAATAACAAAATAATATATCTGGGGAATATGAAACAAAAATGTTTAGGCAGCTTTGCTAAGAGGAAGAAATAAAACTTTACAATTCTTCGTAAAGGTTAAACCGCCTGATAAGTACGTCTATTCCAGTTATTACGAAGAAGTTTTATACGACTTAAACATGCATCATTAATTTACTTCCTAAGGGACCAAGGCTGAAAACAACTTCGTCTTTCGTTAGCCAATCTACTTATTCGTTACTAAAGAGGACGTTGGAAAACGTATTGTTTCGTCTCACTACATTCGCTGTGTTGGGTAGCTTTCCTGAAGTTAAGGCTTAGCTGTTACTAGTTCCATTTCTTCTTGTTAGTCTATACTGCTGGCTATGACAGGCACATGTTGTTCAGAATCTTTACACGTGCGATTATGTTAAAAATCATCCTTTTTTTCTGGTATAGTTAAATTTTATGTCTTGCAATGTCGTATCTCTACCGAAAGGAAAGTATATGATTAATTTTATCATATAGTTTTAGTCTTTTTTCTGTTTTGTTTGTTTGTTTGTTTGTTTTTTGGAATTTCGCACAAAGCTACTCGAGGGCTATCTGCGTTAGCCGTCCCTAATTTAGCGTTGTAAGAGTAGAGGGAAGGCAGCTAGTCATCACCACCAACCGCCAACTCTTGGGCTACTCTTTTATCAACGAATAGTGGGACTGACCGTCACATTATACGCCCCCACGGCTGGGAAGGCGAGCATGTTTGGCGCGACTCGGGCGCGAACCCGTGACCCTCAGATTACGAAGCGCACGCCTTAACGCGCTAGGCCATGCCGGGCCAGTCTTTTCTCTTACAGTCATTAAATAAAAATGACATTTAAGCCACCGTGAGTTTCTAACCGTCCTGATAAACAACGGGACTGACCTTTCATCTACAAATTATGTAATAAGAAAAAAATATCTACGAATTAAACCGTAAAATATTTGTTCACTGTAAAAATTATTCAATAGGAAAGTTAATAAAAAATGACAAAATTTTGTTTTCGAGTTTGAGAACATTCGTCTGACTACACTATGTTCACATTAAGCTTAAAAACTTAATCAAATATGTTCTTCTAGGACTCGTAAGAAATAGCAAGAATGTGATTTGAATCATATTTTATCAGGTTAATATCCGTCGGATTCCATCATCATTCTCTGTTACTATCTGTGAATGGGTTCTCAAGTAGCATTTGACAAATCAAGTCACATTCGATACCTTTATATCCTTCGCGCAGACTGACATTTAGCATATTACATGTAACTTGAAGTAAAACTTTCAGAAAAAAGCTGTCACGAGAACAGATATCTTATTTAGTTTGCATCTAGAGTAGAATCTATATTTGGTATTGTTTTTGTATTCTCTATGGTAGAAAGATTAATACAAACTTATTTTCATTACACCAAATATACAGTGTGTGTCAAATTATTGACCCTAGTTTTGTTTTTACTTCTACCTCAAAACGTATATGTTTAATTTAGATTAAGTTTATAGAGTTTAGTTATCATGTTATTATACGCATGTTGTGCAAGTTCCATTAAAATCCTGCCTCCTGCTAGTTTAGCAATAAGTCTGCGGATTTACATCGCTAAAATCAGGGGTTTGATATCTCTCGGTGGGCTCAGCAGATAGCCCGATGTGGCTTTGTTATAAGAAAAATACTCCATTAAAATCCAGTAAAAAATGTTAAAACTATAAGAGATTTTCTGAAATGTCATAAATTACACAGCGCTAAATTATTAAGCAAGTTTGTTTGTCGCAGATTTTGATAGAAACCATGACTAAAAGGAAGGATTTAACAATAGACGAGAAAAAAAAACTAATTATAAAATAGTCTTGCTAAAAGAAAAAAATCAATCGAAATTACAAAAAACCTTGGTCGAGACCATAACAATGATAAAAAGTACCTAGTCGATTCGGATGCTAAGCAAACAAGATTCGATAAAGAAAAACTACAGATAATTTCTAAATGCCATTATTTCAGCATCAAGCAAAGCAAACAACCACAAAAAAGCCTCTTTCATCGAGTAGAGAGATAATCCAGAAGGCTGAAGATCCAGATGTTCCAAAGTCATCAACATATAGAGTCCTCCGGAATGTTATAAAATGTGTTAAGCCTGCAATTAAACCACCACTGAGGGCGAGGCGTAAACTCCAGCGACTTGCCTGAGCTCGTCAGTATATGAAACCGATTTTTAAGAAGTCTTGTTTACAGAGGAGTGTCGTTCAACTCTTGATGGTCCAGATGGATGGACCAGAGGCTGGTTCACGGTAGGAGACGTCAGCAAGGAGGAGTAATATTTTGTCTGTTATTATTATTATTATTGGTAATAAGGCTGTGGGTCCATTTACTTCTGAAACGTATATTACCTTTCTTAAGGAAGACTTAGAACCATGGTATAAGAGCAAGTCTTTGTGACGCAAGTGAATATAATATTTATGCAAGATAAAGCACCATTTCATGTAGCTCGTGGTACATTGGGTTAGTTTTCAAAGAAATGCTTCGAAAATAAACCACGTAGAGAATCTTTGGAGCATCATGAACCGTACGATTTACACTGGTGGGGGCAATTTGCATCAAATACTTATCTCTGGAATATGTACTATCATCAGCAAGAGATGTTAAAGCAAAAGACATTCAAAAACTGACCAGCCCTGTTGACAACAAACTTATCAAAGTCATGTCGAAAAATGGTTGTTATATTAATAAATAACGACCCCCCAGTGGCACAGCGTGTAAACTTACACTACTAGAAACTGGGTTTCGATAGCCGTGGTAAAGAAAGTACAGAAAAGTTATTATTTGGTTCTGTGCTTAAATACACACAAACAAACTTTATTTTTACAATCGAAAATAATTTCATTTTAGCTCCCATCTTAAATACATACTTTAAACGAAAAAAAAAATATTCTTGCTTTCTTGACATCTGATACGAAACCAATAAAAATGCATTAACAATATTCACAAGTTTGTTACGTCATGACTGGACGACATGTTGTTTGGAAACGTTTTCAGTGCTGTGATATATGTTCGTTTTTATATTCAAAGAAATATTATTTCTTAATAAGAAAGTTATTATACAATGCATCTTGGTCATGACTTTCGTGTAGCACAAAAAAGTAATATTTTCAATGATGTACATTCAGTAATAGTTTGTCCACACGGCAGGTTGTATTTTTTTTTCAGTTCCTTATCTCTAAATTATCAAATTTTCTAAAGGACGTAATCACATACTTAACTGCTGGTTCTCTCGAATTTGATGTGAGGAAAATCTAATCTCTTTACCTTCAAACCACATTACTATGAAACTGAACTTCCTCTGTTATAAGAAGTTTGAAAGTAGAGGCCTAAATAAAAATCACAACAGCTTCAACTTTCATCATTGGACAATAAGATTATTGGCCCTGTGCTTCAATCGGTCTCAAGGCGCTATTTCGATCACATAAAGTCGTCACATAAAGAGGTTTGCATTACTCACTCGTAGAGAAAGGGTGATAAAGAAGAGCATGAGCTATCGTCTATTTGACAGATCTTTTAAATCCTAGAATTCTATCGAGAGAACTTCAGTTAGAGTTTAGCAAAAATAGTCCATTAGAATTTACAAGAAAGTCTTAACATACTGTAGTTCATGGAATAATCAAGTAAGCCATAAAATTCTTAAATTTTAATGTACAATAATATTACAGATTCTCACAGTTAATTTATTCATTCTCAGCTATTTCTGAATTACACGTTACAAATGTTTCCTTTTCACAGCTACGAATTAATATTCATCCACTTGAAATCGACATATCTTAACCCAGTAACACAGCGGAATGTATTCAGACTCACACTGCTAGAAACCGAGTTTCTGTAACCGTAGTAAGCAGAGCAAAAATAGACCATTGTGTAGCTTTGTGCTCATTTCCAAACAAGACAAAATTGACATATTACAAATATTTCATTTTCAAAATTAATAGACTTATGTCAGCATTGGCCTGAAGGACAAATTAGCACGAACTAGTTTTGTGAGTAAAAGCTCATACTAAAAGCATTAATAATTGAATGGTTTTGAGGGTTGTTGACGGATTTATGGTCATAAGACGCTAAACTACCTTAATGAACACTATATGGCATATGACATATAATTTGACAACTGACGTAACATTTAGACAAAAACCATTATCAATGTAAAACTGGCTTTAAAGCAGGGCCTACTCAAACTAAATATTTCTAAAGTAATAACAAAACAATGCTGTTGTGTCTTTCATTGCTGTACGCCAGTACATCATAAATATCACGACAATTTAGTACGTTACAATGAAACGACTGAGAAGCCTGACCACATCGTTGTTGTTGGCCACTTCAGACCATGCTCTTGTTGTTGGCCACTTCAGATCATGCTCTATCTTGACATTACTTCTGCAACACAGCTTTCTTTACAGCGGGTCCAGTTGTAAATTTGTTAAGCTTAAAAGTGCATCCTTCTTTCCTGCAAGTAATCCATAGGTTATATAGTGTACTGCAATGATGGTTTGAGTTGCACTTAGTTCCTCAGGTGCAATGTGTGCGAATGTTGCCTTCACATGGCATAAACAGCATGAACACACGTTTCTCAGGAGCTTGAGTTATGCAACTGTTTAACTCATATGCGATAGAATAAACTCGCATGCAGAGATCCTGCTTGATTATGTTGCACATTTTTCCATATTCATGTCTCTTTGGATATAATTAAGTATAGGGATACCCCATCTTGGAAATTCTAAAACCCCGTCTGGAATACATTTTTACAATCTAAATGTATGAATTGTTTAAATAAGAAAGAACTTTCATATACTTTTCCAAAAATCGACCCGGCATGGCCAGGTGGGTTAAAGCATTTAGCTCGTAATCTCAGGGTCGAGGTTTCGAATTCCCGTCGCACCAAACATGCTCGCCTTTCAGCCGTGGAGCATTATAATGTGACAGTCAATTCCCCTATTCGTTGGTAAAAGAGTAGCCCAAGAGTTGGCGGTGGGTGGCGATAACTAGTTGCCTTCCTTCTAGTTTTACACTACTAAATTAGGGACGGCTAGCGCAGATAGCCCTCGTGTAACTTTGGACGAAATTCAAAACCGAACAAACAATACAATTCTTCCTAAAATCAATCAATTTTGATAAAATCACTCTACCTACGAACCTTCAAATAATGTCAAAATGTAGTTCTGATGAATGCCATCCCACAGTGACGTCATGCTATCTCTGTCGTCATGTGACTTGCTGATTTGCATATTAAAATTATTTTAAATATAACGTGCCTAATCCTGTGAAGACTGTTAACTATTGGCAATCTGTAATGTATTGTATATTATATGCTAATGTTTAACTTTATTTCCATATGCATTTAATTAATTCTTGTAATTGTTATCTGGTTGTCGTCAAGTCATGAGATTGACTTATGTACATTAAAAGTTCGTACTTTGGTACCACAAAGCAAAATTAAGCTTTTATGATAGCACTTCTATAATATTTATACTGAGGTCTTTAATGTAGTAACTGTAGACAGCGCATTAATGTAGTAACTGTAGATAGCGCAGTTCATTATTGAACGTGTTGTCTCACCTGGTACAACACTTATAACTTTAAGTGATATATCATGTGATAGAACTTGTAATAAATGCACAGTGCAACATTAGGATAACATTAAATTTGTTTGTTTGAAATTTCCTATAACATTAAATATGAAAATGTAACTGATTCTTGGAAATCACTGAGAAAATGCACGTGCTTCTTTGCAACACCACACATTTAAATATTTATACAACATACATACATTAATAAAATATATTTGACTTCATTTCAATTTACACGGTGAGTTTTTCACACGCTCTTATGTAAAAATTAATCGATTTTTCTACTTATGCTAATTTTATGAATATAGTTTTTTTATGCATTATTAATGCGGATGATAAACTTGTTACACGTAGAAACACCTAGCAACATAATGGCCATTGGAATTAAACGATGCTTTAGAATATTACATACATAACCTATTTTAACTGTTAACAGTGACAAATAAGTAGTATCCCTTCATATGGTGGTTATAATAACTTCAAACGCTTTAAAATTTACACTATGTATGACGCAAAAATATAGAAACATGTTTTCTTTCTTTTATGATTATATTCTATTCAAAAAAAAATAGAACAGAAATTACCACCAATGCCCTGAGACATTTCATTATCAATCAGCTGAAACAGAAAACTGTAGAAACGATGTCGTCCTGAGACATTTCATTATCAATCAGCTGAAACAGAAAACTGTAGAAACAATGTCGTCCTGAGACATTTCATTATCAATCAGCTGAAACAGAAAACTGTAGAAACAATGTCGTTCGTTATTCCGACCTCAGACAGGGTGGTGTTTCTGACGTGTTGGTTTTCTTTATTTGATGATCCAGATATCATATACCAGATTGAATGTGTTCTTCCGGTGTAATACCATATTTCTCAAGTAGTGTTTAGGTCATTGTTAGAGGCTTGAGACGCGTGATTGCGAGAGTTGGACTCCTTGATACAGAATACTGAAAATACGGATTTAATGTAGTGAGTTGCTGATCAAATTGTTGAGACAAATATAAACATTTTGAGGAAAGCTAAGAACTCTAAATCAAGAAAAAGAATCATAGCGTAAATAATAGGTTTTATGTCTATTTTTATTTGATAAAAAATTTACTATCGTGTCATAATAATTTATGACACAATGAGGTGAGTTATATAATTCATCCCAAAGATAGACAGCATTGTCTGAGATCTTTATTTTATCATTGAAAAACAACAATATTACAAACACCCAAATAATTATTAATAATTATTCCATTCTCTCCTCATGTTTCTAAGAAAATTAAATTATTTCTTTGTTGCTTAAACTAAGAAAATTCTGTGTCGGATTTAAAGATGTGTGGACGAAGATGCTAATAATTTTCTTGGGCTCTTCATCCCATGTAATTTTACATAGAATAGAATTATCAATGGACTTCCATTAAAACCATTAACAGTGAGGTATGGTCAGGTAGGTTAAAACGTTCGACTCGTAATCTGAGGATCGCGGGTTCAAATCCCCGTCGCACCAAACATGCTCGCCCTTTCTGCCGTGAGGACATTATATGTGACGGCCATTCCCACTATTCGCTGGTAAAAGAATAGCCCAAGAGTTGGCAGTGTGTTATGGCAGTTGGTGATGACTAGCTGCCTTCCCTCTAGTCTTACATTGCTAAATTATGGACGGCTAGCGCAGACAGCCCTCGAGTAGCTTTGCGTGAAATTAAGAACTAACAAACAAACAAGCCTCTGGGCTACGCCCTCTCTAGCTTGTACCTAAATACGTCACTGAGAGATTTTATGGTATCTTCAAATTATTTCTAAAAATCCTTTAAAATTAGTGATACCTACATTTTCATTTTATTGGCAATTTGCATCATAATATATTTCATTTCCTAACATAAAATATTTTATTAAAGTTGTTGTTTTGAATTAAGCACAAGGCTACACAATGGGCTATCTGTGCTTTGTCCACCACGGGTATCGAAACCCGATTTTTAACATTGTAAGTCCTCAAATATACCGCTGAGTCACTGGGGGGATCATTTTATTAAAGACAATGCCTTTTTTTTAATTCACTATCTGAAAAATAAAGAAGGGATAAACGTATTAACGTACTGTCACCATGTAGATAAAAATATACGCTGTTTAAAAATTCACGTTTTTCAGTTTGGAATATTTATAAAGCTTCATGTCTACAAAAATAAAATCTGTTTGATAATATTTACTTACGTTACAATTACTTACATAAATTTACAGTTCTTGGATTGTTCTTCCTCATGTTAAAACTTGTAAATTTTGTTTTTCCAAATTTCGCAAACTTTACATTCAGGTTTATGCATAAGTGTTACTGAATTTGTTGAAAATACTATATCCTAGGAGTTTCTCTTGTGGTTCCTTTACTTGTTGGTTATTTCTTGCTGACGTTTGCAAACCCACTAAAAATCGTTAAGCGGAATTATATAATTTTTAGTAATTATAATGTATATGAAAAAAATTGTGTTAAATAATGAAGTTTTTAAAAAGTAAAAAAAAAAAACGCAGTGTGTATTAAAACTCATTCTTTGTTAGGCAAAATTTAGAGGAATAAAAAAATAAACATTATAAGCAGTTAACATGAATTTTAGCACAAAATTTCAAAATCGCCTTATAATGATTAAAAATTGAAGAACATTTTAAACTATAATTCTTGATTTACTAAGAGCTCATACAAACTACAAAATTAGGTAAGAAAAGCATTAGAAGTTTAAAATACCTACTTACACCAGGATGGTAACTGTGGAATATGTGGAACATAATTTTTTTTGTATGGCTTAACGTCAAATTTAACGGCTTGTAACCATATAAACTAGGGTTCGATTCCCGTGATAGGCACAACGCATATACGTAGTCTGTTAGGCTTTAATCTTAAAAAAAATGGCATTTTAACGCGATCAGTGACTCTAACGATGATTCAATGAACTGTTATTTTTTATCAATATTGTGTTTTTCAATGATATACATCCATTTAAAAGTATTTATAAATGTAAATAAGAAATCAGTGATGACGAGAAAATCCACTTGTAGAGAAAAATTTATATGTAAAAACGACTGGTTTTGGTAGAGAAAGGTACATGTAGAGGAGCGAACAACGTTTCGACCTTCTTTGGTCATCGTCAGGTTTACAAAGAAAGAAAGAGGTAACTGACCGATAGCTGACCACATGTTTGAAGGGGATTGTATAATTGAATGTAAAAATGTAGAGGGCGTGCTTAGATGTTGACAGGCACAAAACCAAAGTCTTTTCTGTGTAAAAATTATACTGACAAACACCACACTAATATTATTTATAAAACACGATGTGATAACTAACACGACGTCTATATTGGAGAAACCAGTAGAAAAATAGAAACCAGATTCAAAAGAACACAAAAAGTCACCTTCACACGTTTTCGAACACTGCAAATCAAATACACACAATATAACCATAGAAAACACCCAAATACTAAATAAAGAAACAAACAAAAACAAACGCAAAATTAAAGAAGCCTTACTTATTCAACTCAAGCCCAAAATAAACCAATACAAAGGAACACTTTTATTCCTATATTAATAAATATAATCCAACATCTAAGCACGCCCTCTATATTGCTACACTCAGTTATACAACCCCCTTCAAACATGTGGCCAGCTATCGGTCAGTTATCTCTTTCTTTCTTTGTGAACCTGACGATGACCGAAAAAGGTCGAAACGTTGTTCGCTCCTCTACATAAAAAAAAATTTGTCAACCCAAACTATCCGTTTTTACATATATAAATAAAAAATATATAACGGACTGTGAAAAAGTAACATAAGCCACAATAATATCTCCTTGTTTTTCATAAAATGAAAAGAAAATCAGCATATTCGTGAAATAAAAACAGACACACTTAATAGTCCTTTGTTGTGCCACAAACTTGATCCAGTTATTCGAAATTAAGAAAACGACTATAATAGTTGCACGTGACCATAATTAAACCAATTCAATGATAAAAGTAGACTAGTTTATGATATACATCTTCACGTCTCTTAACATTATATATAACAAATAAATGTTATACCATTGTTTGTTTTTAAATTTACTCTGTAATAAACTGTTAAATCTTCCAAGAATTTAGAGTGTAGAAAGAGAAAAGCTCAAAAGATCATTTTTTTTTTTACTTATTTGAACCTTAAGTCCAGGTTGTATCTGTCGGATTACACCTAACACCTTTAATCTTATTGACAGGCTGTTTTCCGTCTATCCAAAATAGATTTTCAATCCTGTTTCACTGAATGTGATTGTCTTTTGTTTTCGAATAAGAAAACTGGTCATTCCCTCTTCAAGCAATAAAGTAGCGAAGGATAGTGCTACAATGACTTTACTAATCACGTGCCTTCTTCAGAGACACACACCTTTTGCTGCATTCTACAAAAGGATAAACTAAAATCTTCATTCTGCTTCCTCAGAATCTGAAAACTTTCCAGCATAAATGAGATGAAAGTATTCCATTTCCGAACACTTGAAAAATTTATCAAATGTTAAGTTCGAGGGCCCTGACTTAGAGGTTTTCGTGTCAGGCTGTACATCGCAGAATCCTTGATTCCGAAAATGATACTGTAAAGTACGTTCCGCACTTTGAGATAGGTCACGTTTTAAAAGTACACTAAATCCCGTTATTTAATATTAAAATCCGGGGGAAACCTTCGCTAAGAAACTTACTTCTGATTGGCTGCCTTCTCGCTCATGAGTAGTTTATAATTAACGATAGCAGTGCCTGAATACTAGATGTCTCTGCCCTGATCGATCGGACTATGAGATGTTGTTCTTTCGTTAAAAGTTTAAATTTCAGTTATTAAATGCCTGTAACATTCCCAGCAAAATGTTCATTATTATTCAATTCTGAAAAAGTTAGTTGTGTAATAATAACAGAGGCATTAGATTCTTTTACTGAAACAAGCATGACTGATTTTCTTTAGTTTTCAGGTAAAGTCAACAGGAATTACTCTGTATAAAATCATGTACACGCACACAAACAAAGTGTATTTTAATCTACGTCTAACAGAAATGTTTAGAAGTGAGTGGTTTTTCGAGATTTGCGACTGTAATGTAAATCCCTTTCACGTATCAGCCTACAAATTTTGTTCTCCATCATGTTTTCGTTATACGCTCCCAGGTCACAAAAGCAAAAGTTTGAAGATAAAAATAGGTCTTTTCCATTTATTTTAGGCGTAAGCAATTGGGAAATAACACTTTATGCCCAGGAACAGAAAAAAGTAAAGATTTTGTTACATAATGTAAAAGCACTGTTAGAAGTGGCGCTGGCCAAGGATTGGGTGCTTAATTGGAGAAGAATGTAGGATAGGTAAATAAAAGTATGAGAACAGAAAGGGGTGTCAAAAAGCCAGTAGAGGTGAGGCAAATTTTTTTTTTTATACGAGTAAATTTATTTTAGGATCGTCCTTCATTACTAATTATTAATATAAATTATACATCGAATAAATTAGCAGGATTTTTCTTCACTAGATTAACTAAAAAAATAACAAAATCGTACAATTAGGAGAAGTCTGTTTCGCTTAATTTTCAAATCTTTTTTTTTTTTTCATTAATTTAAGAAATACCAAAAGAGGGGCGAGTTGCACGACTACCTGCTGTTTCTATTGTTTAAGTTATACAACGTAGGTGTCCCGGATTTTAGCATTGTAAGTACGTAAACTGACTCACAAGGGAACAGTACACATTTATTAAATGTTTTACATTTTAAATTTACATAAAACATGAAGTCGGAATTCAAAATAATTTAATAAAGTTGTGATATATTAGAAAACTGAAAACATGTTTATTAAGTAACCTAGGAAGTTCCACTGCTCATAAAGTATCTAACATTAAATCACCTGTCGTGCCAGCAATATTGGATTGTTTTTATAATCTTTATTCGACTCTTTGTGAGAAAAATATAAAAGAAATGATCCAGGTTGAGATAATATTAAAGCTGTGGCCAGGTGGCTAGGGGGCGCTCGACTCGTAATCTGAGGGTTTCGAGTTCGATTCCCAGTCGCATCACACATGCTCACCGTTTCAGCTGTGAGAGCGTTATATCGCTATTCGTTGGCAAGGGAATAGCTCAAGAGTTTGCGGTGGATGGTGATGACTAGCTATCTTCCCTTTAGTCTTACACTGTAAAACTAGTGACGGCTAGCGCAGATAGCCATCGAGTAGCTTTGCGCGAAATGCTAAACAAACCAAGAAAAGCTTTCAAATTTCATACCATATCGCAGTAGTGCATTTTCAATACACAGAAACTGTAGTTTGTTTGACGTTAAAATTCATGAATTCAGAGTTCATTAATCTCTGCACTCATTAGTGTTCGACTGCTTTTAACTAGAACTATCCTGAATGCTGGGTTAGGTGTTGTTAAGTTAATTTGAAGAATGAAAATAAATTGGTTGCTACAAAATTCCTTAAAGTTAGCTTAATTAGTTAGACTATCTGGCCTGTAAAAGAAAAAAACAACTAATCGCATTCTTCTGTTTAGAATCAAAACCCGAATCTCTCATCAGAAATTTTTGTTCGTTTCATAATTCTGAAACATCAGCCTTTAACTAACTCTTAGGCTACTTTGTTGAAATAAAGGCACTTAGCCTTCACTCTAACAAGGCACTAATATTACAACAACTCTGAGAAAGATGTTTACAACTTTAATATGTTTTTTCGTTAATATTATTACAAGTATAAATAAAGCTTGTACAACATTAATATATTTGTATCATTTATATTATTAAAAGTCTGAAAAAATATGTACAACTTTAATATATCTGTTTCATTAATATTATTAGAAGTCTGAAAAAAATATGAACGACTTTAATATATTTGTTTTATTGATACTATTACAAGTCTGAAAAAATTTGTACAGCTTTAATATGCTTGTTTTATTAATATTATTACAAGTCTGAAGAAATGTGTACAACTTTAATATATTTGTTTTATTATTGTTTGTTTTTGAAATTCGCACAAAGCTACACGAGATCTATCTGTGCTAACCGTCCCTAATTTAGCAGTTAGAGAGAAGGCAGTTAGTCATCACCACCCACCGTTAACTCTTGGGCTATTCTTTTACCAACGAATATTGGGATTGACCGTCACATTATAACGCCCCCACGGCTGAAAGGACGAGCATGTTTGGCGCTATGGGAATGCGGACCCGCAGCCCACAGATTACGAGTCGCACGCCTTAACACTCTTGGCCATGCCGGGCCCTGTTTTATTAATACTATTACAAGTCTGAAAAAATGTATACAACTTTATTATATTTGTTTCATTAATATTGTTACAAGTCTGAATAAAGATTGTACAACTTTAATATATCTATTTGATTATTGGTGTTTCAAGCCTGAACACAGCTTGTACAACTTTAATATACCTGTTTGGTTAGTGCAGTTTCAAGCCTGAACACAGCTTGTACAACTTTAATATACCTGTTTGGTTAGTGCAGTTTCAAGCCTGAACACAGCTTATACAACTTTAATATACCTGTTTGGTTAGTGCAGTTTCAAGCCTGAACACAGCTTGTACGACTCTAATATACCTCTTTGGTTAGTGCAGTTTCAAGCCTGAACACAGCTTGTACAACTTTAATATACCTGTTTGGTTAGTGCAGTTTCAAGCCTGAACACAGCTTATACAACTTTAATATACCTGTTTGGTTAGTGCAGTTTCAAGCCTGAACACAGCTTGTACGACTGTAATATACCTGTTTGGTTAGTGCAGTTTCAAGCCTGAACACAGCTTGTACGACTTTAATATACCTGTTTGGTTAGTGCAGTTTCAAGCCTGAACACAGCTTGTACAACTCTGATATACCTGTTTGGTTAGTGGTGTTTCAAGCCTGAACACAGCTTGTACAACTCTAATATACCTGTTTGGTTAGTGCAGTTTCAAGCCTGAACACATCTTGTACAACTCTAATATACCTGTTTGGTTAGTGCAGTTTCAAGCCTGAACACAGCTTGTACAACTCTAATATACCTGTTTGGTTAGTGCTGTTTCAAGCCTGAACACAGCTTGTACGACTCTAATATACCTGTTTGGTTAGTGCAGTTTCAAGCCTGAACACAGCTTGTACGACTTTAATATACCTGTTTGGTTAGTGCAGTTTCAAGCCTGAACACATCTTGTACGACTTTAATATATGTGCTTAATTATCGCTATTCCATAGCTGAAAGAGTGGAAGGTGTTTATTGGCATCGGGTCTTGATTATTCTAATCCATAACTCTGCACACCAGACCACACCGACCATTACCTCGAAGATTTATTACCTCAAAATTAGATGATTGTAAACAACTCTCTATTTTCTATTCAAAATTCACATACGTCTATATTTGTTTGTTAAAATATTGTGCAAAGCGAATCGTGGACTATCTGCACTAGCTATCCCTGATTTTGAAGTGATAAACTGGAGTAATGTACAGACACGGAAACACAGGAGTTGTTTACATGTGAGACGAGGGGTGTGTAACCCACACTCTTTATTAACGAGGAATTTTATCCATCACTTTTCAGACTAATAGATGTGGCCCTGCAGAATATTTTGCAACCATTACCAATTTTGTAAACAAAGTTACTGCCCTGCGTGGAAAGAACTTATTGAAATTTAGGTTGATCTGCTTTGTGGCTAATTGTTGTTCCATTGGCAATGAAAAGAAGAGAATATAGACTTAATTCCATACCCAACAGTAACAATTCATATGCTGCTCTCAAAATAATATGCTGTGCGTCGAGTACAAAAGAGCAAATAATATAAATTCACTTACCGCTGTGTAAACATGGGGAGCGCATTTTATATGTCAATGTTTGTGTACAAAAGCAGTTTCTTTATTTAATAACCGAATTCGTAGATTTCAGGGAAAAACAAACAAAAGAATAAAATAAAATAAAGCTTGACATATACCTTTTAAGGAATGTGTAGTTTATGTGCGAAAAAAATAATTTAATTGCAGTTTATTTGTATTAGACATTTTAGACATTTATATTTACAGAGCTTCATTGCACAGCACCGTTTATAGAAATCTTAATTAATTAGTATATACTTTTTGGTGTAGGTTTCTCATTTTTTGATGTTGTTAGTTTGAAACGCCAATTTTTAAATAAAATTACATATTTCTTTCTGGTTAAATTTCACTAAAACAATATTTTATATAACTAACCCTTTTATATTTGTTTTATCTTGATTGAAATATTGTTATAGTTATGTCTATTTTCTATTTAGACGTTTATATTGGTGTTTGGAGCAGGGAAATTTCTCGTTACGTTATAAGACTCAGGTTAATAACAATCAACCTACTTGGTTTTGTTTGTTTGTTTTTAATTTCGCGCAAAGCTACACTAGGGCTGTCTGTGCTAGCCGTCCCTATGTTAGCAGTGTAAGACTAGAGAGAAGGCAGCTAGTCATCACCACGCATCGCTAACTCTTGGGCTACTCTTTTACCAACGAATAGTGGGATTGAGCGAGCATTATAACGACCCCACGGATGAAAGGGCAAGCACGTTTCGTGCGACGGTGATTCGAACTCACAATCCTCAGATTACGAATCGAACGTCTTAACCCACCTGGCCATGCCGGGCCCAGCCTACTTGATTTAAGTTTTGAAAAACTCAAGTTTGGCTAGAGTGTATGATTGGCAATTAAGTAATTGCTTATTTCGTCCAGTTTTGTAAATGTTAAGTTCGTGTCTCGACGAAGAAATAGAAATACCATTTGAACTAAGAATTAGCAAGTAAACTTGTTACTTGTGTATAATGTAAACTTAGGCCTTTCTGTGAACATTATCTAATCTAAGTTATAGAATTGGTAGTCAATGAATTGAAATGTTTTTTTGTTATTATTAGGTAGTCCAGACCAGTAATAGAAAATATTGTGGTACTGGTTTCAGCAGGATTATTGTTTTTCAAGCTGATAACATTTGCTCTAAGTGAAATTGAAAATTTAATGGAAATTGTGAAACTATGGAAAGAAGATAAGAAAGATGAAGAATATATGTGGGAGCTTAAGGAACGAACAATTTACAAAATAGTTGCTAATGACAATAAATTTGTTCGGGAAAAGATCGAAATCTTCATAGAAAATGAAAAAATTAAAAGTTGAAAAACCTTACGAAATTGACAGAAGAATTGTAATAAATACTGAAGAAATATTAAAGGATATCAGTAAACAGAAGAAGTATTATAACAACAACGTTATAGAAGCATAAATAATATCAATAAACAGTAGAATTATTATAACAACAATGTAAAAGAAGCATAAAGGATATCAATAAACAGTAGAAGTATTATAACAACAGTGTTATAGAAGCATAAAGGATATCAATAAACAATAGAAGTATTGTAACAACAATGTTATAAAAGTATAATGAATATCAATAAATAGTAAAACTATTATAACAACAACGCTATAGAAGCATAAAGGATATCAATAAACAGTAGAATTATTATAACAACGATGTTATAGAAGCATAAAGGATATCAATAATCAGGAGAAGTATTATAACAACAATGTTATAGAAGCATAAAGGATATCAATAAATAGTAGAAGTATTACAACAACAATGTTATAGAAGCATAAAGAATATCAATAAACAGTAGAAGTATTATAACAACAGTGTTATAGAAGCATAAAGGATATCAATAAACAACAGAAGTATTGTAACAACAATGTTATAAAAGTATAATGAATATCAATAAACAGTAGAACTATTATAACAACAACGCTATAGAAGCATAAAGGATATCAATAAACAGTAGAATTATTATAACAACGATGTTATAGAAGCATAAAGGATATCAATAAATAGTAGAAGTATTACAACAACAATGTTATAGAAGCATAAAGAATATCAATAAACAGTAGAAGTATTATAACAACAATGTTATAGAAGCATAAAAGATATCAATAAACAGTAAAAGTATTATAACAACGTTATAAAAGTATAAATGATATCAATGAAGAGTAAAAGTATTATAACAACAATATTATTGAAGTATAAAGGACATCAATGAACAATAGATCTATTATAGCAACAAAATCAAAGAAGTATAAAAAACAGCGGTAATGTTCGAGAAAATTGGAACAAGATCAATTATCAGCAAAAGAACATCAATGTGAGGTTAATACGACGGAAATAAACTGTGAAATGAAACAATTAAACCAGCCACACGTATCTCTTATCTGTGCAAGGTTTCTGTTTCTGACCACAAACATTATCTGGAAAACCCATCCGGTGTACATAGCTTTCCACCTATGACTACAAGACCTTCTTAAACTAACACAAATACACTAATAGGTCACTAAGTTAAAGTATTTATTACACCAGTTCAACAATATCGCTCAGTAGAGAAACCAACAAATAATGATGGAAAGCTGTTTATTTTTCTCATCTTTTCAAAGGATCGGACTTAACAACAATAAGCTAACTTACAACAGAGACCCACAACTACGTAGCATTAACAATGTGCTCCTGTTGGAAAACTAAACTTCGTAATATTTGGTTGAAGACAGTCAATAAGAAGGAACGAAAACATTTGTGTTTACAAATAGTTTGGACGTTTCCGAATATACCTATTTCACTTTCATCTAAATCTGAAGATAACGTTATGCTTACACTTAATATGATCAAATCACGTAAAATTACATTAAATAACATGGAAGAAAGGACATATACAGATTATAGATTTAATGACAAATATTCATCGTATATAATACATTAAGTTATGAATGTGAACTATACTTGAACAAATATATTTTATGATGATAAAATTTATTTAGAATCAATTTAGGCCTAAGGATGTTTGCAAGTCATTAAGAACTGATCGATTCTTTGCTGTATGCAAGTGAAGTTCAAGACATGATAATCATGTAGTTATAATTGTGAAATGGTTATATAAAATGGTGTGACCTCTGTTGTTATAACATAATTTATTAAGTATAACTATAGTATTATTTTCAGATTCCTTTAAAACTAAAATAAGTGTATTCCGGAATGTCAAATCGCTTGTAAATAAAAAAATATATTCTTTGCCATATCTCTTAATTTATTATTTTTTATTAAACTACTAGACATCAGAAGCTGAATTATCAAAAATGTTTAAATCATTGCGCCAAAAGGAAGTTTTTAATCATAGTTTAGAAACAAAGTAAGGAGGAAAGACATACCTTAATCAACTTAGCTAGAGACATATAAAGCTTTGTCCAGCTACTTTCTACAAATACTCCTCCTGAAACGTTGAAATGCATCCAGTTCATGGATTTCACATTGGGAAAGCATTTGCAAAATATACTGAAGAAAATTACAAGTACAAATTTAAGGTACGTTGGTCAGTCAGTAATGAAAGTCAGTTATAGTTTCAAGTGAACAAAACAAAATAACATCCAGAAATTATGAAATTTTCAGACCAATTAATGTAGAAATCTAGAAAGACTAGAAAAATCAATTACATAATTGTTTATTCAGAATGGAAAATTTTGAATTTTGTCTTAGAAAATATGCTTAAAGTCAGAACCAACAGAAAATTGTTAATGAAATATAAACTGCTACCAAAATACGTCAGGAAAGGAAAACAGTTACGAGTGAGGAAAATATATAGATGTTTGAATTGCTACTGCAATGAATCGGTCATCTATAATAATAAAAGGGCGTGTATGTGAATATGTGGATGTAGATGTATATGAGACTGCCACTACTTCAAGAAAAAACTAGAAACATGATATTTTGCATAGTTACTATGAGTGTTATTACTAATCCACGTGCTTGCTCGCATCTTTTTGTGAGGTAATCAAACGAAAAAAAAACACATATAAAAGAATATGTACTCACCATAACTCCAAGAAACAATAGCCTAGAACCTTGAAATTTTGCATTCATAATAGATGCACTCTGAGGATGTGCATCTGGGTGTTATTGCATATCTTATCCACGTACATATGCGCATGCATGTCTCTTTTAATGAAGCAAGCCAGCAAAAAAGTCACATAGAAAAGAAGTGACTTCATGCATTACAAATAGAAATTTCAGATGGACAGGTACACACATGTGTGTCTGTGTATGTGTGATCGCCATAGCTTTAAGTACAAAGAACCTGTAACTTATAATTATGCATCCTTACTAAGTAAACCCTGAGAATGTGCATTTGGGTATTATTATTTTTCTTGTCCATGTCTGTGCTTCAAAGGTAGATCAAACTGCAAAATATTTAACGTCATTGCCAAGATCACACACAGAGTATCACTAGAAATGGAACCACTAGTAAATCCCATCAACCATTTATCTGAAGAGAACTTTATCAGTGACAATGCAGCAATAGTGGTAAAAGATAAGAGGTCATCCCGTCTTTGTGCCATGAGTCTCGGAACAGAAAACCACCGAAAGTGACTAGAAGATGATAAATCTATTAATGGGTCAAAAACTTTTCATATGCAATATAAAAAAAGGGAGAATTATTGTTACACATTTTTTACTACACATAATTCACCCATTTTGCTTCTCCACATTTTGACCTTCGATGTTTTACATAAGCCCTTTAAAGCCTCAAGAATTTTTACATCGGGAACTTGCACACGTTTGGCCTCTTTACATCAAGATGCTGTTTGGTAGCCTCTGGTGTAAAATAAACCACGATATGAGTCTTGTTTCTAATGATAAAAATCTGCATGTTTTTGTTTACAGTCATGTTTACTTGCACAACTCTCATGTCATTAACCAAAGTGCAGTCCAAACATGTAATGATTCTCCACCATGCTTGACTGCAGCTGCTTACGTTGATTACAATACCATTCAACTATCTTCTGTCGAACAAATTGGCGTTGATTGTCGCCAAACAATTCGAGCTAGGATTTCTCTGTAAAGAGTATATGTTATAAACTTTACGCATTCTACTTTTTTTCAGATTCAAAGCACATTTCAATCTCTTGATTTGTTTACTTCTCTTTAGTAAAGGTTTTGAGAAGCTACAGTTGTTTGAGACCATTACTCCCATATCTTACTGTTATCGAGGTAACGTTCACACCTGTCTTTACAATATCTTAATTTGTTTACTTCTCTTTAGTAAAGGTTTTGAGAAGCTACAGTTGTTTGAGACCATCAATCCCTTAAGCATATCTTACTGTTATCGAGGTGTAATTCTCACCTGTCTTTTTTAACAAATATTACTTACCGAGTGTTATGTAAATGTGTAAATATTTTGTAAACGACAACATGTCGTGTTGTGTTTGGATTTTCATTTCTATTATCTATGTTTCCATATTTATATTATTGTCTCGAAGTTTAAACTAATAAAATATGTTGTTATTCATTTAGGGTAACATTTAGAATTTCCTTGAATTAAGTAGACCAATCATATGTTTGTAAATGAAGTGCTGGCGACTTCGTGTCTAGACTATTAGTCTCGTGCAAGAACGGACATGCGCGGATTGCTCTGGAGATCTGTAGAAAGTTCGCGGTTATTCGAGGGGTCTAGGCCTATAATATATAAACAGACGAAGATGCGAGAGAGAGAAGGAGATTCAAACATCAGTTTTTATTCGAATAAACAGAGGAGAGTCAGACATTAGTTTTATTTCAAAAGAAGAGAGTCAGTTATTTGAGAAAGATTAAGTGTTTGCCGTGATTATTCGACTTGGATTTGTGACTGAAGTTAGATCTACGGAAGATGTGATTTTATTTCGTCAATCTCTACGATTCATCTGAATTAATGCTTGTGCTGAGAGTCGGCGAATTTATTGAACTGTGAACCGTTTCTGAACTTCTTCATTTAAACTTCGGAATTTCTTCGTGGGACCAAATTCACACCCTAGACTGGAATTTGAGACTTTCATTTTAGATCATTATATTAGATACAGGCCAGTACCATTTTGTATTGTGATTAATTTTGAAGTTTGAAACTAGTATTATTTTGTTTTGTAATTAATTTCGAATGTTGTAACTTAATATCTGTCACTGTTATCATATAATTTATGTTATATCTGTTATATTTGTTAATAGTTTAGTGTAATAAATTATACAAGTTGTTATCTGTATTTTTTTGTTGCGTTTAGTCCACGAAGAACATAAAACATAAAAAATACGTAACACCGAGTCGTTGAATAATTTAATTTTCGTAAATAATTAGTATTTTAGACACACTTCTGAGAACTTTGAAAGTCGCAAGTGATTATATTTCATTTGATAGATAAATGTGTTGGGTGTTTATTTCTTTATATTGTAACGGATTTATTATTTATTTCAGTACCTACGCTTGTTTCAGTACAGTTTTTTTTGTTTTGCATGTGAAGTATATTTTTGACTGTGTATTGCACAAGTCCAACCTCTTTTCGAAATTTGTAGAAGATTCTTGCAAGTAATAATCAGGAATATTTGTTTTACAAAAATGCCCTAGAACATTGTTGAAATTTCAAGAAACTCGCGTGATTCATGCAAACGCTGAGAAACAGTAAAAGAATATTATTAGTCAGCTACAATTAGCGTTATATAGACCTCGGAAGCTATAATTGTGATTAGCGCCTATTAGCGTGTGTGTGTTTTCTTATAGCAAAGCCACGTTGGGCTATCTGCTGAGCCCACAGAGTTAAATCGAACCCCTAATTTAACATTGTAAATCTGTAGATTTTTCAATATGCTAGCGGGGGTCCAGACCTTGAGATATTTGACCAGGAATGCGTAATAGATTTCAAACATTACAAACCGTTCAACTTCAGTCAATTAACTTCGGAACTTACAAGGACATTATATATATATATATATATCTTCGCCGGAAAAGATCAGCTTGTAATGGTGTGAAGCCAATCGAACTAGCTGGCTTAAGCGAGATGTGACAATATAAACTCAGAATTTATCTACTCGACGTGATCCTGGATCATCAACATAACATTAAGGTTTAGACTGAATATAAAAACCAGTATTGTCTGTAAATTTGTAAACTCTTGTATATAAACTAACACTTGTAATAACTGTTAGTAGTAACGTTATTATAAACTATATTTTTCGTACATTAAAATATATTTTTATTATATAAAGAAAACTTTGTGTATCATTTTGCTGGCAAATACAATAAATTTAATATATATAACATCAAGTTAACTTTTAAATTCAAATTTCCTGTTATTTGGAATAATACAAAACGTACGTGATAAATCGAACACTCGTTCGAAATAAATTATAATACGGAACAATACTCGTGGTCTATGAGATGAAAATATCAAATTCACAATCATTTCAGCATTCCTATATATATAAATAATTAATGTAATATCTGATCAAAGGCGCAGTGGATAAACAATAAAAACAACAACAAAACTATGCTTGGTATTAACTAAGAGTAGAAATGAATGATACAATTAATCAGAATATGAAAGCTGTGATAAAAATTTGAATTAGGTCACCACTAAAAACTGATAGATTTCAATGTGCATTAGAAGTTGTAAAATTTACAAGCCCGGCATGGCCAGGTGGGTTAAGGCGTTCGACTCATAGTCCCGAGGCCGCGAGTTCGAATCCCCGTCGCTCCAAACATGCTCGCCCTTTCTGCTGTGGTGGCACTATAAGGTGACGGTCAATCCCACCATTCGTTGGTAAAAGAGTAACTCAAGAGTTGGCGGTGGGTGGTGATAACTAGCTGCCTTTTTTCTAGTCTTACACTGCTAAATTAGGGACGGCTAGCACAGATAGCCCTAGTGTAGCTTTGCGTGAAATTCAAAACCAGCGAAGACAACAACGGATATAAAATTAAATAAACCACAACTCAACATCAAATCTGATGGCCTCTTCCAATAAAAGCAATCAATGTAAATCGTTGAAAACAGTGTTTTGATTTTATTATAATGTGGACATTCTAATGGTAAAAATGAGGATAATTTTTCAAAAAATCTTATCTTCTTTTTCAAGGTTTTCTTTCCGTGGTGAAAGAAGATAATTTTTGTTCTACGTTAAATAACAATTATTCATAACCTAATTACGCTCAAAAACTCCATTTACAACCTTTCATTAATTTTCTTGTTTATTTTATAACAACATCTTTGTAGAAACACTCTATGAAAGAAACGTTTTTGTACTTAACGTACAAAATGTGAAATTAAAAACTTGTGCCGTTAGAACTAAACTTCATGAAGTTAAAGATCCGTTTTTAATATCTTCATAGATGAGATATGTTTTTAAATGCCTAAAGTTATTTTTATAAATACTTCAACCACACTGTTGGAAACTAAAGTAACATCCACCTAAAAACTTGCTAATAAATCATTTTACCAATACAGTAAAGTAGCATCCACCTAAAAACTTGCTAATGAATCATTTTACCAATACAGTAAAGTAGCATCCACCTAAAAACTTGCTAATGAATCATTTTACCAATACAGTAAAGTAGCATCCACCTAAAAACTTGCTAATAAATCATTTTACCAATACAGTAAAGTAGCATCCACCTAAAAACTTGCTAATAAACCATTTTATCAGTAGAGTAAAGTAACATCCACCTGAAAACTTGCTAATAAACCATTTTACCAATACAGTAAAGTAACATCAACCTAAAAACATGCTAATAAACAATTTTTAGCAATACATATTATTTAAACTTCACAGCTAATAAAAATTGGTTGATATACTCAGTAATAAAACCAAAGCAATTTAAACTGTCAATAAAAATATTAATTAAACGGCTAAAATAAAAACGAAACGATATGAAAGATGTGAAACGCTGCATTTCTCCAGGATGCAGTTTCTCTGTTGTTGCTGTTTTTTGTCTAAAACTGTGAAATATTTCGAGAAGATTCTAAACGAACTTCGAGTTCGTGGAAAGAAAGAAAAACCTTATTTCAATAGTTGTTTTAGTGCTTCTAAATCTTATAGAAAAATGTAATCACCGTAGCATTTTAAGTCTCGTGGGAATATCCCTCTAAGTGTTTATTAGATCTTGACAATTACAAACTGTATACTTTCCTTTATTTGTTGTTTTTCATCACACCAACTTCAGAAAATTCAATTACAACATTGCACTCGACATGCATTTAATACAGTTATTTTTTTTAAACATGAATTTTCAGTAAGTTTTCGCATCGAGCCAAAAGACATAATAAATAAGTGGCATTATATTAGATGGAATAATAAGAGGTATGTCCTACCATTCTGTGTCCTGGTGTGGTAATGGTTAGAGATATCGACTGGCAAGGTATTGATTTAGAGACACAGTTGGTTGGTCTCTATCTTTTATACGAGTGGTCTTGTATACACTAATTAACCAAGTATTTTATCCTAAAATAGCAATGTAAGAGTGGCGAATTCGAGTCTCTGTCACCAAATATGCTCGCCCTTTTATACGTTATAAGTTGGTGATTAATCCAATTAATTAATTAATTATTTGTGCCCCCCAGTAGCTCAGCGGTATGTCTGCGGACTTACACGCTAAAATCCGGGTTTCGATACCCGTGGTGGGCAGAGCACAGATAGCCCATTGTGTAGCTTTGTGCTTAATTCAAAACAATAAAACAATAACCCATTATTTGTTGATAAAAAAAATAGCCCCAGAAATGGCGGTAGGCGTTATTGAAAAGTTATGTTCCCTCTATTCTATAAATGCCAAATTAAAGACGAATATCGCAGATAACCGTCGAGTAGCTTTGAACGAAATTTTTAAAAAATACGAACAAGAAATACCACCTAGAATCATTAGTCTTCAGAGTTACGGCAAGTACGAGCGAACCAAGTAATATGTGGCTTGTTTCATTGTAAACTTGTGAACTGTCGAAGGCAAGTGTGTGTTTATCAATGAGGCTGTTCTTTCCAGATTAGGCCCGGCAAGGCGAGGTGGTTAAGGCACTCGACTCGTAATCTGAGGGTCGCGGGTTCGAGTCCCCGTCACACCAAATATGCTCGCCGTTTCAGCCCTGGGGACGTTAAAGTCGTGGTCAATCGCACTATTCGTTGGTAAAAGAGTAGCCCAAGAGTTAACGGTGGGTATGATGACTAGCTCCCTTCCCTCTAGTCTTCTACTGCAAAATTAGGGACAGCTAACGAAAATAACCTTCGTGTAGCTTTCTGCAAAAATTCAAAACAAACAGAGAAAATTTACAATACATGATTTGAGTGGTAGATACTAACGTAAAATAGAAATGTTGTGTGGAATTTGTTTTATAAATCAAGAATCAGAACATTAGAACCTTCCTGTATTAGAAATGAATAATAATGAAAAAAAGATACAAAACCACGTAAAGAATAACACAAAACTGTGGCAGAAATCGACAAGAACGAGGAAAGCTATAATACCTCAAGAAAGACAAAACAGAAACCGTAGTATAAAACGACGAGAAAATGAAATAACGAAAATCGTCAGACAAACAAAATATAAATTGTGGTAGGAATCAACAAAAAGGAGGAATGTTATAAAACCTTAACATAAACTGTGATAGAAATAGACGAGAAAGTAAAGTACTGAAAATCATAAGAGAAACAAAACAAAATATTATGTAGGAACCAACGAGAGGAAGTGATACCGTAGTGAGCCTGTAGCTTGAACTTGTAATGGCAATCTTAAAACACAGTTTCCCTAAAATAAATGAACACGCGGAAATATAAGAGTATTAGCTTTTTCACAAGAGAGTGGATAAGTTAAAAATCAGTTTTCAATAAACAACTATTGTGACATTGATGTGTGAAATATGCCAAAAACAAAGTGCAATATTGTATTTTACATTGTATCAGAAGAAAACAATCAACCTCCAAGTATCAAACTACATAGAGAAAAAATTAAAATAAAAACTTTCGCTGACTTTAATCTCATTTTACACAATAAGTATTATAAGGTAAGTCTTTTTTACATAAACAATTTTATGGTAGAGAGCATAATTTTATTTTACAGGCCAGGCAAACTATTTTCTTCACACGCACAACACTGTAACTCTACATTCATCTTTTTGTGTGCGAAGTTAAATATATGATGTAACAGCGGATGAGTAATAATTTATAAATAAATGGGCCTATCTATTTAAATGCTAATTAAAAGGTAAATAATACGGGCTTGTTTCTGGCTTTAAAAAGAGCATTTGCTTGAAACAATTCCAAGTAAATATGTTACTGTCATAATTTTTAAATGTGATTTTTCTCTAAAAGTGTAATTTATTTTATGCCCACTGCATTTTTTTTACTGAGGATCTGTTACTAAATAGGCATATTATGCTCTATTCTAAATTAAATTTGAATTGAAATCCAATAAATAATGTCAATTCTGTGAATAATTTGTTTGTATAATGTGTATGTTAATAATAAAATTACCGTTTGTGTTAGCAGAAGATAGACGCATACGTCAACGAAAAACTCTCGTTTTGCGCATTTTCACGTAGTGGATGTGTGACTTGCGCAATAAAAGCGGCGAACGAACAAATAAACAAACAGAAGAAGATTTGAGTTAATTATTTGAGAAAATTATCTCAATAGATTCTTACGTATTACAATTGAAAATAACCTGAAATTGAGCTAAATAATATTTTAAATTTAGAAGTGCCGGCATGTATCTAATTTATGATATTTGCTAACAGGATTCATACGCAAAATTTCTTTTTTAATACAAATATATTTAATATACAAACAATAATAGAATTTATAGTAATGATTATTACAAATAATGATCTGGGTACAAAAGTGTTACAAATTTAAAAACAATATTAACTCTTCTTTCTGCTCCTGCATTTCCCTGATATCGTATCGATAATTCACTGTGAACGAGTTCATTTTGAGCTGATGTAGGTACAATTCACTTGACTGGTGGCGAGTTACTTTTTTTTTTCGCCGGCCATACGCTGAAGTAATATAATGTATTCGTAAAAATGCTAACGTTCAATGTAAATCCACTGAATGGTTTGTAATGTTTGAGGTTTATATAAGTTCCTGGCCAAATATCTGAAGTTGCCGATTAGTAAGCGATAATCACAGTTATAGCGTCCAAGGTTTATAGTATAACAACAGTAGCAAACTAGAAATGGCCAGGTGGTTAAGGCACTCGACTCGTAATCTGAGGGATGCGGATTCGAATCCCCGTCACACCAAATATGCTTGCCCTTTCAGCTATGGGGACGTTATAATGTGACGGTCAATCCCAGTATTCGTTGGTAAAAGAGTAGCCCAAGAGTTGGTGGTGGGTGGTGATAACTAGCTGTCTTCACTCTTGTCTTATACTGCTAAATTTGCGCGAAATTCAAATCAAAACTGGTAATACATACTGTCTCTTCGAGCACCATGTTGCCTATCTTTATTGGCGTGAAGAGAAATTTTAGCCCGCATATCAGTGTAGAATATACACCAGTGTTGACACACACGCATGTATTGTTGATTCTAACACTCGAAAATCTTCTAAAACTGTAATGAATAGGAAGAAGGTTCACAATACAGAATTAACTTTGTAAGTTACGCACATTTCTAAATATTAAGTAGATATATATCTGTTTTAATATCGAAATTAAAATATATAATAGTCCTGATAATTATGAAATAGTAATATTATTGTTTTTAACATTATGTTGTGTTCAGGTATTCTGTATCTTATATTTCTTCTTGTTTGTCCTGTATTAACTTTTTACATTTGCCTTATATTTTATATGAAATAAGTTGTTCTATTAATTCAATTTTAGGTTTAGTTACATACAGAATTTGGCAAACTTTGTTTATCCGTTTATAGTTCGGTAAATTATTTATCTGTTTACTAAATTGCTTGGCCCGGCATGGCCAGTTGGTTAAGACACTCGACTCGCGGGTTCGACTCCCCGTCACATTTAATATGCTCGCCCATTCAGTCGTGCGGGCGTTATGATGTAACTCATAATCCCACTATTCCTTGGTAAAAGCGTAACTCAAAATCATGTTAATAAGTAACACAAAATTAATGATACTTTCAGTGCTAGTGGAGCTGTTTTTATTTGTATAATTTATTATGTACTTAGTAATTCAAGAATATAATTCATTCCCATGAACATATAGTCCGTATGATAACTTTGTGTACTCCATGTTAACTTTATTTACTGGTATTTAAATAATTGGTTACAGAGTTTTGTGTTTGTTTGTTTGTGTTTTCTTATAGCATAGCCACTCGGGCTATTTGTTGAGCCCACCAAGGAGAATCGAAACCATGATTTTAGCACTGTAAATCAGTAGACTAGACAGTGTTATTGATACAACATTATATCATGCAATAAACTACCTAATTTTTTTTCACATTGGTGTTTTCAAACGACTCACATTTCTATTTCTGCCTTTTTAGATTCTTCACTACAGTTTTTCAACAAGTTCCATAACTGAAACTCACTTCAGAAAATGGTAGAATGAAAATGAGCAGTGAGATTGAAGCACAATATTAAATCTTTTATGTGAAGGTTTATCACGATAGTATTAAATATTGTATGTGAAGGTTCATCACAATAGTATTAGATCTTTTATGTGAAGGTTCATCACAATTGTATTGAATCTTTTATGTGAAGGTTCATCACAATTGTATTAAATCTTTTATGTGAAGGTTTATCACGATAGTATTAAATCTTATGTGAAGGCTCATCACAATTGTATTGAATCTTTTATGTGAAGGTTCATCGCAAAAGTATTGAATCTTTTATGTGAAGGTTCATCGCAAAAGTATTGAATCTTTTATGTGAAGGTTCATCACAATAGTATTAATCCTTCATGTGAAAGTTCACTGTAAAATCAGATCCTTTATGTGAAAGTTCATCACTGTAAAATTAGATCCTTTATGTGAAGGTTCATCACAAAAATATAAGATCCCTTATGTGAAGGTTCATCACCATTTTTAACATAAATATGAAACTGTTTCACATAAGAACAAAACCTCTTTATTGTAAAGATTACTTTTCTTGGCTGAAGAGTTCTTACCAATAAAAACCTCAATATTCCTTGATCTTTAAGAGTAACATATCAACATTTTCCTGGAGCTTTTGTCTTAGTCAATAATGAAAACATCAATATAATTTCATATCGAAAATCATTGAAAACACAAAGAATTCGCATTGCATCTTATTCCTTTCTATCTTATTGTACACGGGGGGAAAGAAATCCACTATTTCAAATCGTAAATGCCAAGGTTAGCTCATATCGGAAATCAATCAAGTAACCAAACTATATTTCTTAACATCGTACAATGTACTGCGAATAAAAATTCACCAAGGTCTATAAGGTAGACTTTCTGAGTGTGATGTGAAGTTTCTAGTCTTTATTGAAGTAATTTAAATATTCCCTTATATCCTTATGTTTATATATATATATACACACATAAAACTGTTCCAATGATTACCAGTTATTTTTCGATACTTTTTGCTTTCTGGGCATAATGTAAATTGTTATCCAAGGAAAGTTGTAGTTATGGTCTGGTTTTGATTAAATAAGAAAACATGATTTTATTCAGCCAAATGAGAGGATTTTTATCAGATTACAGCATTTTTTTGTGTTTTTGTTTTTACTTATTTCCTCATTTTGTAACATTGGACGGAAATTACTTTAGAATATTTAACCTATTTCATAAAAAGTGTTTATCCTGTAATTGCTTCGTTTACAATAATAGTTTACTACTTTAACTCCCATAAAACTCTAGAAGTGCACTAACCACACAATAGATTAATACAATCATTTCATTAATTTTTACAGAAATCAGAGTGCATTTTATTCTGTCAAATACGTGAAAACATTAAATTTCTTTTAATGTAAAATGCACCTTTAAAATGACTAAATGTATAAAATATCTTTTTACATTATGCTTATTACGTTCATTATTATAAAGCCTAACATAGCCAGAGGGTTAGGGCATTCGACTCCTAATCTGAGAGTCGCAGGTTCGAATTCACGTCGCACCAAACATGCTCCCCCTTTCAGCCGTGGGGGCGTTATAATGTGACGGTCAATCCCACTATTCGTTGGTAAAAGAGTAACCCAAGAGTTGGTTGTGGATGGTGATGATTAGCTGCCTTCTCTCTAGTCTTACACTGTTAAATTAAGGACGGCTAGTGAAGATAGCTCTCGTGAAGCTTTCCGCAAAATTCAAAAAACAAACATGATATTGTAAACTGTGTATAGTGAGAAGAAAAACAAAGACATTATTTTCAATAAATCCCTCTTTATTCATGTTTAGTGAGAGAATAAGTATTATCTTTATTTAATTATTTGTTTGAAGTTTTCATTTCCGTCTGAGGAAACACAGGGTTCTATATTCACAATGTTCAATTTCTTACTTGTATGCAGGCGCACTGGGTAGTTTGCCAGCGCTTATATTGTGTACATTTTACTTCGTCTATACTTGTATTGTGTAATTACTAGTTTTTCTGTCTTCGAAATGAAGTCCCCTTCCAGTGTTGTTGTTGTTGTTTTGAATTAAGCACAAAGCTACACAATGGGCTATCTGTGCTTTGCCCAAAACGGGTATCGAAACCCGATTTTTAGCGGGGGGTTTGGAACGAATCTACCGCGATATACGAGGGAACACTGTATCTCAGAATTAGTACAGAGTAAGTAACAGTGTAAGATCTATAAATCGTTGGTTACGAGAATATAATGTTGTTGAAGTCATTTGCTAAGAGAACAGAATATCCTCAAATTTTCATAATACGATAATATAACATTTTGAAATTCATCAGGTATGAGAATAGTGCACCCAAAATACTGTACGATACGAGTACAAAACAGATTAAGAAAACCTGGAATTTTTATAGCATGAGAATAGTACATTCCATAAATTTTTACGCTGTTATAAACTTAAATATATGTTTATATCTCAAAATATACTTGTTTTTTTTTCTTTACACTATTAATTATATTTATTTTTAATATTTTAATGGTATTTAATGCTATATTTTAGATTTAATGTTTATTATTTTATATATATGTGGGGATCGGCCGAGCCCGCGAAGTTGCGAGGGAACACTGTACTCTATTTTAGTAGTGTATGAATTATAAGACAGCTTTTCTTTGTGACATACAAATTGTAGGATGTATTAGAATGTTTATAGGACGTTCTATTTTGGTAGCTTATGATTCTGAACTTGTGATTTAACAATGTAATAGTTATTTATTATATTCTATCACATGAATCGTGTTTAATTTGTCCGTTTTCGCAGTGCATGTTACACGTGCTCTCTCGATACTCTCGTAAGTCAACTGCAGTATAAATAATTCTAAAATTCTTACCTTGCATTCCGAGTATGATCTAGTGGTCAGTCTACTGTGCTATAAACGAGAAAGTTCGAATCTCAAGTCTTAATACGCAACTGAACCCGCCTTGCACTTTCAACGTTGGAACTTTATAAGCTATAATTGTGAAAGTCAATTAATAATACCGTAACTGTGTGTCGTCAAATCGTCAACTTGACGAAGACGAAAATTTGAATTATGTCCCCATTTTTCCAAGTAAATAACAAGTGATATTATCAAATTCAAGAAGTGCCTACAGGATCTCCACTTTGCGATACTTTTAAAGCTCATTAAGAATGAATGTTATTCCCAAACCACCACTTAAGCCCAAACTTTGGGTAAAACATGCGTTAGCGGTATGTTTGGTGTGGAATCACGTTGGCATTAAGTTTAAAATAATCTTTGCACCAGAAAAATAAACACAATGAACAAATGATTTGGTAACTAAAAACTCTGATTATTCACATGAAATTTTAGGATTGTTGTTGTTCTGTTTTTAAGCTCTATTACTCGACAAGCTGGTGTGTTCTATACTCTAAACTGCAATACATTCCGCATTTCGTTCAATGAAGTTGGACTTTTTCAACGAAGTCAACCATCTTAAACGTATTGCTGATAAGATTAATAAGAAGATATCTCACAAAATAAACTTATCTAGCATCATGACACTTTTACCTGTTTATATATAAAAAAAGGAAAGGTAAAGTTATTTGTCTACCTTATTTGCCTTGGATCTAAATCAAATAGGATAACTTTTTTTTTCTAGTTATACGGACCGGCAAATGACTTATGGATATCTTTAAAAAAAAAACTGTAATTTTCTTCTTTAATTAGAAGATAACGAAAAGACTTCGAAGAAAAAAAAACGGATTTTATAAAACTAAGTGTGAAGGAAACTTAGCCTATATTGTTCAGAAAATTCTTAAACTAAAATGTCGTTTGGATGAACAGAAAGTTGTTGTAAAAAAAAATTACTTTGTGATGTCTAACAGAACACGCCATTAATTACAATGACCATATCCTGTGGGATGAGGCTGAATTAATTTGTTCCTTGAGTAATTACACTGAACTGAATCTAATAAAAATAATCAAGTACAAAGATGTTTCTTTAAGTAAAAATGAAGGTCCATGAATTTCAGTCTTCCAACTACACTTTGAATTAAAATTTTATAAACGTGTATTAATATATATGGATGTATTTATTAACAGTGCATATTGTACTCGTTTTGTAATTATGATGAGTACTTTACCTTAGGTCCAACATGCCCAGGTGGTTAAGATACTAGACTCGCCATCTGAAGGCCGTGGGTTCGAATATCCGTCACACCAAACCTGGTCACCCTTTCAATCGTGGAGACGTTATAAAGTAACGACCAATCCCACTATTCATTGGTAAAAGGGTAGCCCAAAAGTTGACGGTGGATGGTGATGACTAGCTGCCTTCCCTCTAGTCTTACACTGCTAAATTAGGGACGGCTAGCGCAGATAGCCTTCGTGTAGCTTTGCGGGATATTCAATACAAACCAAACCAAAACTTTACCTTATCTATAGTGTATGCGTAAGAATTCATGTACTGACTGGTACTATTTAGTTTTTATAAAACTAAATTAAAACTGACGCGCACCACATATTCTAGAAACGAGTTTTTTTGAAATAGTATACACTGATGACCAAAATCTTAAGGCCAGTGAACATAAAGAAAATATATGGATTTTGCGTTGTTAGACTCAACCACTTATTCGAATAGAGCTTCGAAAGATGAAAATAAGAAAATGGAAAATGAAAATAAAAAACTTTTTAGCATTTAATAGTGAAAATGTGAACACTATGAAATTAGCTTAAATACCAGCTAGTCAAAAGAACATATTAAAACGAAGTCCTAAACAGGGTAGGAAATGCCCAGCAACAGGTCTCAGTAGCACAGCCGTCATAGCAAATAACTGCAAACATTCATTTTAGCATGGTCGATATAAGCGTTTGCAGAAGGCTGGCTGGAATGTTATTCCAAGTGATGAAGATAGCTTCACGAAGATCATGCACTGCTTAAAAATGACGTCCATTTCTATAGACCTCTCTTGCCATCCACCCCAAAACATTTTCAATGGGATTCAGTTCGGGCGAACATGCTGGATGGTCCAAAAGAATCACGTTATTCGCCATAAAAAAGTGTTTTTTACTGCGGGCTTTGTAGATTGCAGCGTTGTCCGGCTGAAATATCCAGTCATTTCCCACAAGCCAGGGCTTTTAGTCAATACGAATGCTGACTCCAACATGCCAATGTAGCCAGCTGCTGTTTGATGCTCCTGTATAACCTGAAGCTCCATTGTTCCATGGAAGGAGAAAGCACCCCAGATCATGATGGAACCTCCTCCACTTTGTCGTGTAGAAAATATCTTCGGTGGGATATCCTTATCGTGCCATTAACGTTGGAAGCCATCTGGACAATCCAGGTTAATTTTTTTTCTCGTCAGAGAACAAAACTTTCTTCCACTTTTTTACATCCCATGTTTGGTGCTTCTCAGCAAAGTTTAACCGAGCTGTTTTGTGGTGTGGAAGGAGGCGTGGCCTTTGAAGTCGTTTACGGTTTTCAGTGATGTCGAGAAACCCACTTGTTGAGAATTTTATATGCAAAAACGGCTCGTTTCGGTTCAGAAAATATTTTTTGCATATAAAATTCGTTTACGGTTTTAAAAACCTTTCTCTTGTAGATGCCGTCTTATTGTTCTTGAGCTGCATTCTGCGTCCATAAGCGCCTTTATCTGCTTTGACGATCGTCTGGTGTCTTGCCAGACAACCCCTCCTGCTCAATTTTCTTGGGCCGACCACTTGAAATTCTCGTTCCGTATCCCTCAGGGTCTTTTAAAAAATTTCCAACAGCAGTTTTACTTCGCCCAATCTCACTAGAGATGGCACGTTGAGAGAGACCTTGATTTTGCAGCTTGACAATTCTCCCACGTTCAAACTCTCTCAACTTTTTAGCCTTTGCCATGTTTTTACCCAATGTAATGACTAAATTTCATTACGTGTTTACCGATTAACGCTTCGTTTCAGTACGGTTTTAAACTTTTGACCAGCTAATTTAGGCTAATTTCATAGTCTTTACATTTTCCCTATTAAATTCTAAAAAGTTTTTTATTTTTATTTTCCTCTTTCTTATTTTTATTTTTTGAAGCTCTACTCAAATAAATGGTTAAGTCTAACAACGTAAAATGCATATTTTTTTTCATTAAGTTCATTGGCCTTAAGATTTTGACCAGCAGTGTTTATATACGCATGTATTTTGTCTGATGAGAAGCTAGTTGAAACATTTAGCAAAAAGATTTTTGTTTGACAATAATAAATGTGGTTTAAAAGATGTCTCACTTTATTAATTGCCTATTGCAAGATATATTAGTAAATCAGTTAATAACAGTTGATTACTCTACGTCTCTATCAATATTTAACTCTCATTAATACTGTTTCAATGAGAAAAATCTCTCCTCAAACATTTTCTTTTCATAAGTAATGAACACTTGTTACGGAAAACTTCGAATATAAAAAACTGTTCGTTCAGTTCTATTTTGTTTCGATATCTCCTACACTTGTTTCAGTGTCAGATTCCCTACTCTTCACAGCTGACTTGGTTGTTACATCTTTACGTGTTACATGTGTTTCTTTAGCCATTTGCTTCCATGTCGACGTGACAGCTGACTAAGTGTCGTGTATTCTCTTGCTTCGGTAGACAAGAGTCATTACATCGTCTTCTGGACTTTTTTTTTAAACATCCACTGTAACGGAGCGAAAATCGATTCGTATTGTTTTCGTAAAATCCTCTGCACTTGAAGGGTTAGAGTTTAGCGTTAAATGTCTCCCATAAAACACTTAAAACTGTACTTAAAATAAATAGTGCAAATTTTTCCTATAGTTTTTCTTCCATATTTTGCACAATAATACTAATACGCAACAATTTAAAAACTAATGTGATTTTTTAGATTATGCACATTTCGTGTAATGTATTCCTAGTGATATGATCTATTGTTGTTGTTGTTTTTTATATTTTACGTAAGTGACAAGAAAAAATAAAAAACCATAACAACATTAACATTATGTACATTTTGTGTAACGTATTTCTGGTGATAAGATCTATGGTTCAATCTTCCATGTCCAATCATGTCTAGTTGTTGTTTATTTTTAAAGTGGTGTGTTTTCAAACCAAGCTTTCTACTTTCGAAAAACAAATGTAAAATAAAAACAACAACAGAACAGAGCTGACATCAATCATATTTCTCAGTTACTTAGAACTTCTCTCTTCTGGCCCTACAGCAAACTACAAGAATATTCGACGTTAATTTAAAGACATAGATCAGCTTTTAGACTCAAACTAAGAACTTGGACCTGACAAGAAGAAAGAAAAAACAAATTTTGACCATGAATTGTGTGTAGTAAGAAATTTATTTTGACCAAAATTTAGTGAGTTAAGCAAGTTTATCACAAACGTATTACTTATTCCAAGAGTTCCCGTTTTTTGACTAGTAAAATTCACGATGAATACATTCGATTAAAAGCCATTTAACACAAGATTAGCATAAGAAACGCTATTTTTTGACGAAAATCAACAATGACGAATGTTAAAAAGTTTAAGGCCATAAAACATTCACGTGTTATTTATATCCGTTAAGTTTAATAAGTTGTTAAAAGGAATATTGATGTTTCATCTTACTAGAATTTTTAACCAATCAGATTACCTAGTTAAAAAAATGAGTAAGATATTTGCTTAAATAATGAAAAATGTTTATGAATGTGTCATTTATATTTACGTATAAATCAGTGTAATTCTATTGTGCTAACGTTTATTACCGTAGAGATGGGGTTATTATATGTTTATGAAACTTTGGAAGAAAGAACGATTGTGAAATGCCCAGAAGTTTTCAACCACAGTTCGGCTAACTTACAAAAGCTCAAAAACTTTCTTCACATAACTTCTGAGACTATAGCTTTCAAAAATAGTTCCTTTATTTACTGATTCCGATTAATAAAAACAACTTTTTTCTTTGGGCTCTAAAGAATTATATTTACAATTTAAAATAAAACAACAGGGTTGGCTAGCGACTATCCTCGCTCTGTCCGCCAGAGTCATCCATTGACTAAACTTAAATTGAAAATTGATGCCTGTTATCAGAAAATGAGAACCTCTTTGGAGTGTTTGCTTTAAGCATGACTATTGTTATGGTACATTTGACAGTAACTGTAATAATCTCTTCAAACAACACGTTCCTTCTTATTTTTGCTGTTTCCGTGCTCAGAGATCACAACTCCCGAACTACAATAATCGCTATAAACAGTGTGCTTGAAATTTTATTTCTGCAGGTTGTTGCGTTTTCCATGTTTAGATAATGTAACAATGTTTCTAGCGGTTTATCAAACTCCCGAACTACAATAATTGCTCAAAACAAAGAGTTTAGATTTTTCCCGTTTTTATTGTTTTTGTACGTAGTGCATCCCCTGTTCTAGTAACTTGTCAAAATTGATTTGACGCGAATTCTTACATTAATAAAATTTGGACACTTTACGCTCAAGATCACGTTAGATTTTGTTTTTTCATAATTATCAATTTTTTTCTTCTTTTAAATATAATTTTTCTTCTCTTTTCAAATGTAAATCGTTTGTTAAAAATCGAGCTCAGCCTTTCAAATTCTCGTGACGCATGTCCAAAATCACGTAATTACTATTCATTGATGTTTACTAAAGTGACCAGCCCGGCATGGCCAAGTAGTTAGCGCGCTCGACTCGTAATCTGAAAAGCGGAGTTTCGAATCCCTATCGCACCAATCATGTTCACTCTTTCTGTCGTGTGTGTGATATAATGTGACGGTTATCACCCCCTTCTTCCTCATTGTTAAATGAGGAGCCTAAGAGTCGGTAGTGGGTAGTGATAACTAGGTGCATATTTCCTCTAGTCTTACACTGCTAAACCAGGGTTGTCTAGCATAGGTAATCCTCGTGTAACTTTGCGCGAAACTCAAAAACTAAACAAATTAAAACGATCAACACATAATAAGGCTACTGTACCCTCTTGATTTTAAACGTAAATTTGGAAGTAATAGCTTGACGTCGAATAACCTTGATAAAACCATGTGCACGACAGCATTAGCATCCTGACATGTATTAAACAATATTTCAGATAAAATCAACTTCGGTTTTGTTTAAATAAACCATTTTTTAAGCATGGAAAATGTTCGTGTCTTTTATTTTTTAATAACCCGCTTGCTAACAAAAAAGTAAACGATCCCATTAAGCAAAACTAAATACAACTTCAATAAATTTTCGAAATAAAATATTTGGTTCACTAAAGGAAAAATTCCACAATGATTGAGTAGTAACATATAAAGCCTTCTTTTTGTTTACACACGTCCTAAAGTTTACGTGATTGAGTACACTGTAAAAATCATGTTTTTAATTAGCACAAACATTTTGTTATTTCACAACAATGGAAACTGTGTACACATATCCAATTGACTGTTGAAGCTATATGAGCACAATTGTAAATTTCAATTCAAAACGGAGTTATTTGAACACACTGTCGACTCACGAAGTCACGTTTTCGTTGTATGTATACAAATTCTATAAAACTCAACACAAAAGTCGTTCATTAGTTAAGATATATGTGTTTTGGCTTATAATCCCACAATAATTTTGCTGTTTTTAACTTGTGTTGTGACAATTCATAAGCCATTAAACATAAAATACAATTTCTCGTCCTTGTTATTGATACTGTAATGCAAACTTTCAGAGTTTCAGCGGCTAAATTAATAATTAATCGATTATTAAAATAATGGCATAGCTTACGATCTCACTACATAGCTTATTACTTTTTTCATTTATCGTTGTAAGAGTAATTTTAAAACAAATTATTTAACTTTGACTACATATTACATAATTATAGACTAATATTTATGACTAACGCTCAGAAGTTGTCAATATAAACAGACACGATTTCAAACTTTTATATCAACCGTTTACTACATATCTGCATGGGATAATTATTTACCATATTACTACATATCTTACAAGCTCGACATGGCTCTGTGGTTAAGGTATTCGACTCCTACTCCGAGAGTCAAGGGTTCGAATCCCCGTCACACCAAACATGCCTTGGGGGCGTGTTATGATTAATCCCACTATTCGTTGGTAAAAGAGTAGCCCAAGAGTTGGTGATGACCAACTTCCTTCTCTCTAGTCTCACACAGCAAAATTAAGGACGGCTAGGGAAGACAGCCCTCTTGTAGCTTTGCGCGAAATTCAAAACAAACTATAAACCACATACATTTACGCGATAATACTTTATCATATTACCACAAATCTACATAAGATAATTATTTACCATATTCTTTAAAATATCCAGACCTCTTTCAGATCTTAAACGTGTGGATATTATTAATGTAATATAACGTTTTTTAATTGTTTTTTTTTTTACTTTACAAATGGCAGTGGATATCTAACTCATTACACAAACACACACACACACACATATATATTCAGTTTTCAAGTTGGCGCATCATAAGTAACCAATACAGATAAAGCAAGTTTCACGTCATTTTCGAGAGCATGAAAGTTTCTATATTTCATATTCTACATTTATATGCAAATTAATGTGCCCAGAGAGATTTAACTTTATGAGACTAAGACGCTATAAACTGCTATGGACAAAAATGTTGGCTTTCCAGACGTTTCTCTTCCTTGTTTGCATATTGTTGTTCAGTTCCAGCTTTATCAGTTGAACTCCTCATTGATCAAACGACAAGAAAAAGCTTAGCTTCTTTCACCACGTAATCGATAAATGAATTCTGCTCTGAAGTGAAATTCTTCTGTTTGTTCTTATCACGGTTTAAAACAAAGAGATAAATGCATTTTGTACACTACAAAATTTCATACCCCCCCCCGCTAGTTTAGCGGTATGTCTACGGTTTTACAACGCTAAAGTCAGAGGTTCAATTCCCTTTGGTGGACTCAGCAGATAGCGCGATGTGGCTTTGTTATAAGAAAACATAACACACACATAAAATTTCAAAATATGCATCCAAACAAAGGAAAGTACCTGATCTATAGAGGGCAATAGTGAGATTATAATAAAGAAATTCCTATAGAAACGAAAATTTAAAATGTTAATGGTTTCTTTCTTTTGAATTTCGCGCAAAGCTACACGAGGCCTATCTGCGCTAGCCGTCTCTAATTTAGCAGTGTAAGACTAGAGGGAAGGCAGCTAGTCATCACCACCCACCGCCAACTCTTGGGCTACTCTTTTTACCAACGAATAGTGAGATTGGCACATCAAATTATAAAATCCCCACGGCTGAAATGGCGAGCATCTTTGATGTGACCGGGATTCGAACCCTCGGCCCTTGGATTATGAGTAGAATGCCTTAAACACCTGGCCACGCTTGGCCCTATGTTAATATAAAGTATAAAATCACGATGTAATGAAACAATAAATGCAACGCCACTCATTAATTTAATATTATTAAGCTTATTTTAAACGATATTTCACAAATGCGCTTGTTTGTCTGTTAACATCTTTAGTTCATAATTTAGAGCCCCTCTCACCCCATTGGCACAACGGTATTTCTGCAGACTTAAACGCTAGAAAACGCGTTTCGATACCCGTGATGGTCAGAGCACAGACAGCCCTTTACGTAGCTTTGTGCTTAAATACTGACAAAAATATAATTTAGAACTGATAGAACAGTAGAAAAGCAACTAATAAACAGCACCAGCCTCTAAATCATGAGCTACTTTTAATTAACCACATAGTGAGGTTTGATCGTCACTTTGATGCACAGCCAGTGGCTTAAAGTGCGGAGTTCGTTTTCACAGCAACTGGACACGTATCCCATATCCCCCGAATAACAATATATGTGCACGCAAACCACAAGACCATAGCTGGTCAGATTCTACAAATAACCTTGTCATTAACCGATCATATGAATACATAAAATAAACTGTACTACCAAATATGAACATTAGCTAATAATGTACCTGTTGCCACGATATCCCCTGGTGGCTCTGCGATAAATTTGAATTTTTAAGACGCCAAAGTTCAAGGTTCGACCACTGAAACGAGCCAAACGACCTAATGTAATAATCTAAGTAGCCTAATATGCAGCATTGTGTTTAACATCAAACGAATAAATTACTCCGAGAGGCCTTCTGAGGCCTTCTTCTGTGATAAATTATATTGAGAATGTCTAAACAATTGAATTGAACTTCGTCTGATGTTCTGATTGGACTCTAATTTTTTTCGAAGGTGATCTTAAAAACAATAATCAAACGCTATTAACTTAAAAAAAGATGAATACAAAAATATTACCTGTTTTTTTAAATCCACACTTACAACTTTGTATGATTTTTAGATATATACAAAAATCTCAATAAATGGAAGCGTGTGTGTTTGAAGTTTATGTTAGAGTTTTTTTCTTATAGCAAACCCACCGAACTGAACCCACCTATGGGAATCGAACGCCTGATTTTAGGGTTGTAAATCCGTGGACATACCGGTGTACTAGCGGGGAACTTTGGAGTTAATCCTGTACATTTCTGTGATAATTTAATCTGAGGTTAAAAGGTTATATGACGTGCAACCACGTGTTTCATAGTAAATCCGAGGTTTTAAAGAAAATCTGTCACGGTTGTTTTTAAGGAACTTGGTAGGAAAATATTTTTTATTTCATTTTTAGTATTCAAATCTTTCAAGTGTGGCATGCTAAAGATATAACTTTTTTAACATTCTGTTACTTATAAAGAACATTCAGAAATGTTTCCAACACTTCAGTTTTTGCTCGCCACTTGGTAACATTATACTTTCAAGTCTCGACTCGTCTTCTCCAAAACCACAAGAAATGGCACTCATTTTTTTACTAATAAGACAGCCGGGGACAAATAGAAGGAGGAGCTAGCCTAAAGCTACTCTTATCCACAAGTCTTTTTTTTTTAGTTTTTTGTTTAGTTGTTGTCTTTTGCGACTTACTTTCTTGTGATTTTTTATATTACTGTATAAAGGGTTTGCTAGTTTTTGTTGTTACACAACCTAAATAATATGTTCGCTGTTTGAAACTCTGAAGTCAAACTACTAGAATCAATTCATTTATATGCTTGACAAAAACTTTTAATTTTCATCCCACCTAAAAATGCAGGAGAAAAACCTTTGGTGGGCGATCGTCCAGTAATCCTATGTGCATAACTTGTTTGTTTGTCCGTTAATCGTCAAGTACTAATGTGTGTATAATTTCTTTGTTTGTCTCTTGATTGTCTTGTTTGTTTTTGAATTTCGTGAAAGGCTACTCAAGGGCTATCTGCGCTAGCCGCACCTAATTTACCAGTGTAAGACTAGAGGGAAGGCAACTAGTCATCACAGCCCACCGCCAACTCTTGGGCTACTCTTTTACCAACGAATAGTGGGATTGACCGTCACATTATAACGCCCTCACTGCTTAAAGGATGAGCATGTTTGGTGCGACTGGGATGCGAACCTGCGACCCTCAAATTACGAGTTGCACGCCTTAACCACCAGGCCATGCCGAGCCGTCCGTTAATTGTCAAATAATCGTATGTGTATAATTTGTTTCTCTTCAGACTTACGGCTAATTTATTTGTGTATAAAAATCAGATATTGAGCTCTGAAGAATATGAATACATAGTGTTTGTAAATATCTATCTGAATCTTTAATACAAGTAAATTATTTAAGTTTGTGTTTTCTTATAACAAAGCCACATTGTGTTATCTGCTGAATCCACCTAGGGGAATCGAACCTCTGATTTTAGCGTTGTAAATCCGTAGACATACCGCTGTACTAGCGAGGGTGCGAAATATTTGAAGACAACATCAATTAAATTCCTATGTGAAACCTATATTCATAGTTCTACATAGAATATTCATAGGATTTGTGAATTCGTTTCAACTCATTCTATAGTAATCTAAAATGATTGGATGAGGGAACAATATTATGGCATTGCGCCTAACTTGTTATTTGACACAATACAATGGGCCACCTCTTTAATTATTATGTTACGAAACCTGTATTACAATCGTAGTATTTCATAAAGTTTAAAGGAATAAATAATTATCATATTACTTAAACCTGCAATTTACTATAAAAAGACCGTTCACACATAATATGGCAGGCTGTTAATTGTTTGGTTGGCATGCACTAAAAGGAAGGTAACTAGCGAACGACATCCAACGCCAACTATTGGGCATCTGATTGTAAACAGTTGGATTTGGCCGTCATCCTATAGCGAACCCTTAGCTCCAAAATACAGGAGATGGATTATTTATTTATTTATTTCTAATTACGAAACTCAAATAATAGAATTTGCAGATGTATACTTCGTTGAGAGATAGTTCACGATCGGTCCGGTTAAATATTACATCGTTAGGAAAATCTTTAAGAGGTAAAAATATAATTACCTTACAAAAACATAATAATAAAAACACCATTGGCATATGTCTAAAATAAGGAAACTACATTTTGTTACGATTAGCATTTACGATTTAATTTACTGCTTTTGTCAAACTTATTTCATCTTCATTTTGTTAACTGCGAGTAATCCGTTAAGGAAGGATTATATAAGTTAATACAAAAAAACTTATATAGAAATCTTCTTAAATGGTTAAAGACTACCATGAAATATATTCCAAAGTTGTTACACTTGTTTCGGTGCTCTTTGATTACCATCATTCACATCGGCTACAAAACAAACAATTTCCAATTACCTTTGTTTTCAGCGTTTTGTTGCCGAATTAATTTGATCCTATAAGTAGTTTAACACAAAGAAAAATATGGTTAAGAGGTATCACAATGAAATGTGTATTTTGTTGTTGTCTGCCTGCCTTTCACACATTGACGAAGATTACAATTACAACTGTCAGAAGACATGGGTATTATGCCTATTACATTTTTAAACACAACAACAGAGCTCTTCAAGAATTAGAAAAGTGTATAACAATAGTATTCCAAATACAAAGTGTTATGATTACGTGTTATTAATATCCGATATTGTTGCAATAAATTTTTATCAGTAGCACACGTTTTATTGTTGAAGGGGTGTAAAAGTAAATTAAGTCAGTAATACCACTTGTGGCTACAACATACAATTTCAGCACTAAGTTGCCTAGATGACGAAACGCGAAACCTATTAAAGGTTGAAAGATGTACAGTAAAACAGCAAGCATCACCCCAGACATCCTGTTCTGTTGCTGTTTTCCTTCACAGTAACACAATTATTCGTTTTTACGTATATATTCTTTGAAATTCAAAATCGCTTAAGCATCTTGTAGTACACATCGTAAAAGGTATTATTATCATATGGTGTTTAATTCAAACACCGTACATAGAATTAAGCATGCTTTATTACAATGCCGACTTGCACACGCTAACACAGCATCGTATCGCCGCTAATGCAAGTTGTTGCGTCACCAGTAGTATGTATAACACTTATTAGATGTTTACGAAATATTCCCATTCGACAGTGCAGTGGCTGAACTATTATATCAAAGCCCCCTTTCCTGTGAAATATGTTTGAACAGAATAAAAAAATTAAACAAAGTTGCAACATATCAATGAAGACCTGAAATGTTTCCGTGATGGAAGTGAAAAACTTTCACAACAACAACAACACGTTCTAAAACCACATTTTAAGCTAATCCAGAACCCTCATTCACAAACTGAATGTTAAGTTTACGAAACCTTTTTTTCGGATTCTGACCCCTAAAACAAATAACTTGTTCACAAGGTAATAAATATAGGTCCCATCTGCCATCTTGAAATGAATGGTTATTTTTAATGAGGAAGACAGACTGAAATCTAAACAATTCCATTTCAACAACTTCTGTTCAACTCTGCATTTCCAATGAATTTCGTATTACTGATCTGTTTAAGTGTCGTCTTGGAAACAGACACTTGCGTGCAGTAGAGGATCTATGACGAAAATAAATCAATATATATGGTCTAAGACTGACTTCCTCATCGTTCTTCGTAGAATCTTGTTAAGAAAGAAACTGCACCGTCAGACAGCAGTACGTAATAGTAACTATTAGAGTGTGAAAAATGGACAGTCAAAAATATAGTACCAAACGCACAACAGGACCTGGAACACTATATCTTATTGCTTTATTGAATTATAGAATTCAAAAACGCTTCAGATCAGGTCTCAATCACATTTTGCAAGAATTATGGATCTAAATGAAAAAATACATTAAAGAGTTTTAAACTTGCGCAATGAGGAGGGTACTAGAAGCTATATCATGTGACTAATAAGTACCAATTAGGAAGTAGCTGATACGTTTATATTTTATTATAAATACTAATAAATTATTTTTAAAAAGTCAAAAGAACTCATAAACGAGTATTAACGTATAATACGTTGATCGAGTAAACGTTAATAAACGTAAAAAAAACACTTCCATGTGGCCCCCGTATGACCAAAATAAAAGTTGTAATAATTTTATAAATTTCAGTACGTTATCAGATGTGCGCTGCTTCTAAACGAAATAAATACAGCGTGAAAACGGGTGAATTTTCCCATTTGGGAAGGAAGTACAGTGTATCCGGAAATCATTATCCATAACGATACAATATCGCACTTCGACAACGAAATCATTACCAACGATAATAATTTCGTTGCTGAAGTGCGGTATTGTATCGTTGTGTATTATTAATGCGCCTTCGCAAGAGAGAATTGTTAGTACAAAAACAATATACTCAAAAGCCATGACAAATACACTCCGGACAAATAATAAATGCGCACTGAAGACTATAAAGGGGACAGTGTCCCGCAGGTTGACATTCCAAATCCCCCCCACATATCATTTTATTGCAGTTTCAAAGAAAAATTCGTTTCAGAGGATTTCGTGGGTTATCACTGTCACGGAAGCTAAGCCTTTTTATCCTTAAACGATCGATATCCGCAGAATTTCTCATCTGAATGTTTACGGCCACGCTGACGGTAATATATTCGAATATAAGATCAACCATTAATTTAACGCCGCTATTAGGATCTACTATAAGAAGTAGTTCATCTTTTAAATCTACAAATTAACATCACTCTAAATTTTTCGATTGTGTTTTTCTTAAAGTCGAAATGAAGATCCCATTGAAACATTGACCAATTCGTTAAAAACAGTTATCAGGAAAGAAGTGACAGCCGTTAGTGGAAGCTTGTTTTTTCCATCAAGATATTCCGTGTTTGTTAAATTTGACATCTTGTGTATATATATATCATATGCTAACAATTATAAGCTGTTCATTAAATCTCCAAATCGCCAAAATATAAGTCACGAACCCACTTGATATCAGAACTTTATATCAACTACAATAGCCGATATCAAGGCCTGATTAACCTCTAGTGTCAAGAGGTTTACCAATGCTGTAATGCTTTTTCTTAACAACTTTCTCAGATATCCTGTAAAATCAAAACTGTAATATTTTGAAAACATTATATGTAATAAAAACAATATGTATGATAAGTAAAATTTTAATGCAAACAAACGAGGACCTTTCAACCTTGGAGGCGTTATAACGTCACGATCAATCCCACTATTCTTTGGTGAAAGAGTAGCCCAAGAGTCGGCGGTGGGTGGTGATGACTAGCTGCCTTCCCTCTAGTCTTACACTGCTAAATTAGGGAAGGTTAGCGCAGATAGCCCTCGTGTAGCTTTGTGCGAAATTAAAAAACAACAACAAATATCTTCTTAGCACTTTATTACATCTATTTAACAAACGTACCACATGAGTAAACTTGTTTATTTTTCTATAATTTTGGTTATATTAAATAGATGAGTTAACAAATTTGTACTACTTGTATTAATACTCTTTTCTGTTTCTTTCATCATTTTACTTTAATTTGCACGTTTGGTTTCGTAAACCTTAATTTATGAGTCTGGAATGGCCTGATGGTTAAGGCACTCTAGTCGTCACCTGTTGGTTACAGGCTTAATTCCCCATAATCGAACTTGTTCAACCTTTAAACAGAGAGAGCTTTATAATGTGACTGTTAGTCCTCCCAATATTTGTTAATAAAAGAGTAACCCAAGAGTTAGAAGTGGGTTGTGTTAACTAGCTGCCTTCACTGCAGTTTATATCCTTAAAATTAAAGACTGTTAGCACAGATAACCCCGGAGTAACTTTGCTCAAAATATAAAACAAACACACGAAGATATTTTTGAATAACACAGACTTATGTTGCATTTTCTATTCTTCTTTTCTTGAAATAGCTGTTACACGTGAAAATAACTTGCTACACATGTTTCATGTTAGCAAAATGTGCACCTTCAATAACCCGAAATACTGAATAGAAAAACATTTACTTATACAGATGTAAAGATAATGAGATATACATATGTGTTTTGTTTTCTCTCTATTACGTGATAATGTCAAAACATTTTATTCTTTCTGAGTGTACAATACATCAGTCGTCGTATCAATAACTAACACTTTCTATTTCTGACTGAGAATTTATAACGCTAGCATTTGGATTTCGACACCTACGGTGGGCACAGTGTTTATAGCCCACTACTCAGCATTATGATCGGCAGCAAACAAACAAATGATAAGTGGTTTCACGCCAGTATTATTTTTAACACAAAGTTTAAGTTTACTCAACACCTAATTAAAGAATTTATTCCCCAAAAGTTTGTATTAAAGAAATGACACCCGAAAAAGTTGTTTGTTTCGCCCTGAAATCTGGTGAACAACGAAGTAATAAGAAGGAATATAGGAAGTGGTGTTTTTGGCACTTCCGGTTCCTCTCTATCTAGTAGTCAATATGAAGAGTTATGCAATCAATATTGAATGCATATTAGAGTAACCGTATCGAGTTCTTCAAAAAAATCGGTCATTTACATAGAAGCAAACATGACTTAAACATCTATGCATGCACGTTCACTATAATATTTGTAAAGCACGAGTAAAAGCATATGAAACATCAGGTATGAACATAATTATGACATTTATACATGTTTAAAGTATAAATACAATAAATATGACATCGTGAAGACTCAGCAACTGTGACATCTAATATTCTTATATACCTTAATATTATGTATCTTTCGACTTTTAGAATATTGAAGCATCTTATATTCACTTTGTCGTATTTTCAGCAGACATGTCTAAGTATGAAAACTTTTACAGATTCTTTGTAAAGTCACAAAAGAAGACTTTTTCAGTCATTGAAAAAGCAAAAAAAAAATGTATGCCAAAATTATCGTTAACGTATATCTTGAATATCGTTTGAAATGTTGCCAAAGTCTAATTGAGTCACCTCAATTGATTTCAAATGATAAATATTGTTTGAATTTGTTTTACTAAAACGGGAAGGATTAACTTACTTTTCTAATAATAGAACTTAACTTATTTAAAGATACATTTTTTATCACATTTTACAAAACATTGTTTGGTATTATTATCTCACATAAGAAATATATGTGTAAAATCGGCTCGTTTAGGTTCACAAAGAAAGAGAGAGGTAACTGACCGGAAGCTGACCACATGTTTGAAAGCCGTTTTTATATGTACTCTTCAAAAACAGAAACGCAAAAGGGATATTTTTGTTATTTTAAAGAGAAATATATGTAATAACGTTACAAGCTCAGAGTATGTGATGTTACATGTGTTAAGGCACTGATTGTCAGACCAAAATTACATTAAAAGTTGTACACTTTGAAAACGGAGGAAAACATCGGAATTTTCGCCCAAACATTTTGCAACATGTGCAAAATACCTATAAAAGTGACTGGTTCTCGGTTTCCATAGCTCAGTGTTAAGCCACCGACTCCAATACAGTTACACCAAGACTGACTGAAGCACAACGCAACAACGCCATTGGTGGAATTAGAAGCAGGCGAATCTCGATCAGACGTTGCCAGAGCTGTGAATGTCCACCCAAGCACCATCAAAAGGCTATGGAATCGTCACCAACAACATGGATCAACTCGTGACCTTCCACGATTTGGCAGACCTCGTGTGACCACGCCCGCACAAAATCGCTACATCCGGTTACATCATCTTCGGTATCGGACCACCACTGCGACGTCTACTGCCTCAGCCATACCAGGTCTGCGTAGGATTTCCGATCAGACCGTACGCAACCGTCGACGAGATTCTTAGGCCCCATGTGCAACCCATCACGGTGAACGTCAACGACGTTTTTCAACATGACAACGCCCGTCCTCACACAGCTCGACTCACCACTGTCTTTTTGAGACACCACAACATCGACGTTCTTCTCTGGCCCTCCAGATCACCAGATTTGAACCCCATCAAACATCTTTGGGACGAGCTGGACCGACGTCTGCGACGGCGACAATCTCAACCGCAGACTCTACCACAGCCTGCAGCAGCTTTGCAGGCTGAGTGGACAGCCATTCCACAGGATGTGATTATTCATCTCATTGCTTCCATGGGCAGGAGATGCCAAGCTGTTATTGATGCTCACGGGGGAGCATACTCGTTATAGACGTTAAACGTCAACTAGTAAGCGTGGACTTCGCCTTTGCAGACTTTAGATGTTCAGCAGTGAATGTGCAGAGTTTCACACATGTCATACAGAACTACCCGGAATAAAATTGTTAACAATTTTGCCTTTTGCGTTTCTTTTTTTGAAGAGTATATATATTTCTCTACACGAGGGTTTTCTCAACATCACTGATTATCTCACATAAGCATATTTTTACGTTTAGTTTGAAAATGTGTTTGATACCTATTCCTAATATGTTAAAATATCTAATTATATTCTCAATTTGTATTACGTGTACTAATACTCTTTCTTTTATGTCATCATTCTGCTTTCACTTGCATACTTAATTTCCAGTTTGCTGAAGTATTTGAATTAACCGTGTGTGCTGCCATCTATTAATTGTAACTTAAAGGTAATATCAATATATTGTTAAATATTTTACACACAGATAAATTAGAGGCCTATAAAATGAAAAAACTAGTAGCCTTATTAGATTTACATTTTAGATGAATCCTAAAATAACAAATTCAAATGCTATTTACCTATCTGCTTACATTAAAACGAAAATACTAAATATTTTATACAACCCAGACGAAAAAGAGGTGACAAGTCTTCCATTATTGTCAACGAAATGACTTTCTTAACGTCTCAGGGAATCAAAAACGTTTATATTGAAGCTATAACTGATATTAGAGATTACAAAAAGTTAGGAATATCAAGTGAAAAATAACATGTCCTATAACAAGTTCTAATCTACATCGTCACAACACTTGATTACATCTATTTAACAAACGTACCACATGAGTAAACTCGTTTACTTTTCTGTAATATTGGTTATACTAAATAGATGAGTTAACAAATTTGTATTACTTTCAATAATACTCTTTTCTGTCATCATTCTGCTTTAACTTACTCATTTGGTTTCGTAAGCATTACTTTATTAGTTTAACATGGCCTAATGGTTAAGATGCTCGACTCGTAATATGTTAGCTATGGGCTAATCGAACATGCTTGCCCTTTGAACTGTGACTGTTAATACATCAAATATTCGTTGGTAAAAAAGTTACCCAAAATTTGGTAGTAGGTGGTGATGATTAGCTGTCTCCCCTCCAGTCTATTACAAATAAATTGGGGACGGGTAACGCAGATATCTCTCCAGTAAATTTGTCCAACTTCAAAAACGAACTTTTCTTTTACCAGTTGGAGTAATTAACATGTCTCAGATGTCATAAAGACATGGCCCGGTATAGCCAGGTGGTTAAGACACTCGACTCGTAATATGAGGGTTGCGAGTTCTAATCCTCGTCACACCAAACATGCTCACCCTTTCAGGCGTGAAGGCGTTATAATGTTACGGCCACTCCCACTATTCGTTGGTAAAAGAGTAGTCCAAGAGGTGGCGGTGGGTGGTGAGGACTAACTGCTTTCCCTCTATATCTTACACTGATAAATTAAGGATGGCAAGTTCAGATAGCCCTCGTGTAGCTTTGCACGAAATTCAAAACAAACCACAAAGACATTCATTATGATGTAAACACAGATAGAGACTAATTTAGTTTTTCTGAACCGGTAAAACCAGAAAACAAGATAAACTCAGGCATACTGACCGTATTTCAGCGTAATAACCTTTGACGTTTCTCTTGATTGTTGCCCTATTTTCAATTTTGAATCCACAAAGCAAGACTGACACGCTCTTTCCCGATCTTGTACTTTCGAATAGGATAATATCCCAAAAAAATGTGTGAAATTCTGTCTTTAAATTAAAACTTGTGATAGAATAATTGTGACGTGTGGTGTGACATTAGCAAGCTATAACCATTATAAACATATTTCATTCGAGTTGTTTATCGTTTGCAACTTAGACGATATGTAACCATTTTAAAAAGGACTTTTCTTAATACTTCACCTATGAGTTTATCAATCATAAACTTCCTAGAAATAAATGTCTCCCGCTAGTACAGCGATAAGTCTACGGATTTACAACGCTAAAATCAGGGATTCGATTTCCCTCGGTGGGTTCAGCAGATAACCGGATGTGGCTTTGCAATATCAAAAGACATTTCTAGAAATAAACAGTGCAATATATATGCAAAAACGGCTCGTTTGGATTGAGAAAATATTTTACATAGAAGAGCGAACAACGTTTCGACCTTCTTCGGTCATCGTCAGGTTCACAAAAAAAGAGGTAACTGACCGGAAGCTGACCACATATTTGCACAAGAATGTACTTAGATTTCGGTCAAAGGATTATATTTAATACAAAGAATATTTTAAAGTATTTTATTAACTTACAACGTAACTGAACCGGACGTGACTTATTGGTTCATGTGTCCCAGTTGTGAATCTGAGAATTCACAGCTCTCTTCAACCCGATGACGGGAAAATAGGTTCCGCATTTTGAAGCCATCGATACGTTAAAAGAGTAACAGTAAATATTACATTACTTGGTCGAATAAGAGATGCTCGTGATTTATCGGTGAATATTATTAAATAGTCGCCTTCCTTCTAATGTTATTTATCGAGAATTAAGCACAGATAGCTCTTGTGTAGCCTTGCGTGAAATTAGTTCTAAACGAAACCGAAACCTGAAAACTCTACAATAACCCAAGGCATGATACGCAGTTAACATGACATATAGAACACGTTTAGCGTGACATAAGTGTTAGGACTAGCTTCGCATTTCTGTCTTAATTTTTTTAGCTTTAATTATCGGTAAACAAATCGTTTGGTGGCTTAATGTACATTTTGATAATATTATTTGAAATTGTTTTCCTATTTGCTTGATAAACATGGTTACAATAGCCACTTTTAAACGAAACTAGCACGTCTATGAAAAGTAATTTTAAAAGTTAAGAGACCTTTAATCGCCCCCTATCTTTCAGCACTTCCTTTACCGATGCGGAAAGAGCACATGGATTACAAAGAAGCTGTTTTGTTTTGATTTTTGGAATTTCGCACAAAGCTACACGAATGCTATCTGCACTAGACGTCCCTAATTTAGCAGTGTAAGACTAGACGAAAGGCAGCTAGTCATCACAACCCACCGCCAACTCTTGGGCTACTCTTTTACCAACGAATAGTGGTATTGATCGTGACTTTATAATGCCCCCACGGCTGAAAGGGCGAGCAATTTTAGCGGGACGGGGATCCGAACCATAACACGACTTAGGGGTACTTTAAAAGGAGCAACACGAATTCTCTGGTTATGTTTTTCTATCAGTTGATACGTATGACATGATATACAAAACTGGGAAACATCTTGTCTAATTTTGGGCCAAAAGAAATGTCTCATAGCTTTGTCACATATCTTGTTGACACCTAAATGACCCCCCACGAGGAATTTACGAACAACACTCAATATTTCAGAGCAATATGCTCTGAAATAACGATATGGTAAACAATAGCTCTAAAGTTGGTACATCTGGTGGTCTCCGTTTCTATTATTTTTACGGTGTTGGACCTTTACCAAAAATAACAGTTATGTAAATGCACTTTCTTGTGTTATGTAATTTTACAATCAAAAGGTTATTTATATTGATTGTGTTATATTCTGTCGTGATTGCTGAAGTTTTATACATTTTTATTAATGTGTTATAATGCTGTCAATATATATATATACATATAACATCTTAGTTAAAAACTATGTAACTAATACTCTTTAAGAAGGAAGGTATAACGGATTCACTAATTTATGTTTATTTTAATATCAACAGTTGTTTTAGTTACATGTATATTTAGAAATACTTGTACCTTGTAGTGTTAAGTATGTGATGAGAAATTCCCATGTGTGTGTTTTCTTATAGCACAGCTATCTGCTGAGTCCACCGAGGGGAATCGAACCCCTGATTTTAGTGTCGTAAATCCGTAGACTTACCTCTATACCAGCGGGTGATAATTCCCATGTATTCTGTAAATTCTCGAGAGTAAAACCAAACCAAATTCAAGTTCACATTTCAGGCTTTTTCATATTGTAACTCGTGACACAATTTATCGGAGACTCGTCCGAGATGAATTATGATACGTAACACATGACATATTTCATGTTTGACATTCTGGTAAACTCGACGTGAAATCAAAACTCTGTTTAGTGTAGTAAGTTTCTTTCTTTTCTCACTAAAGATAAAAACATTTTACTTTTCATATCAAATTAACAAGTAATTCAAAGCTTAAATTATCATTTTTATATCTTAGCATTTATGTCTTTTTTTTTGTTCCTGAATTAAATAAAAGATTAACATTACCTAACTAGATATGCACAAACATGGCGAAACTAGAAAAGTTAACAATGAATAAAAAATACAACAAACAAATGTTCAATAAGCAAGAATGTTTTATCTAAAGGTCGTTAACAATATTTTCTCACTACTAGGTTATCTATTACCACTTCACTCATAAGCTTTATATTTATACAGTAAAATATCTGCAGTATTGACTGTCACTGTTAGGTGATAATTACTTACCTCATATGTTTTATACTTGTACAGTAAAATTTCTGTAGTATTGACTGTCACTGTTAGGTGATAATTACTTACCTCATATGTTTTATACTTGTACAGTAAAATTTCTGTAGTATTGACTGTCACTGTTAGGTGATAATTACTTACCTCATACGCTTCATGTCTGTATTGGTGACTGGTTATTTATTTATTGGTCTCTCAGTGGCACAGAGGTATGTCTGAGGACTCGTACCACTAAAAATTGGATTTCAATACCCGTAGTGGGCGAAACAAAGATAGTCCATGTTGTAGCTTTGTGCATAATTACAAAGATACAAACAATTTATTTATTGATGTCCGGTAAAAAAAGTAAGTTTGGAGCTTACAGTAAAACTTTAAAAAATAAAAAAGTGCGAAAGAGAATATGCATAATTAATATTATTTCACAGTTGGAACTTTAAATTTGTCTTTGAAGAAAAAAATGCAGACATTGCTTTATATTTATCTGGGCGAAATTAAACAAAGATTTCCTTACAAACTAATCATATGCTTATGACTTGCATATTACATAATTTTGGTTTGTTTTGTTTTGAAATTCGTGCAAAGGTACTCGAGGGCTATCTGCGCTAGCCGTCCCTAATTTAGCAGTGTAAGACTAGAGGGAAGGCTGCTAGTCATCACAACCCACCACCAACCTTTGGGCTACTCTTTTAGCAACGAGTAGTGGGATTAATCGTCATATTATAACGCTCCACAGCCGAAATGGCGAGCATGTTTGGTGTGACGGGTATTAGATAGTAAAACGTTTGATAAATTATCGTCATGTTTTAAAGGCCACATGAACAAGTTTTCACTGGTGTGAAACAATGGTGTAAAAATGTTCATTTTGCTGAAAGTTTTTTCGTTGTTTTGTGTTATGTGTACACAAAATGAATATTAGAATATAGAACTATATGTATATATAGTTTGAAAATACTCGCTTTGAGACTGTGTTCCGTTGCTCAATAAAGGCAGAAGACCGTAAAGATAAGTCACTAGCATAAAGTATGCACGTACAGTGAACTCTGAAACTTTCGTAAGAGAACTTGTGAACAAATGCCTATCGTATTTTCTAGTTAATTCTATATGCCTCACCAAATTAAATGCCTCTTTGAGCTAAAATATCCCCAGATATTCTACAGCTCATAGTAGCTAATCCTCTCAAACGTACGGCTTCTAATTAATACATAATACCTGAAAACATTTAATTCTACCATAGTAACCAAACCCACAAAGCAAGTTGTTGTTTTGAATTAAGCACAAAGCTACACAATGGGCTATCTGTGCTCTGCCCACCACGGGTATCGAAACCCGGATTTTAGCGTGTAAGTCCGCAGACATACCGCTGAGCCACTGGGGGGCCCCACAAAGCATACAACTTAATTATACGTAACTGTATCTGAAACCTACGGCAGCGCAACCATAGTAACAATGGAAACATGCATCTCGCTCATAGCAACCGAAGCCTGTTGAAGTCCACTAAGTTCTTTTTATTATTCAATAAGTATTTTAAGCGTTGAAACTGAAGAAGAGCACATTTATTGAAAAAACACTTTACAAAAATTAATTGCAATTTCAACACCGAAATCTTTATTTGCTGATCTAACTTGTGTATATACAAAATAAGCCAATGAACGGTGAGATTGACCGTAACATTATACACCCCCACGGCTGGGAGGGCGAGCATGTTTAACGCGACCCTCGGATTACGAGTCGCACGTAATACGCGCTTGGCCATGCCAGGCCATCAAGCCATTGTTAAAAAAGTGTTTACATAAAGTCTATTCCATATTAATAAACTCAATATTTTATAAGTTGTGTCCGGTAAACTTACAAAATACAAGACTACTTCAGTTTTGCTTTCTAAATTTGAAGGGAACTATTTTTTAACCGCTACAGTTAATTAATCACGCTATTCTTACAGAAACTCCCTCAATTTGTCAACAAAGAAACTGTAGACTGAAGACCGATAACCCATTGAGAAGCTTTTCTTCAACGAACTTATATTTTTTGAAAGAATGAGTTTTACAAACACCAGATAATGATGTAATGCTTTGGTCACACTTACAAAGACCCACATTAATGTGTAAATATCTACCCTATAAACGAAGTAAATTTATCTCTAGTCGGAGCTTATTGTGAATTGTTAGTAAAAGAAACTAAAATACACATAGTTTTAAACCGTAACCTAGGAGTGAGTTACTGTGTTTGTAGTTTTTTTCTTTAAACGTCATTGTAGTTTTCCTAGTTATTGTGATCTGAATATAATTTAAGAAGTACTAAGTTCAACGCTTAACGTTGCACTTTGTACTATCGTGACGTCAGTAAAACGTGCGCATGCCATGAATCACGAGAAAAATCATGGACTATGTAAGCTTCAACATAGTATGACATATGAACATCAAAAGCAAACACTAAAAATATTTGTTGGTCTTAATTTTGGTTTTATTTACACTTAAAGTAGAACAATTTCGAGAACCATAGTAACAATTTAATTTCACCTTTTAAATAAAATTTGCTGCAAACAGCAGATTTTAATAATAATATTTAAAGTCATATAATCAAAAAAAATTAAACACTGTGAAAAAGTGTAAAGGAAGAAAGAAGTTAACGAATTGTTTGTTTGTTTTTTGAATTTCGCGCAAAGCTACACGAGGGCTATATTGCATTAGCCGTACCTAATTTAGCAGTGTAAGACTAGAGAGAAGACAGCTAGTCATCATCATCCACCGCCAACTCTTGGGCTACTCTTTTACCAACGAATAATGGGATTGATCGTGACATTATAACGCCCCCACTGCTAAAAGGGCGAGTTTGTTTAGTGCGACGGGTATTAGAACCTGTGACCCTCAGATTACGAGTCGAACGTTTTAACACACCTGGCCGTCTCCAAAAATGAAAACATGTCACACTATTAAGTCCACCCTCCCCCCCCCCAATAAAAAGAAAACGCATCCCTCTATTAAGCCCCCCAACAACTAAAATATTTACTATTAAGCTTTAGCACCTTCGATAACCACATCGAAAGCTGAAGGAGCTGGACAAGAAAAAAGTGACCCCTTTCGAAATATTTTTTTAATCTGTTATATCTTTTGTTAGATAACAGAAAACTATATTGAGCAACATGTTTTTAGAACGCATGTGAAGAGATCTGTTCAAACATGATCTCAAATCGTAATTTTAACACTGGCTTTCGCAATTACCCGAATTTTGAAGGTTTCAGTTACGTTTCATCATAAAAAGTGTTGCGCAACTGTTGAATTATCTCAGATACTTTTATTCCATTCATCCTACAAAATGATCAAACCAATGATAACATTCTGAATGGTAGTACTTTTTGTCAACCCCTGTATGTCGTTGAATAGCAAACGTAAGGAGCATTCAGCCAATTCAACATTTTCTGTGTTAAAACTTATCAAGTTTACGCTATCTGAATGAAGCTGTGATAACTATAAAATGTAAAACAAACATATGAAACTAAACGAACGTGTAGTGTAACCACAACAACAGTTACTAGACCGTGTGCTTACGACAAATGTTATAATCATACGGCTTCCTCTCTTCATTGCTATAAAGATAAGCTCTCTTCAAATGTTTTTTTTCCCCCAACATTCCTCTTAATTTAAAATCAAGGGGGTATAGAAACAAACAGCATTTGAATTTGTTTCCCAAAAGTTACTGTTCGTAACTTACTTTCATTACAACAAATTCTGGGTAATCGACTGTTGTGTAATATTTGAGCATGCGAGAAAGCATTATCTGTTATTTGGGGATGGGCATGAGATATTGTATACCATGAAATGTTCTGCTTTGTGAAGTGCTGATATGAAAGACTATTCAACTGATACTTTGTATGTTATAATCGATGTTCGATTTGTTTTATTAGTCAATGTATAATTTTAGTATATTGACAACTTTCTACAATTATCCTCTGTAAATACAACAATTCTCAACCACCCAGTGACAAAGCAGTATTTCTGCGGATTTACAATGCTAGAAACTTTGGTTTCGATACCCGTGGTAGGCAAAGCGCAGAAAGCCCATTATGTAGCTTTGTGCTTAACTACAAACAAAATGCTTTCGTTCGATTTTGAACATCTCAAATCCTTTGGGAACTTTAAAGAATGTAAGAATCTAGATATAAAAGTTGCTTGTACCTAAATTGAGCTTTATAGTTAAGCCTACCACACAAGAAAAACGTTTCAGTTGAGAGTATGAGGTGTAAACAAAGATGTAGTTAAAGGCTATAACAAACCTTTTATCATCGTGACAAACAGGTAATGATAACACACTTAATGTATGTGCTATATGTCACCAGGTGTAGTTGGAGGCCATAGCAAACCTTTTACCATCGAGATAAACGGGTAATTATAACACACTTATTGTATGTGCTACATGTCATTAGATATAGTTCTTAATATTAATAATACCCCCCTGTGGAAACACCCACAATCATTTTCAAATGTAGTTTTCTCTTACTAACAGAACTTGTAGTCATTTCTATTGATTTGGGCAAATTGCATGCCATCCAAATTATTACATGCCAGAATAGATTGATTCTCTGCAGAATAGGTTATTTCTTTGTACGAGTACTGTAAAACTTATTCTTGCTAGTGTATGTCTGTAGGTTCTTAAATAGAAGGCACACGATCTCGTAACGCTCTTCTAATTGTCCCAGAGAAAAATAAATATAACCATGGTAAACATATTGAGAAAATAAAAAAGTATCAAATTTCAGAAGACAGACGTTCATTAAGAAAATTTTTCGTATAAAAAACGAGTTTCTATTTCATTTCTAGTTTGGGATTTTTTACTCTACAAAAATATCCTCTAATTATACAGATTAATGACCTCAGTGACTTTCAGTTGAGCCTTAAACGCGAATGATGAATTAGTTTCCTGTTAATTGTCCACTTTGCTAATATTTTCACTGTCTGTCTGAGTAAAAAGAGGTTTTTAAATCAACAGTCCTTTATTTATTTTACACCTTTGTATCCTTACAAGCAGTTTCTGTTACCTTCTGTAATACATAGCTGGTAAACATCCTCCTGGCCTGGCATGGCCAAGTGCGACTCGTAATCCGAGGATCGCGGGTTCGAATCACTGTCGCACCAAAAATGGTCGCCCTTTCAGGTGTGAATGGTCAATCCCATTATTCGTTGGTAAAAGAGTACCCCAAGAGTTGGCAGGGGGTGGTGATGACCAGCTGCCTTCCCTCTAGTCTTACACAGCTAAATTAGGAACGGCTAGCTTTGTGCGAAATTCCAAAACAAACAAACAAACATCCTCTTAGTGAATGTTCGCGGACTCATCGCTAAAAACAGGGTTTTGATATCCGTGGTGAGCAAAACATAGATAGCTCACTGTGAAGCTTTGTGCTTATTCTAAACAAACTAGCTAATAAAAATAAAATAGAAATCTTAGGATATTTTTAATGTGTTGAAAAATGTTAATATTTATTTTACTTGTCTTGCAAAACTTTTATTTTTCAATTAAAATTTAATAACAGGAGTTGTACGAGTGAATTCTCTTTCAGCTTTCTCATTATGAACAGAAAATAGTTTTTATAAATTTCGCGCAAAGCTACACGAGGACTATCTGCGCTAGCCGTCCATAATTTAGTAGTACAAGATTAGATGGAAGGCAGCTAGTCATCACCACCCACCGCCAACTCTTGTGCTACTCTTTTACCAACGGATAGTGTAATTAACCGTGACATTATAACGCCCTCACGGCTGAAAGGGGTTAGCATGTTTGGTGTGACGAGGATTCGTACCCGCGACCCTCAAATCAAGAGTCAAGTGACCTAACCATCTGGCTATACCAAGCCCAGGAAATGTTTTATTAAGGTCTTCATAAATGTGGGCCTGGCATGGCCAGGTGGGTTGAGGTGTTCGGCTCCTAATCTGAGAGTCGCGGATTTGAATCCCCGTCGCACCAAATATGCTACCCCTTTCGGCAGTGTAGGCGTTATAATGTGAAGGTCAATTCTACTATTCGTTGGTAAAAAGAGTAGCCCAAAAGTTGGTGGTAGGTGGTGATGACTACCTGTCTTCCCTCTAACACTGCTAAATTAGGGACGGCTAGCGCAGATACCCCTCGTGTAGCTTTGCGCGAAGCTCAAAAGAAACAAACAAACAAAACATAATTTTCAATTTAAAAGATATATAGTTAATGTCTTGACGTGAAACAAAGATGTCAGAGCGCGAGCTTTTAACTCGGAAATGTTTAAAAAAAGAGTGGTAGGAAATTAACGCAGAACATGAACACAGTTAAAAAGTTAAATCAATAGACTTAATGTGTCATGATAAACAGACGAGATCACAAGTATTTCTCCACGTGTTTTAAATTAATTCGTTAAGGATTTAAATCGTAAAAGTGAGAAAATACCATTTTATATTCCTTTTTTGTCTGTCACTCATCTCTATCCAGAATTCCCTTCCTTCCTTATGAAAACTCGTCAGAGGAAATGGTACGTGTGTTTTTTTGTGTATTAAAGCCACATTTAGCTATCTGTTAAGTCCACTGCAAACGAGTTAGGCACGTATTTTCGTGTAAATAGCGTAAAAACATTAATCCAATGCAATATACATCACAGAGATTATTAACAGAAGTCAGCATTTTAACATCTTTCAAGCGCTTTTAAACGCGTGTCCACCGCTGGCACAGAGATAAGTCTACAGATTTACAACGCTAAAATTAGCGGTTCGATTCCCGTTAGCAGCTAGTTCGATGTAGATTTGCTCTAAGAAAGCGCACAAACACACACTTTTAAATGTGATACGTACATTTCAGGCAGCAAACGGCAAACCATAAGACTTCTTGTTTCACAGATACAAACATTTAGAAACACTCACTTGTAAAACATTTGTTACATTTCTTACTAATACACAAACTTAACTGAGCTGAAACGTGGTTGAAAAGAATATTTCATAGCAAAACCATAGAACTTCTTGTTTCACAGATACGAACATTTAGAAACACTAACTAATAAAACAGTTGTTACATTTCTTATTAATACACAAACTTAGCTGAGCTGAAACGTGGTTGAAAGGAATATTTCATAGCAAAACCATAGAACTTCTTGTTTCACAGATACAAACATTTAGAAACACTAACTAGTAAAACAGTTGTTACATTTCTTATTAATACACAAACTTAACTGAGCTGAAACGTGGTTGAAAAGAATATTTCATAGCAAAACCAAAGAACTTCTTGTTTCACAGATACAAACATTTAGAAACACTCATTAGTAAAATAGTTGTTACATTTCTTATTAATACACAAACTTAACTGAGCTGAAACGTGGTTGAAAAGAATATTTCATAGCAAAACCATAGAACTTCTTGTTTCACAGATACAAACATTTAGAAACACTAATTAGTAAAATAGTTGTTACATTTCTTATTAATACACGAACTTAACTGAGCTGAAACGTGGTTGAAAAGAATATTTCATAGCAAAACCATAGAACTTCTTGTTTCACAGATACAAACATTTAGAAACACTCATTAGTAAAATAGTTGTTACATTTCCTATTAATACACAAATTTAACTGAGCTAAAACGTGGTTGAAAGGAATATTTCATAGCAAAACCATAGAACTTCTTGTTTCACAGATACAAACATTTAGAAACACTAACTAGTAAAACAGTTGTTACATTTCTTATTAATACACAAACTTAACTGAGCTGAAACGTGGTTGAAAAGAATATTTCATAGCAAAACCATAGAACTTCTTGTTTCACAGATACAAACATTTAGAAACACTAATTAGTAAAATAGTTGTTACATTTCTTATTAATACACAAACTTAACTGAGCTGAAACGTGGTTGAAAAGAATATTTCATAGCAAAACCATAGAACTTCTTGTTTCACAGATACGAACATTTAGAAACACTCACTAGTAAAACAGTTGTTACATTTCCTATTAATACACAAACTTAACTGAGCTAAAACGTGGTTGAAAGGAATATTTCATTACATGTACAATACTATAGAAAAGAAAGGTAGTTTTTTGTATTACAAGTAAGGAAAAGGAAACAAAATAACATTCGTGTATTTTTAGTGGGTTTATTAATATTGTTATTAAAACTATCCAGTTTGTCAATATTTAAACTGTGCTGTAATTCGACGGTAATGTTCCATAGGAATACCTTCATTTTTACTCAACAAAATTAATTACCATGTTCCGTTACTACTAGAAACTCAGTATGAGAAGGAAGTTGTACTTACTGTCCATCATTTTCGGCGAAAATATTTTTATTTGTGTATGAAAATTATCTTATGGTCGCCCCGTTTTCTTCTTAATGTTCTAAAATAAATATTTTTTTATGAAAGTGAAAGTAGTGTCTATATAAATACATTAGCTATCAGAAAAAACAAGAAAAAGTTTTTAATTAAACTGGTTGTGTTTATTCAACTCACAATACATTATTAACACAATTAAAATGTTGTTCCTAATTTAAAGTTATCCTTAGCTGCATTTTAATTCAATGTGTATAATGTTTATATTATTATCCTTTAGAAAATTTAGTAAATAAAAAGCAACAGACTTGAAAAGTATCTATCCTACTTCGACATATACGAAAAGCACCGTATCTGAACTACGCAATGCACAGCTAGAAATGTCATTGTATTACATTTATAGTCCATTGTAAGGTTTCTCAACTGAGTTTGCGTAGTTCGGTAAAGAGTACAATATTTAATCAACTATAGCCAATCACTGTCTTCAAAAACCACGCGTCCTGAGAATATTCAAAATTTTAGGTTATTCTGTTCCTTTGGATCCGTAATAATGTTTGGATGTTTTCTAGGTCTCATGATAGTCATTATAGTCGAGCCAAACAACTTTTAGCCAATGGAGAGCACGAACGTATTCAGGAGACAAAAACTATTAGAAGAGTCACACATTTCTATTCAAAAATAAACAGAAGTCCCGACCGCTGAAGCCTGCGAGATAGCCTTAGAATTCTATATCCGAGACCCTAACCCATCAACAGACATTCCCAGCAACCAATTAGCAACCGTCATAGAATTCACCACGATCAAGCCAAACTATATACAAGCAAATGGCCTAAGCATGGACAACCCAGTATCACTAGTTCTAGCCAATATTTTTATGACACAAGTTAAAACACAAGCAATTAACACAGCATTACATCCACCACTTTACTGGTACAGATGTGTAAACGACATGATTGCGGCGGGATTCACATCTACATCCCACATTAACTTCACATGTGAACAGGAAGAAAGCAATCAAACATCATTTCTTAACTTCAAAATTACAAGAACCGACACACAATTTAAAACAGAAAGAAATCCACCGAAAAGTCACCCATACTGGACTATACATTCGTTGGGACTCAGCACATAAAACAAAACAAAAACTCAACATACTAAGAAACCAAATGAACACAGCCAAAAAACTATGTTCACAAAGTAAAATTAACGACAAATTAGACAAAATAAAACAACACTTCATCAACATCAATAAGTTTCCTCCACAAACCTTAGAAAACATTATACACACACACACCTAGACAACAAACAAAATCAACTAACAAAAGTAAATATATCTCACGAATAAAAAAATCACGAAACCATATACTGCTGCATACTATATATTCCCGACATCAGCAGACAAATAACAAACATTTGGCAAAAACTAGTAACAAAATATAACATTCCAGTTAAAACCAAATTTATTCAAAAACCAGGCACAAAACTGAGGTCTATACTATGTAAAAACTACACTGACAAACACCACTTCAACATTATTTATAAAACACAATGTGATAATTTCCACGACTTCTATATAGGAGAAACAAGTAGAAAAATGAAAACCAGATTCAAAGAACATAAAAAGTCACCTTAACACGTTTTCGAACACTGCAGATGAAATAACCACAACATAACCATAAGAAACACCCAAATACTAAATAAAGAAACAAACACAAACAAATGCAAAATTAAAGAAACCTTACTTATACAGCAACTCAAGCCCAAAATAAACCAATACAAAAGAACACCTTTATACCTATATTAATAAATATAATCCAACATCTAAGCTCGCCCTCTACATTCCTACACTCAATTACACAACCGCCTCCAAAAATGCGGTCAGCTATCGGTCAGTTACCTCTTTCTTTCTTTGTGAACCTGACGATGGCCGAAGAAAGTAGAAACGTTGTTTGCTCCTCTATATACATATAAAAAGATTTTTAATCCATGCCAGTCGTTTTTACACATATATTTTTCTCTACAAGTGGGTTTTTGTCATAATGACAAAAAATCTTGTGTTGCCTTCCAGACGCTGAAAATATTCATCACAGAGTAGCTTGAATGTTTATTCCAAAACGTTTTATTTATAATAATTGTGTCACAACTATAACTAACTTGTGAATTCTTGTCAAACATCCTTTGTATAAACTAAAATCAATAAATATAACTGATAACTGAAACAGATGAAATAAAGAAACACAAAAGGAGACGTTTTTTTCAAACACGTATCAACATGATTAATGGTTTTTTGCTGATTTTAACTCCTTCATAACTCCAAAGACACGTAAAATCTAATATTTGATTTGATTATCATTTCACTACACAGTGACAATTTTAACATCGTTTCGTTTAAATCCAAAACGGCACAATGTGTTATGAGTGCTGTTCTTACCACAGAGATCTAACTTTGAATTGTAGTGTCTGAAGTCCTCAAGCCTACTGATATGCCTCAATTTTCAGTCTGATTTTTCTATAATAAATCTACTGTCGTATATAAATATACTATGTGTTTTCTGCCTACCTGCATTCAAAAATTAATCTTAATAATTTGTTACTTTGTTCCGTTTTCACATCATGTTGGTCAAGAATGCCATTAAATTCCTTTCACTTTGGTTATCCATTGTTCTGTGTCATTCACCTAAAGTCACACAACCTCAGGTTGTGAAGCTAGAGAGGTATCGTGTCCACTAATGGCAAGGCAAGCTCTCAAGATAACGACCTTTCGTATATTTCATTGGGGATTGACTACTGATTAGTGTAAGTACTAGCTGCTCTCATTAGCTCATACGTTAACGAGCTGAAATAAATAGTGTGATAATTATTCATTCTGAAACAAGGTCTCAGGAAAGTAAGTCTTAAATACGATCTTAAAATCACCAAGTCAGTATATGTTTAACTCTATTTAATATAATGTCGAATCACCTGTTATTAGCAGAGCTATCACTCTGAGTGGAATCAGATTTAACTGTAAGCACAACAGAACGAACAGGTAAGGAGAAGTTGTTACTTACTAGTGATGACGTAGTTACTCGTACATTCTGGTTGTCTTGTACCAACTACACTCCACTGATGTATTTGTATACGAACGCCAGCTGTTGAGCTCACTATGAGAATATTTCTCAAACATCTCACCTTGTCTGTGTTCCATTTTAAATCATGATCATTCCTTATGAAGTTAAAAATGCATATTCATGTATTAAGTGTTACATACTGTTGAAGTTTACACTTTTCTTCAACAAAAATAAAGTTTATTCCAAACAATCACACCTTCCTACATTTCGATAACATGCTATATCACAACGTGATAAAATGGCCGAGCATGGCCTACTGATTAATGTGTTAAAACTGTGAATCTTAAGATCCGTGACTCACGTCCTGTTGGAACAAGACAGAAATTTATTAGCAGAAAAAAAATATTTCTACAAATTTTTCAAATTCATTTCACTTTTTCCCCTCTTGGTCACTGCTTCCATGTAGATTTTTACTTAGAAATTTCCAGCACGCATCCAAAAGTCACAAACATAACATTTATTTTGTGTCTTCCACTTTATTAAATAAGCAGTTGTCTGAAAAAAATACTATAATATTAGTCCAGCTTGCCTTTAAAGTAACATATACGTATATTGCGTGGGTTCGAGGTGGGTTACTATAATTCATGGGATTGAAGGGATGTGAAAAGAGGATCAGATTCTTAACTTTATTTTATCTTGAAAAAAAGAGGAGTCAGAGGGGATCCGATGAAAGTGTTTAAGATTATACAGGGATCTGATAATGTTCATGCATCATATTAGCACGAGAATTGTATAACTAGGGGACACTAATATAGATTTTAGCAAGATAAAAGACGTCTTCAGCTATAACAGTTTTACTTTTTAAATAGTGTAGTTGGTCTATGGAATGGGTTGTCTTCCAATGTTATGGAAGCAGAATATTTGAGTGAGCTTAAAAGAAAGCTCGATAGATATATGTATGATGATGGATGGCAAATAGAAACCTGTTACGAAAGTCATTACATATATATATAGGGCATTTCATTATTTCAGGGTTTAAAACAAGCTTGCTACGTTTCGCCCTTGGTGCCCCAAATTGATAAACTAGAAAAACCTTATCTCTATTTTTATTTCCTATGAATCTGTATTTTATTGTCCACTAGATTCCATATCCACACAAGATTAAAGTAAATACAATGTAAACTATTCTCAGTGAGCGTAACTTTAGATACAATACACATAATGTAAGAACAATAGAGTCAAGTACATGACGTAAGTTGGTAACTCTAAATCATATTATTTGCATGTCACAAGTTGAACCATTGCTGAAGTAAACATCTGAGAAGTGATTGCGTCGCGAATTAAGTTTCGGAGCCATTATTTATGTTATTATTCAGTTATTATCTTATTTTTCAGTATAAAAGAAAACAAATGACAATTTCGGATAATAAGACATAACCTCTAGTCATCAATAAGTAAGTGGTTATCTATTTGTCCTAGTATACTCAGATACATTTAACAATCCATTAGTCATGTAGATTACAATAAAATAGTCACTACCATAAGTCAGTGAGGATGTTACTGTTGGAACGTGTCAGGTCGTAGTTACTACGGTCCCTGCAGTCACTTGTGTGTCTTACACTGCTGTGATTCCATGAAGTTCTTTTATTAAAACAAACAACGAAGAATTCCAAAAGGTGAACAACAGCAGTTAAATACAACTAATGTTCTCAAAGTAGTATCAGTAACTGTGAAACGATGTTGTAAATTTAAACTAACTTCTTTTCTTAATACTTATAGAATATGCCCGACATGGTCATGTGGTTAGGGCACTCGACTTGTAACCTCATGATTATGGATTCGAGTCCCTGTAACGCCAAATATACTCGTTATTTCAATTGGGAAGGCGTTACATTGTGACGATCAATCCCGCTATTCGTTAGTAAAAGAGTAGCCTAAGAGCTAAGATCGATGATGAGTATCTGCCTTCTCTCCAGCCTTGCACTGCTAAATTACGGTCGGCTAGCACAGATAGTTCTGGCGTATCTTTGTGTGAAATTCAGAAAAACAAATAAACAAACTTTATTGCATACATAAGAAGAGATGAATTTGTTTCTGTTTATTTGTTGTTGTTTTTATTGGTAAGAACCTGTTTATTATGTTTCTTGACATTTATGTCTCAATGTTGAGGCCTTAAAAACGAATAATTGTTTTCCTGCGAAAGTTTGTCAAAGTCTGTAATCCATCAGTCTCGAAATGTAAGGAACGAATAATGTGTTTTGCTGTTTTGACTCAATATAAAACTCAAATGCCCGGCATGATCAGATGGTTAAGGCGCTCGACTCGTGATCTGAGGGTCGTGGGTTCAAATCCCCGTCACATCAAACATGCTCGCTCTTTCAACCTTGGGGGCGTTATAATATGACTGTCAATCCCACTATTCGTTGGTAAAAGAGTAGCCGAAGAGTTGGGGGTGGGTGGTGATGACTAGCTGTTTTCCCTCTAGTCTTACACTGCTAAATTAGAGATGGCTAGCTTTGCGCAAAATTCAAAACAAACCAAACCAATGCCAGAACACAAAATTAGCATAAAAACTGTACCAAACTTCCAGAATAAGTTTGTAGCACAAGAAAAGACTGTGAAGTACTGAAAAAAGCACACAAAAGTGTCAAAATTGGTTTCCTAGCAACCATACAATATTTTGTTACAAAAATGTCGTTGATTTTTTACAGTCGATTAACTAATGTATACAATATTGTGTATTTTACACAAAATAGTTAAAAGTTATTATAAAAATCAATTTTCTAAAAGACAATAATAGACTATAAATAATTACTTGAGAAAAAAAAAGCGTATAAGAAAACACAAGGAAAACATTTAGTAACACTTGCCGTTTTAACGCCTTCTTGTACATGTAGATATTTAAATGTTATGGTACAAACTAAAGAATATATCACAAGAAACCGAAAATAAAAAACAATTTTATTTAAGTTTTAAAATACAGCAATGATTATTATATAAAAAACTATCCAACCAGCGTAATTTTGAGGTCTGGTAAGCAATACCAAGTTAGTTTGATCCCCTTCTTAGCAGAAGGAAATCCATATAAGTCTTTCGGGATTGCCACTAGGTGGTAAAACCGCTGCATAAAGACAGTTATTATTCTTCAGACAATTTGAAATACAATTGACTGTCTGTGGGCTTACGATTAAGTGTTATCCTAACTTCCCTTGTAATGGAGACAATGAAAGTAAAACACTACAAAGACATCGTAGGCAAGCATTGAACATGGGTGAAATATATGTACGATGTTCCAGCCATCAAGCCAAGAAGACAAAACGTACAAACACCATTAGCGAGGCTTAATGGGATAGTAGAAGACATACAGTTCACAGCATAAAAGTAGAATGATGGGAAGATAAGATTCCTTGTATTTTGATTACGAGAGGTGACGAGAGACGTAGATTATCTGTGTATAGAAATAAACCAACAGAGGTGATTTTATACACTTGTGCACTTCTTTCCAATACATAACAAAAAAGTCGAGACAGGTGTAATATTGGGCTTTTTTTTCTTGGGACATTACCGATATGCAGTCCAGAATTTTTAGATTAAGAAAATTAGCACATAATGGAAGCTTTCAGAGAGCTGCAATGCTCGACAGACATGATCATAAAGCTAGAGTAAAAGTCGAGGATCATTATAGGAAGAAACAGCGACAGCAAACGAGATGAAAGAAACAATAAGATCATAATGGTTCTTTGTGTCCGGATGCAAATCCCATCAATAGACTATTGCAACCACAGAGGTCATAACGAAAACTGGAAGAAAACTAGGAGAGATAGTAAAGGACAGAAGACACAAACACAAAACATACAGAAGTGTAATATACTGCATTCCATGTGCGTGTGATGAAGTAAAGTTCGCATAGATGAAACTGGCAGGGTCCTGACATCAAGACTAAATGAACACAAAGCTGATGTCAGCACATCTAGAGGAGGTTACGAGTCTATCTAAATGGAAGGAAACTAAAAACTTCAGCAAAGAAATGAAAAACAACAAAGAAAAGTAATGGAGGCTGCTTACATTTTACTCGAAAATAACTTAATCACCACAGCCGGATTCTACAAGTTGGCGGAAGCAGCTGTAAGCCAAATGAAACGAGAACAAAGCGATGATTGGTTAGGTAGTTGTCGAGCGACTGCGATAGTACACCAATCAAGGTATGATAAACGACCAGAAACGTAATCCGGGATATTTGTATAAATACCCTTGTAAGACACCACGCTGCTATAATCTTGTAGTCGAAACGTTGAGAACAGAGTATCAGATATAGTATTCATAATATCAAAATTACCTTATTATCCAACGAGAAACGCATTGGATTTTCAACACTGTTATGATCTCTTTATATACAGTTTCAACAGATATACCAGTGATTTCACTCGTAAGCGTAAACTGGGTTTGTTTGGCCACAAAAGTTTTATCTCTACACATCAGGCTCAAAAAACTAAAAAAAAAAAAAGATAAATTAATGCTTGACTGTTTTCAACCATATGCATCATATGGCGCTGTGATTAACAAGTCTCCCTGTGTGCTTCCGAACTAAGAAGTTAAGGCACAGTTCAAATACTTTTATGAGATCTATAGTTAAGGCCCAATCACATTACAAAACATGTTCTGACGTGTGCGATAAATGATTGGCTTAGACCAATCTGCAAATATTATATTATCTTTGGTTTATACATACTTGAAATAAAAGGATTGGGAGCTCTTAAAATGCTGCACTACAGTCAAATTGAATGAGATTTATTCTTTATATGAAATATTGATAGTAAGTGTTCCCAAAGAAAAGCGCCACTTCACGAGTTTCAAACAAACTAAAGACATTTATTAACATAAAATAAAATTACTTTAAATCGTGAAAAATGAACCTGGTTTATGAAAACGTGTAGTTTATTCCTAATACACAAAGATATCGTGCAGTGAAACATGGCTGGTATTAGTCATTGTCTTTAAAAAATTAATGTTGTTACATTATAGCCAATAACAACTACAAATTAGGCGTAAAAAACCAGTCGTCGAAGATTTATTGTTTGAACTCAATGTTATACATTACACTTTCTAGTGGAAAAATTCCTCTAATTCAAGCTTCACAAAAAACATTACACAGTTCAATAGTGTTAAATATGTGATTCGATTTCATGACCTTGGTACGTGTCCAGTATAAATATCGAGTTTGTTTGTAATTAAGCACAAGGCTACACAATGGGTTATTTGCACTCTGCCCACCACGAGTATCGATTGTTTGTTTGCTTGTTTTGTTTTTATAATTTCGCACAAAGCTACTCGAGGGCTATCTGCTAATTTAGCAATGTAAGACTAGAGGGAAGGCAGCTAGTCATCACCACCCACCGCCAACTCTTGGGCTACTCTTTTTCTTACCAACGAATAGTGGGATTGACCGTCACATTATAACGCCCCCACGGCTGAAAGGGCAAGCATGTTTTGGTGCGACGGGAACGCGAACCTGCGACCCTCGGATTACGAGTCGCACGCCTAAACGCGCTTGGTTATGTCGGGCCCCACGAGTAGCGATACCTCGTTTTTATTATTGTAAGTCCACAGACATACCACTGTACCACTCGTGGAGGGGAAGCCAATGTAGATATGAAGTTGACTTTTGATGTCTGTTCCCAAATAGTGTGAACAATATGCGATGATAACAGTGGGCTTACAACGTTAGAATCCTGGTTTAAATACCCGTGGTGGGCAGAGCACAGACAGTCCATTGTGTAGCTTTGTACTTAATTTTAAACAAACAAACAAACTGGTGTTATTGCTCCTAATTTCAAACAGGAAATCTGTTTAAAGACACACGTAAAGGATAAAGAAATATTCGACAACTCCTAATAAAGAAAGTGGTTACTGCTAGTTCTAGTAAAATTGAAATTGATTTTCTACTAATTCGCTGAACGATACACAGAGGGCGTTAGGTTAGTGTTGAGATTTAACATTTAATGTTTTGAAATCGAGTTTTCTGTTTGCTGCTGTTGGGTAGTATGAAGCAGGTATGAAAGGTTTAATGATTTTTTTTGTATCGATTTGATTTGTTTTGAATTTTGGACAAAGCTACTAGAGGGCTATCTGAACTAACCGTTCTTAATTTAACAATGTATGACTAGAAGGAAGGCAGCTAGTCATCACCACCCACCGCCAACTCTTGTGCTCCTTTCTTTACCAATGAAGATTGGGAGTAATCGTCACATTATAACGCCCATACTGCTGAAAGATCGAGCATGTTTGGTGTGACAGGGATTCGAACTCGCGACCGTAGGATTACGAGTCAAGTGCCTGAACACCAGTCCATGCCAGGCCTACTTTTTTATCGGAAGAATTAAAGGGTGGAGCCAACCAATGACAGTTGAGTTTATGTCCCACCTTTTGTTGTCGTTTACAACGAACCAATAAAGCTAGACCTTAGAATATTACTTTTACAATGATATGATGTTTCCATATATCATTTAGTAAATGTGCATATTTGGAAGAATATGCTTTAACAATGCCAGTTTTTTACTTTGATTGTTTTCCTTAACGTCCGCCATGAGAATATGACAATGATTTACCACGAATTGTCTTTATTTATGCATTCTTGTGTACTTCTCAACATGGAGTTCATAGTATTGTGGTTAATTTAAAACGTTTTTGTTGTATTTTTTTCCTTAACAGTTCAAAACAGTAGTATGTGTGCAGAATTGTTATGTCCAGTGCTCTGGTTCGTTGGTCCGACACAAATGGATTTCATTGAATTTCCTAATATTGACTGATCTAAAAAAAACAATCCTGGTAAACTTAGAAAAAAAGTAAATAATGTCTTTATATCGAAATATAATAAATACAAGTATTTCTGTCTTCCGATAATATTACTTTTAGGGAATAAACGTTTCTTTGAGAAATAGAAATGTTTGGCTTGGGTCTTGCGTCTAAAGAAAGATTTTTGAAAGGTAATTCTAGCCTCGAGTCCAAGTAATGTTGCGCTGCAGCTAATGTTATCTTCCTTCTTTGAACCACATAAGTAGCCTTCTTACACAAAATGCGACTTCTAGTTGATTCACAGAAGTTTCTAAGATCCTTCCAAAAGGGCTGAGTTTTATATTTTTGTCCTCGGCACCAACTAACAGTATTAGATGCACAACCAGTTATTCGTTTAATTAGATTTCACAGGCCTGGCATGGCCAAGAGCGTTAAGGCGTGCGACTCGTAATCTGAGGGTTGCGAGTTCGCATCCCCGTCGCGCCAAACATGCTCACCCTTTCATAATGTGACTGTCAATCCCACTATTCGTTGGTAAAAAGAGTAGCCCAAGAGTTGGCGGTAGGTGATGATGACTCGCTGCCTTCCCTCTAGTCTTACACTACTAAATTAGAGACGGCTAGCACAGATAGCCCTCGAGTAGCTTTGTGAGAAATTAAAAAAAACAACAATAGATTTCATATTAAGAAAGGCCGACTCGCTGAGAATTTTTAAAACATCTCAGTTTACCTAAAATCAACAATTCAGAGGAAATCGAAAGAGGGTCATATGATTATGGAAAAACCTTGTTCAGCTGCTCAGAAAATTTGTTTGTTCGTTGCATTACTTGTGCTTCTTGATTAATTTGCCTCGTTGTTTATGGCTGAATATTTTATTCAAATTGAGAAATATGTGAGGTGTTTTTTTTCGTATAATGAAGGAAATTGGAATTTATGATAATTATGAAACACATGGAATGAAAAAAAATGTAATATCGACTTTCAAGAAACTCAGCAATTCGAATGTCTCCGGAAGATAAACTTTATTAAAGGATGGCTTAGGACGTTTAGTAGATTCGCTGAATGTTCGTAAATTTTACATCGTCTCTCATTTTAGTGAGCTTATAATTTTACATTTTATATTCTCGTAAAAACATGCTTTGTACAGGTAACGTTATGTTTGTTTGTTTTTTGTACAGGTAACGTTATGTTTGTTTGTTTTTGGTACAGGTAACGTTGTGTTTCTTTGTTTTTTGTACAGATTACGTTTTGTTTGTTTTTTTGGAAACAGGAAACGTTATGTTTCTTTGCTTTTGTACAGGTAACGTGATGTTTGTTTGTTTTTTGAATTTCGCACAAAGCTACTCGAGGGTTATCTGTGCTAGCCGTCCATAATTTAGCAGGGTAAGACTAGAGAGAAGGCAGCTAGTCATCGCCACCCACCACCAACTCTTGGGCTATTCTTTTACCAACGAATAGTGGAATTGACCGTAACATTATAACATTCCACCGCTGAAAGGGCGAGCATGTTTGGTGCAACGGGGAAGCAAACTCGCGACTGTCGTTAAATGTTAAGAACACTGAGTTATCTGAACTTGGCCAACAAAGGTTATAGAAACCCAGTTTATAGCGTTTTAAGTCCTCAGACATACCATTATGTTGTGAGGAGGGGTTGGACAGACTGAATGAGAGTTATACTCACCGAAGCATGTGAGACATTCTAAGAAAATAAATGTGCTCTTTGTTTCTTGTTAACACCAAGCTACACAATGATTTGATTGTATGTGTTGTACTCACCACGCCCATCTGATCCCGAGTTTTAGCGTTATAAGCCTTCAGACGTTACGCTGAGCCACCAAAAGGAAAGTATGGGACAGGGTAAACACTTTTGATTATTTTCAATTATATCTTTTACAGAAGTAAAACCAGTGAGATTGCAACAACAACTCGTGTGTCTGTCCGTTTGAGATTCATTATAAAGATATAAACATGTTTATAAAACTATAAAGAAAAGAAAATCAACAGCCCACGCTAAACTTTTTGTTTCGTTACAAAAACTCCCTAAAAGTTGAGATATGAATAGAATAGTTGTTAACGAAGATTGAGGGCTTGCAGTGTAATATTATAAAACACGCACTGCAGTTGTGGGCGAGTTATAAAAGTAAGAGTCAATCTCACTGTTACATTAAGAGTATTCAATTTAGGCACTTCCGGCTGACTGTTTCTCTCTCGTGAGACGACCCCACTAGTATGTCTCCGGATTTACAACGCTAAAATCAGGGGTTCGATTCCCCTCGGTGGGCTGAACAGATAGTCCGATGTGGCTTTGCTATAAGAAAATCACACCCTCGTGAGTAGTTTAGAATTAAGGAAGGATATACTAGAAACTTAAGCGTCTCTGACCCGATAATTTAGTGTACGTGGGCATAACATGTCGTCCAGGCTGTAAACGCCAAATACAGTTAATTTTCTTAAAACTTATCGACTATTTTTACCGTAGAAAATAAACACCTCTTCATAAAAATTAACTCTAATAGCAATATATTAGAAGACCAAAAGTGTTAAGTTTTATTGATATTAAAGGTAAGAAATATGCACAAAAGTATTTCAATATGAGTTCACAAATTATAGAGAATCATAAATAAACCAAAGCAGAAATTATTTTGTTTTGATCAGTGCCACTTAAACCGTTATGTTTCTATGTACAAATCATTTTTAAAGTTACATATATTTTTCTCTCTTTTCAAATACAGTGTATTTAACGTATACTACATTTTAAGTAATACAGTTTGAAACTAAATACCGTCATTGTTGTATAAAAATAATATATATTGTTTGTTTTCAATTTTGCGCAAAGCTACACGAGGTCTATCTGCACTAGCCGTCCCTAATTTTGCAGTGTAAAACTAGAACGAGACAACTACTCATCACCACCCACTGCCAATTCTTGTCTGCTCTTTTATCAACGGGTAGTGGGATTGATCGTAACATTCTAAAGCCCCCACGCCTGAAAGGGCTGGCATGTTTGGTGTGATAGGGATTCGAATCCGCGACTTTCAGACTACGCGTCGAGTGTCTTAACCACCTGACCATATCTGGCCAATACGGATTGTAGCGCATGTGTTCTTTTGCTGTATCTGAAAACACAGGTCTGCGTTCTACACGTTCTTATGAACTTCCATAACGCTGAATCCGAAAATCATATCAATTTTTCTCCATCACATACAGATTTTTCACTAAACGTCATGTGTATCTTTATGTAATCGAGTCATTTTTACTGAAACTGGGTGACATTTTGCTGTGTTTAAAAATGTTCACAACCGTCGGGTATGGATTTCTGTAAACCAATCGTGATGTGAGAATCTTATCGATTATTCTAGAACCCAAACATAATAATAAAAGTGTGCATTGCGGTTAAACGAGATAATAATATGATCTATGAAAGCGGTTTTTCTTATTCCAGATTTAGGAAATATTCTTACGTGATAGAAAAAAGAAATATTAGTTTCGAAATCTGCACAGGTGAATTATGGGAAAACGGTTATTAAAATCAAAACAATTTTATGAAGTTTTAATTCGCAAGCATGTGAAACTGGTTCATAATATTACGGTGTTTTGCGCAAGCCCGGCATAACCAGGTGGTTAAGGAACTCGAAGCGTAAAGGAGAGTCACAGGTTCGAAACCCCGTTGCACCAAACATGCTCGCCCTTTCAGCGGTGGAATGTTATAATGTGACGGTCAATTCCACGAAACTTGATCAGACAACAAAAACAAGAAAACTGGGATAACTTCTGTTCCGAACTAAATCACAAATCTGATCCTAAACAATTCTGGACACACTTGAAAAGATTTACAAATACAGGAACAACAAACACAGTTTATCCACCACTGGAACTGGATGGAGAAACAGCATACACTAACACAGAAAAAGCCGAGTTATTTAAAAAACACCTGGTGAACACGTTCAAGACACCACAGATGAACAGGTATTTTTATAATACAGTCACAAACTTTATTGATCAAAACAGAAGCATTTTTACACCTGTATTTCCAGTCAACACAATTACACACCAAGAAAAAGCAAAAGACTGGAGCACTCAACAATTGATAAAACATATCACTGTAACAGAAGTCGTAACAGCTATTAAGAACACTAAAAACAAAGCCCCTGGAGAAGATGGTATTCAAGCTATCCTCCTAAAACAAGGCACTCAGAGATTATATGAACACCTAACAGCGTTATTTAATCTCTCACTATCAGCTGGATATATCCCCGTTTCTTGGAAGGAAGGAACAATATTAATGTTCCAGAAAGAAGGAAAGCCAGCGAATAAACCAAACAACTACCGCCCAATTAGCTTAACCAGTTGTATTGGCAAAGTATTAGAGAGGTTAATTAGTAATTAGTCTGTCAGTTTACTTAGAAGAAAATTCAAAATTACCAGAAATACAAAACGGATTTCAAAAATTTCGTCAAACAACAGACCACCTGATTCGACTAACAGAATCAATTACCGACAGCTTCAATAAAAATGAATGCACTGTAGCTTGCTTTCTCGACATTGAGAAAGCATTTGACACAGTGTGGCATAACGGTCTACGACATAGACTAATGGAAATGAAATTACACCAGGAAACTATTCGCTGGCTCTCCAACTTCCTGGATAACAGAATATGTAAAGTTAATGTAAATGGGGCCCACTTAGGGCCCTTTTCACACGAAGCAGGAGTTCCGGAGGGAGGGGTGGTTAGCCCTATACTATTTATCATGTACGTGAGCAATATGCCTCTGTCGGACCTAAATTTAGGTTATGCATCACAGTTCGCTGACGATGTAGCAGTCTGGAAAAGTGCCCCCACTCTATCGATAGCAGCAACGAACCTACAGCCAGTCCTAAATAGCATTGAAGAATACTGCCAGAAATACCGAATCAAAATCAATATTCCAAAAACCCAAGTCATACTATTCAGCAGATTGAATAAGCTGAAAAAAGATCCACCAAAACTATATATGAATGGATCACTTTTACTGACTGCTACATCTGCTAAATTTCTAGGTCTAACCTATGACTCAAAATTAACGTGGATACCACACATTAAAAATGTACTGACACGAATCTGGAAAAGAGCAAATTATGTAAGAAGTCTTTCAGGTAAAAACCAAGGAACATCACCAGCAAACATACTTAAAATCTACAAAACGTACATTGGACCAACAATAGAATACGCATCACCTGCATGGATTAACGTAGCACCTACACATACAGAAACTTCAACGTATACAAAATTCAGTACTAACTTCAGCATATAAAGTACCACGTAGCACCTCAACCACATTCATGCACAAGTATGCAAACATAGACACAATATCTGAAAGACTCTTGCATAACACTCTGAAATACTTCAATAAGAATTGGCATAAAAATGAATTAATGTGTGATCTCGACAAATATCACGTACATGATGAAAATAGTCCTAAATATCTCTCCCCTTTTAACTTATATTTAAGTAATGTAACTCAAGCTGGCCACTATGCAGTAGACACTTGGTCTTTGATTATTTATTATTCAATTATTGAATAATAATTATTAATATACTTATTTTTATTTGTGTGTGCGTGCGTGCTACTACACGTAGTAGTAGTAGCATTCTTTCTTTAAAACAAGAGAGAATTTAAAAAAAAATTCTTGTTTCGTCATGCATGGTCTGAGCCCTGAAATGGGCCTGAGCATCAAGTTATACTTTTACTCTGGCCCAAAGCTATAAAAAAAATAATAAGAAGAAGAAGAATATTAAATAAATAATAATAATAATAATAAAATCAAAAAAAAATTTGTTTTGATGCTATGAATATTCAGGAAGAAGGAAGAGGTCAAATGTACCTGACCCTCCTGGGTATTTAGCAACAATACTCAAATACCGACACATCGGAACGGAAACCATAATGTGGTGAACAGAAAATTCGCACTTCGTAATGTGCTGCCACCTACATATCTAACACCGCAATATACGATCAGTACACCAGGTATGTTCAAGCTTTTTACACCAGGGATACGAAGACGAACAACTTCGATTAACTAAAATACCTACTGGTAGTAAGTATGTCTAAAAATACAGGTATAATTATATATGTCTATTCGTAAGTTATATTTCTAAACTATTGGATGTTCCCCAGTGAGCTAACGGAGATCTTGAGGTATAAGGCGAGAAAAATCGATGTTTGAGCCCTACAGCAAACAATGCAGAAAACTTCTGGTGTAGCTTTGCGTTAAAACAAAGAAAATAAACTATTCCATAACTTTAAAGCATTGAGTCATAAAACTTGAAGAATACCGAAAATATATTCCTACAGTAAAACCAGACAGCGAAAAGATTAAAAACAAACTAAGTCTTTTCAGGTTGTCGTTTGTTTGTTTTTTCAAATATTCAGACAGAAACAAAAACACAGATCAGATAAATCTGTTATGTCTTCTCAATTTTTATGACTATTTTTTGAGCCTGGTCTGAGAACATCTGCTCTTGATTGATTTCACAAGTGAATTCTTTTTATCTTTGTATAAAAATCTATCTACGAATGATCTTTTCTGAAGAAGATAATGTTAATTGTTTATCGATTTGTTTTGTTGAACCTTGAACAAAGAGGACATCTAATCAACACTGTCCATAACTAAGGGGAAATAAGAGTCAGCAATAATTATATAGGAAAACTGGTAGTTAATTACAATCATATAGAAAAAAGTGTAAGTTAGTTTTATTAAATAGTGGGATTCACCATTTTATTACAATGCCTAACGTCAGAGATGTCACATGTTTGGTGATTGGATTCGAACATTAACCCATGCATTCATATTCTTGTACTGCTGACCATTAGGTGGCTAGGCCCGTGTAATGTCAATGAGAAACCGCCATTCTTTTGAATTTCGTGCAAAGCTACACGAAAGTTATCTGCGCTAGCTATCCCTAATTTAGCAGTGTAAGACTATATGAAAAGCAGCTAGTCATCACCACCCTCCGCCAGCTCTTGGGTTACACTTTTATCAGTGAATAGTGGTATTGACCGTCACATTATAACGCCCCCACGGCTGAAAAGTCACGCATGTTTGGTGTGACGGGGATTCGAACCTGCAATCATCGGATTACGAGCCCAGCACTTTAACCAACAGGCCATGCCGGGCCTAAAAAAATAGGAACCTTACAACTAGCAATTGCATTATGTTATGCTGCCATCTATTGATAAGTTTATTAGTTAAGAAACTACAGTACATATTTTAGCTTGACATGCAGAGTTATTATAAAGTGCAGTACTTCTCATCAATTTGCATTTCGAAATGAAATAAGCTACAAACTTTCCAAGTATAAGATTGAAAAAACTTCATAGATTCCTTTGTATCTAATGATAAAAACACAACTGTTTTATTGACTGCGGAAACAAATTCAAGAAATTATTCTGGAGATATACCATACCTTTCTGTTACCTCATGTTAAAAAATACTCATACAAGAAAAACAGTAAATATTAAAACAAAATGTGGCTTAGCTATATCAAATATATTAAACCAACATAACAAACAGAAAAAAAACTGTGTTGTGACCATTTAAAGAAAAGCTATGGTGCCAGCAACAATCGCATCAGAAAACAAATTAGCAAGGATCACAGAAGAGATACCATAGTGTTTCTACCATAATAAACAAGAATTGAAGAGTCGGGTACAATCGTATAAAAATTGGGAATTAGCTACAATCATTTAGAAAAACTAATTTAGTGTACTTACTATACTGAAGAAAGGGTTACCATTATAAAAGTAATGCATAATACGTGTCACTTCTGAAACGAAATAATTGATAGTTATAACCATGAAGTAAACAAGAAGAAAAAAGTCAACAAAGTTCCATTTAGGACAGAATCATGAGAAACATTAAAGTTACAAACACCACCACGAGTGTTCATTACTACATCACAAGAAAATATATGTAGTGCTATTATTTTCTGGACGTATACTGCACCAACATATAAAATTAAAATTTCAACGGCATAACATAAGAAAAGGTGAGCTAGAAAATAAGAAAATGAAAATACATAACGTAAATTTGATATAGCACCCAATTACTTTGTACATTAAATCAGGGCGTCAGTTATGGATTAATGCTTTACGTGTTGGGCTGTTAGTTGAAAGACCTGGAAGAACAAGACATGACGCCACATAACAAACAACACAGTTTCGATTTGTTATTTGTTCGAACAAATTAGACAAAGCCCTGATGGCGAAGAATACTACTGGTTTGTTGTTCAAAATTTGGAAACTGCTATGTCTGAATCCCATGGGGTCTTTTGCATAGCCATTTACTCCATATGCGCATAAGGTAGTGTTCGAGTCGAAAATTCCAAATCCTGTGCAATATTCATGGAAAACTTTTGGTAATATTTTTATTTGGAGAGCATACTAATTTTGGATTGAATCGTGGAAACAGAGTAAAAATGGAGTCCCATATATAGAAATGCTCAATAGATGGCATTACACGTTGTATGTTATTTTGGTTATATATATTGTTTTACTAGCAAGTACAGAAAGAACCATTGTTTTCTGGTAAATAATATTCAATGAAATAATAGGCAATATATATTTCAAACTCTATGCGAATATATTTAAAATACAAAAGAAAAGTTAATAAATGTGTCAGTTTTTGAAGTTTTCAATGTTGACTGCAGGATGGAAACCATTTTGAAAGAAGATGGCATACAACTTCAGAGAGAAATGTTTTGAATATGGTTTACTTCAATGGACTTCAACTATTGATTGAATTAAAATAATAAAAAATAATAACAGACTAAAAATAGATTAAGAGATTAGCATGCATGACTGTGAGAACAATTACGTCTGCAAATAATTATGGTGATCATGATTTGAACCATAGAATTACAACTCTAGATCATTTAAAAATTTCCAAGAACTGAATTTTCATATTATCCAAAGATCTAAATTCTGTTAGATCTGTTCTCAGCTTGTTATGTATTCTAATATATCTCGGATAAGTCTCCGATTTGATATGTTACGCATTACGATTTCAAGTGGCCGACAATTTTATTTTTATTTAGAAGCTAATTGAATTTCAATATGTATCTAATTTATGATATTAACCAACAAGATTGATACACACAATTTTCTTTCTTAACACAAAAATATTTTAATTTTTAACAAATATTGCTGATTCTTACATTAGAGAATCTTCTACAAATGTAGAGAATAAGCTAGATTTTCCCTATGCACATTTAACAGTATAAGTAACACACATTTCTAAATATATAACTGAAACAAACACCAGTATTGAAATAAATATACATTAGTAAATCCATTACATCTCCCTCCTTAGAGAATTAAAAATTAAATATTATAATACATTATCAAAGAATTATAAAACTTCAAAAAAAAAGTATGACAGCATAAGTGTCTTCCCAGGTGTAGCTGTAAATTACATTATCATCAACGTAAAATCCAACATCTGACAGTTTGTTGAAAGACTGATTCATCATTCAGTAAAAGGTTGCCTTAGAATTATTCATCTCAAATGACATTTCATTGTACTGGTATAATCCATCAGGAGTAACAAAAGTAGAGATTTTTTTGCCCTGCCAGTTAGAAGGACAGCCCAGTATCACTTCAGCAGATCACATTTTGTGATATATACAATACTCTACTCTTAAAATTGGATAAGAATCTGTCTTTTTCAAAACATTTACTTTGCAAAACTCTTTACAGTATCTTACCAAACCATCAAATTCAGGAACTAGCACACAAGATGAAGACCAATCACTCTTACTAGGTTCGATAACGCTGTTTTCCAGGATATAAGATTTGTAATGGATTTTATCAGCTTTAATTACACCCTTGTGCAAATTAATTGAAACAAGACGGAAAATTACGATTTTTTTTCAGTTTTGTGCGTTTTATTTCTTAGAATCCAAAAATTACTCACAAATTAATACATGATATGACCGCCTTTATTTTTCAGAAGATCATTAATCCGCTTTGGCATCGAGTCCACAAATTGACTGCAATCTTTACTAATTTTTGGATCGCGGTACCACACCTAAATTATGGCCTCAATCAACTTATCTTTTTTCCCCGAAGTCTTTCTTTACAAATCGCCCAGAGATTTTCAATAGGATTTAAGTCCGGAGAGTTTCCAGGCTAGTTCAGCACCTTTATTTTCGTTGCAGTCATAAATTTCTTCATAAGTTTTGATGTGTGGCACGGAGCCAGATCTTGCTGAAAATGCCAGATCATTCTGGAAATCTCTTTTACAATTCTGGAACGACTCTTCTCTGCAAAACTTCGACGTGCTGTGGCCCTCGCATCATACATTCTACGATATGTAACCCTTAACGCCATAGTAGCTAGAAAAGCCCCAAAACATCATCTTCAAGGAATGTTTTACGAACTGACTGATGTGAGATTCTCGAAGTTTCTCACCTGGAGATCTACGAACATGCAGACTTCTTTGACCCTATACGAAGAAATGAGTCTCGTCACTAAATAACACCTTCTTTCATCGCTCTTGCATCCAGTTCTTGTATTTCAGACCCCATTGATACCGTTTTTTCTTCATTGAGTTGGTAAGAAGTTGTTTTTTGACTGGTCCCCTTGACCTTCTAACGCAATTTTGAATGACGAAATATTCCCCGAAATTTCGTCATATATCCAAAAATAGATCAACCGTACTGCAAAACACAGCTAATAACGCCGTCTATGTGAAAAAAATAACTACTAAAGGAAATCAGCGGGTTCTGCGAGCCTACACCAGCCGCCATGCTGAAAATATTGCAAAATGACCGTTTGTTTCAATTAACTTGGACAAGGGTGCAGGCTCACAGGACAGGAATGTTGTTTTACAGGAGATGTATCACCTGTATGTACATCTTAAACCTAATCAAGGTACGTCTGGGTCATATTCAATCAATAAAATAGCAAGTTTCTTTTTCTCTTTAGGAGGCTAGTGTTTTGCATAAAGATTAGCCAAGATGTCATAATTACTCATCTTGATGTTGCATTCACGTCCAATATTTTCAAATTTACTGTCACCAGTATCAGGAGAACGTTTAAGTACTTAAATGTTTCCATATGCATCTCGAATGTGATAGGATTTCAACATATTGATAGCACACAGCTGGATAGACTTCTGGATGTTTTTACAACGTAGTCTGTCTCATTGACCTTCTGAAAAGCCTCATAAAAACCATAGTACCTAACTATTAGTGGATGTTCCATAGTGGGTACAAATATTAAGACCATGTAATAAGGACGGAAACTTATGCTCTTCAGCCTTGAGATTATAAACGTTTTTCATTCTAGCTTTAGAGACTTCAAATTTTCTCGAGCTTATTCACGAGCACCCAACACTCTTGACTCAAACTTGGAAACGTAATCCACTAAGCGCATTTCTTTCGGGTCTTCTTCCAACCATTGTTCTTTCAGCAACTTCAAAGTACCATGCACCGAATGACCAATGACAAACTCGAATGGACTAAACCCTAACGAATCCTGAACTGACTCACAAACAGCAAATAATAATAAATTATCTCCATCCCAGTTCTTTCCATTATCGAGACATTAAATCCGAATCATAGCATCAAGCTAATAAACAAGTTGTTGAAATAAGCCAGACATACAATTTGATCCCTGACAAGACTGAATTTCTTTGGTCGAGCTAACAAAAGTAAATAAATTAATCAAAGTCTTAGAATATTTTCGCTAAAATGTTTTAAAGAGGATAGCTTTAGGAAATTGAGTGGATGTTCACATGACAGTCAACAAATACTGGTTTCCTGGATGGAACTTTCGGTAAAGACCCAATATAATCAATAATCACACGATTGATGGTTCCTTGGTTTTCAAAAGCTGGGATAGGTTTCAAAGGAGCAACACGAATGTTCTGGTTAGGTTTTCTTACCAACTGACAGATATGACAAGTTTTACAAAACTGTGAAACATTTTGCCTAATTTTGGGCCAAAGGACACGAATCATAATTTTGTCCCATGTCTTGTTGACATCTAAATGATCTCCCATTTGGAGTTTATGTGCAACATTCAACATTTAGCAATGACATGCTTTGAAAACAACGATTAGATAAACCACAGCCGAGTCCTCTGAAGCTGGCACATCTGATAGTCTCAATTTCCTCATGGGCACACCATATTTTGAAAAAGTAGCTATGTAGTACTTTCTCCAGTTCGTTCTTAGGGTGTACATGTTTAAATAGTAAAGAAATATGTCGGTTTTTTCTTGCTCGGCTATCAGTGTATTTCTTTCAAATGGAACTTCACCAGTTGAACTAGATCCATCATATTTGTCCAATGACCTGTGAGTAGGACAATTAATCACATGATCCCTGTTGGACCCAAAAATATTGCACTTTTAATACATGTCTATCATTGTTTTTGACTTAATTTCTTAACCTCAGCTCAAGTTACAGCACACAAGAGAAACACGTCTGGATTCGCCTCAATGAGAACATCAGATAAAACAGTGATCTATCTGTTCACTAACCATTTCGGGTTCAGCAATAACTTTTATCCTCAGCCAAATCGTTTCTCAACAATAATGGTACTCTTGAATTAGCAGGATAGGTTTTACTCCAATCACAACTGGTCCTGAAACTAGGTCTAAAGTTAACTGCGTGTTATGAAGAGAAACATTAGCAAAGTCACTTTCAATACCCTGAGTAATAACAGACTAACCAGTGGCAGAACTCGAATCTAAAGGCAGTGTGTCTTCTAACAAGAATCATGTGAAATATGTATTGGTATGTGACTAGCAGGATCAATTGTCACAAACACAGAACCAAGAGACACAAAAGGTCTAAATTCCCCCTTAACTTAAATCAGCCTTTTTATCAGTGGAAAGATCGACAATATCGAGTGATCTGATGAAACTACTTCCATATATGGACACGAACTGTCTCGTTTGCGTTTTTAAACACCAACAAAAGGAAAATAAAATAGACCAGTTTGTTTTACAAAAATGGTGGACAGATCTTGATTGTTTTGATAAAATTTTATCCTGACTGATTTTGAACTAGAGGGGTGTGGCATGATCAGGTGGCAAGGGCGCTAGACTCGCAATCTGAAGGTCGCGGGTTCGAATCTCTGTTACATCAAATATAATCACTCTTTCACCATTGAAGGCTATATTGTGTGACAATGAATCCAATTATTCGTTAGTAAAAGTATTACTCAAAAGTTGGTGGTGGCTGGTGATAACTAGTTGTCTTCTCTATACACTAACAGTGCTAAATTAGGGACAGCTAGTGTAAAGAGCCTTCGTGTCTCTGTACGAAATTCAAAAACAAACAATTGAACTAGAAGAGCTAGATTTTTTAATAAGAATCATACACTTTGGTGGATTGAAGAGATACAGGTTTTTGTTGATGTGGTGGGAATTTCTTTTTATGTGTTAAAGCGTAATTATCAGAAAGAGCACTGCATCATCTAGTATTTCAACCTTCTTTTCTTCTAAGTTTTAAGATCATCATTGCTATAGTGTTTAAATTCCTCAATAAGAGATAACTGTTTTGGTTTGTCAAAACTGCTGCCAATGTGTGTAGAATTACACTATCGACCAAAATAAACTTCTTTTTTATGGGCAATATTCCATATACGTTTGGCTATCTTGCTTGTGATAACCTCTAAGCTTTCGGGGTTACACTTCCAGTTCTAACTCATTTACTTTGACCTCATCATCCGTACAACCTTCTAGAAAGAGTACAGCACAACCTTCTTGTAGATTATCAGTTTAAACACTTTATTATAATAATAATAACCATTTTTCGGTGGGTCTTTTCATGGTGTGGGCAACCTTCTCAAAATGTTGGAAATATTTGTGAATTCTATTTCCATTAAATGGCCGTGGTGTATTATATTGATTAAGTTGTCATTTTGCTTGGATCGATGGACATTGAGTCTAATTTCTATTTCTTTCAGCTTAATTTCTGTCTTATCTTTGATACGATCTCATTCTTTCTCATTTTCCGCCTTGAAACGTTTACTTTCTCATTCAGCTTCAATACGGGATTGCTCTCTCTCTCTTTTTTGCTTTCGATACGAGCTCAATTTTTCTCATCTTTGATACGAGCTTGTTGAAGCTTGTTTCAGACGGATTTTTAATTCAATTTTATCCCTCAACTCTGATTGGCTGGCCAAAATACTGTAATATTCCCCTAATCCTTCCTCAGAAAATAAATCATCATCAATTAATATTTCAGCAATTCGCTTTTTAGCTCATTTTTTCTCATTGACGTTTTTCACTTTGAATTCTAAGCTTTCGGCAATTTTAAGCAATTCACTTTTGTCGTACCCTTTTAGTTGTGCAAGGGAGAGTGATTTAAAAAACCTTGATAATAAGATATGCTCAAATTTTGTTGACACTGATAAAGATAAATATGGATTTATTTTAGAACGAATTTTTGCTCTGATTCAAACCTCAAACATGAACCCTCAGTTTATTTTTATTATACATTATAATTTATTTCGGATGAGTTTCTGATTTATTATGTTATGTATTACAAGTTCAAATAGCAGGAAATTAGAATTAAATTTTTGCTTTAATTGAATACTGATGTGTATCAAATTTATTATATTCACCAACAAGATTAATACACACAATTTTTTTTCTGAACACAAATGTATTCTAATATATAAACAACAATATAATTTATAATTACGGTTATAATAAAGTTATTACAAAAAATAATTAATACGCAAATGTTTTACAATCTTACAAACAATATCGAGTCTGTGTCTGCTGTAGAAAAAACTATTTTATCGACGGTTTGCTATGAGCGAATTAATTTCAAGATGATACAGGTACAGTTTATTTAACGGGTAAGTTTTTCACAGAAATAGCTAGGTAATGTCCTCGTATATATACAAACATCCGAAGGTAACTCCCTGAAGTTAAATGGTTGATAATGTTCGAAATCTATACACGTTCCTGATCAAGTATCTTTACTTTCGAGATTAATAAGGGTTAATCATAATTACAGCTTCGGAGTTTTATAGTGCACCAACTATAGCAAACCAACAATATTTAACTGTCTCTTGGCACGTCAATTTATAAACATTAAAGGTGAGGTTCTCGAAAGCTAATGTGTTAGAAATGTAAAATATACATGAACATTTACACTCGAGAATCTTCTATAGATTTAGAGAGAAAGCGAGAATTTCGCAGCACACATTTAATATGCATTTCTATATATATATTTAACTAAAAATAAACATTAATATTTAAATAAATATACATTAATGTGTGTTTTTCTTATAGCAAAGCCACATCTAGCTATCTGCTGAGCATGCCAAGAACAATCGAGACCCTGATTTTAATGTTGTAAATCTGTAGACCTACCGCTGTGTTATACATTACTAAATCCGTTATAAACTGCATTTCTATTCAGATTTATATAAACCAACCAAAGATATCGCCGTGGACAACAATATTCTTTTCGTTTGGCTCTATCTTTAGTTGTTATAGCCAACAATATCCTTTTCGTTTGGCTTCATCTTTAGGTGCTATGGTCAACAATATTCTTTTCGTTTGGCCCTATCTTTAGTTGCTATGGTCAACAATATTCTTTTTGTTTGGCTCTATCTTTAGTTGCTATGGTCAACAATATTCTTTTCGTTTGGCTGTATCTTTAAATGCTATGAGCAACAATATTGTTGTTGTTTGGTCTCGATTTTTATACAATTATTTGGATCATCAGCTGTTACTCTGTGGGATTTTGAAGCTAATCTTGAACCATCTAGGTGGTACAGACATATCGATGACATTTTAGGAATATGAAATCATGGATTCCCTTTCCTTTTGGAATTCTGTGAATTCCTTAACAATTAACGTCTCGACATCAAAATCATGCTTACACATACCAATCATGAACGGAAGTTTAAACCCCTTCTCAATGTCATGGTTATTATTGAAAACAGCAAACTTGCTGCTACGGTGACATTCTAAACCATTAAGGGAAACCCATTACTCTACGCTGCATCTCACACCATCCACTAATGGAAACGGGATGTCGTTATCGGTCAACTTAAAAGAACTGGAAAGCCTGCAACACCACGAACGGTAAGACCCCAACTAAGATGAAACTTCAAAGTTTCTGTTTCCCGATGGTTAATCCTATAATTACATTACTTAGGCCTTCCACAATTTATCTTGCAAGATTAAAAAAAAGACAGAGACAAACTCCATTACATCAAAACACTTTCTCATGAATTATACCCTTCGTTTTCGTCAGGCATTCTGTTTGTGTGTTTTTGAATTTCACGTGAACCTACACGAGGGCTATCTGCACTAGTCGTCCCTAATTTAGCAGTGTAAGACTAGATGGAAGGCAGCTAGTCATCACCACCCACCGCCAACTCTTGGGCTACTCTTTTACCTACGAATATTGGGTTTGACCGTCACATTATAACGCCCCCACAGCTGAAAGAGCAAGCATATTTGGTGCGGTGGGAATTCGAATCTCCGTCGCACCAAACATACATTTAGAAGACCCGGTTTAAATATCCATATTGTACTAAAACTGGGTAAAATTGAAGGACATACCTATTCGTTAAGCCGTCAATAACAACAATCCATGCAAAATCCTAAAAGTGTTTTTCTAAGACCAACGTATTAGAAAAATCCCGCAAAGTTACGAACACTGTAATGGCACTACACAGTGCTGAGACACAAACGTAGGTGAAGCTAATTGTCCCATGCATGACCGTTTTAAAAAACACATTCACGATACTGCCCATCTTGACAACAAAGAAGTCACCATTGAACATTACATCAACGCACGTGACATAATTGACGAGACACCTTATTGGATCAAAACTTTAATAGATTTGTAAAACTTTATTTGCAGAAAATTCAAAGAATATCTTTTCGACTCAACACGAACTCTCTTTAGTTTGTTTGTTTTTTAATTTTGCGCAAAGCTACTCGAGCGCTATCTGTGCTAGTCGTCCCTAATTTAGTAGTGTAAGACTAGAGGGAAGGCAGCTAGTCATCGCCACCCACCGCCAACTCTTGGGCTACTGTTTTACCAACTAAAATTGGGATTGACAGTAACATTAAAAGGCCCCCACGGCTGGGAGGGCGAGCGTGTCTGGCGCGACTCGGGCGCGAACCCGCAACCATCAGATTACGAAGCGCACGCCTTAACGCGCTATACCATGCCACGCCCTCTCTCTTTAGTTAAAAAATGGAATGCCTGGCCTGTGTAAAGTAATTATTATTTCATGTTAAAGTTATTCTGTTTTAGTTTCTTTGCTTTTACTTTTGTGATAACCGACAATACTTTTAGTACTATTATATTATTGCAGTTTTGAATGTCTTTTTATCACTATACCTTAAAATCAGTTTTGTAACCTGTAGCGTACATAAACCCTTGAAAAATGTGTAAACCAAAACGTTAGGTTGTATTCTCATTTATAACACACGAGAATTTGTCAAAAAGAAACAAAACATTTTTGTTGACAAACACTTATTACGATTACTATCCCAGTGAGTAATGAGAACCATAAACACCTAAGCACATCGATTCGTTTTGGTTATTCTTTGTTTTACTGAGCTACACAAAGCGCTTCCACGTATAAAAAAAAAATTCAGCGTTGTTTAATAATTTATACATCATTGTTAATGTAGCAACAAACTAGTTTAATAATATACATACCACAGTTGTTGTTTTTTAGAATCATTAAATTCGCACGTAACAACTTCACAAAAGTGATTGCTTTTAGTGACTTGCCTAATGGCTACGTCACGGAAGAATCGTTAATAAAATTCCGTGTCACACACAAATTGTTACCACAAAAAATAACTGGTTTACAAAGAAATTGAGGCAAGCACAGAATAGCTGTTTTAACCTAATTTGGGGGTGCTGAATTCAGATTTGAAATCCGTTTTTACTCATCACCTCTAGTTTCTTAGATATGCAGACTGTACATTTTGTACACATACTGTACGTAAAGGCGTATATGCATTCAGGGTTAATTTCTAATATTGTGTGACTTATGTCTTCTTTTTTAGTTATTATGCAATAAATGCAAATAAATCAGATGAAGAAATGCCTCCAAGGGAAGATTCTGCCAGGTCAATCTCTTCCGAAGATATTGACTCTTCTTATTCAGGAACAAGTGGCAACGAGCCACACTGGATCACGCAAAAAGACCTGAATGACCTTGCTCGTGATTTGTATCTGTCAAAACAGCAGTCAGAGCTCTTGGCCAGAAAACCAGAGGTGATAGAGCAAAAATGTTTATAAATTTGAATTCAGCACACCCAAATTAGTAAAAAACACCTTTTCACATTCTTGCCTCAGACAAAAAATATTTTTTTGTAAACCAGTGTAATCGTTCAAATGTGTGTATATGTTATTATTTTGGTGGTTAAGGCGTAAATCTGCAAGGTTAGGAAGATAACAATGGTAACTTGGTGAGATTATCCTATAAACTCGGACCACGGAAATTCATCTGACAAGAATTTAAAGTGTTAGAGTTTTAGGCTTACTAATTTTATTTTTGAGCAGTTAATAACGTCATACACCTTATTAGCACCGAAAATTAGGAAAATAATGGGATGTTTAAAACTGCACATTTGTTGTTTAATTTTTAATTGTCTCGTTTATTCTGTAACAGTTATTTCGATGTTTATCCGTTCCTAGTGGCAAAACAAAAACAGGTGTTATCTTTTAACACTATTTGTTTGATATCAAGTACAATGAACTATCTAGGCTCCGAAAGTCACGGGTATTGAACCTGAATTTTTGTGTAATATACCCCGAAACTAATTAAAGGTAGTTGTTATCCCAAGTCTTTTGTTTGAAGTCAAGCACAAAGTTACGCTTATTTCTAGCAGTGTGAACCAGTGGCTTTCTCTGTTTAATTAGTCATAAGTAATTACACAATATCTAGAAAATAGATTTAATTCTGGTGAATTATTTTCGTGCTCATATCTGTATATGCGCGAACTTAATTGAGAAACCAAAGTCGCTTTAAGAATAAAGTGTTACAGGAAATAGTTAAACGTTTTTAAGTGTTGAAATCACCAGATGGCAGTATAAATGCTATTTGTAAAGTTCAAAAATGAGTTAAAACACAAGTAATGTGTAACGTAATTTGTAATAATGAAGAGATTGGTTAGCATCATACAAATTATTTCTTGATAAAAAGACGAAAGAAACTATGAGAAAAAAACTCAGAAAGTGAGTTCCTCAAGCTACAGTTTTTTTTATTAAAAACTATAAAATTTATTATTTTCTTTAAACTGTCCTTAACTACTTCTTCAAATATTTCTGTCCTCTTCTGGGGCAGCGATAACTTTACAGACTTACGAGGTTTAAATCCGCGGTTCGATTACCCGCTGTCCCAAAGTGGCTTAGCGGTATGTCTGCGAACTTACAACGCTAAAACCGGGTTTCGATACCATTGGTGGGTAGTGCACAGATAATCCATTGAGTAACTTTATGTTTAATTCAAAACAATAACAGCATCGATTACCCGCGGTTGACAGATGCTGATAGCCATTCGTGTTTCTTTGGGAGAAGAAATACAACACCAGTTTTATTTTTCATTAATAATGAAAAACAGTTATTATTTCTTATTCATTTTGAGAAATGCTTTCTTGATTGTAAAATGGGATTTTTAACAGTGTCGTTTAAGGAAGAAGCTTAGTTGTTCTTTTGTAGTATTGAATTTTGTTTATTAAAGTCATATGGGGAACCTTGCTTGGTAATATTGGATTATTTTCGGTTTGTATGAATATTGCGCAAATCTACACGAAGACTGCCTGCGCAAGCCGTCCCTAATTTAGCAGTGTAAGACTAAAGGGAAGGCGCTAGCTATCACAACTCACTCCCAACTCTCGGGTTATTCTTTCACCAACGAATAGTGGAATTGACCATCAAATTACAACACTCCCAGCAGCCGAAAGGTCAAGCATGTTTGGTATTATAGGGATTCGAACCCGCAACCCTAAGATTATGAGTCAAGCGCCCTAGCCACCTGGCTCTACCTATCCTGTAACAGTAGAAACACATTACTAGACCATATTACAGCTAACTTTGTTGTTTATTTATCTTATTTCGCACCATTGAATTTATTTGTTTATTAAAACGTTATTGCGTTATTTAAAAACATCTTAAGAAAGGATTTTGTTTGTTAAAATTTATTATTTTTTTCTTCTAGTTTTTATTGGAACTTTTTAATAATTATCTCTGAATCTGAATTTCATGGATATAATCACCACTCAGTGGCTGTTAAACTTATGAGTACATTGTCTTAATATAACTCACATATAACTGACGAAATTAATATCTTGCACTCACAAAGAATCAGTAAAGAAACAAACGTTTCTCAGATACGGTTGTGTGTTTGTATTTCTCTTAAAGCAAAGCCACATCGGCGATCTGCTGAGTCCGCCAAGAAGAATCGAACCCCTAATTTTAGTGTTGGAAATCTGTACCGCTGGGGGCTCAACGGTAAACTAAGTGATTTATAACGCTAAAATTATGGGTTCGATACGTTTGATGTGCACAGTACACAGAGACTTTGCGTTCAATAGAAATAAACATTTGTATGTAGAGAAAGAGATTCTTAATAGCTTAGAAGTCTGAAAATACCGGTTTGTTTTGGAGCAAAACAAAGCATTTGCCGTTTCTGTCCGCATCTTGTTAACAATGCCACTGTTTCTGTTGTTAACACACAGTCGTGAGCCCCATTCTTCTAGGAAAATGAAGCTAATAATAGTAACACAATTTCCAGTATCCTACCGTAACGATGATGAAACAAAGCAACTGTGTTTTTCAAAGTTTTCGGTTGCTTAATCTCGTGCTCGGTCTTTCCACGCGATGTACATCGAAACTGCTCGTGAATGCGTAGCTGTGTTGTGTGGCCCACAATGATTTCAGGCACAAGACGCTTCACGCTAGTACCGAGTTCCTGATGAAACCGCCGATAAAACTTTTCCCGCATTCTTGAAACAAATAAACTAATTTGCCTCCCACAAAGTTTAACTGTTAAGAAATACCTGATATATTTCTTTCGTTTAATTTTTTCAAGCTTTTTTCTTTCCAGTTGGCCAAAAAAAGTAATTATTTGTGTAGTTTGTACGTTTGAAATTTGTACATGTATTAAAACACACCTGTTATGTTATGTCAACATTCCAAATTCAAAGGAACTGTACCAAGAATTAAAGAAAGTTTCATATACAGAAATAAACATATACATTTATTCTTTTCCGTGGCCCGGCATGGCCAAGCGCGTTAAAGCGTGCGACTCGTAATTTGAGGGTCGCGGGTTCGCATCCCCGTCGCGCCTAACATGCTCGCCCTTTCAGCCGTGGTGGCGTAATAATGTGACGGTCAATCCCACTATTCGTTGGTAAAAGAGTAGCCCAAGAGTTGGCGGTGGGTGGTGATGACTAGCTGCCTTCCCTCTAGTCTTATACTGTTTAAGTAGAGTCGGCTAGCACAGATAGCCCTCGAGTAGCTTTGCGCGAAATTCAAAACAAACAAACATTTTTCCGTATATTATCGAATTTTCAGATATTTTTATTTCACGAACTGTCTATAATGGTCTTAATATACTGTTTTTAAGTACTTTGTAGACTTATCTACATGTATATGTACGTTGTTATCAAGCGCAAACTACATAATGGAATCTAACCCCGGATTTTAGCATTATGGGTTCATAAACTCAAGCTGGAGACTAACTATATGTACAAGCATAGTTGGCTAAGTGATTTCAAGATAATTATAAACACGCAAAATTATTGTGTTTAATAAAAAGTGACTGCGTGGAAAGTTTTTTCTTCTATCTAAATTTATTACATGAATATTTCACAGACAAAACTCATCATTATTTTATAGACTTGGAACACAAAAGTTTTTGTGTTGATTTTGTATTTGTCACGATTACTATTTTATAGATTATGCTGTATCTTTCAAAATCTGAAACATCAGAATATATTTTTTTTATTTTCGTCTAAGTTAGTCAAGATTTGTTTGTTTTTGAATTTCACACAAAGCTACTCGAGGGCTATCTGTGCTAGCCGTCCCTAATTTAGCAGTGTAAGACTAGAGGGAAGGCAGCTCGTCATCACCACCCACCGCCAACTCTTGGGCTACTCTTACCAACGAATAGTGGGATTGACCGTCACATTATAACGCCCCCACGGCTGAAAGGGCGAGCATGTTTGGCGCGACTCGGGCGCGAACCCGCGACCCTCAGATTACGAAGCGCACGCCTTAACGCGCTAGGCCATGCCGGGCCCAAGTTAGTCAAGAAAGAAAAGTAATAATTTTATATTTTTGTCGCCAGGTGGCAAAGACTTATGATCACGTGATACATTCTTTGATGAGAAAGTCTATAAATGTCTCATCAAGGGAATTTAACGTTTTTCATCATCGCTAAATCAAGTACGTCAACAATCAGTCATCGCGACCTCAACGCAACAACACGTGTTTAAAGATTTTACTTGAAATAGTATTCAATGAAGACTTGTTTCTGTTTTTATTTTGTGCGTCCCAAAATCTTAGTCGATAAATCAACCATTGAAGCATTTAATACATTTTGTCCGGGGATTCACTGAATCTTCATTACTTGAAACAGGTTTCATTTAATAGCTCTGTTTTTAATTTTTAATAACTCAAAATTAGAATTTTTTTAGATCAAGTGTGTTACCTTCATTAATGATTGACTGTTTAAAAATCACATATGCTGTTTAGAAATTAATAAATAAAGGATATTATAATGTTTACCTAAAGACACTGTACAACACGACATGTACACTTTAGGAAGATGGACCTTTCTTATTCGTACACAAACAGTTTGACCCTATAAAAGAAAGGTTCACATTTAAAAGGTTGTAAAATATCGTATTTTTGCGTTAAACTGACGTTTTGAACCCACGTGTCTTTCTAGCATCACGAAGTTTTGTTTACCATGTGGAACGGATTTCATATTAGAGTAGATTGCACTTGATCATAGTTTAAAATTAATGAATAGGTAAGAGTTTTACTGTCTGTAATGCCTTATTTAAATTGTCAAATATTACCTCCTGTTATGGCATATTGAAGTTTAAGTGTATATATTTTAAAGGAAATTGAAAACAAGTGTCTTGGAATATACAACCAAGCGTTTAATTTCTCAAATAATTTAAATACTGAAAAATGCCCCAACAAAGACTTACTTTAGTCACATTGTTATCCAACTGAAATAATTATTTTCACTATCACATATGAATATTGTTGTTAAAGTTTTTTTCATTTCAGGCTAGAATACTAAACTTTCAGTCTAAAAATCATTTAAAAGCTTAGCACTACACTAAGTAAGGCGTTTAGAAGTTTCTATTAAGTAAAATACATCATGACTTGGGTACAGGACATATAGCTTTGAATTAATTTGCACTTTCAATGTTAAAACTTTTTAATTCAATTTTTTAACATTCCTTTTATTAGCGCCATCTAAAGTCATTTCTAAGAACCATACTTGGCTTACAAAAAGTCAAACCTGACAATTATTGGATTTGTTTTAGACAGACTGACAGTTATATTTTAAGATATTTGTTTTGTTTCAAAATAATAGTAGCTTTAAACGTTAGTTATTCAGGTTTAAGACTTTGTAACCGTGTTGGATATTGCTTTTTAAGATTCACGAACAACAATGTATAAAACACACGTAGCAAAGTGACACTACAACAATGTATAAAACACACATAGCAAAGTGACTACAGATTATGGCTGCTTGTACCGCCAATTTTACATTCATGAAATGGTTATGTGCTGCGTTACGTGAAAACATTCTAATCTTTCAAATAGTCGTATATTATAAATAAATTACCAAAACGATGTACCACTATTTGTTTTACGACTGGTATACACGTGCACTGAGGACTTGACCTTTTCATTACTGTAAATATGGTGGTATGGACAAACCATACAAAACTTTTTAGGGCTATAATTGGCTCGATGTTGGAAGCCAACTGGTTTAGAAAGAATCTTGTGAAATATTGAACTTATATAAATCTGGCATTGTTTGTTTGTTTTTACAAAACAAAACTATATTCCATCAATTGGCAGCTATACAAGAAATAGTAGAGAGAATCGCGCTTAGTCGCCAAAGTTGAAGTCAAAATGTATGTTAAAACACAACTCTACTGTGACGGACATCTATCAATACGTTTACAGACAAAAGCCGCTTCCAATTTTCACTCGGTACCATTCGGAATACTTATATTCGCAAAATCAGACTCAAGTTAACCTGAAAGAAATATAAATAAAATACACCTTTTTATCAATATTAAAATGCTTCTGCTCCAACTGCCGTCAGTGGAAGCTTTGCCTGTAACAGCAGTCTACTGTGTTAAAGGAGAACTGAAAACTTTCCATTGAAGAGGAGCATTTATGTTGATTGTTAATTTAGTAATTACCTGAGAAGACAAGCCTAGAGAAACCGAAACTATACATGCGCGTATATATACAATACAAACGATACAACGCAGATGGACACTTCGAGCGACCTCTGTTTTTTATGGTATCGGAAGGGTTGTCTTCTCTCGCACTGGTTCCAGAGTATTGTGATAGCAATACGAACCATGCTGTTCGTGGAATGGTTCCTCTAACTAGCATCATTCTCCATCCTGGTATTAGTCCTAGTTTCAAACGGACGGTGTACTTTCTTTTCTAATTACAGTGGTGTTCTTCCTTAATATAGCTACACTGTTCACACACTACTTTACAACACCACTTGAATTTACAGTTGCATTTCTCTTCTACACGACGCAGAGCAGTTTGATAGCCCCGTCCACAACATAAGAGTCTGCAACCGTCCATGCCATAGCTGGTGTGGTTGCATATCCGGCCCGTCGTTCCAAAAACTCCTAATCTGTCAGAGTGAAACCCGATAAAATTATTACTACATCACACATATCTGCTAAAATATATTACAATCTAGTCCCAAAAATGGCACATAATCCAACACTGTAAATAAAAGGAACATTTTTGAGATCCGAAAGAGTGAAAGTTTTTGTTATTACAGCTAAATAACAATGAAAATAAAGCATGCAGGTAATATAATCAAACAGCCTATTTATCAACTATTCATTAACGGGAAATAATTAAAGTGCACATTAGTGTACAGACTACTCATCGGGAAACCGTGTGCGTGTGTGTGACCGTCATGGATTTATCTGTTTGTTTGTTTTGAATTTCGTGCAGATATCCCTTGTGTAGCTTTGCGCCAACACTTGGGCTACTCTTTTACCAACGAATAGTGGGATTGAACGTAGCATTATAATGCCTTCATTGCTGAAAGGACGAGCATGTTTTTGTGTAACAGGGATTCGAACCCTCGACCCTCAGTTTACGAGTTGAATGCACTAACCCTCTGGCCATGCCGGACCCCGCCATACCTTCAAGAGGAAAGAACATATAGACCTGAAGCTTTACACGCGTACTGAAGGGGTTTTGCAGTTTTTGCCCGATAGCATTCAAGCTCCATAATTCTGCTCCCAGGAGGTCTATAGTAAAATATCATATTTTTGGACATATTTTGCCAAAAATAAAAAATATTTAATGGGGTATAACATCGAGCTTTTCTTAGCCAGTCAAAGGCAGCGTGAAAGGAAAGAGACCTCAGAACTTCCCAGGACTCATGAAACAGACACTCAGGATACTAGATATGACTTTTGGCCGTATCTCGTATCTAAAAGAATTTCACACACACACACAGAATCGACCGATAAAATATCTATATAATACCCTAGCGAAACCAAATAATTTGGTGAGTATTAAATATATTACGTAAGGATGGAATAAGGAAATAACAGAGCGAGTAAGTAATAGTGGATTTCCTTCCAAATGTAACTATTATTACTGCTATTTTAAAGGTTCTTTCTTTTTTCGATGTTGTCGATTGGTTCAGCACTTGGCAGGTTATATCTCATGGTAAGTATTTTAAATCTGATGAAGTGTATTGTTTGTTGTTACTGCCTTACACTAGATTAACACTCTTCGTGTGCGAGTTGCGACTGTAAGTGAGGGTGATACATGTAAGATGAAATACTTCTAATTTCAACGAAATAATGGCTGTTTGTTTTCAAAAATTATAAAATCATTTGGCAATACTATAAAGAGCTGTTCCACTTTCATGTATTCTTATACCGATTTCGTTTAACTTCATTTCTTTAATTAACTGGTTGTTGTTGAGTATCGTGGTGTTTATCCAAGACTGAATAATGATTTGTTGTTATATGAATACAAGAATACTATCGCAACTAACGCGAATTTCTTTCAAACGCATTAATTGCCTACTTGTGTTTTCAAAGCTGTTGGATTGGTTTATCTCAAGAAACCAAATAACTCGTAGCTATTTCGAAATAAAAATTCTTAAAGTTAAACTTAACTATCCAAATAAACCTTGACGACAAACTTTATAACTTTCAAAGAAGTAACGTTGGTTCTGCCTGCATCTCACGAAACAAACTAAGTTCCGTTTCGTTCCTGTTATAACAATCAGGAGATTCGTCAAGATAAACTCTATCTCTCTAGACAACTTACGTTTCGTTCCTTTTACAATAATTAAGAGACCCATCAAAGTAAGTTATAATTTATTGACAACTTATGTTTCGTTCCAGTTACAATAATCAAGAGACCCATCAAAGTAAGTTATATTTTCTTGACAACTTACGTTTCGTTCCTGTTACAATAATCAAGAGACCCATCAAAGTAAGTTATATTTTCTTGACAACTTACGTCTCGTTCCTGTTACAATAATCAAGAGACCCATCAAAGTAAGTTATAATTTCTTGACAACTTACGTTTCGTTCCTGTTACAGTAATCAGGAGATTCATCAAGATAAACTAAATCTTTCTTGCCGGGCCGTTTAATATTTTTTCCGAAAGGCCTTAGTCGGAGCTTCTTATGCCTCTGCACCGCCTTAACACGAGTTGCACCATCAAACTTCTTGGTGAGCCACTGACCAACGGACCTGAAAGGTTTCAAATACATCCAGCAAACTCTCATAGAGCATGATCCGGACACGCCGTGGCACTTACACAAACGTTCTTTGTTTCTTTTTAAGGCCTGAAAATAAGTATATAAAACTATATTTTAGGAATTCATAAAACCTTTTGACTCACATAAGATTTCTTGACCTTTATTTTAGACCCACAGACTTCATTTTCCGTATTTTCCATTCAGTTTGTACTAACTCTCATTTGGGTTAGAATAATCAAAACAACGTGAACTTCTTTGAATTAACTTTTAAAATATATACTAGCAAATAAACTTAAATAAAACCGATTTGAGAAGTTAGTTAGGAAAAAAAGAAAGAGATATTATGTAATGTTTATGTCGTGAAATGTCGATATTTTGCAGTGCAACATTTTAAATACAGATTGGTCCTTTCGCTTGTTATTTGCAAAGAAAAAGTATCAAAAAAACATTTTATACTGTAAATTATGAGTTTATATCTTTAAAATGTATTAACTCACTTGTTAGTTTGGTCTTCTTCCGTTAGTTTTGTTTTTTTTCAAAATTTGAGATATTATATTTTCAACCTTAATGGCTCCTTTTCTGTACGTGGCCTAAACGCTTATTATGGAATACGTAGAGTATATCCGTCCCTAATTCTGGACTAGGGACCAGAGGAAGAGCAGTTTAAGAGCTTTGTTCATCTTTGAGCAGAATAAATGGATTGATCGTTGTTCATGTTATGCATCTGCATCTGGAAACGTGCAATGTACTTTCACGGTTATAACGCGCTAATAATTTAGAGCATAGGAAACGTTCAGCTTAATTCGGTGAGAATCTCTGACCTTACGGCACGTAACTTGACATTTACAACTTGTCGGCCCGATATGGCCAGGTGTTTTAAGGCACTCGACTCGTAGTCTGAGGGTCGAGGTTTCGAATCTTTATCGCACCAAACATGCTTGCCCTTTCAGCCGTGGGGGCGTTATAAATCCAGCCAAGCCCACCATTCGTTGGTAACAGAGTAGCCCAAGAATTGGCGGTGGGTGGTGATGACTAGCTGCCTTCCCTCTAGTCTTACACTGCAAAACTAGGGCTGACTAGCGCAGATAGTCCTCATGTAGCTCTGCGTGAAATTTAAAACAAACCAAACCCAAACCAACTTGTCACGCCCCTACTTGCCAAGACTCGATTAATTGCAAAAATGAATAAATATTAAATCATAAGTTAGAATATAAAGTTTCTCTTTTTCTTCTTTTATAGATCGGAAATAATGTGTAAATAAAATGTTGTAAATTTCACCCATTCAGGGCAAAGTCACCTTTATGTCATAACACATCATTAAGTCCAACTTATAATTTGAAAGTTACGTTGTTTTGAATTCCATGCTTAATAGGTTAAACACTGGACTGGTTTAAAATAATTTGGCCATTTATAAAAAAATATATATATTGCTCCTCTTATGATAAAATATTTCCAAGAATCTATTCAGTTTCTTACGGATGAATGAGAGTTAATTTAGTAATATGAACGTTGTTTAAAAATATTTTCAAATAAAAATTATATCTCTAACTTCTAATGCAATGATTAAACACTTTAAATGAAAATTCATAACTTTTTTTTTATAGATAATGGGTTAATTCGCCATTACTTTTCTTTCTAAGATTTCAAGGTATAAATATCTTGACTCAGTCCTATAACTGAACTAGACTCATAGTCAGTTTCACAAAACAATGCCGGGTTTTGTCCCTGTTGATTAAACCAGTGTTTTACTCTTTTGCACACCATGCACACAACTGTATCATGCTGAAACTTGCAAAGTTTCAGTAGCACTTCAGTGTTCATATGATTAAGATATTTGTACAATTCAAGCCTTGATTGCTGTGGATATTTGGTTGTCATTGATTCATCTGTCATCATTTTGGAAAAACATATCTAGCCAAAAATGAATCGACTGACTTTAAACAAGAGAGTTTATTTGTTTTTATGAATTTCGCGCAAGACTACACGAGGCCTATCTGCTCTAGCCGTCCATAATTTATGAGTGTAAGACTTGAGGGAAGGCATCTTATCATCACCACTCACCGCCAACTCTTGAGCTACTCTTTTATTAAAGAATAGTGGGATTAACCGTTACATTATAACGCCCCCACAGCTGAAAGAGCAACCATATTTGGTGCGATGGGGATTTCATCCCGCGACCCTCAGATTACGAGTCGAGTGTCTTGACCACGTGACCATGCGGGGTCCGAACAAGAGAGAGATGGCTGAGTGCTACATTAATGGAGGTGTTTTGTGGATATAAATGATAACATCTGAAGAAACTCTTTCGAGTGTATAAATGAAAATGATTTAAAACTTTAAATCATGGACACATTTTCAGTGTTTTTTTTGGTTAGTAGCCTTTCGTTTTCAATTAATATTACATGTTTTAAGACTGTTCGGTATGAATGATTAGAAATGTTATTATCTGAAATAGCAGATTCTTTTAATTCATCACGAGCGTTCAGTATTGTTGTTTTGATGAAAAGTCCGAATAATTAACAAACAAATGAAATCATTGTATATATATATATAACTCCTATTAATGAAATCTCATTGGAATTGAATCAAATTACCTATATCTATGGAAACCAACCTATTGAATCAAACAATTATGAATACACTCAACGATTTCTGTTATTCGCTACTTGTGGCTCACCAAGGTGATGGTAACTAACTCCAAAACAACGTTTAGGACTGCGAGAGATGGTTTCTAAACATATCCCACAATGCCTAAAATCAACGATACCCTATTTTCTCAGCCGTGCGCCAGTGGCTTTAAAGATAGATAGATGAGAGTGCGTCATGCAGGCCACTTCGCCAAATTATTATTAGATAGAAAAATAACTTCTCTTCACATCACAGAACAGTCGAGATCACTACAAACTCAGAATACAATCCCCCGAAGGTTTTGACTCGAATCATTTCCTCGCTTAGGAGGTTCTAAAAAGAGTAATAAATCGTAAGAGTAATTACTTTGACGTAGCAACTGGACTGCACTGACATCTGGCACTAATTTTTTTATTCATGTGCAAATCTTTTAATGTAAATAATAAGTATGTTATTTGTAAACATTATGTTAATTTATATAAATAAATAAATGAAACAAATATGTTCGTGAATGTTATTTCCTTTCGGAAACGAAAAAATCTTCTCAAGAGTTTGGATCTGAGTAATAATAACAAATATTTCAAAATGACTTATGCAACACGTAATACACGAGACTGGTATTGTACAATAAAAACACAACTAATCATTCTGTTGTAAGTAACAACACGCGCAGAATGCAAATGTTTATTTGAGCACAAAGTTACACAATGAACAGTCTACGTTGTACCCATCACGGGGATCGATCCTGTAATTTTAGCTCTGAAAGTCCTAAAACTTACCACTAAACTACCGGAGGGGTTTCATACAAACGGAGGACAAGAACAAATACGCCCCAAGTCTTTTTAAAGCCTAAACATTACCCATACTAGTTCTGTGTGAAATCTGTAGTCCATTGCACATTTTCACGTACAAAAATAGGTACTGTTTATGTTCTAATTTTATTACTTATGCACATGTTCCATACTAAGGTGTTGTTAGATGTGTATAGTGTTGATAAGACTAACTATATGAACGTATACATGAGTCAGAGTATGTATATAAAAATATACATATAATATAATTTCAGTAAAACTTTTCTCTAAGCATTTTATAGGTGCTATTCTATACATTAAATTGTGGTATCTACAAACTCTACAAGTCTGTTGGACAATACTATGTATTTTACACCAGTTTCAGTATCAATACAATTCTAGAAACATTTACGTTATAGTAACAGGTCCAGTATTTAAAGTAAATAAATAATCATAATGCTACCATATCACTACGAACAATCTCTAGTCATTTTGAAAGAGATGGAACAAATTTAAGGAAAAAAAACGCGTTCCTCTTGATCATATAAAGTTTTTTGTGTATTTTTTTACAACGAGCGTTCCTCTTGATCACACAAAGTGTTTGTGTATTTTCTTATAGCAAAGCCATATCGAGCTATCTGCTGTATCCACCAAGGGCAATAGAGCCCCTGATTTTACCGTTATAAATCCAAAGACTTACACATGTCCCACCAGAGGACATCACATAAATACTGTAGTTTATGACTGGTAATATTCCAAGCACGATTTTATTAAGGGCCACTCGCTATACAAGCAAGTGTTTTACAAATTCGGTTAAATTGTTAATCCACTGTAGAAATTGTTACTTCGGCTCTTTCCAACAGTTTAAGATACCAAACATGTTATAGTGATATTAGAAACCTTTATTTATTTGCTCGCTTCTATACTTCTAAGAACACCATAAAAATGGTGTTTCTTTACACCACACCCAAACTAACTTTTATTTTATGAAAAGAGCTTCATGTGTTTTAGCATTAAACCCATTTAATTAAATGATTAAAGTCTCACCTTTTTATAAGTCATTATGAATTTCAGAAATCCTTTTACTTATATGCAACCAATATATTTTTGCCCTTTCAGCCGTGGGGGGGTTATACTGTTACGGTCAATCCCACTATTCGTTGGTAAAAGAGTAACCCAAGAGTTGGCGGTGGGTGGTAATAACTAGATGTCTTTTCTCTCGTCTTATACTACCACATTAAGGACGGCTAGCACAGATAGCCCTCATGTAGCTTTGTGCGAAATTCAGAAACAGCCAAACAAACTGAACAACCACTAGCTACTATTCTGTCTACCACCAGCTGTTTTAACTTTTCTCTAGCTTTCTTTGTCTTTTCTAAGCTATCTGCTTATAAGCTATTGATAATAGAAAACAAATACAGATCTCTTTTTGTTTTCTTTTTGGTGATTAAAGGTCTTGTAGTTTCCTAACACTATTCATTGTATTTTTATTAAATGTTATTCCATTTATTATTGTCATAGATTTGCTAAAGCTGGAATATTTGTACTTCCGAAACGTTCGTTACAGATGTTTACAATTGTTGGTGGCTCTAATGCTCATTATCATACTGTAATTAGTTTTTTTATTGGATTTAGTGCAAAGCTATACGAGAACTATCTGGACTGGTCGTTCTTAATTATAAAATGGTAGGCTACGAGTAGTGACCACTCAACATTACCCACCACCAATTATTTGGATACTCTTGTCAGATTGACATGTGAGACTCGAACGTCATTCTTATAATGTACACACGACCTCAAAGTGTACACTGTGTCCATTTTTGAAGGTAGTTGTGACGAAAACCTTGGAATTCACTCTCTGACTACATACCATTGGGCTGAGCTAGGCCTTTTGACTTTAAAAAAACAACCATTTTTGAATCAATACAAATTATTTTAATGATTAGTGAATTTTTACTTTCAAAAAAATGGACTAGACTTAGCTTCGTGATTACCACTTAGGGCTATGGATTGGTGATCTGGGGTTCGAAATAAAAATAGCAACCAATACAGTTATTTCATTAAAAGGTTCGCAGCCACTGTCTTTCTTTCGGTCAGTAATTTAAAATTAGGGACAGCTATAACTTACATCTATGGGTTTCTAACCAAGCCATTTAGTCCACGAGCGTATAGAGTGCCGTCCAGATTGAAACTAACAAATCTTTAAATAAACACATTATCTTTCATTAAACGTCAGTATAAGTCGAATGTACGAATATATTTAATGTTTGTCACACGTTCACCAAACTATAAACTCAAAATTCGCGTGATAGGTGAAGTTATAAGTGTAAAAATAAATTAAAATGTTGTAAAACGCGAAACTAAAATGCTGCACATTAAACTTTAAACCAGACAAAAGTGTGTATTGTTTAGAAAGGACAGAAACAAAGTACATTAGTTGAAATAAATCACACAGTTATGGATTCAGAATCCAACACATCAGCTGAACATTACAAACTTTAATAACGAAAAGTTCGAATTCTTCTAAGTTTGTCGTTTTTTGCTTACCTTTCTTCCTGCACGATTGTTATGCAAGTTCATTAAACCCTGGGGGGTATTCCGGTCCTCTCCCGTGTCCACAAAGTCTTTACTGAATTTTGACCCAAATCGGACGTCTTCAGAACAGCCGCCCCACTCCCATTGTCCCTTCGTATCACGTGATCGAATTTTCTGATCACATCCACATTCCGACAGCTCGCCCTTGCTACAAGCCCTCGTGATACTATAAGCTACGCCTGCTGCTGATATGGCATAGACGTAAGCTTTCTCTCGACTTTCTGAAAGAAGAAACTAATATGATTAGGACATATTAAATTATTAATATTCTACGCATGAATTTAAGCTAAGCATTCATCATATTCTAAATACTAAATGTAACTAACAATGACCAGGAAATTACTAAGTGACAAAAACTCTCACTTTAATCTATTGTTTCAAAGCTGCCATTGCAAAAATTAATAACAATCATAACAATGCGAATAACACGTTTGATAATACAAAGAAAAGGTTAAATTTGCTGTAGCCAGTGGAAGTTCATATGACCTTTCTGTTTGACGAAAGTCGTTTGTGCAAAATAAATAGTACATAATTAAATTTCCTGAAGGGCTGGTGAAGTCTAATTGTCAACGTCTCCGGAATGTAAATCCGAAAATTCACGGTTCGCGTCTCGTTGACCCCAAAACTCACTATGCTGCTTTGGATTTTTGGTGCCGCACAAGAATAATGGTTGGATCCAACTATTCAGACAGATAAAACTAATCAAGAGGTTGATGGATGATAATGTTGACACCAGCTGCCTTCTATCTGGTCTATCGCTACAAAACTACCTGTAACTATACACAGGTAGCTATTTGTTTTAAACAAATAAGTTTATCGTTTTGACCATTTATTATCGTGAATATACACATCGATTCTGTAACTCTTATATTTGCTTTTCACTATGGAGACTGAGCGAGGAAAGAAGTAATAAGCGCAGAACAACACTTTAAAAAAATCTGATTCGAAGTTGATGAACTACGAGTGGCAAATACATTCTTTTATTGGTTACCACCCATAACCATTAGCCAATAGTTTGTGTTTTTCACACTTCGTGTATTTTATGCTGTTTTGTAACCTTACAAAGATATCGGCATTGTTACTACACCTATCTCGAGCGTTTGTGATTGGCTATACAAAACAGGTTGTGTGTATCATATCTCATATTAAGGATGTTTGAATAAATTTTACGTAGTTTCTGTAAATTGTCTTACTGATAAAAAGTGAAAACATATATCCACTTTAATTAAACTGTATTTACCTGAAAAAACTAGATAAATAAATACAATTAGAGAATGGTGTTGTTACACGTTAAATAACACAAAATAATTAAATAGGAATACAGTCAATGCGTTACATAAATTACATAAGCATTGTCATTTTTAGAAAATGGCTCTACTCTCTAAGAAGAGTTTGGGTTTGGCTTGGCTTGGTTTGTTTTGTTTTGAATTTCGTGCAAGACTATACGAGAGCTATCTGCTCTAGCCATCCATAATTTAGCAGTTTAAGACTAGAGGGAAGGCATCTAGTCATCACCACACACCGCCAACACTTGAGCTACTCTTTTATCAACTAACAGTGGGATTGACAGTAATATTATAACGCCCCACGGCTGAAATGGCGAACATGTTTGATGTGACGGAGATTTGAACCCAGGGTTTGGGCTACTCTTACTTTAATTTTAGTATGTATTTTAAACCAGCTTTTAAGTTTAAACTTGATGTAAATTTTATGAAAGTAACGCACAAAAAAGCAAATAAACCGGTACTTAAAAAATTGGAAAAGTATATAATTGCGTGGCATTAACACACTAGTTGGAATACTAGTGCCCTGGACAGAATCCATTTAAATTCATAATTAATGAAACGTTATCCTGTAACATTCAAAATTGTTTACCTTATACTGTGACGGATTTACTACCATACATCTGTTGTAATATCTGAATTTGTTTAAGTTAAATGTGTATTTTAAAATGTACATAACTTACACTGCACAATCTGTATTGTGAAATTCCCGCACATTTACTAAAATTGTAGAAGATTCTTGTGTGTAAGAATCAATAAAATATGTGTGTAAGTAATCACTAGTGAAAACGTCTATATTGTTGTATAGGCTAAAATTTCTAGAAACTCTCCTCACGCCTATAAATGTAACCAACAAAACGCGCCAAAAGACAGTATGTATTGTTGGTCTGCTATAGTCGGGGTGCCATAAACCTCGGAAGCTATAACTGAGATTGATGTAACATTAACTTCAAATATTTCATCAGGAATCTTTATAGATTTCGAATATTATAAACCATTTAACTTCAGCGGATTCACATTGGACATTACTGTTTTTACGAAGACATTATGTAACTTCAGTGGCAAAAAACTCAACGCGTGGTAAGCGAAGAGCAAGAAACACAGAAATAGATAGCTTCCTGTTACGTGAATTTTGCCTTCATAAACTCGAAATTATCTCATTCATCGTGAACCCTTGATGAGACATCAAAGAAGTTCCAGACCAGAAAGAAGAATCAATATTTTTTGTAATTTTTAAAAACGTTTCCCCATATATTGTTATTTGTAATAACTGTTATTGTAAAATGTATTATTGTGCGTATATTAAAATATAACTGTATTTCAATATTGTTGGCAAACATCATAAATTAGATACATATCGAGTTTATATAACTTCTAAATTAAAATCATGAGGTTCAGACTTTTGGAAACTGTAATACGTAACAATACGTATTTCTTAAAAACACCGTCAAAACGCCAATCAAATGCAAAACGCAAAATCTAAAACCCGATCTTTGTTTGTATATTCGTGATAAATCTTCATGCTAAATTTAATGGAAGTCCATCAAAAGGGGGCGACGCAGTATTAAAAACACAAAAACGCTCGTAAAAACTGATTAAAAACAAAATGCAAAACTGAAAATAAATACGTGGCCCCCAGAAGGACTCTATAACCTTCATACCAATTTTGATGAACATCCACCCACTTCCTGTGAAATAGTTAAATGGACAGACAACAGACAGAATAATTATATTTATATACGTGTGTGTATGACGAAAGATAGATCGTAAATGCCTTTTCTAAACACCTTTTATTTTCATTCCGAAATAAGCAAATTAGAAATTAATATATGTAATTTACGACATTTTTCTCAGAAGTGTTAAGCCTACATAAAACACTCTTTTCTGAGGTAAATTTAGTTAACAGAAACTCAATGAAAGAACTATTGTAAGAGTGACGCGTGAACATTCGGGTGCTTTTTAGACGTAGTTTTGAAACTTCTGTAGTTTGTGTTTCCAGATCAATCGAATCCATACTTTATTTCTTGGCCTTTCTATATTAAACGTTAGATTATAATATTTGATTAAAAGCTATAAATAATTCACAAAATTTGTATCTTCTAACTTTACTTATATTATTATTTCAGTTGGTTTATTTCTAGTAAATCCTTTTTCTTTTTTTTTTGAGGTTGAAGCTGATCGTAAAATTTCAGGAGCTACAATGGAGAAGAAAATAAACAATAGATAAAGTTGTAAGATTTTGTTAACACAGTTCTATGACTTATTATCTCCCACAGTTTTAAGCCATATACTAGGGATCTGTACTTCGAAACTGATTAGCCGAGTTCGAATTCGTGCGATACCACAAAATATTTCTTGCGCTTTTAGGTGTGTTTTTGTTATAGGAGTGACAAACAATATTTTAGTGTCAATGGTGGGTATGAGGATGATGTTTTCTGGCTATCTTTCCTCTGGCCATTTCTTCAAAATTAGCAAGTGGTAGATAGCTTTGTCAAAATATGGAATACAAATATTTATTTATTTATAAATACCTATTTGTTTGTTTTAATTTCGCTCTAACTTATACGAGGACTATCTGCGCTAGCCTTTCATAATTTTGCATTGTGAGGCTAGAGGGAAGGCAGCTAAACATCATCACCCATCGCCTACTCTTGGGCTACTCTTTTACAAACGGATAGTAGAATTGACCGTAACATTATAACGTCCCCACAGCTAAAAGAGTGAGCATGTTTGTTGTGACGGCGATTCAAACCCGCGACCTTCAAATTACGAATCAAGCGCCCTCAACCATCTGGCCATGCTTGGCCTTATAAATCTAATTCTGCTGAACAAACTCTTAAAGAGTGAGTCTACATAAGTAATACTATTGCGAGAAAACCTGCTTAGAGAACCTAGTGCTTCTGTAAGTAAATTATTGCTTTTATTTCCTTGTGGTACAGCGGTAAGTCTTCAGATTTGGAACACTAAAATCAGGGTCTCGATTCTCCTCGGTGAGCACAACAGATATCCCAATGTTGCTTTGGTATAAGAAAACCCAAATCTTATTGCTTCAAATCCGTCCACCTGTGTCACGACAGAAAGTCTGAGAGATTATATTTCTCAAATCCGAGATTAGATTCTCGCGATGGAAACAGCGCATGTAATCCTTTGTGTAGCTTTTGTTTTCAATTTATTTCAGAATTAATATACAAAACATCAGTGTCAGGTTTAACTACCTTTAATAGCATTTGAATGACGCCTTCTTTTATTTCTGAAACTTTTTAATAATACAATGGTATGGTTTTGATAAAAAAAAACGTATTTATATTATGCTTTCAGCTACATGATAGCTTTATAGCTGTGATACTGTGATGATAAACAGTTAAATAAAGTATGTCTGCTGTTTGAAATGTAAACAGTTACGAACCTTGTGATAAAACTTCTCTTAATCTGTGGGTGGGGGAGTCTAAATCGGGCTAAAAAATTTGTCTTCGTTAACGGACATTGGAACAGCTGAAGCCAGTAAAACAAGCTTTGTTATCACTCGCAAATTTATTTGTTGTTTTTCGATTATTCAAAAATCTTCTAAAGTCCCCTTATATTTCACACTAAATATGAAAGTAAGCGATTCAAGAAATCTTTAAACGTAACCTAGTTTGCTTTATCTACTCATTACTCAACAGTTTCACACCAGTACGAGCTATTTATTAGACTCAAGACAAAGTGTGAAAGACTTTAACATCTACGCGTTTGAAGATTTTTATTTGAGCTTTTTTTAAATAAGAAGTAAAGAAGTTAGATTTATCTTTGAGCATGCGCAAGAAGTGTAGAAAACTATTTATAACGTGAGTATGAGAAGACACTGATTTCTGTACCAAACTTTCAACGTGTTAAGCTATAAGATACCTTTGGAAAATGTTAAACTTACTATAAAAAGCGTACTTGTCATTACGACCTCGTGTTTGGTCCGATGAAATGCACCTAACCATCTCTCTGTTTACCTATGTACTTTTCAGTGGTATAAAAATCTGTTCTAGCTTATATGTTGTGTTTTTCTCTGCCCAAGATTGTCAAACTGCGTTACATCTGAAATTTCCAGTGTATTTCTAATACATGCTATATTTTAATGTTATTGCTAGTCTGTATTTTATGAATTAAGAGAACTCAAATAATTTGAAAATAGCTATGTATTCTTATACCTGTCTTAATGAGAGGTATAAGTACGCCTTTAAGAGTATTATATCCAACGAAAACTCTTTCTTTCTCACTATCTTGGAGTGTTGTACTTTTAGGGAGTGAAACCAAACATCATGAATAACTGGGTAAAACCAAACCTCCAATTTAACCGCTTTATTTTTTAACTGGGTGAAACAAAATATTCTTAATAACCGGATTATTCTTGAACTGAGTGAAATTAAACTTCCTAAATAACCGGGTTATTCTTGAACTGGTAAAAAAATATCCTTAATAACCGGGTTATTCTTGAACTAAGTGAAATAAACCTCCTTAATAACCGGGTCATTCTTAAACTGGGTGAAATTAAACCTCCTTAATAACCGGGTCATTCTTAAACTGGGTGAAACCAAACATTCTGAATAACCGTTTTATTCTTGAACTGGTAGAAACCAAACATCCTTTATAACCGGGCTACTCTTGAATTGGGTGAAACCAATCTGCGTCTTTTCTTCTGGTTTTAATTATTTTATGTTTTGTTAGCGTTAATTTTTATAACTTGCTTAACAAACAGCAGTGTTATTATAGACGTGAATTCCGACAATTGCAAAATGTATTAATGGATTGAAAAATATACGTTTTTGTCCAGCCATCTTTTCCTATTCATCAGAGGTACTATAAATTGAATATCTCGTGTATTCAACCTGTCACTATCTATACAATCTGTATGTAAACTGAATGACTCACATGGAAGATAGGGTTGAATCCACTCACAATAACTACTAACGTATTTACAACTAACACTCTTTCACAAATGATGACTTTATTTAAGCGCTCTAAAGGAAATATGTTGATGTGCAGCTTTCGTTTCCCCGTACTTCCATAGTACGGACACCAGGAGGCGTCCAAGGAAAGAAAGAGAGAGAAAAGTAACCACAACAGGATGACGTTGGCATATAACACTAATTTTTATCTTTACACAATATACCTGCTAGAATATATCTAAAAACTAGAGAATGATATTCATATCATCATATAATTAGTTCTATGCAGTTAAATCACTCAACTAAAATCATAAGCTCGAAATATTGAACTTGTAGTATTCATGAAGAGTCATCATACTTTTATAAAGTCCCATCCGCAAATGATACTATAACTAATCAACCAACTCAATAAAATTCGTACTTTCACAATACGGAACTGAAGTAACATGCTCAGTCAATCCCACTAATGACTCAGACATATTACTCTAGATTTTCACAATACCGTACCCAGTGAATACCATTTATTACACCTTTCACTTTACAACAGCAATCCGAAATACTATGGACATTCTACAGTAAAATCCCTTAGTACCATGTTTGAATATTATCATATTATCAAGTGATACACTCTACGATAGAATTCCCTAGTACTACTCTTGTATAATCCCATTGTCAAGTATTCCATTCTACAGTAGAATTCCTTAGTACTACTCTTGTATAATCACATTGTCAAGTATTCCATTCTACAGTAGAATTCCTTAGTACTACTCTTGTATAATCACATTGTCAAGTATTCCATTCTACAGTAGAATTTCCTAGTACCACTCTTGTATAATCACATTGTCAAGTATTACACTATAAATTAAAATCCCCTAGTACCACTCTTGTATAATCACATTGTCAAGCTTTACACTCCACAGTAGAATTTCCTAGTACCACTCTTGTATAATCACATTATCATGTATTACACTATAAATTAAAATCCCCTAGTACCACTCTTGTATAATCACATTGTCAAGTATTACACTCCACAGTATTATCCCCTAGTACCACTCTTGTATAATCACATTATCATGTATTACACTCTACAGTAGAAATTCCTAATACCACGCTGTATAATCACATTGTCAAGTATTACACTATAAATTAGAATCCCCTAGTACCATTTTCGATCAATAAATAAACCAATAAATCGAATTTTTAAAATTCGGTCGAGATGAAATAGGTGGTTTAAACTGATCCCACAGTTATATTAACTTCTGTGAAGATAACCAGTTGTGGCAGTGACAACACACAGAAACTGAGTTGTATAAACCTCCCGCTCCCTCGTGTTTTGAGGGCAAATGAGTGTTAAAAGTAGAAATAGGTTCCCGCAGCGCGTGCACAAGGAAATCCATAAACGTTAGCAACTGTAGAAATATGAAACCTGAATCAATGAAAATGATCACAGAATTCAATAGGTGAGCAATGGAAGATGTCTCCACCATGGAATCATAGCATCACCAATTCTGCCACCAGGAAAATGGGCAACCCCAACATTTTGTGTTCATGTGTTTCACGTAAAATAAAATAAAAATCTTTGTACTAAATACCATATAAATTGATCTAAACAAGACTAATTAATCGACCAAAACCCCTAAACGTATGAGCTTATTTAATATTTTGACTCCTTTAGATCAAATATGAGCATAACCACGTTTTTGTATGTATATATAAGGAACTTACAGAAAAGCATCTTTACACCAACTCCCATGTAAATTTGGAGAAATAAAGTAAAATAATTAATCGTCAAAACCTTAAATTATGCATTTTTGTGGCATCCTGTTCTCCATCTAATTACTAAACATAGACACGTCCACCATCTTTTGTGTAAATATGTGGAACTTGTAAAAATATATTGTTGTACCAAATATCTTGTAAAATGGTTAAATTATGGCCAAGTTATTAGTCAAAAACTCAGTAATTATGCTTTTTTATGTAAACTCTGATCCACTTCCATGCCCCCCAAAAAACTCAAACTCAAAATAAGGAAGTCCAACTATTTTATGTCACAGAGTTGGATGCTTAACATTTTATATTTGTGCCAGTTGTCACTTTTATTGCTGTAAATATGACCTACAGGGCCCTAAAATATACATTTTTTTAATTGTTTGACCTTTGACCCCATAAAATCCTTGAAATAGAACTAAATATTAGAAAAAGGAAAAAGGTATGAGACGTATAACCTTACCTAGTATCGAGAAGTGAAACAGTTTCAGTCGATTGGAAAATGTTTGTGAAAAGAAGAAACGGAAACAATAGAAAGGCTATATATATATATACATATGTCTCTCTGAGGCGGCATAATTGCATACCAAGGAAATAAAACTTAAAGAATAGGGCACGTTGTCCTCGTATATTTGTTCGTTCTATTTTACCATACAGGTAAGTAACAGGTGCCAAAAATCCTGTAAAAGCATTTTCAGATAACTTCTAATTGGTTAAAATATTAGTTTTGTGAAATGTGATACTGTCCTTTGGCGTGGCTTCTCTTGAAGAAGACGGTATACGAAAGGATTAAATGTTATTTCTTAATACAAGACAATTAAACCTTCCATCTTTTCGTCATTCTGTAATGGGAATGAGCTTCGAAGTTCCTAGAACAGTCGCTCTTGTATACGTAGAAAAGCTCCACTCCTTCAGGAGTGTCCCATCAGGATACACAACAACCACTAGCAGCTTTCACGGCACTAGATTTATAACACAAAATACCATTGAAAAATAACGAGTGAAACAAACTGTTTTTTCTATGTTATTTGAAAACATTTATCTATTTTTTCTTCGCAGTCTTCCGAATATTGAACCACTGAGTGGTGATATAAACATATTTTTGAAAATTACTAAAAATATATTGATGATGTTAGGAAAACACGCAGGTTCAAAAAGTCTTGACAGAAATGAAATAAAAACTCCTAGTTTACCCCTGAAGAAAAAAAGATCCACTTTTCGAATTTCGGAAGCGCTCGAGTTATAGGGTTTTTGTTTCATTTATAAAAATATATTAAATGTACGATTAAATCAAACATCTAGACTTCATTTCCCTCTAGTGGAACAGCGGTAATTTTACGGAATTAAAAGTTTAAATACAGAGTTCGATTCCCTACGGTGGACAGATAGCATACAGCCCATTGTGAATTTTTGTACTAAAATTTAAAATATAGAAACATCTGTTTTCATGTCCCTCGATGGTATAACGATCCGCGTATGAACTTACAATCTTAAAATTCAAGTTTCGATTACCTACGGCGAACACATCAAATAACCCAATATGTCTGTGCTCTAAAATAAACAAACAAACGTTTTAATTTCAGACGTAACAATGTAATTTTGCTTTCAAGAGTAGTCACATGGAACACTTCTGTTATGGAATATGAAATCACAAAAGAACGTTTATATAATCCCTGCAACATCATATAAGTGAATATTGGAGAATCATCTGTTATTTAAACTACGATTTTATCAACGTTAACAAATTGTTGACTTTTCCAGTTAACTCATTTTTAACTCAAATTTTTGGCTTCGTTTGTGATAATCAGTTTAGTTTGTTAATTTCCAACAAATAGTTTTTAATTAAATGGTTCCAAGCAGTGTGAAATTTCGTGTTTCATTAAGTGGAAATGTTACTGATATTTTTTTCGTGTAAATAGTTTCCATCCTAGGGGCCAAGTAGTTAAGGCACTCGACTTGTAATCCGAGGGTCGCGGGTTCGAATCCCCGTCACATCAAACATGCTCGCCCTTTCAGCCGTGGAGACGTTATGGTATGACGGTCATTTCCACTATTCGTTGGTAAAAGAGTAGCCCAAGAGTTGGCGGTGGGTGGCGATGACTAGCTGCCTTCCCTCTAGTCTTACACTGCTAAGTTAGGACGGTTGGCGTAGACAGCCATCGTGCAGCTTTGCGCAAAATTAAAAAAAAACAAGCAAACCAATTTGCTGTGCACCTGTTTCAGCACGGGTCCAAAATTCTTTGCGAGTTCCATGAACGTGTTTTCATTGGAATCAAACGACATCAACCATTGGTAAGTTGTCACTGAGTGCTTTTAAATCTCAAATACCGGTGAGTGACTATTTTGAATATATTTCCTATCTGGGGACTGATATGGCCTTCTATGTAGGACAGCAGTATCGAATGCCGTCACCAAATATATTCACCCCTTTTGGTCGTGGGGAGCGCTATAATGTGAATGTCAGTCACACTGTTCGTTGACAAAAAAGTATCCCAAGAGTTGGTGGTGTGTGATGTTGATAAGTTGCCTTTCTTCTAGTCTTTCAAGTCTAAAGTAGGGATGGCTAGTGCAAAAAACACAACAAGACTTATCACTATTTAACAACAACTTAGAAGAAATGATAACAGTAATTTTAGCTGGTTATTAAAATACCATATATATATTTTAAAGTATAATACGAAATATTTCTTAAGTACGTATGTGTATGTGTTCTATCCACATCCTCCGTTGTTTGTTTGTTTTGAAATAACAGAACACTTATATTCTTGCTCTAGCTAAAAAGATAGATCACATGTCAGAAATATTCCATTCTAAACACGTGTGAAGACTTACATAATTATGTGCATTCCTGAGAGAACGGCAGAAAACACATCTTTATGACAGCGGTTTCTCCGTTAAGATAAGTCAAGTTGCTTTCGAGCCACGTCTCCTCCCCTGTTATTTTTACGAACCCGTCCGTAACGGAATGGTAGGTGTTCGTACAAAGGAGCTTTTTGTGGCATCAAGTTGACGCCAAGAGGCCGACATTTTCGGGCACCTCCCCGACAAATTTGTTGTGTTGATAAGCGGATTTGTGGGTGTGTGTATGTATTTAAAAGAACCGTATTTACAGGAAACGAAGAAAACCAGGTGGCGAACAGGACTTTTGTGTAAATTCTGAAACAACACCTCGTTGTCAACAGAAGTAACCAAAACTAAACCAAATGCAGAACATTTCGATGTAATCGGCACAGTGCATTAGTTCCTGGTCTCAAAGTGACCATCTACCTGCATACTAAACAAGTGTAAACATAAACTACAATTAGCAAACATTATGTTTGGCAGGTTTAGTTACTGCAATTAGCAGCCGTCGTGTTGAATAACAGTGATAACTGCCGTTGCGCTCAACACATGTCAACAGCTACCATAAAGTTAACAAAATGTGTTTAGCAAGCAAGATGCTCAAAACGTTTAGCTGTAAAATCGAAGTTAGCAATCAACAATTGTGAAGATGTGGTAAACACCATGTTCGACGAGTTTAACAATTGTGAAGATGTGGTTTGCAAGCATCGTGTTAGTCGAATTTAACAATAGTGGAAAATGTGGTTGGCAAACATAATATTCGACGAGTTTGACAATTTTGAGTGAAAATGTGGTTGGCAAACATAATATTCGACGAGTTTGACAATTTTGAGTGAAAATGTGGTTAGCATACATTCGTTAGATAAATTTAAAAATGCAAAAACGTAACAACTGTGAAAGCGTCGTTAGCAGATCTCATGTTCGACGAGTTTAACAACTGTAACCGTTATTTTCATGTTGATCGTGAACTTGAAGAATGTGAAGAGTAAATACGACATTGAGAAAATGTAATAAGCAAACATCGCGTTCAACATGCGAGCATTAACCGTCATATTACCGTCATGATGAAAAACTACAACAATTAACGTAAGTGTGAACAGTGTCCATGAAGTTGGCCAGTGATTAATGCATTGTCTCTTGGTCAGTCTTAAACACAAAACAACACATCGGGCTATATTTTTTCTGTCCCTCACGAGTATCGAAACCTGATTGTTAGCGTCGTAACTCTATTGCATCATCGAAAAACTCTGATTAGTTAGTAGTATATTTAATAAATTTAATAATTACCGTAATCAGTAACTGCCGTGTGGAAAATATGTAACAACTACAAGTGTGAATACTAACAGGAAGTTAATAATATGTGTTTAGAGACAATTATGACTAGGATTTTAACAACTAGTTATTAACCGATTTATTCAGCGTCATATTAAAATATCGTGATCACTGTTGTCACATTTAACAAGTGTTAATAGTAACAGAAAGTCGATAAACCGTGATGAGTTGTCTTTGTGTTAATTATAAGTGTAATTAAAATATTGTCAGGCTTAACAATCACGTTATAAATTTCTAGCAAAAATGTGATGACAACAATAACGTTCAACACATGCAATCAGAACTTATTAACTATCACGGTAATCAGGCACAGTAGAGTATCGTTGGTAGTGTTTAAACTACGCAAAAATAAACAGTAACCAAAGTGCTTATTGATTAATTGTGATCAACAACCTTCACTTTAAGCAGTTAAAATTATCAATTATTATGTTGAATAACTGTGATAACTATTAAGTGTGATCAACAATGTTTGCCATAAGCATTTAAAATTATTAATTATTATGGCAAATAACTATGATAACTATTAAGTGTGGTCAACAATCTTCAATATGAACAACTCTAAATAACCATTTTCCTATCAAATAAGTGTGGTATTAATTTAGAAGTGTGATCAACAATATTCGGTACAGACAGCTCTAATCTTGTTGTATGGAATATGTGATTAAGTGTGGTCAACAATCTTTACTATGAACAACTTCGATTAGTAGCTGTCATGTCGGATAATTGTGGTAAATGTAAATTGTAAATTGTCTCGTCGATTCCATTTAATTAATATCACATTTAATAGACATAAAGAGCAATCGTTATGTTCAACAAATTCGCTCATATATAACTGGCACGTTATGAAAGTGTAGTAAGCAGTAATGATCATTGTCGTATGTAATACACATTATCGCCATTATTCCTGGTTATTAAGTTTGATCAGCTGTCATCACATTCAACAACACTTTTTTCACTAACAGTGACGCTAATTTGTTTCTCTATTATAACTGTGGTCTCCAATCATTTCTTTAAGAGTATAATCAGTAATGTTAGGGTCAGTTAACAGTAGTAAGTAACCGATAATGCTAAAAACTAATGTAGTCAACAGCCATTGTGTTCACCCAACTTTGTTAGTGAATGTTGCCTCCCAGTGGCTCAGCAGTAGGTCTGCGGACTTACAACACTAAAAACAGGGTTTCGATACCCGTGGTGGGCAGAGCACAGATAGCGCATTGCGTAGCTTTATGTTTAATTTAAAATAACAACAACGACAATAACGTTCAGTTACTCTGACGAAAACTGTAACCATTGTGTTCAGCAAGTAGAGGCAAACCATCACATTAAATAAATTTATCAGTAACCATTGTGTTCAGCAAGTAGAGGCAAACCATCACATTAAATAAATTTATCAGTAACCATTGTGTTCAGCAAGTAGAGGCAAACCATCACATTAAATAAATTTATCAGTAACCATTGTGTTCAGCAAGTAGAGGCAAACCATCACATTAAATAAATTTATCAGTAACCATTGTGTTCAGCAAGTAGAGGCAAACCATCACATTAAATAAATTTATCAGTAACCATTGTGTTCAGCAAGTAGAGGCAAACCATCACATTAAATAAATTTATCAGTAACCATTGTGTTCAGCAAGTAGAGGCAAACCATCACATTAAATAAATTTATCAGTAACCATTGTGTTCAGCAAGTAGAGGCAAACCATTACATTAAATAAATTTATCAGTAACCATTGTGTTCAGCAAGTAGAGGCAAACCATTACATTAAATAAATTTATCAGTAACCATTGTGTTCAGCAAGTAGAGGCAAACCATTACATTAAATAAATTTATCAGTAACCATTGTGTTCAGCAAGTAGAGGCAAACCATTACATTAAATAAATTTATCACTAACCATTGTGTTCAGCAAGTAGAGGCAAACCATTACATTAAATAAATTTATCAGTAACCATTGTGTTCAGCAAGTAGAGGCAAACCATTACATTAAATAAATTTATCAGTAACCATTGTGTTCAGCAAGTAGAGGCAAACCATTAGATTAAATAAATTTATCAGTAACCATTGTGTTCAGCAAGTAGAGGCAAACCATTACATTAAATAAATTTATCAGTAACCATTGTGTTCAGCAAGTAGAGGCAAACCATTACATTAAATAAATTTATCAGTAACCATTGCGTTGAGCAAAAGTTCTCAGTTTTTGCATTATGACTAACATCTGTACTCTGTAAACATGAAAAATCACGAAATTGTTACGTTAGAAAGTGAACTCTGTTTCTATGGTAATCAGTAAGAATAATGAACTGATTCGTTTAGAAACTCTAATAGGACATTACCAATGGTAATAATGTTTTTTTTTAGTACAACTAAAGCGAAATCTGGTCAGTGAAATTCAGTAGAAACTCCTTGTAGCGATGTAGTTGAAAATAAAACTCACGAAATGTGAGTATAGGTCATTATGAATCTAAGTTACAATAATCATAAGCTGTTAAAACGTTTTTCTATAGATAAATTAGCAATAACAAACTCAAAGCCACTGAATATAAACATTCAGTTCTCTATATTACGTGTTTTATTTCCTTTGTTGAGACCCGTCATGGCCAGGTGGCTAGAGCGCTCGACTCATAATTTGAGAGTCAAGGGCTCGAATCCCCGTCACATCAAACATGCTCGCCCCTTCAGCCGTGAGAGCGTTATCAGTCACGGACAATCTCGTTAATCGTTTGATAAGAGAGTAGCCCAAGAGTTAGCAGTATTGACAGGTTACCTTCACTCTGGTCTCACACTGATAAATTATGGATGGATAGTGTAGGTAGCCCTCGTGTAGCTTTCAACAAAATGTGATGCCCTGAAGTATACACTACAATGTTACTCAGTCTTGTGGTGACATGGAGATGACACCACAGTGTGACCCAGTCCTTAGGGCCTTGAAGGAAACACTACATTCTTACTATAAAGATTTTCTCAGAAATCATTTCTGTGACTACGTACAAGTTTTTTTTAAGTCTGAAGTGTTTCTCTTTATGTAATTATTATTAGTATTTACCTTTCATTTGATAAGGTTATTGTATCACTAAATCTTTTTTTAAAAACAAACAGGTTTCTAACAAGTTTTATAGTCTTCATCTACATCTTCCAAAATCCTTAAAAATAATTTAAGAAACTTTAAGAATGTCTATATTACTAACCGATAAACACATTTATGCGTAAGTTATGACTACATAAGAATCACAAAAGAATCATAACAGTATACCTGAAAAAATAACTCATTTAGGCCGAATTTTATTGTTCTGTACAAACATTTTTAAAAAATGTTTTTTTAGATATGTTGGAAGTACACAGTCGTAAACATATGATCAATAATGATGTAATTATCTGAGATAACAACCTATTTTGTTTTTTCTATGACTGATGAATAGTGGAAATTACAAATAAATACAGCATTTTCACCAAGAAAGATCAGATGTTTTAAGAATAAAATTAAATCAAAAGTGTATTACCAGAACAAGAGGAAATCTGAAAATAGCCAACAATTCGATTCACACTTCTAAATCTTGGCCTAATTTATTCATAGGACAGCTAACAACTCTGTTAATACCTCTAAACCTTAAACTAATGCATTCATAAGACAGCCAACAATTCTATTCATAATTTTAAACCTTAACTTCATGCATTCATAAGACAGCGAAAAATTCTATTCATACTTCTAAATCTGGACCCAATGCATTCATATGACAACCAACAATTCTTTTCACATTTCTAAATCTTACCCTAATGCATTCATAAGACAGTAAACAATTCGATTCACACTTCTAAATCTTATCTAATGTATTAATAGTAGTATTTCAATTTCACGTGATTCTCTATAATTATATGAAAAGAATGCTTTCCTTAGAACAGAGGTTATGAATCTGTTGTTTGTAGGCCATGCTAGGTCAGGAGGATTCTTCAAGGAGGTTCGTGGAAGATTATACAGTTATGGAAAAGGTGTTACGTCAAAAATACTATTATAGACCCAAAATTTGATATTTTGAAAATTCGAGAGTAGAATTAAGTTGAACACGTAGGTAATTCTGTGTAATTCGAGAACACCACAAGAGAGAAGTACTTGGACTCTGCATTTTGTAATTGGGTAGTTAAACGGGAGATATTTAAAATATGCTAATATTCCTTAGTTTACTGGATATTTCACCAGGATGAATAGATGAGGTAATCCATAAACTAAAAAAAAGTTCGAAACCACTTCTTTAAGAAAGGAAACTGAAACTTATATCAATCAGTTTGTTCGATAAACTTTAACTTTTTCTGTCAATTCTGGTGTTCGAAAATAACATATCATTGAAACTTACCATTACACATATAAGTAAGAATATTCCATTGTAAATAATCAAATTATTAATTTTATCGAAACATTCAAAACTGCCGTTTTTGTTCTTAAACTCAAGTAGTGACTAAACCATGTTTTGCATCGTTCAAAAGAGATTAATTGGCTACGTAAACTTTAACAAGGTTTTTTTTATCTTAACACATTTATCTTGCTACTGTATTCTTATTACTTTGTATTGAAATACTTACCCTGATACTGTAATGTGATATCGTTGTGTTGGAATACTTATCCTGATACTGTAATGTGATATCTTTGTGTTGGAATACTTACCCTGATACTGTAATGTGATATCTTTGTGTTGGAATACTTACCCTGATACTGTAATGTGATATCTTTGTGTTGGAATACTTACCCTGATACTACAATGTGATAACTTTGTGTTGGAATACTTACCCTGATACTGCAATGTGATATCTTTGTGTTGGAATACTTACCCTGATACTGTAATGTGATATCTTTGTGTTGGAATACTTACCCTGATACTGCAATGTGATATCTTTGTGTTGGAATACTTACCCTGATACTGTAATGTGATATATTTGTGTTGGAATACTTACCCTGATACTACAATGTGATAAATTTGTGTTGGAATACTTACCCTGATACTGCAATGTGATAACTTTGTGTTGGAATACTTACCCTGATACTACAATGTGATAACTTTGTGTTGGAATACTTACCCTGATACTGCAATGTGATAACTTTGTGTTGGAATACTTACCCTGATACTGTAATGTGACAACTTTGTGTTTGAATACTTGCCCTGTTAATGGTTTAGTTTAAGCAAATGAAACAGTCTGATGACTAGTAGACAAATTCCATGAAATACTCAGCTCTTTCTCAGAGAGCTTATGCGTCTATATAACAATTTCAGGAAAAACTACAAATTATATTTTAGTTTCCTCTAAACACCTAACCGACATATTTTGTAACTAGTGAACTTGTCTTCATCGTTGAAATATCCAGTAAGAGAACTTGTACACCTATATTGATTTTAGCTGCGGCATAACGGCTGATAGAACGGCTATGAAGTGTTGTTTTTTTTCAAAAACAAACTTTTCGCTCACAGCTCAATCTTTAACTGATTTGAGATCTGATTACAGCCGCGTCTAATAACGGTTCTCTCTTGTTTGTTTGTTGTTGTTTCTCTTAAACTAAAGCACGCATTAGGTTTCCTCTGAACAATTAACCAACATGTTTTGTCACTAGTGAACTTTTTCCGCAATTGGCATCAATACATGTTTTCAACAGGAAGAAAACCCAAACCTAAACAACAAGAAATCCGTCATTGCTTTTTCACAGTAAAACTGGCTTCAATTAGGTTACAGAGAGAGGTAGAGACTACGTCGCTGTATAGTGACGCCCCTTCTGAATTGTCGAGAACCGTCCCCCATTTTCGTGAACCTGTGCATCACGTAAGTGGCATATAATGTGGGGTTAAACACTCACTACTGCGTGGGCGACAAGCGTTCTTGTTGGTCAGCGCACGTTTCAGGAAAAGATTGCTCGTGATGATATTTTTTCATCGTTTTTTTTTTCCTTTTTTAAAAATGTCTTCTCAACGTTCTAATATTGATGTTATACCAAAAGTGATATCTGAGATGAAGGAAAACTCACTAAGAAAAACACGTTGTTCATGAAGTTATTGAATGTTACCAGTAAATTGATAAAGTTACTATGGTTACTATGTTAGATGTTACCAGTAATGGATAAAGTTACTATGGTTACTATGTTAGATGTTACCAGTAATGGATAAAGTTACTATGGTTACTATGTTAGATGTTACCAGTAAATAGATAAAGTTACTATGGTTACTATGTTATATGTTACCAGTAATGGATAAAGTTACTGAGTTATGTTACCAGTAATGGATAAAGTTACTGAGTTATGTTACCAGTAAATAGAAACAGTTACTTAGTTACACGTTACCAGTAAATAAAGCTACCAAGTTATATGTTTCCAATAAATAAATAAAGTTACTATGATATGTGTTACCAGTGAATAAAGTTACTATGTTACATGTTATCAGTAAATAGATAAAATTCAACCTGTTAAAGGAAAACTAAATCTATTTATTCACACAATTTGTTGTTGTTATTTGGTTGTTTTTGTTCCCAGTAGAGACATAGGTTTGGCCGAACTCCAGCAGTCGAGTTGAAATGACTTAGTTCACAATAAATTTGTGTTCGGCTGTTACAGCGGTGAGTCTACGAATTTACAACGTTAAGATTATGTGCTTGATTCCCCTCTATGGACTCAACAGATAGCCTGATGTGGTTTTTCTATAAGAAAACACACACACCCGCTATATATATTTACGTATACACGTATGTATATTTACAGTGAATATCTGAGCTTCAAAAATATTTGATTTACAAATGTAGTGAACTTATAAACACTTGCTATCATGCTGTAATAGATTTTTCCTCACTAACTACTTATATTATTACATTTTTTTATATATTTTTACCACGACTGTTTCGTGATGTCAGTCAGTGGTCACTTTCTGCAACCTGTTCTTGTACCGAAATATCTTCTTTTGACATGTGACCTGTCCAACATATCTTCAACACGAGTCGTAAGAACAACTCTTTTTCTTCAGTTCTCTTCACCATACTTGGCAATAAGAAATATTTTTGTTTTTCGTGAGTAACTAAAATCACTATAAATCCGTTTGACGTCTAATTAAGAATTGTTTATTTCTTCCTTTCTACATGCACCACAGTGGCATGTCTGCGGGCCCCTCACCCCTTAAAACAGTTTCGATACCTGTGGTGAGCAGAGCACAGTTAAATTTTATGTAGCTTTGTTCTTACTTCAAAACAAATATTTTGTACACGCACTACACACATCACCCATACATTTATGTAATTAACCAGCATTGCTGTCTCGACGTGGTCAGTTTCACTGTAACCCTAATATCAAAACACTAAAAACACTTAAATCTCAAAACGATATATATCTACTTCCTTTATGAAAGCTCTATAAACCTTCAAAATCATAATCAAATCTTAGGCCTTGGTTTAAATATTCTACCAATCAAAATAAAACAATTTTCAATAATATCAACATCTAGACGTGTAAATCTTCCACGGTCGAAACCGGTTATAAATATCTCGTCTCTCAAAATGATTTTCGAGGATTCAGTGGGTGTTGTAGAAAGAGACAAGAGACGGCTGATTCATCATCTGTGACCAAAGATATTTACGTTTGCATTCTAATAAGTAGATAAAAACGTCCGAGTCGATAAATCAACCATGATGGCCACACAGGAATGTAATATGAAACAAGTAAGATTAAGTGCCTTTATTTTTACTCTGCTTGTCGCATGGTTAATATAAAAAAAACTATAAACTCGTAGACCTGCATATTTGAAACTTCTTTGGAAGTTAAATTAAACATTTCGGCAGTTATTACAAAAGTAGTCGCATATTACGTAATTTTTCAAATTTTAAGGGGTTTTATTAATTTGGATAATGGCTCTGTTTTTAACCGACTAAGAGCTTAAGAGTGGGTAATTTATTCTTTCCGAATTTAGGTCAACAGACATTAATTAATACATTGTAAGTTTAGTTTGTCATTGAATATCTGACAGTATTTTGGGCCGTGGTATATTGGATTTCGTCATATTTTTTGTTTAGTTGAGGTAATCTTTGCATCTATGATTTAAAACAATGGAAAGCGCTAAACATTCAACTTCGAACCCGAGACCCTCAGATTAGAGTTCGAATCCCGGCCGCACCAAACTTGATCGTCCTTTCAGCCGTGGGAGCTTTATGTGTGAGGGTCAATCCCACTATTCGTTGGTAAAAAAGTAGCCCAAGAGTTAGCGGTGGGTGGTAATGACTAGGTGCCTTCCATCTAGTCTTACACAGCTAAATTACGGACGGCTAGCACAGATAGGCCTCGTGTAGCTTTGCGCGGAATTAGAAAAAACAACAAAAAAACAAACAGATATAAATCAAGACAAGCCGACTGCGCCTCCTTTGGGCATTTTGAAGTAAGAACGCTGAAGCCTGTTGGTTTTGCAAAACTTCTGTCACATTTTCCGTTGTTTTCATAATTCTTATGACTTTTAAGACTTTACATTTATATTGTTTTCTATATAGTTTACACACCATTACGTATTGTATGTAATGTATGTATGTGAGGTTGATACAGCTCATTTAAAAAAACAACAACACTAAGCTTAGCTCGTAACGACCAATATTTTTCATTTATAGTTTTGTCTGGAACTTCAACAACTAGTTGGGTTCAAATAGCAGCTTTTACTCGATTTAATACTCATCAATGCATATGTAAAACCTCACACTACCAAGGACTTTAAAAGTTTTTTGAGAATTAATTCTTTACGTATCTTCTATTTTAATACTGGATATGCTTTATGTCATTGTTTTGTGGTTTGAGATTTATAAATAAATAAATTATGATTCTATCAAAACGTAATGCTGCACGTATTACAACTTTATTCGCTGTAATTTCACGTTGCTTTAGGCTTACGTTTTAAGTCCTTTCACAATACCAGTTGGTGATTGGCTGAACAGTGCATGACGTGCGGACGATGTGGATCATGTGACACGTTGACAGCTAGTGACAAAATGGCTCCATCAGTCACCATTACGGAAGTATCAATTTTTGTGGGTGTTGAAATGAATAGCAGGCAGCTACGTCAACAAAAACATCGAGTTAGAGAGAGATCTGCCTGTTGCACGACAGACGAGCACGATTGTCCTTCTCTTATCCTGTGTTTTAACGTGTCTTACAGAGTACATTCAAGTTGCAAATCACAGGAATTCGAACTGTAAATTTGTGCATCAGTTTTAATAACATCAAATATTCGAATAAATATTTTATCGAGTGCAATAATGACAGTTACAAAGAAGAGCTTCTTTTATAAATAGAAAACAAAATATATGTAAAGAAACAATGACTTGCAAACTAGAATAAGTAACAATTTACTCTGTCTATTTGATATTAAACTACTGAAAAATTGTTTCTGTATTAATTATTTGTAAGACTTCTCTACTGTGCCGCCTAGTATCACTAAATATTTTGATCGTATATAATCACACTCCTTTATGTTCTCAAGTTTTAAAGAATGTCAGGTTGAAATATTAAACTTATCGAATAGTCTTAATAACAAAACACCAAACATTACCGCTGTTGACCAAGGTTATGTTCATTTCTTATTCTTATCTAATCCTTATCAATTGGATACTTCAATTTTGTCAGACTTTTAACAGACACAGAGTTTTCTGCAATAATCTAGAGAAATAATGAATTATCATGAAAAATTTTCGACATAAATAAATGTGAGATACAAACTATTAGCAAAGGGTGTGTGTGTAACGTTAAGCACATAGCTAGCTACACAATGGGCTATCTGTACTCTACCCTGCACGGATACCGAAACCCTGTTTCTTACATTGAAAGTCCGTAGACATAAATCACGTTCATACGAGCTGTGTAGTTCTAGACATATTTCTTCATAACTTAGCTGAAACCAGGTCTCGTTTTGTTTTTGAGTTTCGCGCAAAGCTACACGAGGGCTATCTGCGCTAGCCGTCCCTAACTTAGCAGTGTAAGACGAGAGGGGGGGGTTGCTTGTCATCAACATCCACCGTCCACTCTTGGGCTACCTTTTACCAACGAATAGTGGGATTGACCGTCACATCATAACGCCCTACGGCTAAAAGGGCAAGCATGTTTTGTACGAAGGGAATTCGAACTCGCGACCCTCAGATTATGAGTCGAACGCCTTAACCCACTTGGCCATGCTGGGCCTAACATCAGGCAAACACACGTTTATGAAAAACATTCATATATGCCAAGCTGCGTTTTAAGATCTTTTTTTTTTTCAGATCCACACATAATTAGTTGTACAATTGAACTGACCCTACCAATTCCTCCTATCTTGCAGGAATTGGCTGTTCTTGACAACAGTGACGTAATGTATTTAAAAAAAAAAATACTTCGTTTTATTTTTATCCAATTTTATGTTTAAGAAAAGCTCTAATCAGACTTGATCCAGAAAGAAACAAGAGCTGAGCTTTATTAATTTATTTTAAAGTCTATAGTGCAGATCAGCCAATCCTTGGATAAAAGTAAAACACTACATTAACATTTCGATTATGTAGATGACCCACAGGACTACCGAGTAAATAGCCTAGTAGGTTGGTGTATTTGACGCATTCTTAGAAAATTATTTTAATCTTGAATTATTTAGCCAGTATGCAGCATGTGTTATTACCTGAACTGGTTCTTATTCGTCAATCATCCATTGGGTTTATGACGTCGTGTAGTTTCATCCAGGAACAAACCCAAAACTACAGCTTCAATGTTCATTTAAAATGGCATATACATATGCGCCATACATTCTAAGGCCAAGAACATGACTTAACATTGTTTCTTAGCCCTAGTTTTTATAACACTGAATTGTAGCTTTAAAAAGTAACTATTTGGAATTCGTAAACAAATGATGCGTTGATACTAATAATATAGGTAAAACCATGAAAAAAAAAATTTTGGTAAGATAACGCTGGTAGATCATTCATTGTTGTTACGTAAATAAAAAAAAAAACATTTAAGTGAAATCACTTCTTTGTAATACACTTTGTTGAAGTTGTTTATATAGTCTTGTATTAAAAGAAACTGGAAAGAAGGGTATTAGCAAACGTTATTTTGTAACTAAAACATGAAAACCATCAAGACTGTTATGTTATAAAAGACACAATTATAATTGAATATTTTAGTTGCACGACTTGTGATACCTACTGACGTTTATAACTCCACCGAATACTGTCGGGGTATTGTTGAAAGTAGAACAATTCCACCGGCTCATCCTAAACTGAAACTGACATTCTTCAATCCCCATCTTGGCCCCACGGCCAACGGTCATCAAGATATTGTAGTTAAGACCACACAGCTCTTGTTGCTTTTCCACCAAATAGTGGAGTTTTTTGCAGTAGTTTTTGTACGTCGTGGGCTTCAGTTCCAACGTGCTGTGGTAAGTGCTTGGCATTCCCAGTAACCTGTAAAAAAATGCAATAATAAATATTTTGTACAGAAAGACCAACAAATGTTCAAGAATAAACGAACATTTTATGTAAAAAAGATTAATTGACGTTAAATGCGACTAGAAGATAAGCGAATATTTGATATAAAATGATCAACTGAAGTTCAGACAACTAGAAGGCAAAAGAATATTTTATATAGGTATATCAAATGATATTCAAGAAGATTACAAAACAAGCAAATATTTTATGTAAAAAGATCAACTGAATCTCAGGCAGTTAGAAGACAAACAAATATTTCATATAAAAAAACAAATGAAGATCAAAGATTTAGAAGACAAACTTTTATGTAGATATATCAAGGCGCAGATAGCCTCGTTGCTTTGTGCCATAAAACACTAAATCAATCAATCAATCAAGATATATCAAATGATATTCAAGACGACTACAAATATTTCATATTCACTATTTTAAAGTACGTTTTCGTCCCTTTCAATAAAATTGACCTTCTTCAATAGGAACTAATGTTATTTGATAAACAAAATCACTGCATCCACAAAAGTCGAGGGAAATCGACTAAAAGATTTGAAATGTTTTTATACATTTAATAAATTTATATTCTAGGTACATATAAATATTTTACAAAATGAACATTAAATAAGTTACATTGAACTCAAGTTACAAGGTAAAGCAACTTTTGTATATACTTTTATTTGAAACATTGCGTCATATATTACGATATTAAACATATCTAATTAGGACATTCATCACATATCAGCTCTACATATTCAATGTTTTAATTCAAACCAAATATAATGCACATTACTAATGCTTGATCTTTGATCCATATGAATTTTTCTTTGAGTTTCAACAGACTTGTTTGTTTGTTTTTGAATTTCGCGCAAAGCTACTCAAAAGGGTGTGTGTGTAACGTTAAGCACATAGCTAGCTACACAATGGGCTATCTGTACTCTACCCTGCACGGATATCGAAACCCTGTTTCTTACATTGAAAGTTCGCAGACATAAATCACGTTTGTACGAGCTGTGTAGTTCTAGACATGTTTCTTCATAACTTAGCTGAAACCAGATCTTCTTTTGTTTTTGATTTTCGCGCAAAGCTACACGAGGTCTATCTGCTCTAGCCGTCCTTAATTTAGCAGTGTAAGATTAGAGGGAAGGTAGCTAGTCATCATCACCCACCGCCAACTCTGGGGCTACTCTTTTACCAACGAATAATGGCTGAAAGTGCGAGCATGTTTCGTGCAACCAGGATTCAACCCCGCGATTCTCAGATTACTAGTCGAACCCCTTAACCCACCTGGCCATGCCGAGCCTCAAGTGACTTGATACGACATTATCTTATATATACATATGTATAGATATAGATATAAATATATGACGTTCAGGTTTTGCGGAAACCATTAAAACTTTTAACTATTTCTGTGTGTAACATTAGTACTTTTGTTACTACATATTTGTTCCTAGAAAATATTTTAATCTAATGTTAAGATCCTTTTAAATTTAATTGTTGGCATTCTATTACACTTCTTCTTTTAAGAGAAAGTTTGTGAGATCCATACGTTTGACAAGAGGGAAAGGTCTTGGTTTTTGCTAATCTTCAGTTACTTCTAGTCAAGTAGGCAGCTGTGGAGGATATATACATTGAGATACTTGTCTATTTCTTTCTGCTAGGCCTTCTACGATTGTTCTTTATCAATGTAGATTCAAAGATAAGAGATTTTCGTTCACGTTACGAAGAAGACACTAAAAGAGTTGTCACATGAAGTGCACCAGAGGGTCCGCGTACGAGAGTGTAGAATCGATCTTTTCTTCTGAACAATGATGATGAAACAGCTGGATCAAGCAAGAATTGTCTTTCATTGTATTCTTTGTTAGGTGTGGCTACCCCCTAGGTGCTTGGTCATCTATTCAACACCGGATGCACTAGTTCGTTGATTGGTGGTTTGATGAAAGATGAACCAAGAAGTAGGAGGTATAGAACATAAAAACTTCATTTGATTGGCTATCACTGATGTCTAGTGTTACTTAACTCATCTGTTCCCTCTTGTCGTACAGTCTTTCTTAGAAGACTTAAATTTCAAAGTTTTTTTCTTTTTTTATTACCACAATCAGAGTTCCAAGACAAGTAAAATACAACCTTAAAAGCAAAGCATTTAACTAATCAAATAGTTCAAAGTTAAATCTTACTTACAAACGTACAGAAAAAGTGTTTGCTGGAGTCATTAGTATACAAGGATTCTTTGACCTTTTTGTTCAGTCAGCAAAAAATTATGTAGAAGACGTGTTTTGAAGTGGTTATGAATTATCATTTGATTCCAGTTTCATAATTTCCCACGGTTTGACCAAAACAAAATAATGTTAAGTTTTCACAATAGATTTAATTATTTCTTTAGTTTTGTTTTAATGCGTAAGTTGTGTTTATTTTATACTTAACACTAAAAAAAAGCATTATTCAAAAGTTGAAGTCATATAATAATAACAATCACCCATCAGAGTAAGCTATGCATGACATTTTCCTTTAGACTAAAAGTAACTACCATGCATGTAGTCTGCTGATATTAGTAATTAAATTTAACACTTTTAATCGGTTCAAAAGTCTATCTTAAGTTTATTTATTTGAAAGATAGGCACACATCTATACAATGGGATATCTGTACATTGCCAACCACGTGTCTCGAAACCCGATTTCTAGCGTTGTAAGTCCGCTAAAATCCGTGTGGGCCACTGGGAGCTGTTCTTAAATAGTTAAAAGCTTTCAAACTATGTGCCTGTTGTAAGATATTAAGTTCAATATTTTTTTTCCGAGAATAACTTAATTTTTTTTTACAAGCACAGCCACTTGTAAGAGACTGGATTTAATAGTTTTCTTGATGGAAAGTTTTCCTTAGGCTACTAACAATAATGTCAATACTAAAAACTAATAAACTTTACAAACTCAAGGCACAAACGGGGAGAGTTCGACATTAGGAATACCAACTTTGGAAAGAAAATATCGAAGCTAAAAACTCTTTTCAACAATATTTTTCATCAGAGTTCTTTAGTCATATTAATTTTGAAATTCGTGTTTACTGGTTTATAAATGTATAAATATATCTCTTTTATAGCATCTGTGTATTGACATTTCGTGTCATTTTTAAATACTTGGCAGTCGAAGTTCGTATTATTTTCTTTCTGTCCATTTTCTTAATTGAAGATGCGCTTATCTTCTGGTTAAAAACTGGTTTTCTCAGTTGAATGGCAAGACATGTTAGCATCCTAAGGTGTAATATTGGAGAAAATTGGAGGTAAAAATAACATCGCATCCATCCAAACAGTGGTTGGTGGTAAGTAATACTAGTGATATGGATTTCAGCATTTCAATGTTGTTTTATTCGATTGCATAGCCTTCTAAATGTTGATCCAATATGACTTCTAGGGCACTGAACTCATACCACTACTGAAGTATACAATGGATGCTGTTTATCTTCTAGTGGTTGGTTCAATATATCTCTATTACATTTGGGGCACTGAACTCATACCACTATGAAGTATGCAATGGATTCTGTTTATTTTTCAGTGGTTGGCTCAATATATCTCTATAATATTTAGGGCATTGATCTCATACCGCTATTGAGATATGCAATGGACGCTGTTTATCTTCTAGTGGTTAATTCAATGGAAAGCCCTCATGTAGCTTTGCGCGAAATTCTAAACGAACAAACCATTTTAACTTAGACTCAGGTTTAAAGACTCATTACAACTAAATTTGTAGACACAGTTTGATGGTTTTCTTCTTAATCACGTATAAAATAAGATAGCAAAAGTAAGATTCAGGACATCTAACAAAATATTTTGTTGTTTTTTTGTTTGTTTGTTTTTGAATTTCGTGCAAAGCTACACGAGAGATATCTGCGTTAGCCATCCGTAATTTAGCAGTGTAAAACTAGAGGAAAGGTAACTAGTCGTCGCCAGCCACCTACCGCCAACTCTTGGGCTACTGTTCTACCAACGAATAATGGTATCGACTGTCACATTATAACGCACAGACGGCTAAAAGGAAGAGCATGTTTGGTGTAGTTGGGATTCGAACTTGCGATCCTCAGATTACGAGCCGAGCACCTTAACCATCTGGCCATAGCAAGACCGAAAATATTTTGTTTTCCTGGTTTCTTCAAAACTCTGAAGAACGAAGTTTTAGTCAGATTTAAAGATTGAAGAAGCAACACTTTAAAAATCTGAATACAGTCTTGTGAAATTGGGCTATAGTGATAGGTATAAACTGGTTATTTCAAACATAAATGTCTAAGAACAAGTCTCGTCATTTATTCAGTTTTCAGGAGTAGTCTTTATATTGGATATTTAACTTTTAAAAACTGGAGAAACGTATTACTTCACTTGACACAAATGTGACTTCACCATGTTTCCTGTAACAGACTTGTAACATTCAGAACATGACAGCAAGAAACTCTTATTTTCTTCGTAGACGCACAGGAAAAATGTCAGCTAGGTCAGGAGAAAAGTTGGAGCTGTAGTCACACCATTAATCTTTTCATGTTTTTTACTGTTCAAATAAGATTGTCTTGTCGCAAAATGTAAAAGGGAAAAATAGTATTTTAAAAACATCTGTAGTTACCACTGTAAAACTTCGTTTGCAGTAAAGACAAGATTATAGCGAAAATCAATGGTATAGATATATATATATATTTGTAAACAACGGTTTACAAATCTTGCTATTGGTTCATCGTAGATACCTACACTACAAGCAGTTGGTCCAACTGAATATTTCTTGTTTGTGAACCTTATGAAGTCCGTACATAATTTCACAGTGTGAAATCGTTTGTGTTGCTGGGTTTTTTTGCGCATGCTCTATTTTGACGCTTTTTCTTTTTTTAAAAGGTGTCTCGTAAATCTAGATTCCATGGTTACTGTGGAATCACTCATAATTTGTATCTGTATTACTTAGAACTACTGATGTAATCTGCTCTATTTAAAATTGCAGTCCTATTAAATTTATCAGATTACAGTCTCCATACAAAGTTTTAAAATTTTCAAGGCCTGGGTTTTGTTCTTGCTTAATATTCTATGTTGTAAACCTAAAATATTGTAACACGCTGAATATATTAGTTTAACCTGTTCAAAAATTGCTCGACAATTTTCATAGTTTGACAATTTTTGTACGAATGTTTCAAATCTAAAATTAATACTTCTCAATAAGTTTCTTAAAAGGAATATAAAAATGTAACCCTTTGTTTAAAACCCCTTTCTTATCATCAGACAATTGTCGTTCTGATAAATCACAAATAACCTTGAATGTTCCAAGAAGTTAGGCAAACTTAAACAAAAAAGGCTTAGACGGCTATACGTGTTTTTTTTAAATTTATTTTTATGTATTTTGTAAAACTTGTTTACTTGTTATTGAGTTGTTTTCTTCCTGAAAATGAAATAATTGTTCTCTGTTAACCATTGTCTTCCTCAGTTTCTTTCCAATATTTACAAGTGTAATATATACATAACGAGTGTGTTTTGGTTACAGCTGTATCAAAATATATTTAGTTCACACAGTATCCACATAGTTATTAACTGATATTAAATGTGGGCCTTACTACGGTATAATCATAAAACCTGGTGGCAAGTGTTAAAAAGATATTGGATATTCTTAACCTTCAGTCCACCATGGTGAGGAAGGGCAATGTGTTATTTGCTGGGTGATAAACAACTGCTTGGAAAGGAAGTTTGGTTCTAACAACCGTTGCTACTGTCATTATCAACGGCCGTTTAGCCACAGGACTGATTTTACTGTTCCTCACCAGTACAGGTGAACATAAATCTTGAAGAGTAAGACTCACGTGGCGCCAGGTTCTGATGAATCAGACGTAAGTAAGAGCCTCACGTCGTGGTTAATGCCGGGCACGAGGCGTCTAATCGCCGTTCTATGGTGCATAGATCGACTACCTGGTCGCGTGCGGCCAAATGCTACGTGCCCGTATTAGAAGTGCAATATGTCCAATACTCCAGTTAGTGGTTTTTCGGTGAGTCAGCGGGCCCGGTGATAGCGTCAGAAACTAGATGGAAGTTTTATGTCGGCTTAGAACCATTAACCCAATTTATTGTAGTCTCAATACCTCTGCGAAGTCAGGTCTGCTCACAGTCCCACGTGCATTGGGTTTTCTACATGACGGTGAATCACGTGTCAGCTCGTTTATAACGAGAATACAGATATGGTTGTAAAGTTTTTAATACTGTGGCCCACAGTTATATAATGGGTAATAAAGATGCTATTTCAGAGGGTATCTAGCCTACTGCGACCAAGAACTTTGAAGCACGGATATCTAGATGGCGTCAATGGCCTTAAGCTTGGGCCATTAATGTTTACCTCCATTCAGCTAACACACACAAAAGAAATAAATGAAATGCTTTCATATACATCAAGGGATTAGCCAGTAAGAAAGCCAGATTAACCAAATTACTATCTCAGCATAAACTGCAATGTGTGTAAACGCTTTATTGGGGACGTAAAGAGAAGTCTAAAATTTTACACACGTTTCCTCGGATTCCCAGCGACTAAGTTTCTGAACATTCGAACTGCTAATCTTTACCGCTATGTTTCCACTCGTTGGATTTTATTACTCACATCGTACAATACTCTTAAGAAAAGCCTTTATAAAATGACATTAAAAGGTTTTCTTTCGGCAGAAGAGATTTGTTATGAGTATTTATTTGAAACAGTATTGAAATGGTCTGTAGGAATTTTGAAATATGTGGCTATGTAAATTTCTTTGCTGGAGATAATGTTACAAAGTTTCTAGATACTAGGTACAAACACGATAAGACACATTATATTGTTAGATAGTCTTATAGACAGACAGGAATGTTTATAGGTTTCTCCAGAAATTTATAAATATACGTCTGTGAGTCGAATTCCCATAATACTAAATATATCTAGATATATAGCTAGCAGCTTCTCTCTCTTTCTATCTAGATATATAGCTAGCAACTTCTCTCTCTTTTTATCTAGATATATAGCCAGCAACTTCTCTCTCTTTTTATCTAGATATATAGCTAGCAACTCTCTCTTTTTATCTAGATATATAGCTAGCAGCTTCTCTCTCTTTTTATCTAGATATATAGCTAGCAGCTTCTCTCTCTTTTTATCTAGATATATAGCTAGCAACTCTCTCTTTTTATCTAGATATATAGCTAGCAGCTTCTCTCTCTTTTTATCTATATATATAGATAGCAACTTCTCTCTCTTTCTATCTAGATATATAGCCAGCAACTTCTCTCTCTTTCTAAATAGATGTATAGCTAGCAACTTTTCTCTCTTTCTATCTGAATATATTATTAGAGGATGATCAAACAATGTACACTATCAAAAAAAAAGATTTTATATTTGAGCAGTCACGTGCGAAAGACAGAGGGAAAAGTAAAAACAGTATAAATTGTCTGTCGTTCGATTGTTACATGGACCTTTATTTTCAGGACATGAATTAAATTGAAGTTACATTTTTTTAAACTTAGAATCATGAGGAACAAACATGAGTTTCTCGTGTAATTACATTTTTTGTACTGATTCTTGCTTACCAACATATACTTATTTTAACCTTTGAAAGGTAATTAAGACCAGAATTTATCTATTCATTGTTATTTGTGAGCTAGTAATTATTAGTTAATATTTAATATAAACCTATACATGTGTAGTATGCACATAAACGTGGTGTTGCTGTTTTTTTTTAATTATCTGTGTTACTATCTCCTCAACTATCTTTGACAGTGTAATTGTATAAATTTGTTAGGTTTTAAGAAAGCCGAGCATATCTTGGAGGTTAGCATCACGGCCTATGAGTCCAAACATTCAACACATCTTTGTGTCTCCTTGCTGCAAAAATACTGGCAACACACTTTGGGTTCTAGAGTATTTTATAAAAGTGACGGTCAAACTCAACAATTATGGACAGATGAAAGCAATAGTTTATCAGGTTATCTAGTTTATCAGTTCGAAATTAGGGACGACTATGCCCAGATAGTCCTTGTGTAGGTTACTCGAAAATTCTAAACAACAAGTTTTAATTTATAAAACTGTGAGATATGAATAATTTCTGAATAATTCCTATATCTGTCGTATTTTTTGTTGTTGTTTTGAATTAAGCACAAAGCTACACAATGGGCTATCTGTGCTCTGCCCACCACGGGTATCGAAACCCGGATTTTAGCGTGTAAGTCCGCAGACATACCGCTGAGCCGCTGGGGGGCATCTGTCGTGTACCAGTCGGTCTGATAAGCCGTGGTATTGAGCGAAAGGCAGATGTAATCTATTTAACGTATTATCACACATTCTTTTTTAGTTTCACTCATACGTTCTTAGGATTACTAACGTGGTTCTCTCCCTTTGATTCCGTTGTGGTTCTGGGAATAAAGACACTAACTTGTTGGTTCACTAGTTCTTCTGGCTGATATTAAAGTTAATCCATATAAGATAGTAAAATAATAGACAATCATTGCTTAATAAATAAATAATGTTGTGTTGTTAATTCTTACCTTAAAATTTGATTTGTAAATGTATTAAATATAATTGACGATTATTAGAATTCACATACTTAATAAAGTTCACTCCATAATAGTCTTTATTAATAAAAATGATATTATAAATAATTTCTAGATGGATCTTACAGTGTTTGTATCATAACCCATCTAATAAACTATGATATTATTCCATTTTTAAGAGAAAATGCAAAGATATACCTTTTCTGTTGAGTATTTTTTCAGACACTTTCAAGCTTTGTTACTGAAAAACTCGTATATCATCGTGTTCAACCTGGTGGGCAAAAGTATAAATTAGGACGAAGGATGAAACAGCTTGAGGAAGGCCTGATGTTTGTAGTTTGATCTTTTGTTTTACGTAAATACTGTTTGACATTGTCTGCGTGCCTGACAGCTAAGTCAAATATGGTGGCAACAGTAGCGCGGATACAACTACAATGGTAAAACAGAAGACCAGATAGAAGCTTACTGTTGTAACATTAATAGCGAGATTGTAACGGTTAAAGTACACTAGCGACTTTAAAAATCAAAATAGTACATTGAGAAAATACATCGGTGCGAGAAGGAATTAGAATAGAAAACATTATTTACCGGAATCATCTCGATACCCGTAAAGCAAAGCGAGGTTTTGATAACATATATTTACTCTTCGTAAAATAGTTAATGATGGGACGTTACAATAAACAATTAATGGAAAGTTTTCTGTTCGTAAAATAGTAAATTATGGGACGTTGCAATGAACAGTTAATGGGAAGTTTTCTGTTCGTAAAATAGTTAATGGTTAAATATTGAAATGAACCAGGAACAGGAAGTTTTACCTTCGAAAAATAGATAATGGTGGAACACTGAAATGAACAAGGAACGGGAAGTTTTATCTCCATAAAATAGTTAATGGTTAAACAGCGAAATGAACAAGAAACGGGAAGTCTTCTTTTCGTAAGGTAATTAATGGTTAAACACTGAAATGAAGAAGAAACTGTAAGTTTTCGTATTCCCAGTTTTGTTTTTTTCAAACATGTTGATCTTTCGGTGGTTCAAAGGTAACTTTGGACTAACATCGCTAAAACCCTGAGGCTGATTCCCCTCAGTGAACAATGCTGAAGATAGCCCATTGTATAGTTTTGCTCTAAAATCCCAAAAGCATTTAATGGTATATATTACCCCCCCCCCTCCTACCAATGATTCATTGGTAATTCTGAGGTATTATAATGCTAAAAACTGGGTTTAAATACTCGGTTTAAAGAGAGCACAAAACATTTGTTGTGTACCTTTGTGCTTAATATCAAACAAACAATAATACCCTAATTATCAAATCACAAAGAAGGCTGAAGGTACTCCTCCCAAGTATTCTCAAAAGATTATATCTGATAATTGTCGATCAGGTTTAACATTACGTACGATTGATTACAACACACAGTAGTTGTACAGCATTTATCGTTAACTACGCTGTGCTTGTTCGCTATGTGGATTTGAAACGTTTCGTTATCAGACATTCTACGCTTCTCTTCCCTTAACTCTTCCCTTTTTTTATAAACTTTATGTCATGCAACGCTATTTTGTTTTACTTCTCAGTTTTTACTGTAATTTATTAATTATTATTCTTATTACTTTTACATTAAGTCAATCTTAAAGTAATAAATTGTGTTATACTGCAGTGTATTTTCATGGGAAAATGACACCTTTTTTATCACTTTATCCTGAAACCTAAGATATGTGTATATCGTCGTTAGGTTAAACTTTTAAGTACTATAACCTGTATTAAATTAGTCTACAAATCAAATGTAAAGCCATATTATAACCTCTGCTTTGTATAATCAAATTTTGAACCTGAAATCAAGAATTATCGATATACACAACTAGCACGCAAATGAGGCCCGACATGGCCAGGTGATTAAGGTGATCGCCACACCAAACCCTTTCAACTATGGGGGTGTTATAATGTGACGGTAAATCCCACTATTCTTTGGTAAAAGAATAGCCCAAGAGTTGGCGGTTGGTGATAATGACTAGCTGCCTTCCCTCTAGTCTTACACTGCTGAATTAGGGACGGCTAGCGCAGCTACACAGCTTTGTGCGAAATTCAAAAGCAAACAAACAACAGACACGTAAATGAAGTAATTACTCCGGAAGGGTAGAATGTGATTTGATTTGTTTACAGTTAAGCACGAAACTACGCAATGAGCTATCTGTGTTGTTACAAACTTTCAGACTAGCCACTGAGGGAAGACTGGAGGTAAGCCAGCTAGTCACCACCACCCACCATAACTCTTGAACTACTACTTTTATCAACGAAGAATAGAATTAACCATCACATTATAACGTCCTCACGACTTAAAAAGCGGTTCAGAAACAATTCACAGATTGTTTAGTGAAACAACTGTTTGCAAAATAAGCCACCGTTTAGGAACAAAATCATCGAACGAGATGTAAAGTAAGTAATAAAAACTGGTTGTGTTCCTTTCCCGTTTTATCATTGCAGTGTAAAAAATAACAATATCTCACAACATGCTCTCTGCCATCAGTACAGCGTTACTTAATTGTACACGATAATGCTTTTCTAACAAACACATTTACCCCAACACGTGTATTTTGTATACAATATGACCACACGAGAAAACATGATAGCTTCAAGATAACTGAGGCGGCGCGACAAGAAGAAAGCAACACGTTTCAGCTACTTCTGTATGATAAAAACAAGGGTACTGCTGAGCTTGGTGCCTTCCAAGTCATCTTCAGAAAGTTGATAAAGATCACGTGATATCTGAATAACCACCTACGCTGCTTTATCCGTAATAAATGTGATGAGATCTGAAGGTGTTTCTGTCTGTGTGTTAGCAACTTCTTAACTACAAAATCTAAAAAAAAAACAACTGAACATCATCTAAAATAAGAATGCTGAAAAAAACACACAAATGATTTAACGTGAGTCCTCTCCCAAGGTTTGGCAGAACAAGGTGATTAAGGCACTCGACTCGTGATCTCAGGGTTGCGGGTTCGAATCCCCGTCACACTAAACATGCTCGCTGTTTCGGCCGCTGGGAGTGTGATAATGTGCGGTCAATCACACTATTCGTTGGTAAAAGAATAAATAGCCCATGAGTTGACGGTGGGTGATGATGACTAACTGCCTTTCTTTTAGTCTTACACTGCTAAATTACAGACGGCTAGCGCAGATAGCCCTCATGTAGCTTTGCGCGAAATTCAAAAACACAAAACAAACAAACAGACTCCTCCCATTTAATTTAACGTAAAAGGATGTTAGTTTTATGTCATATTTGTAGATAACACAGTTAGATCCATAGACTAATTATAAAACAATCCCACGCTAACTCAGTTGACCCATGAATGTTGGCGGTTCGACCAAATCACCCCCTTCCCCAACCTCCGGCAGTACAAACCTGTAAGCACATGTTCACGTTTTGTGATACCACATGTCTCAACAAAGACAGATACGAACTGCCGACTTATATTTCAATTTCTTACATATGCGGCATCTGGCCCATTCAAAGAAACCCGAGGGTTTGCAAAAAAAAACAAAATGATAATTTTCAGCTTACAGTTTCCCAAACAAATGTAGTACAGAGGGCAAAGAGTTTTCCAGTTAATTATTTTACTCTCGGTACAGACAGCGATGAATGATTGTAAGTTCATGATAGGAACTTTTCTCTATTTGTTCTGTAGATACCTCTGTATTTTTCTCTTAGGTTTACCATCACTCGTCCTCAAAATTATTAAATTAATTACATCATACTCATACAGTTCGTGGACGTTCATCAGTTAAAAGAGGTGTAAATCTGAAAATGACGAACATCCCAGGATTTGGTTAGTTAAAACGTTACTTGGTCAAACGTGTGGACTGAACTAACACGATCGTTGTTAACACTTGTTATTAAATCGATTTGAAATTAGTGTACTTAATTCATCAGACTGTGTCGTTTTGTCAAGTATCACGATTGTTATAAACCAGTGTTCGAACGCGTATCAGAATCCGTCTGAACGCGTTGCGTCCGTACCCCTAATGACGAATTAAAAGTATTAAGTACCTTTTTGTTATGATTTAAACATTTTGCTTAAAATGCGCGTACGAAACATGACATTTTAAACATCTACCTAAATCGCTATAGAGCTATTATTCTTGTGAGTGCCTACACATGTATACATAAAAATATTTAAAACTGCACCTGTGATAATTTCAACTTTTCTCAATAACAATCTAAAAATAAAATTAAGAAAAAATGTTATGTTTGGGTGAAGAGTACGATATAGATGAGTCATCTGAGGGGGTGAGAAATAAATGACTCAGTTAAAAGCTCACTCTTTATATTTTCCTTTTTCTTACGAGTTTTGTTTTATTATTTGCTAGGAATTTCTCATTACATAAAAATACCACTTCACTTATAAAACTTGACCGTATTCGGAAATTAAATATTATAGTCATATTACAAAATTTTGATAAGTAATGTATGCGCAAGACTTCATACGTATATATTGTAATATATTATAGTTTATCTCAGACGAGACTGCAATCTATTACGTTACGTATTACGCCTTCAAGTAGTTTGAAACTGAATTAAATCATAATTATATGCATACTATATTTTCCCGATATTAGCGAAAAAATTACCAACAATTGATTGTTGTTGTTTTGAATTAAGCATAAAGCTACACAATGGGCTATCTGTGCTCTGCCCACCACGGGTATCGAAACCCGGATTTTAGCGTGCAAGTCCGCAGACATACCGCTGAGCCACTGGGGGGAACTAACAATTGGAAAAAACTTATAACAAAATACAACACTCCAGTAAATACCAAATTTATTCAAAAACCAGGAACAAAACAATAACGCAGTTATTTCCTTGCATAACTTCGTGTATAACTACAACACAACCCTCCTAATAGTTAGTTGATATTATTGTATAATTTTTTTTATCTTGTAACTCATTTTTGTTACTTCCCCCGCTGGTACAACGGTAAAACAACAAATTTACAACGCTAAAATGAAGGATTCGATTCACCTCGGTGGATTCAGCAGATAGCCCGAAGTGGCTTTGCTATAACAAAATACACATTTTTGTCCTATCTTAAATTATTTGAGCGCAGTGTTTCCACGTTTTCAAGAAACTTCCGTTTTCGTGAATTCTCAGACGCATTATCTCGAACAACATATTTTTTTCTTTTTTTTAAGGTGTGATTATATAGACGTGGGCTAATATGCACGAAAAGAAAGACAGACAGCCTAAGGGATGGATGGCTGAACGGACGGACAGACGAATAGTCAGATGAAAACTTACGAGGATATTCCGTATCTGTTTCTTTCTTATTATGGACGTGTATACACAATGAGCTTATCTGTGCTGTGCCCATTACGGGTATCGAAACCTACTTTTTAGCGTTATAAGCCTCTAAACTTATCGCTCATCAAATGAAAAGGGGCAAATACTTTATTCCTAAAATTTTAATAAGAAAGCATTTGATTTAATCTGAAAACAAAAATATTTTCCAAAAGTCTAAATACAAATTAGGATCATTTACTCTTGGCTTTCTATGGAATATTCTATAACAAAAAGAAAATATTTCATTAGTCTTGCGACGACATGAACTATTTCTATTTAAAGTCGTACCAAACGGCTTTTTAAAATGCGGAAGTATATTCCAGAACAGACTTTAGCATATTTTTCATAATATATTATGCTTTTATGATCCCAAACACGGACTTCGTAAATAAAGAATGGTGTATCCGTAAGAGTTTTTAATTAATTAGACATTCAGAACACACCAGCAATCTGCTCATAAAATTCGAAAACATACTAAAGTATGTACGAATGGGTGTCTATATGTATAAAACATATAGCTTATAATTATACGCATTCCTGATGCGTTAACTTCAGAGAATTGCATCATCAGAGTTATCACAATTTGTTCTTAAAATGTGGTCAATATGATGAAAATATCTTGTGGACAATAAGCTACATAACGGTTCTCCCATAGAGATACGTAAATCTTCATTTAGGTTACTAAAATAACTTATTTTAATAACACATTCGATCAATCTACTTTCACAAACAAGAAATTTACTCTTCAATTTGTTAAGCACAAACCTACACAATGAACGGGCTATTTTAGCGGTGTAAGCCCTCAGACATTCCTTTCAGCTACCAGGAGAGGGGCTTGTTACAAATTAACGTAGACAACTCAAAAATGTAATAAAATACAAAGCACGTTTTAAAAGACGTATATTTTCACTACGCACGAAAATATCCTAAGGATAACTGGCATATCTTGTGGGATGAAAGCAAGTATTTTACGCATAAAAGTTTTTTTTTAGTTAAACTATGTATCTTGAAGCGAGAAATATATCGTAGGTTTAAAATAGTATTGTGAACTTAAAGTATTTGTTAAAATACTAAACTATGCACTGTATGATAGATTAAATAATTTCTTGTGGAATGAACTGGGTGTTGCAGAATTAAAGCATGTATAGTAAAACTGAAGAATGAACTGGGTGTTGCAGAATTAAAGCATGTATAGTAAAACTGAAGAATGAACTGGTTGTTGTAGAATTAAAGCATGTATAGTAAAACTGAAGAATGAACTGTGTGTTGTAGAATTAAAGTATGTATAGTAAAACTGAAGAATGAACTGGGTGTTACAGAATTAAAGCATGTATAGTAAAACTGAAAAATGAACTGGGTGTTGCAGAATTAAGGCATGTATAGTAAAACTGAAGAATGAACTGGCTGTTGCAGAATTAAAGCATGTAAAGTAAAACTGAAGAATGAACTGGGTATTTTAGAATTAAAGCATGTATAGTAAAACTGAAGAATGAACTGGGTGTTGCAGAATTAAAGCATGTATAGTAAAACTGAAGAATGAACTGGGTGTTGCAGAATTAAAGCATGTATAGTAAAACTGAAAAATGAACTGGTTGTTGTAGAATTAAAGCATGTATAGTGAAACTGAAGAATGAACTGGGTGTTACAGAATTAAAGCATGTATAGAAAAACTGAAAAATGAACTGTGTGTTTTAGAATTAAAGCATGTATAGTAAAACTGAAAAACGAACTGGGTGTTGCAGAATTAAAGCATGTATAGTAAAACTGAAAAATGAACTGGTTGTTGTAGAATTAAAGCATGTATAGTGAAACTGAAGAATGAACTGGGTGTTGTAGAATTAAAGCATGTATAGTAAAACTGAAGAATGAACTGGCTGTTGCAGAATTAAAGCATGTAAAGTAAAACTGAAAAATGAACTGGTTGTTGTAGAATTAAAGCATGTATAGTAAAACTGAAGAATGAACTGGGTGTTGTAGAATTAAAGCATGTATAGTAAAACTGAAGAATGAACTGGGTGTTGTAGAATTAAAGCATGTATAGTAAAACTGAAGAATGAACTGGTTGTTGTAGAATTAAAGCATGTATAGTAAAACTGAAAAATGAACTGGTTGTTGCAGAATTAAAGCATGTATAGTAAAACTGAAGAATGAACTGGGTGTTGTAGAATTAAAGCATGTATAGTAAAACTGAAGAATGAACTGGTTGTTGTAGAATTAAAGCATGTATAGTAAAACTGAAAAATGAACTGGTTGTTGCAGAATTAAAGCATGTATAGTAAAACTGAAGAATGAACTGGGTGTTTTAGAATTAAAGCATGTATAGAAAAACTGAAGAATTAACTGGATATTCTTGGATTATAAAAGTATAAATGATGTTAAGTTTTTCTATTTGTCTTTTGGGAATAATAGCAGACATGTTAAACGAATTAAACATGAAAAGAAGCCATGGGTTCTGATTTCTATTGTCGTTTTCATTATGTAAATAAAGGTTTCCAAACACTAGAAGGACATACATTTAGTAAAAAAAGGACTACAGACACTGGAAGAACATACATTTAGTAAAAAAAGGACTACAGACACTGGAAGAACATACATTTAGTAAAAAAAGGACTACAGACACTGGAAGAACATACATTTAGTAAAAAAGGACTACAGACACTGGAAGAACATACATTTAGTAAAAAAAGGACTACAGACACTGGAAGAACATACATTTAGTAAAAAAAGGACTACAGACACTGGAAGAACATACATTTAGTAAAAAAAGGACTACAGACACTGGAAGAACATACATTTAGTAAAAAAAGGACTACAGACACTGGAAGAACATACATTTAGTAAAAAAAGGACTACAGACACTGGAAGAACATACATTTAGTAAAAAAAGGACTACAGACACTGGAAGGACATACATTTAGTAAAAAAAGGACTACAGACACTGGAAGAACATACGTACCTTACATGTTACGTAGATAAAGGTCTGCAAGCACCTGAAGTTTACAGGTTAAGTCAATATAAGAGCTGTGGACATTAGAAGGGTGTACATACCTCATACGTTATGTAAGTAGTAAACTACAAGCAGTAAAAGGGTGTACATACCTCATACGTTGTGTAAATAGTAAACTACAAGTAGTAAAAGGGTGTACATACCTCATACGTTATGTAAATAGTAAACTACAAGCAGTAAAAGGGTGTACATACCTCATACGCTGTGTAAATAGTAAACTACAAGAAGTAAAAGGGTGTACATACCTCATACGTTGTGTAAATAGTAAACTACAAGCAGTAAAATGGTGTACATACCTCATACGTTGTGTAAATAGTAAACTACAAGCAGTAAAATGGTGTACATACCTCATATGTTATGTAAATAGAGAACTACAAGCAGTAAAAGGGTGTACATACCTCATACGTTATGTAAATAGAGAACTACAAGCTCTAGAAGGGTCTACATACCTTATAAGTTAGGTAGACAAAGAACTATAAACACTAGAAGGGTGTACATGCCTTATAAGTTCGGTAGACAAAGAACTACAAGCACTAGAAGGGTGTACATACCTTACACGTTAAGTAATAATCTGGAACTATTACATTTTTATTAAAGTCACAACACATTGTAGTAAAAAACTGGTAAGTGACCCATACAGACTAAGATTTATTGTCCGATTCCTTCAGTTTAACCATTACTGAAGCTTTAGTGAGCGGCGTATGGTGCCAAAGAATACCTAATATATTTTTGAAGATTATGTGGTTAATAGTGTACATTTGGAGAATAAATCTTGTAGAACAAAACACTGGTGTTGCATGTACTTGAGGAATTGTTGATTATGCACTATAGACTAAATAGTTCTCAAAAACCGCTGGGTAGTTTTATAGACTAAACAGTTCTCAAGAGTTTCTGGATAGTTCTACAGATCAAATAATTTTTGAGAAATAATGAGCAAGCTGTATAGACTAAACAATTTTCAGAAATTGCTGAATAACGATAATGGCTTTAAGATATCTTAGAAATCGCTTGGTAGCTTTATAGACTAAACAATTCTCAGGAATCGTTGGATAATAACCTTACAGTTCAAACAATTCTCAGGAATCGTTGGATAGGCTTAGAGTCTAAACGATTCTCAGGAATCGTTGGATAACCTTACAGTTCAAACAATTCTCAGGAATCGTCGGATAGTCTTAGAGTCTAAACGATTCTCAGGAATCGTTGGATAGTCTTAGAGTCTAAACGATTCTCAGGAATCGTTGGATAACCTTACAGTTCAAACAATTCTCAGGAATCGTTGGATAGTCTTAGAGTCTAAACGATTCTCAGGAATCGTTGAAGAGCTTTATAGTCTAAATAATTGTCAAGAATCGTTAGATAGCCTTATAGTCTAAAACTTTCTCAGAAATCGTTTAGCAACCTTTAAAGAATAAGCAGTTTTCATGAATTGTTGGTAATCATACAGAATAAATAGTTCTCAGGAGTCGCTGGAGATAATCTTAGAAACTACACACTTCTCAGAAGTCGTTGAATAGCCTCATATACAAAGTAAATGGTTAATTTTCAAGAACAGTTTGTAACAGCCCTTACAGTCTAAACAACAGTTAATCGAGTTAGATAAAAGAAATAGAAAATTAGATAAGAGGATGGACAATCTATTGATTTATTATTTAATTTTGTATTTACCTTACCTATTAGTTTTAACTATATTCGTTTTTACAGAAAAAAGGAGAGATTTGTTTTCAATGTCAAATTTATAGAACGTTTTTGAACGTATTATTTTACATCATTTATATCAGCAATGCGCTACTTTCCACTTATCTCCACGTGATTCTTTTATTGTTATTAATTACACTATTTCAAAGTTATATTATTAAGAAGTTACAAAAACTGGTCTTAAGAAACATCAGTTAATAAACTATTAATATTAAATAACGTTTTTATGATTTCTCTTTCTTCTTCCCATATCCTTCATGGAACTAGCCAATCACGATATACCTAAATAAACTAGTCTGTTTGTATTAGGGTCCTTCCTACCACGTGGTATCTACACATTCCGCCTAGAATTCTTAACCTTCGGGATTCTCGAAGGGGTTCGGCAGTAGTTGTACAAAGAGCTTTTAACAATCCTCGTAGATAGCATTATCGAAGAAATAAGAAACAGATAAGACACTGAGAGCCTGGTGACACGAATGTCATCACCTTGGTTAATGATGACCTTAAGAATTGCGATATGCGTTCATATCGGACATAAGAGAACTAGGCGGCAGACGGACTCTTGTAGGCCCACATTTGTTTTACTGATGTCCAATCAAAACGCAGAAGTCAGTAGCTGATGTTAAATAAATGATCCTCGCTGCTTGTGCGTCATCAAAACTCTTTGACTGTTCGTTAAGTTCGACAAACCGTTCAGAGAAATGATAGATAACGACTAAAATTATCTTTCGTTCTGATAGTAGCAGGCAAGCTATATGATTCAAACAATTCTACTCTGCTGGCACGGGCAAGAGTCAACCTAAGGAATAATAACTAAATCCCAAATAAACTGAAGTTAAAATGTAAACATAAGCAGATCTACTCACACAGGCACGAATAAACATGTAATATAAATAACAAAACACGAGTTCTATATGCATATATCTGACGCAGCTATAAAATAGCTGTGAAATAGGCCAAACAATAAAACATAAATTCTACATAAACAATATTGAAATATACCTAAAGTTTTCTATAATTCTACATATGCTGTAACAAAACAGAAGCAAACTCTTCTATAACCAGGGAATTAAAATGTGTTATGCATCATACAACGCATTGAAACAGGCGCAAGCTCTTCTACAGCCCAGAAAAACGAAAAAGAGGTAAACTATAACACCAAAGAAATAGAACTAATTCTAAACATTCTTTGCTGGCATATGTATAAAAATATACACATTAAAAAATAAAACACGTATTATTGTGACAATTCGTTACTCCACATAAGATACTTAAATAATTCAATAATCTTTCTCAAAAAACAACACAAATATTTCTTCCTATAAATAAACAATGATTTATCACCTACGTATATATCACCGATAGAAACATGGAATCACGTGTAATCCAACAAATCAAATATCAAACATCTATAAACACATAAAAGTAATCTACAATTACAGAGTCTAATGAACGAAACATAAAGCTCCATATACACATTTCTAAGTTAATAATAAAAACTTACGGAGTGTCAGAAATGGAACTAGAGGTTTGTTTACACAGTCCTATGTAAATAATAAAAGCTAGACAGCCTGAGAAATGAAACATAAAGCTCCACATACACATTCCAACGCTAATAATAAAACCTACGGAGTGTGAAAATTGGAACATAAAGTTCTGAAAACACAATTGTCAATAATAAAAACCTATAGAGCCTCATGAATAAAACATAAAGTTCTATATACACATTCTTGATAAATTAAACATGAAGCTTCTATATACATAGTACTATTAAAACTATTTATAAATTCATATAACCTGAGAAACAAATATGGATCATCCATGTACACCTTACTGATAGAGATAAATCATACTATGTAATCAAAAGAATAGAACTTGAGATTTCTCTGTATTCAGTAATGAAATAAAATGATACTAAACAGATATGCAATCTAAGGAATAGAGCAGACGTCTTTATATTCAGTTTGTTCAAATCTATATAGTTGAAAGCTTACGTCACAAATGTCATAAGCACAGCTCAGATAACTCATCGTTTATCTTTGTGTTTAAAATTAAAGAATCAAAACAAAAGGTATGTAATGTGAGAAATGAAACCGAGGGTTTATAAACATATTTTTTTATTTAAATCTAAGAAATAAAACACCTAACTTCTTTCCACATTAACGCTACTGGTTACCAAAATCTACGATATTTAAAAATGTGTTTTTTGTTAGCAAACAATGAACCATTTTCCTAAAATACAATAAATATCTTGACATTTCTTCAAACATTTCATCGACGTAAAAATGTAAAATAAAATAAGGCAAAATGTTAAGAATCCAAATATATTTTGTAAACAAAAAATATATACGTATTAAAGACCACAAGTGTTGACAAAAGCAGAGAAAACGTATTGCTTTTACCCTAATAATCTCTTCCCACAGAAAAATAAATAATCTCAAATTGGTCAAGAGATGGAGTTATAAGCTTAAAGTTTGTACATGAAAGAAACAAAAACTCAGAGTTATTCTGTGAGTCAATATGCCGCGGCTAAAATAAAAGAACAGACACATCAAAAGTAGCATTTAATATTCCAGACATATTACAATTCTAAGTACGTCACAGTGACTTTTCCCCTTTAATAAATGTGCTAAGGATGGTAATTCTATTACTTAGCTCACGAGTGGCAGAACGGTATATCTGTGGACTAACAACCCGGATTCGACACCCGTGGTGGGCAAAGCATTGTGTAGCTTAGTGCTTAATTCAAAACAACAACAACCTATTACGTGTTAGGAACTATATGTTACCCATATGATGCTAACAGTGTTCGACAGTTTAGTTAGTTATCATTGTTAGATTCCATCTAGGAACATAGAGCCCGCCATCGTTTGCGGAGTCTTCAACAAATATTTAAGTGAGTAGGTTGTTAGCCCACTGCACCGAGCCGTCCCTAATTTAGCAGTGTAAGACTAGAGGGAAGACAGCTAGTCATCACCACCCACCGCCAACTCTTGGGCTACTCTTTTACCAACGAATAGTGGGATTGACCGTCACATTATAACGCACTCACGGCTGGGAGGGTGAGCATGTTTGACGCGGACGCGAACCCGCGACCCTCGGATTACGCGATTGGCCATGACAGGCACGTTCGACAGTTTAAATATGTTTAATGTTGGACTGATCCAGAAATTCCATCTAGTATGAATAAACATTTGTTGCGTTACTTGTACTTTCCTTTACCATTACTGGGTATTACCATTTACTACCATTCGCCATTACTGGATATTTCGCTATAACCTATTTTTTTGCAACACTAACAGTGAACCCAAAGTAACCAGATAATAAACTATAAAGATGTGTATATATGCAGGTGTAATGATACGAATTAAATTTTCTCAGAAATAGTTAGATGTGCTCTCGGGACAAAAGAGTAAAAAATATAAGGACGAAAATTGGTAATCCACATTTTTCTCATAATTTAGATTTTCAAAAAGAACAATGAATTAAATATAACCTCTGAAAAAATACGACCTAACAGTTACACTGTTCTTTATTTGTCTACACATTTATTCTGCATAGAAGAGGAATAATCCTTCTCATATAAAACAAAGAGATGAAAGCAAGAAGTGGTTCGTACTTTCGTGATCGATTGAGCTTTTAGGTTGTTTTGAATATTCTGAGGGAATAAAGATCCACAGTGTATATATACACGTCATGTAGACTCGTAGACGTATCATGACAATTATGACAAGAGTCATTCGTGTCTGTACTTCATGTGTCTGTACTTCACGTGTCTGTACTTCATCTGTCTTACAACGTCACGCACTGCTGCATCTAAAAACCGTGTCGTAATAAATTACAGTTGAAGTGTCTCAAAAAGACTATTTTATTCCTATTAACATCCGAAGTTGAGAGGTCTTTTGAAGACGGTTTGCATCTCCAGAACCATGTTGTTTATCATCTTACAGAATTGAAGACGGTATGCATCTCCAGAACCTTGTTGTTTATCATCTTACGGAATTGAAGACGGTATGCATCTCCAGAACCTTGTTGTTTATCATCTTACGGAATTGAAGACGGTATGCATCTCCAGAACCATGTTGTTTATCATCTTACAGCATTGAAGACGGTATGCATCTCCAGAACCTTGTTGTTTATCATCTTACAGCATTGAAGACGGTATGCATCTCCAGAACCTTGTTGTTTATCATCTTACGGAATTGAAGACGGTATGCATCTCCAGAACCTTGTTGTTTATCATCTTACGGAATTGAAGACGGTATGCATCTCCAGAACCTTGTTGTTTATCATCTTACGGCATTGAAGACGGTATGCATCTCCAGAACCTTGTTGTTTATCATCTTACAGCAGAGAAAGAAATGAAATAAATATTTTTTTCTTATCGAGAAAAATAGATTTATACCCTTAAACTGTAAACGCGAAGATGTTTTCTGTTGATAATACACTCCAAAAAAATAGACGTAAATTTATTTATTGTTTTGGGTGTCAATGTGAGATCTAACTTATATCTTTATTTGTTTACATATGTGTGTGTGGGTGTTTACACACTTTATATGATAAATGTTATACATTCGTATTAATTTCAACAAAGTTCTGGATTATCTCGATAAATGATACCTAGTTGTTGACATCTTACAGAGGCGTCGAAACCGGTGGTGCTGGGACTGCTGTAGCACCCACACCCACACAGTTGACTTATATAGCAGCTGTATGTTAATTTCCTGTGGGGGCATACACCCCAATCCCCCTATACTGAACTGTCTTTCGGTAGCTGCTTTTAGCAGCTCCTTATACTTTCATTGTGAAATCCCCACCCTGTGTCCTAAACCACTGTCTTGTACATGTGTAAGTCATCTAATAAATGATATTTTTACTCTCAAACCGATAAAGAATAGTTGCTGGAAAAATCATTATGCCTCTCAGTATATGTCTTAAGTTCTTTTCAACTAATTTCAACAGGATATTTCTCAAGCAATTCTTGAAAAGTTATTTCACTTGTTCCCTACATAACACTGATGTTGTAACACTATGATGCACTCACTCAAAGTGTCTCGTTACGTTCGTCCACACTGTTGTTAATTCAAGTGGTAACAGCTACATCGATTTCCAAGATCTATAATCTACTCAAATATTAATAAGACATTACAATTGTAGCTTTATATAGTTTATGTTATTACTTATATTCACACTAAATATCTGATGAGGGAGTGAGAAGACATTGAAATCAAAGAGTTACACAGAACTTTAACTCCAAAATTATACAAGCATGAACAAACACGTATTCTATATAATGCAAAAAAAAAGCTTGAACTTATAAGATAAATCAAAGAAACTATAAGCTAATGACTGCTGTCTAAAAGGTTCAAATTTACATGTCTTATGACACAAATCTCAGAAACTCTATAAGCTGGTGACTGGTGTCTGAAATGTTCAACTTTACATGCCGACTTTTGACACAAATCTTAGAAATACTACAAATTAGTGACTGGTGTCTGAACTGTTAAACTTTACATGCCGACTTATGACACAAATCTTAGAAACACTACAAATTAGTGACTAGTGTTTGAAATGTTCAACTTTATATGCCGACTTAGGACACAAATCTCAGAAACATTACAAGCTGGTGACTGGTGTCTGAAATGTTCAACTTTACATGCCGACTTTTGACACAAATCTCAGAAACATTACAAGCTGGTGACTGGTGTGTGAAACGTTTAACTTTCCATGTTGTAACTGTTATAGAGTACTTTGTATTGTATTGTATTGTATTGGTCAGACAGGCTAACAGTAATGCTTATGAAAAGCCAGATACGGGTTGTAACCAGAACTGAAACGGAATGTTTTGCAAAATGCAACTCTACTAGTAGAGAAAGGTTATTTTACTTGACATGAAGATAACAAACAACAGAAAAGTATAGATGTAGAACCTTACAAAGATAATTTAACATGCAAACACATTAATTATATAATTTTATCAAGAAAAATAACTTAACAGTAATAACTTCCTTCTGATAACTACTTCTTAACAAACAAAGTATCTTCATACAGCTACTTACAACAAGGATAACTGATGTTACTTGTGCTCTTACTAACACCAGTGTCTACATAGAGTTACTTACAACAAGGATAACTGATGTTACTTGTGCTCTTACTAACACCAGTGTCTACATACAGCTACTTATAACAAAGATAACTGATGTCACTTGTACTCTTACTAACACCTGTGTCTACATACAATTACTTACAGCAAGGATAACTGATGTCACTTGTACTCTTACTAACACCAGTGTCTACATACAGTTACTTACAGCAAGGATAACTGATGTTACTTGTACTCTTACTAACACCAGTGTCTACATACAGTTACTTACAGCAAGGATAACTGATGTTACTTGCACTCTTACTGACACCAGTATCTTTATATACAGATATATTTTATCAAGGTCAGTTCTTTCGTGAAGTTTTTTCAATCAGTTATTTCTTACCATGATAAATAATTTCAAATTATTTTGAAGTAAAGCATGGTTCTTAAAAATCGGTTCTTACCACGTACAATAAATCATCTTCAGATGTGGATTTCGGAATAAAAAAAAGTCGACTTTGTACTATCTGACCCAAACTAACTGTTGTAAGATTTTGTTTAAACCAATCACAGCAAGTGTAGTAATTTAAACCTTACACGCCACAAAAATCTTATCTACAACTGATCCTTCCAGTCGATACTAAAATCCAATGCTAAAATAATCCCTTCAACTGATGGTATGATGTAACGTCCTCAACTAACCTCTTCCTACAACAGGCTGAAATATTTCAATGAAACACTTTCCATGTGCAGTTGAGATTTTTTTTCTCACAAAGTAGTCGCTAACAGTTCACTAGAACGTGTTATAAATTTCACTTTTCGACGCCTCACCACGTTTTGGTCTACATGGTTCTGTAGTTACATCACACAATATGTTAAAACTTAAAATCAAGGACTGTAACCACGTTCTAATAAGAACACGAAGTAAAAAAACATTACCAATAAAGAATAACTTCATTTGGGAACATAAAGAGAAAAATTTACGTGATCTCTAGCGACCAGCTTCTGAGATCTTTTATAAGTAATATTTGTAATACAGAGTGTTCGGAAAGTCACTGTGCAGTTTTATAACAGCATTCATTCAGTCTTTTTCAAGCCAGCAACTGATAGCGGTGTTTAGAAACAAAATAAGAATGGTCCAAGTCTGTATTGATACCAACAGTGGTCACTTTCAACATTGTTTATAATTGTCATTCATATTTACCTCCTGTATTCTATATTGAAACACGTCTGTTAATAAATATATAAGTGCACAGAGACTTTCCGAACACCCTGTATAATTGTAGATACCTCTGGCGGTTAAGAAAAATATCCTCCGATTAACTTTAACATTTCCAAGAGTAATTTCGGTGTTTTAACAAACATGGGAAACCAGTTTCTCTTTTATTTTATTTTTCAAAGCATGACTTTAATCTCGTTATTTACATATTTCAATAAAAGTTTTTGTTGTTGTTTTTCAGAAACAGTGACCTTCAAATTTTTATTCAGATATTTTGTCAGCTATTTAAATATCTTATTAACCAAACTGTTACTGAATTATCTAGCAAGAACTGTAGCTTTTCTATTGCTTTTATGTCTTATAAAGCTAAGTGTCTCTTGCACTCTTTATAGAATTTATTTGAAATTATAAAAACCCTATAGCCCGAGAGCTTTCGAAAGGTCAGTCATATTTCTTCAAAGGGTTTTCACCATGTTTTTCTGACATCAGAAAAATTGTATTTATTTGGATAACTTACAAAAAGGCGATACTGCTAATGGTAAGGCTTAGCATATTTTTAAATCCTAACCCTTCTAACAGTACTAAGACTTCGTGTAAAAAATGACTTATCTCTGAAAGGTGAGTAATATTTCTCGTGTCAGTTCCTGAAACTAAGCTAAAATATAATATATGGAACAATTTCTTGCGTAATTAGTTATCATGTAACATATAGTTATTAGATTCAGAAAATTTATTTGAAATGCTATTCAAGTAATGTGTCTGTTAATTGTAAGATTGTCAGGTGGAACATCTGATTGCGAACGTTTTAACTTTTTGTGTCATTATGTAAATAAATACTTTAAACTAAACATGAGAGTTAACTAGATAAATAAATACTAAATAAATACTAAATAAATACTTTAAACTAAAAATGAGAGCTAACTAGTAGCTCCTTGATAAACTTCATAAGATAATAGTGAAGCCAGATTCCTTTATTTTTGCTATTATAGATTACGATGTAGTCACAACGGAAAACAGGACTGTTGTTCTAAGCTTAGCTCTGGTCACGACTGAAAACAAGACTGTTATTGTAAGCTTAGCTCTGGTCACGACTGAAAACAAGACTGTTATTGTAAGCTTAGCTCTGGTCACGACTGAAAACAAGACTGTTGTTCTAAGCTTAGCTCTGGCCACGACTGAAAACAAGACTGTTGTTCTAAGCTTAGCTCTGGTCACGACTGAAAACAAGACTGTTATTGTAAGCTTAGCTCTGGTCACGACTGAAAACAAGACTGTTATGACTGTTATTGTAAGGTCAGCTCTGGTCACGACTGAATACAAGACTGTTATTGTAAGGTCAGCTCTGGTCACAACTGAAAACAAGATTGTTATTGTGAGCTTAGTTCCGGTCACGACTGAAAATAAGATTGTTATTGTAAGATTAGTTCTGGTCACGACTGAAAACAAGACTGTTATCGTAAACTTAGCTCTGGTCACGACTGAAAACAAGATTGTTATTGTAAGATTAGTTCTGGTCACGTCTGAAAACAAGACTGTTATTGTAAGATTAGTTCTGGTCACGTCTGAAAACAAGACTGTTATTGTAAGGTCAGCTCTGGTCACGACTGAAAACAAGATGGTAATTGTAAGATTAGCTATCTGTTGGAAATCATAGCCATATATATACATATTTTTATATATATGGGGGGGGGTGTCTTCGCAGTTATTACTTTAGTTGGTGCTCTAAAGGTTGGTACAAAAAAATATTACACAAACACTTAACCCACAAAACACTTAAATTATTATTTGTTTCAGACTCTGTGGTCACTTTTACCCCACCACGTATGATGATTTTCAGATTGAGAATTGTAAAAAATAAAATAAAAGTGAAAACACATTTATTTTACTTCAACTCGTTTTAACCATGGTATTACTGCACTTTTGTTTTGTGGATTTCATCAACTTAGTGTAAGATACTTAACTTTATATTATACGTTGTCTTCGATCTGTTGTTAACTTCACTAAGAAGCTAGCTATGTGGTGGTGGCCTCGGTCTCGAAACCTTCTTATACCACATATTAATCATACAAACGAGGCTAAGTTCACACTGAGATTGTATCTATTAAAACGACCAATAACAAGCGGTATCATTTCAAGACAAAACTCCATGATGAAAAGCCGTCCCTTACAATGATATTCTTAGGGTTGTACTTGCTATCCCCAGAATACTATTTGTGTTCTTACAGTTAATATACGTTAATTTTAACGTCCATATCTATGAAATAAATAGGTGGACCAAATATTATAAATGTAATTGACGTTGTAATCTGATGAATGTTCGCAACGCCACAAAAGTAAACCTAGTTACGTTGACAAGACTGAAAAAAACTGACTAAAATGGAACTGCGTCTCTTTAAGCAAGGAATAATTATATAAAATATTTAAACGAAACTACAGATGTGTTATCATGTAATGATGGTGGTCTAAAATTAAAATATGTGAAAAAAGAAAGTAACTTAAATAATTTACGCCTCTTTTACTATATTAAATCAGTTTACTTTTTATTTATTTAAACCTTAATGCCAAAAAATTAAACTATAGTTGAAACCTATAAAAGGAAGTAGGTTAGATATTTTTCATGCATTTAGATCACACGTTTAGTAATAGTTTTCACAATTGCTTGTATGAATTCATTAGTAATTATACTAGTTTTGGTTATTCTAAGTATTAATGTCCTTGTGTATTTAGAAAGAATTAATAGGACGTTCTTGTCATTCAACCAGGTATGCACTCACGTTCTTATCAGATACATAAATCTAAGTTTACCATTGGATTTGACGTTGTTAATCTGAACATATACGGTGAATAAAGATCTTCCTCAATTCTATTTGACCTTGTTCTGTACCTTCCATAAGTTCGAGTGTTTATCTCTACAAATTCTGATACTCACTTACCACCACGTGGCGTTGGTGACAGGCACGAGGAACAAGAGAATCGTTGTCAGATGATGAACAGTGGATGTTTCACTTAGATATTTTCTCTTATACATGGTCATTTGCCTTTTATTCTGAGCTATAGAGATGCAAGATTGGTCACTGTCCAAGTTTGATTTAGCCGTACGATGAATGTCCGTGAGCTGAGTGGACAACTACCAAAGCCATGGTATCACTCACCATACGAGAACGGTAAAGCAAGGCTTAATATTAGCAGGAAATACTTCGGCCCTACTAATACGTCTTTAGACTAGTGAATGAGACTTGTTGTCTTCAAGCACCAGGAAACTGATACAGAACATTCTTTACTAACGAAGTTCTTTCAATTACAAAACATTCGTAGGTTTCTAGAGTCTCTATCGGTTCGTTTGGGATAAACTGAGTTTTCTTCGTCCCGAATTTTCAGTTTTCGAAACACTTCAAGCAGTTTCAGCTAGTTCGTAGAAAAAAATAAAAAATATGTTGATCAAAGTCATTCTTCTAAGTTCATATGCTATCTTTTTCACAACACTACTGTCGTGGTTTGAAGTTCATTGCAGGTAAGCGTTGTTTGTAATGCTACTTGTTGTTTCAAAACACCTACGTATAAGCTTTGGTCTTTACACCGTGTTACTTCGTAAGTCTACCGCGTACTATCGGGATTCATGATAGCAGCGCGAACCTGATACAGCCAATGAGAGGGGTGTGTGCACATGCGTCGCCTGGATAACTCTGGTAATGGCATCCTGCCGCTGAGTAAAAGAAAGGCTGGCCAATTGGAGAGATTTAGTATCACGACTCGTCGGAATGATGCTCAGAATGGAACTTGATAGGAACCACTTTCTCTCGGTCAGGGTGCACGGTTAGAATGTTTTCTTACACCTGTGGATGTGAATGGTTACCGTAAGAGCCTCCGTGCAGATAGAAATTATAGGTTTTTTACATTCAAACCACAGCACGACAGTAAATATCACATCGGTTTGAATAAAGATTTTTGAGGCGTTTTAGCACTTTCAGAAATAATGTTTAAAGATTATTTTGAATATCTGGTTCCTTTAAAACAACGATGCTTAATATTAGGGAGCTTTTTTATTATTATTCGTATCAGCTCAGAAGTTTTCAGCAAGCAGAACACAAGAATGAAACATTTTAAAAGATTATAAATCATGACTAAATCTTGGACCATACACGTTCTTTGTTATTAATGTTGCAAATTATCTATATAGAGTCAAAATTTAATAAGCTTATACTATATTACGTCCAATATCTTTGGACGTTATAGCATTCGTAAAATTTCAATGTCTAGACGTTTATTCATTTTTTAAGTGTCCAACCTATTATTTTGAGTGTTAGTATTTGATTATAAGATTATTAATGTTACACGATGTTAGAGTTTGATTTTGAGCATGACAACTAACAATTGTAATGTTGAGTCTTGTCGCATCTCGAAAAAGTTACCTTAGGACTTGTAAACCGAAAGTTTTTACTTTCTTTTCAACGTTAATTCTGGAAGTTTTAGGCTTACAGTTTGATAGAGCTAACACGAATAAAAACAACTTCTGACCATGTAAATATAATATGTACAACGAAAACAAATATTTAACTTTAAACTGCACTAAAAACTGAGATCTCAAAAGAAAACTTCCAACCAGAGTAGCAACTCAACTATCTAAACACTGACCCACTCAAACCGAAGATTTTTGTTTGATCTACATCAAAGTCAAACTTATTTTGAAGCTTGAAATGAGGCTTACGTTCACAACATATGGTTTAACATTTGTACCATAATTACTTTATCTGTCAACACTCAGACTTAGTTTTTCTAATTTGAGTCAGTAGTCTTTTTATTTCCAGTCAAAAGCAGTTTTCCTACTCCGGATCTGACATAGTTTTCCTACTCCGGATCTGACATAGTTTTCCTACTCCGGATCTGACATAGTTTTTCTACTCAAGGTCTGACATAGTTTTTCTACTCAAGGTCTGACATAGTTTTCTACTCAAGGTCTGACATAGTTTTTCTACTCAAGGTCTGGCATAGTCTTTCTACTTCAAGTTTGTTGTAGTTTTTCTACTCCAAGTCTGATGTAGTTTTTCTACTCCAGGTTTAACGTAGTTTTTTACATCAAGTTAGAAAGTTTTTCTGTACCAGGTTTGATCTAATTTTTCTACTTCAAGTCTGACGTAGGTTTCTTACTCCAGGTTTAATCCAGTGTTTTTACTTCAGGTCTGACGCAGTTTTTCTACTTCAAGTTAGAGAGTGTTCGTCTTCCAGGTTTGATCTATTTTTTCCAGTCCAGGTCTGACGTAGTTTTCTTACTCCAGGTTTGATCTATTTTTTCCAGTCTAGGTCTGACGTAGTTTTCTTACTCCAGGTTTGATCTAATTTTTCAATTCCAGGTATGATGCAGTTTGTTTGTTTTTTTCTTTTTCGAGTAAGACATAATTTTTCTTCTCCATGTTGTCGAAAAAATATCGAAATGAAACTTAATCTGATGTTTTCGAAGAGAGGTTACTGGAATTATTTGTATTTTAGATTTGTTGTTAAGCATAAAACTACACAAGGGCATTTACTGCTCTGTATACCTTTAGCATCAAGACCGATTATTAGAATTAAAATCCCACAGACGTACCGCTGAGCAAGAATAAAGAATAAAAAAAAATCAAAACTTTATCGCAATGTTATAAATCAAACATAATCAGTATTTACTATTAATATTATGTATATTACATCGACATTAACTATGAGGAGAACTAATATTGATTAACCTAAATATACGATATTTTTACAGTATATACATTACAAATATTTAAAATATAAATGTTTATATGGTAAACGTTTGAAATCTATACTTTATATCCTATATGTTTAACATTTATGTGCGTATTATCATTAATATATGAAATTATATATTAGCAGACAAAAGTATTGGTACTTATGCTTATTATGATATAAGTGAAGGCACGAACAGAACAGATAGCCTATTCATAACATTGTGCTAAACCACAAACGAACACACTTTCTGGAAATTTAATAAACAATCTCTGTGAAGAAAAAAAACGTTCTATCTAAATTATTCGTTTAAGACAGAAGTACAGGGACCCCTGCTTTAACATTTTAATGTGTCTTTCTTTAATTTTTATTATAACTTACAGAAGTGGATCGAGTTAAAGAAATCCGGACCCATTTTGTCTTCCATATTTCCATCAGCTCAGACATATTGGAAAAACACAGCTTGGCTACCTTTTCTTTATTTATTTTTCATATCAACCTAAATCGTCTATATTCGATTTATTCAAGAATTCTAAAACTGAATTAGCCGTAAGCCTTATGTCATTTGTAATCAGCCTACAAGTAGATTGTACATCTTCACTTTATGAAACGTTTCGACACATGGCTGCGTTCATTCGCTCTTCGTTTACACGAGGCCCGGCATGGCCAGGTGATTAAGAAACTCGACTCGTAATCCGAGGGCCGTGGGTTCGAATCCCTGTCACACCGAACATGCTCGCCCTTTCAGCCGTGGGGGCGTTATAATGTTACTCAATCCCACTAATCTTTGGTAAAAGCGTAGCCCGAGAGTTGGCGGTGGGTGGGGACGACTAGTTGCCTTCCCTCTCGTCTTACACTACTAAATTAGGGACGACTAGCGCAGATAGCCCTACAGTAGTTTTGAGCAAAATTCCAAACAAATCGTTCACACGAGCGTCTCCACTGCCAAAACATCCAATAATCTCCAAGTTAAACTGTGGGTAAAAACTGTTCATCATTGAAAACCTTCCTCCCTTTTCTTCACCAAACATACTGACGTCCATTTTAAGGGGATAAGTTACATTTTAGTCTCATCGGATCAGAGAATATTGTGGAAGAATAGTTCCTATTATTTCTATAGTTCGTGGCAAATATTAAACGGTTTGTTGAATAAACTGTTTCTGAACGAGGTGTGCATACGACTTCTCCGCATGCAAATATCTTGATACTGTTCTGTTGTGCACTATTGTGTCGGACGGAACTAAATCTTTACTTTAAGTCCTCGTCTACCAATACTGAAACGAGTCCAGCATGGTCAGGTCGTGAGGGTGCTCGAGTCGCAATAGGAGGGCCGCGGGTTCGAATTCCCGTTACACCACACATGATTGTCCTTTCAACCGGGCCCGGCGTGGCGAGGTGGTTGAGGCACTCGACTCGTAATCTGAGAGCCGTGGGTTCGAATCCCCGTCACACCGAACATGCTCGCCCTTTCAGCCATGGGAGCGTTATAATATCACTCAATACCACTATTCATTGGTAAAAAAGAGTAGCCCAAGAGTTGGCGGTGGGTGGTGATGACTGGCTGCCTATCCTCTAGTCTTATACTGCTAAATCAGAGACGGCTAGTGCAGAATGCCCGCGAGTAGCTTTGCGCGAAATTCAAAACGAAACAAACCTTTCAACCGTTGGAGCGTTACGGCCCTCGTGTAGCTTCACACAAGCAACAAAAGACTGATACTGAAATTTGTTAAGCTGCTGGAACCTTCTACGCACTCTGGACATAATTTTCTTTAAAATTTTCCACTTCTTTCAAACGTTTCAGCTAATTTTTTTCTGCAGTACTTTTTTGCTATAATTGTGGATTTTGATATTTCAAATTTATCCGAGACTGCTCAGAAGCTAGTTCCTTTGTGGTAGTCTGATCCAAGTGCCTTTCCCAAAGACTAAGTCCAAATGATTCGTTTTGACCAATCATTTAATTTTTTGCCAGATAGCCCTTCTTCAAGAGATGTTGGTAATCATCAGATCTTTTCTAGCCATAATGCAGCTTAATTATCGTGCACGTGTTTAAAAACAATTAACGTTTTTAATAAGTTCTATTAAGGTCATGTAGACATGTAATGAAAGGTAGTAATACTTTGACCACGAACTATATTCATTTGGTTTGTTATGAATCTTGCGCAAAGCTACACGAAGGCTACCTCTGCTAGCCGCACCTGATTTAGCAGTGTAAGACTAGAGAGAAGGCAGCTAGTCATCACCACCCACCATCGCCAACTCTTGGGCTACTCTTTTACCAACGAATAGTGGGTTTGACCGTTACATTATAATGCCCCCACGGCTGAAAGGTCAAGCATGTTTGGTTCGACGGGGATTCGAATCCGCGACTCTCAGATTAGGAGTCGAACGCCTTAACACACCTGACTATGCTGGGCATTTTATTTTCAAATCTTATGTATGTAGATATATTCTCTTGAAACTAATCATTTGTAAGCTTCATTTTAACTTGAATACGGTGTTTTTAAATAAATTACATCCTTTTTATTTCATTTTCTTTGGGCAAGTGATTGAATAATGTTTTTTATCTTTGTTGTTAGAATTAAGTTTCTTTGGCTTTTCTGTTGCTTATGAAAAGCTCCTTTATGTTTACCATCAATCTAAAAATGGTTACATCGAAATACATATGTAAATATTAAGCTTACAATAAACTCACGCCAGCCAGTCTCCCGTGAAATACTGTATGACGAAGGAGATGAAAATTGAAATTGGCGTCTGAAAGATGCACAACTATATATAGCTCAGTATCCAAATAGTAATACTAAACTTTTCTGCAACTTGGGTATGATTGCTTTAGCTGATGACGTAATTTCCGGAAGGCACTGTCACTAGAAATTTAAATCAACCTAGTCCCTGAGGTTCTTGATCATGTCTGTTGTTTCCCAGAAGATTCCTTCTCATATACGTAAATTAATTTAGACTTATTTTTTAAAAAAAATTAAACAATTACAGCATCATACACATTAGAATCGGTGAGAATAGATGAAAAATAAAGGGATAGCATTAACAGTCTATTAAGAGACAAATTTAGTGTTGAAGCTATTTTATCGTGTTTGATGTTTGTCATGTATGACTATTAACTCTGGCAATTGCACGTTGGGATTTTGATATATGAACTTAGAAAATTATATAAAAAACAATAATAAAATATGTTCCCATTCCTTATTTATTTCCTTATTAAATCCCTGATGACCTCATAAGATGTTAATTGCACACTCTGCTTTGTGGAATTAATAAGAGACTCATTAACTGATTAAGTAATCATGTCTTTGAATTTAAAGCCCAAATCTATATTTAAAAGAAAAAGGTAAGTGTGCTCTATTTCAGGGTTGTTGTTGTATTTCTTTTATCCACTTTGTCAACAAAAGTCCTTAAACTAAATAGTCTTTATACACATTTTGGCTACCTTACAAAAAATGATGGGATTCGAACCAGCCAGATCCGGGTGCTGGATATACACACACACGTGAGAGATCCTTTTCATAGTAAGATTCGAAACTCTAATGGGTCCCAGCTTGCGTCTTCACGGGGTGGAGCAAACAATATAGACTTGACGCTGTAACAAAGCGAGGTGCGCCCCCTACTGAGATAGTAATTACAAAATACCAACTATTTGCAGAAAGCTGAATTATAGTACACATTTCTGTGAGTAATCTGATATATCAATGGTGGTAAAAACCGAGTAGGTTTTTATCAACTTTGATCACTGATACGGTAATAAAAATTATCCAAGTTTTTGCTACAATTTTTCTTCTTCATCTGGATGGTGTGTGTAACCTCTTCCCAACTAGCTTCTTCCTGTTTCTTTCTTCTTCCCTTTTTCTAGCTTATAGCTTCATAAATTTTCTTTACCTTACGGCGTTCTTGCGATAAAAAAAAAACTTTTTTTTTCAGTATTGTTTGCGAGTTTGTCAATAGACTCAGTGGTCTAGAAAGCTAGGTTTATTCATAGTGACAGTTTCTTTCAGCTAAAATCGCATACGTTACTCATGGACAACAAAGAGAGAGTATATTGACGTCATAATTTATAATTTTCGGACGAACGAAGATCACCACAAACTTGTTCTGTACTAAAGCCCATCGTTCTAAGCCTAAGTTTGAAATTTATTAAAACCTTATCCAGGACACACTGAAAACATTCATCGATAAGGAACGTGTGAATGGCACGAGAAAAAAAATCTGGTTCCAGAAAAAATGGGTTCAATTGCTCGTAAAGTTGATTTATGGTTGCATACGACGACAGGTTTAGAACCCTGTTGGAAATGCTCAAAAACTAAATCAGTTTTCCTTACCTACATGAGAGATCTCATGCTCTGTAAACTTGTAGAGGAATATACACCAGACTGTAATCAGTTCTTACCTCTGGGAGAATTCTCACCAGTTTGCTCTCAGATTCTGTAAACTTGTAAAGTAACGTACACCACATATAAATCTGCTTTTATCTTTATGATAATATTCAATACAAGATCGATTTTTGAAAATTTGTTAGTTTTGCATTAGAACATAGGTCAAAGAGAACAGTAAGTGGGTCTCGCTTTAGTTTCTTATTAGAAATTATTACTTTAACATGAGAAACATTAAAGAATGCAGAGGTGATAGTTTCTCGTGGTATACTGAAGTTTAAAGACTTAAAACATGCTTGATGACGTTAGAGTAACCTTCATCACGTGGCTAGCGAGTGCGTCTCGAGAGAAAAGGTTCTTTTTGTATTACTGTAAGGTTCTTTGTTGTGAGTCAGTTTTAGATTGAAATTAATTTTAATACAGAATTAGCTTCGGTTTATTTTCATTCATTCCTTTGTCAGCTTCGTTTCTCTTCCTTATCAAAACTTTTATTTGATTATCGCTTCTGCTCATATTTTGCTTCCACGTCCATTTTTAGGCTTAATTTCAAACAAAAAACTGTTGAGAGAAACTTATTTAAAATCTCACTCTCTCTTTTCAATTCTTCACAATGCAGTGAGCATTTACCTGTTTAATTATAATTTTTAATAACTAATTTATACAACTTTATGTTAAGTATCTTTTTATCTATTTTGTGTCAGTTCAAAGTTTAATCTTTGCACCATAGTGTAGTATCCGACAAACTTTCTGTTTAGGTGAATACTGTAGATTTACTCTGAGACAAATAAGCGAGCCTAAGAATACCAAAATAATAAACAAGGAAGCAAACATGAAGACAGTAAGCACTTGGCTGGACATAATAATCGAAATTGAGAGAAAGGCAATAATCAAACTATTAATAAAATAAATCCTAAATTATTCATTTCTCTTATGGTCTACTTCCTCTTCTGGGTGACTATATAACACTTATAGGTTTACACTGAACAAATTTTAATTAAACTTGAGGTAAACGTAGAGACAAACCCATTACGAATTTATAATAATCGTAATCGTGTATATACAACTAGACACTTTACTCTCTTTATAGACACTCAGGCTGGACGAGACTGCCTTTATAGACACTCAAACTGGAAGAGACTATCTTTATAGACACTCAACCTGGAAGATATTGTTTTATAGACATCAAACTGGAAGATAATGTCTTTATAAGGACTCAGACTGGAATAGACTATCTTTATAGACACTCAAACTGGAATAGACTGTCTTTATAGAAATCAAACTCGAAGATAATGTCTTCATAGACACTCAAACTGAAAAAGAAAGTCTTTATAGACACTCAAACTGGAAGAGACTCTCTTTATAGACACACAAACTGGAAGAAACGATCTTTATAGAACTCAGACTGGAATAGACTGTCTTTATAGACATCAAACTCGAAGATAATGTCTTTATAGACACTCAAACTGAAAAAGAAAGCCTTTATAGACACTCAAACTGGAAGAGACTCTCTTTATAGACACACAAACTGGAAGAAATGATCTTTATAGACACTCAGACTGGAATAGACTGTCTTTTTAGACACTCAAATGGGAAAAGACTGTCTTTATAGACACTAAAACTGGAAGAGACTATCCTTATAGACACTCACTTGGGAAAAGACTGTCTTTATAGACACTAAAATTGGAAGAGACTATCCTTATAGACACTCAAACTGGAAGAGAATGTCTTTATAGACACTGAAATGGGAAGAGACTGTCTTTATAGACACTGAAATGGGAAGAGACTGTCTTTATAGACGCTCAAACGGGAAGAATCTATGGACACTCAAACTGGAAGAGACTATCTTCATAGACTCAAATGGGAAAATATTGTCTTTATAGACACTGAAACTGAAAGAGACTATCTTTATGAACACTCAAACTGGAAAAAATTTCTATATAGACACTGAAATAAGAAATGACTGTCTTTATAGGTACTCAAACTGGAAAAGACTCTCTTTATAGACAGTCTAACTGGAAGATAATGTTTTTATATGGACTCAACGTGGAATAGACTATGTGTATAGACACTTAAACTGGAAGGGAAAGTCTTTATAGACACTCTAACTAAAATAGACTCTCTTTATAGACAGTGTAACTGGAAAATAATTTCTTTATAGACACTCAAGTTGGAAAATAATGCCTTTATAGACTCTAAAATGGGAAGAGACTGTCTTTATAGACACTCAAGTTGGAAGAAAATGTCTTTATAGACATTTAAATTGGAAGAGACTGTCTTTATAGACACTCAAGTTGGAAGAAAATGTCTTTATAGACATTTAAATTGGAAGAGACTGTCTTTATAGACACTCAAACTGTAAGAGATTATCTTCATAGGGACGCAAATAGGAAGAGGCAGTTCTCTTTTAAGAGTGACAACACAGAATTGAAAGTGAAACAGATACCAGAGCACATGGGTAACCAAGAAGCAAAGAAAGAGCAGTTATTTAGTTTCCACTAATCATGATAAACTAATAACAAACTACCACTCCTGTAATCCTATGGAAAAGCTGGTCCAATAACTTTAGAAAGTCATCTTCTAAGTGGCTATATCTATATAATTAAAAGTGAAGAGAAATATATTATAATGTTGACGGTTGCCAGGAAAGAGCCACGTTTTCGAGGTACAGTGGATTTTACAACCATTTATTGTCTGCATATTAGCCAATATAATAAGTATTTGTATAAACTTATGAAGAAACGTAGACCATTTCTGAATCACCCCATACTTGCAAGAAAGTTCTTGCTAACTTGCCCTTACGTTTTGTAAACTTCTGATAAAGCATACTCCAGATTTGAGTCATTTTTACCTGTATGAGAGTTTAAGTAGTTTTCCTTCTTTGTTTGTAAACTTGTAATAAAACACACTCCAGATTTGAATAAATTTTACGTGAATGAAAGTTTTTCTGTTGTTTTTTTTTCCTTCGTGTTTTGTAAACTTGTAATCAAGGATACACCAAATTTGAATCACCCCTTACTTAGATGTGATGTCTCACGCTGATAGAGCGGCAAGTCTTTGGATTTAGAACATTAAACTCAGGGTTTCGATTCCCCTTGATGAACACAGCAGATAGCCAGAGGTGGCTTTACTGAAAGAAAAACACACCCTTACATGTGAGTTCTCAGTATTTGGTTTACTCATTAGTTTGTTAGCAAATATGATTAAACAACAAATAATCGGTAAGTTCAGATAAACCCATGGGTTCAGTTTCCAACAGAATGTTTGTCTCCAGTATTATTTATGTAACTTTCTTTTACACCTTTTCAATACATTTTATTTCTACTTAAACCGCGGTTTACTTAACTTTAATAAATTATTTCATATCTCAAGTGGTCTTTTAATAGAACTACAGCAGTCGTTTGTTGAAACTGTCAGTCTGTTTTCGTCGTTTGGAAAAAACTTGACGAAGGTTTTTGTGAAATATTTAGTAGACTGAAAAACGGAAACTATTACATTACATCCTAACCAAACTGGTCAAAAATATACCAGAAAAAAGTCTTGATTACAAGATATAAAAAAAGACTTCACTTCATGAAAATAACGGCGATACGCAAACATTCAAACGATCGAAAACCAAAGATTTGTTTTCTGTTTAAATTAGTAAGACAGAGAACAATGGATGTGCTTAAAACTCTCGAACTCCGTTTATATCAAACCTGTTTGTCGCGCTTCAAACAGCTTCATCCTTTAGAGCATTGCTGGCTTCTAAAGTTTTTATCGTATAAATTTATAACAACAATATTCATAAGGCTGATTTTTTTTCTAAATTTCGACTAAGTTTAAGATTGTCAAATTTTAGACTATATATAAATGTGTTATTTTCATATTATTCTTTGCTGTAACCGTCATATCTCAGTCTGCCTAGTATAGTGTTTATTTGTTTGTTTTTTGAATTTCGCACAAAGCTACACGAGAGCTGTTTGCGCTAGCCGTCCCTTATTTAGCAGTGTAAGATTAGAGAAAAGGCAGTTAGTCATCACCACCCACCGTCAATTCTTGAGATACTCTTTTACCAACGAATAGTGGGATTGACCCTCACATTATAACGCCCCCAAGGCTGAAAGGGCGAGCATGTTTGGTGTGACGGGGATTCGAACCAGCGACCCTCGGATTACGAGTCGAGTGTCTTAACCACCTGGCCATGCCGAGCCCATGTGGTATAGTACTGACACTAAAAGCACTAATTTTTAATTGCTAAAGAACTTTATCGCTAAGTGCTTACTTCTTTGCTCATGGCTCGAATTCGAATCCCCATCGCACCAGACATGATTGTCTTTTCAGCAGTGGGGACGCGATAATGTAACGGGCAATCCCACTCTTCAATAGTAAAACAGAAGCCCAAGAGTTGGCGGTGGGTGGCGATTACTAGCTACATTTACTCTAGTCTTACACTGCTAAATTAGGGACGGCTAGCGCAGATAGCCTTTGTGTAGCTTTGCGCGAAATTCTAAACAAACCAAAATCAATCTCTGCTCATTTCGTCAATATTCAAAGCTATAAATACTATCAACTTATCTGTAGGGATAATGTTAACTACAATGATAATTGTAACAAGTAAGGATAATATTAAATACTACACTTGCTATTCGTGCACGTGACGTGAAATACTTCTTCCTTCGAGAGACGAGTAATCCGTCAATTAATATTCATTTTACACGCAAAAAAAGGTTATTTATTAAATTTTACACTTTTCACTGATCTTGTAACAGTACCAGATGGAAAAAGTGAGGGAAAACACAAAATTATGTTATTTTTGCAAAACTACAAAAGCACATCGGGCTTGCGCCGTTCGATTTATTTACATGCAACTTATATTTTAAATAATAAGCATTATTCGCGATGAAAATCCTCTTGCAGTAAAAATGTATCTCAGAACGGTTGGTGATGGTATTAACAGTTCTACTAAAATAAAGCAGACAACAACGTTTCGAACCTCTTAGGCCATCTTCAAGTTAATACCCCAAACCAGCCGTCCTGAGTTACAGTAAGCCATATAATATACTACACTTTCTAAAACTGTGTTTAACATCCGAGTACTCATATAAGAGGATTAGTTATTCATTTGGCTCGAATATGCCCCCCCCCTGTGGCTCAGCGGTATGACTTCGGACTTACACGCTAAAATCCGGGTTTCGATACCCGTGGTGGGCAGAGCACTGATAGCCCATTGTGTAGCTTTGTGCTTAATTCAAAACAACAACAAAACAACAGGCTCGAATATGTATAATTTAGCAGTTTAAGTTATATTTCAAACATTTCACATTTATCTGATCAGGCTTTAAGTTATCTGGCGAGTTGGGTACAAATCCTGTATTACTCAGTAATTAAATAAACAAAAATCTACCATTAATCAGTTATCTCACCAGTTAACTTCTTCTAAAGAAATGAAAACTGAGACTAGTTGAATTTGAACCCAACTAACAAGGAAAATAAGTAAGTAATGCGTTACCTTCTCGTCAGTGAGGTTTAATCGTTATATATTATTTAGATTTAGTTAGAGTAATCTTGTTATGTGATCCTGAATCCCTTAAAATATCTGTTTTTATTTCCTAACAAAAATTCAAAACGCTTAAAAAATGACCAAGCAGTCCGCAAGAGTAGCTTGTATTTAGTAATTTGGAATATCATATTTTTACTAGTATTTAGTAATTTGGAATATCATATTTTTACTAGTATTTAGTAATTTGGAATATCATATTTTTACTAGTATTTAGTAATTTGGAATATCATATTTTTACTAGTATTTAGTAATTTGGAATATCATATTTTTACTAGTATTTAGTAATTTGGAATATCATATTTTTACTAGTATTTAGTAATTTGGAATATCATATTTTTACTAGTATTTAGTAATTTGGAATATCATATTTTTACTAGTATTTAGTAATTTGGAATATCATATTTTTACTATTTGAAGCAACTCCGTTATAAACTATTGGTTCAAAAATCAGATTTTTGTTTACTATCTCGAATAAGGATTTTATGCTCAAAAATTAAAAATGTGTTCATTTCCTATCTACACTTTTAATCTTCCAGAAGATATTGTGAAATCAACGTGCTATATCTAGTCGGGCTTGTGTTAAAATCATGATCCCAGTAAATCACAAGAATTACTGCAAGAGGGTAAAAAATGTGTTACATCATATCTTCGACTTAGAATAAGCTATGCTTATTGACAAATGTGTGTTTGTTTCTTCGTGAAATTCTACAAAGTGTGTTTTTTATTTCACAAATATTTTATAAAGAGTACTTAACTCTATTTGTCAATAAAAAGTGCTCAACTACCTTTATAGTTCTGTAAAGGGTATTTAGCTCTATTTTTATATGAACAGTACAAAACTATCTTTATAGTTCTGTAAAGGGTATTTAGCTCTATTTTTATATGAGCAGTACAAAACTATCTTTATAGTTCTGTACAGGGTATTTAGCTCTATTTTTATATGAACAGTACAAAACTATCTTTATAGTTTTGTAAAGGGTATTTAGCTCTATTTTTATATGAACAGTACAAAACTATCTTTATAGTTCTGTAAAGGGTATTTAGCTCTATTTTTATATGAACAGTACAAAACTATCTTTATAGTTCTGTAAAGGGTATTTAATTCTATTTTTTATGAACAGTGCTCAACTTTCTTTATAGTTTTGTAAACACTGTTTAATTTTTCTTTGTTTTTCTGTGAACGTGTGTGTGTTTTTCTTATAGCAAAGTCACGTAGAGCTATTTCCTAAATCCACCAAGGGGAATCGAACGCCCGATGTTTGCGCTGTAAATCCGGATTTTTTTTCTCTTTATTCATCCCACCTCAAAGAGGGGGGGTATAAACAAAAATACATGAAATAAAACACTAGTTAAACAACTGGCATATGGGGAGAAAATATTGCAAGATACCCCCTTGTGGAAACATCACAACAAAAGGTATAAAATGAATTAGAAAATATAAAAGAAGTAGTGGTCAGTGGTCAGTATCTAAATCAATTCCGGAGACTTACCGCTGTACCAGAGGGGACTCCTGTAAGCACTAGCCAACTTTCTTTAAAGTTCTGTAAAGTGTATATAATTTTTTTATTTTTCTATGAAGAGTGTTCAACTTTCTTTACAGTTCTGTAAACACTGTTTAACTTTCTTTACAATCCTGTGAACAGTGGTTACCCGTCTTTACAATCCTGTAAACAGTGTTTACCTTTCTTTATAATTTATAAAGCTGTTAAGAAGGAGCAATTGTAACACTTACATAGGAATTAAGACTAGCTATAATTTCCTGAAACAAGGTAACAACAATGGTGTATGAAAACTCTTAAAGTTTCTTATACAAAAAAGGAAAAAAATAGTATTTGGAGACCAAATAACTACATCGATATAATTAAATTTACATTTTACAAAAACACCATAATTTCAGTGTATTAACTAACGTTATTTTGGTACACTAAACTCTGTAATCACTGTGTTTTTGCTTTGCTTACCAGCCTTGACAAAGTAGATAAATCTATTTGATGAGGGGACCTGAATGTTTCTCTAAACTTCTGAAATAAACATTAGCTCCTCACGTGCACCCAAAAAAACGCCTGAACCACGACCTGTCACTTCATCTTTATGAAAGAAAAAAAAACGCTTCACAGGGCCAGACCATAACTTTCACATTTTATAATAAGTATCAATTTTTAAGCTTTTACTAGACATATACTCTTAATTAGCCTTATAAATCCATCCAGATTTAGTATCAAAATTAATTTTTTCCACAATATATAAATTGTGGACTTTAAACAGCATTGCCTTCACAAAACGCGTCCTGTAGTTTGTTCTTTTTGTTGTTGATTTTCAAGGAAATAAAAAAACGATTATTACCAGAAACTAGAAATACATTAAGATAACTTAAAAGTACTGCGTATAAGTACATAAAACATTATAAAACTTACTCTAAATGAACGACACCTAAGAGTCCTAATGATGGAGAAAGATCTCTCTATTTAAATGTCTCGAACTATATGTTTTTTTTTATTTAATAGATTTATTGAGCCTTTATGTCTTCCTAACATAATTAAAATAATTTAATGTATGCTCTCCCAATGAGGTACAGCGTATAAGACATCAGCAGTCATAATAGTGATTGAAAACCCCGTAGTAAATGTTTACTATTTCAAGGATTATATACAAGGCCTATCAGGTTGTGTGTATTGGAAGGTCATATAACACAATACGTTACGTATTAAGCTACGCAACTGTGTTTTATATGCGCGTAATAAAATTATTTTATTGAACGGGATCTTAAAAATAAATTATCTTGTATTTTTATTTTCATAATATTGTATTTCAGTTTTACTTTTCAAATAATAAGTATTTAGGTTTCGATTTCTGAGGTTTATTATACATCCTAGTACATCTACAAGCACAGCAAGTCATCCAACCAGTTTCTTCAATACAGCCTGTGCGCATGTCAGATGCTACTTGAACAAGATCCTATCATTACAGTTCATTTTCTCAACCTCATCTCATTGAATGAAGGATCCTTTGATCCCTTATCTCAAATAAATATATCATTCTCAATCGTTTAGCTCACGAACGAAAATTGCGCACAATATTTTAGTTCACCATCAAATAAAAACCTTATTGGCTATCTTCAGATTTTGTTAAAACAGACACATTGCGATATGACTTTCTTGATAGGACGGTATAATATACAAAACTAAGACACGGACCAGCAAAGACCATCTAATTGCTAGCTAATGGTACACTCTCACCTCTTTCTTCGTGAATTTATGGATTGCTCACAAACAAAAAAAACAATGGGGAACATAGCAAAAACTTTGTTTTCCTATTGATGTATATAATAATTGACTGGTGACGAAATGTATATGAAGCGATTTTTAAACAAATGTTTATCAACAAATGGCATTACTGTGTTTCTGAGTGTGTATCTAATCATTAATAAGACAGATTATCCACAACCAATAACAACATCCCTTTCCTGAGTGTGTACCTAATCATTAATAAGACAGATTATCCACAACCAATAACAGAAGGATGTTTTTAACTGTTATTAAAGGAGATTATTTAACAGGCCCGGCACGGCCAAGCGTGTTAAGGCGTTCGACTCGTAATTTGAGGGTCGCGGGTTCACATCCCCGTCGCATCAAACATGCTCGCCCTTTCAGCCGTGAGGACGTTATAACGTGACGATCAATCCCACTATTCTTTGGTGAAAGAGTAGCCCAAGAGTTAGCGGTGGGTGATGATGACTAGCTGCCTTCCCTCTAGTCTTACACTGCTAAATTAGGGATGGCTAGCACAGATAGCCCTCGAGTAGCTTTAAGCGAAATTCAAAACTAAACAAAAAAACAAAAGATTATTTAACAATAACCCACGTCTCTCCATTTGAATAGGTGCATCTTTTATTGAGTGCAAAAACGAAAACTTGTAGTTATGTAAGTTAAATACTGTTATTTATTTATAAAAGTTTTGTTAAAGTATCCTCTGTAGTGATAATCCTTACACCTAAAACAAATTGCGATAAACAACTGGTGTATTAAATATTTATTGAGCGGGTTTTCTTTTAAATACCTGCTCTATAAATACATTCCGGTTTCCTGGAAAACATTCTAGTATCAGTTTGTTTTTTATTTATTGGTATTCATTGTTTGTTTAGAATTTTAACACAAAGATACGGAAATAGTCAACCAGAAAAAGGTCTCAGTATAATCTTCGAAACGTCATTTTATTCTAGAAACAGACAATCGATTTAAAGCCGAAACTCTTTCAATTTATGTGTTTCTTTATCTTAAATTTCATGCAAAGCTATACGATGGCCATCTGCGCTATTCATCCCTAATTTAATAGTGTAAGATTAGAGGGAAGGCAGCTAGTCACCACCACTCACCGCCAACTCTTGAGCTACTCTTTTACCACTGAATAATGGAATTGACTGTCACATTATAACGTCCCCGCAGCTGAAAGAGCTACCATACTTGGTGGAATGGAGGTTTAAATTCACTACCCCATCTCATATTGCGAAACTATTGCCCAAAACATACAGAACCTGAGTGATTTATGACATTATTACTAAAAATGTCAGTATATTTATGTTTCCATGTTATTTTCTAAACACAAATATATTGTGTTTTAGTCAGTAAAGCAATATTGTACTTAGAATAAACTTATTGTTTAAATACTTATACTTTTAAGTTTTTACTTCTTAACATGTGATATTTATGTTGCAATTTAATAAGAGAAACAAATGTTTACTAGAAATATTTTTTATTTTGTGTAAGTGAATGACGAAGTTGCTTAATCCGCATTTTTATTTTATTGTATTTTTTTTCTTGATAATCTATTTAATTTTTTTACCAGTTTCAGGTTCTAATGACTAGTTTATTGTAACATCAGATCTCATGAGTAAGCGTTACTTGTAGATAATAGACTAATAAATATAACAGATATAAGCAAGTTCTAGGCCATGTTGAAGAAGTTGTTTTAGCCTTTATTGCAATTTCTTTGAAAAGTCAGGCGTTGTAAAGATTTATTGACTACAGAAACGTTGGTAGCGCTATTTGTGTAAGTACAGTGTGATCCTTCACAGTGGCCCAGTGTATGTGACATTTCATGTTGATTTATTTTGTTGTTTGTTCTCTGTGTCCATCAGTCGGACGTCCTGACAATTCGGCAAACACAGGTCTGGGTCACCAAATCTCAGCTATAAAACTGCCTCCCCTAAAACGTGTCAACTTGGTAACCACGCATAGCTGAGTACTTAAAGTCGAAGTCTTTTCTCTCTTTGAGGCCAAACGTTCTTTCACCCGACTCTCAGATGTCCATGAAAACCGTGAGAGTTTATAGCCAAATTTGCTACAGCTCTAAAAAGTTAAAAGCTGCTCGTTTCCTGAAAAGATGGACGTTAGCACTGATTTAAGGGGCAGAGTTCTACGCTCTGAAACCGTTAGCCCTTCTTGGACTGATGCTCGGTTTCCATTCTTCTTTCAGGCCTCTATTGAACGATGAAGCTTCGTTCTCTGGCATTTTTTCCTTTAAATGAATGGCCACCTTCTATCACGTTTATTGAAACGAGTCGTTTCTGTCGAACAACTATGAGTTATGCAATCATGTGAAGCGTCTGCTTTTATCGTGTTGTGGAGCAGTCAACAAAAATCAAACTTCTTTGTAGGAGTGTTGTGAAAAATGTCCGTGGCAGAACAGACCATACTGGTTTAAGAACATTCCAGCAGCAACGACATGGGAGCCATGTGCATGTTCACGAACTGATAATCACAGAGTATAATATGTGTGTGCCCGACTTTAATCTAGTTATGAAAAATACCAGGAGATTATGGCCTCTGGACATTTAATAAATTAGCTAATGCAATACGTAAGAATGTCTATAAGAGAACAAAATATTCACATACGGAAATTCAGGTTTGCAACTTTTCAACTGGACTTAGTCGTTTGCATTGTATGTTAATTATTATGGACGGCTAGCGCAGATAGCCCTCGTGTAGCTCTGCGAGAAATTAAAAAAAAACACACACATTCTTCTAGGGCCACTTGTAGTGCCTAACGAATGTCAAGCAACCTAGTTAATGTATCTATATCTTGTTCACAAAGAGCACAAAAATAAGGAGTTTGAATGACAACGTTTCCACGACATCAAATAAAATTTAAATAAATCAAATTATTTCAAAAGGCTTTTCTTAAAACGACAAAGTTTAGCAGAATATTTTCAACACGTTTTGTAAATTCTTATTTTCTTCCATCTGATTCTCATGCGTTCAAACATAATTTCCGAATATCTTTGTTTAGTTTCTCTTTACAATAATTAAATTGTACGCACGAGAAAAATAACATTCCAATGGTACCAATCATAGGAGACTTATGATTTCAGAAACGCTAAGTCTATAAATTTGAACAAACACAACTCTAAACGTCCCGTGTATAATTCACCTTAATGACAATTTTAATCGAAATTGAAACAATTACAAACACCATTGTTTAAATATAACTGAATTAAAAGAAAAAAAAAAGATTATTACTTTCCACTTGTTACGTATTATAATATATTTCGTACGAGTCTCTGATTTATTGTGTTACGTACATTACGTATTACTGTTCCAAATAACCGGAAATTTTAATTTCGAAGTTAATTTAATGTTAATTTGTATTCAGTTTATGATATTTGCCAACAAGATCGATACACACAATTTTCTTTTTTGACACAAATACATTTTACCATACAAACAACAATACGAATTATAATTCTGGATATTTTATCAAGGACCCACGTTCACGACGAGCAAATTAAATATTAAACCGTCACATTTTGCTTAAGCTAACTACTTTGGTTGGCCTCACACCGGTTACAAGCTTACTTCTTACCATGGAAGATACTTAATATCCTAGTAGAAATGCAAACGTCTGACTTTAATTCACTGAAGTTAAACAGTTTGTAATGTTCGAAATCTATAAACATTCTTCAAATGTTTATAAGCGTTTATCACAGTTATAGCTTCCAAGGTTTATAATACGCTGACTGTAGCTGACCAGTAATAATAATACTGTCTCTTAGCGCTTTGGTTCAGAACGTTTAAAGCGAAATTCTAGAGTGTATAAAGATGTTCGAATACGCCACGTTTTAGTAAAAAACAAATATTGTTTATTCTTTTCAAGAATCTTCTACAAACTGAGAAAACATACAGGAGACTTACGCAATACACCTCCATTAATATACGTCACATGCATGTGAAAAACTATACTGAATCTAAAATAAACGTACAACAGTGAATCTGTTCCACACTAAACAAAGTATTCCTTGATATACTGAATCCAGTGTTAGGTTATTTTCAATTAATGTACTAATTCCTAAGATTTCACGTAATCACGTTTGTTTTGAAATGTGATAACTATTGCATTCCATTTTTAGATAAACGGTCAATACATAATTTGTTCTCCCATTTCTAATATCTCGTGAACTCCGATTATCTAGAGCTCAAAGTTCATTTGTCAAGGAAGGAATATTCATAATTACACAAGAAATATTAAACCTTAAGTTATTTCACTTCTCCAATGTGGTAAACAAACAAATTTTGTTTCAAACACAATGCATTGAAAAATATTACACGTGTGAAACGGTGCTGAGCGCAGTTTAACTTTCAGATTGCATTCGGCTGCCATCTAGCGATTAAAACTGTATATACTTTACAGTCCAACAAAACGAAATAACCGACTGACAGTAACCTACAAAAAGATGTTTAACTGAGGAAAATACCCACAAAACACAAACGTTTCTAAATACACAGTCGGTGAATAAATAAGTTCTTAATATTCATTATGTGTTATATACTAAATCCTGCAAATATTTTTCAAAATAAAATTTTCGAAGTGTCTATTTAATTATTCCAACTCATTAATTTTACAACATCCCTTCGGGTCTCTTACGTATAGAGGGGAAAAAAATCGGCTGAATCTTTATATCAAATTGTATCATAATACAGACGTCTTAACAGACTGCAATATTAAAAGAATCCTATCTAATCTGGAATACAGCGAGTGAAAGAAAGTTTATCCCGGTGTTATCTTCAAAATATGGTTAACTCAATCTTACTGGCGCCATTTCTCTTTGTTTTTTATGATAGCAATAAAATTCAAATATAAAAGAAACGTATTCAAGTATTTACTCCTTGAACGTTCACTGAGTGTTCTATAGCTGGGTGTGTCCACTTAAGAAAGTCCACGAATTTGTTCTTATCTGCTTTATTTAACAGTAATTCAGGATACTCTCAGAGTTAATTACTCATAAAACAGGAAAGTCTGTTAAGCGAGAAGCCAAATTTCTGATTTTTTAGTGCTCGATGTCCAATTTTGCTTCACGTAAAATGTCTTTTAATAAGTTTTTAAAAGTATTTTTTTCATGTTTCTTTAGATCATTCCCACGTGCTTGTTTTCATGACACAAATTTGAGGCTTTTTATTAAATTCCAGTGGTTTGTATTTTAAAAGTATATATAGGTTGATAATTAAGGGTTCCTCTGTAAATTACAGAGCGTGATTTTTTTTTCTAATTATTTATAAAATACTTTATCATTAACCCAAGTAGTGAAATGTGAGAATAAACCCTGCAATTGTTACAGGAGCACAAATATAACTGTTCTGAAGTTTCAGCCACAATACGAGAATATATCTAATGACCTACGTGTTCAGTTTACAACACGATTAACATTTTCGTAAGTTACTCCAATCAGATTTTATCAAACCATGGTTTTCAGGGTTTGCGTAAATAAGAGTGTATAGCATAGCCAAACCTATGACACTAGTTATTTCAGTATATATCAAGAAATACGCTTCTTAAACATTATTTTTTCTCTCTTTATTAATCACAAAGCTATAAAATGGACTATCTCTGCTGTGATCAGCACGGATATCAATTTTTATTGTCGTAAGCCAGTAGACTTCCCGCTCAGTCACCATGAAGAGCACATAAATACCAAATAACTTTAAAGTTAAAAACGAGTTGTAATTTACCGAATTAGTGATAATAGTAGTTTTTTTTAACTTCAAACAAAATGTTTTCCCATTATCTTCGGATTTTTTTTCTATTAAAAACTAGAACGTCTCTAGTAATAAGAGAAAAACAAATATATTTCCTCCTGTTTGTTTCCTTTAAAATAAATTAAACTTATATGTACCAAACTTTAAAGGTATTCCCTGAGACAATAGTTTGTTCTCACCATCGCGTGAAGTCACTTGAGGGCTGTCTCCACTAGACCTCCATTTATTAGCACTGACAGACTATAGGAAAGGCGGGTAGTCAACACCTGCCAGCTGTTGAGCCCCTCTTTTACTAACAAATAGTGAGATTGACCGTAACATTATAACACCCCCACCGCTGAAAAAGCGAACACGTTTGTTGAGACCGGGATTCGAACCCTTGACCCTGGGATTACGAATTGAGTGCTGGGTCTCTTGTGAACAAAGAGCGAGTGAATGCAGCCATATGTCGAAACATTCTATAAAGTAAAGTTATACTATCTCCTTGTACGCTGATTGACCGTAAACTTAAAGCATATCCGCCCAGCGGCAAAGAGAGCAAACATGTTCGCTTACAGAATTTCACTTTATAATCGACATTACGAAAAGTCTCTAATACTGCCACTAACAGAACATCAACATAATAAAAGTGTTTAATTATTCTGTTGTTAAGACTTTTAAAACGAACCCAAATTTATCAATGTTCTAAAGCCAGTGAAAATAGAATTTTTGGCTCAGAAACAGTATACACTTAAACAGTTTAATGTAAAACTAAACATGTATTTCCGTTTGTACAAACTTAGTTTAAAATGAGAGCCACTCTTAGATACACTGCACTGATAGTGTCTTATAACCATACGATCACACAAAAATATAAACTGCCAATACTTGTAAGGGTTCTATCTAAAACACTTTAACATCCTAACTCTACTACTAATAAAGACAACTTGTAAAACACCACAAATCTCTCCCTATTTCTACAGCATCCTAACTGTATTGCAAATAAAGGTATCTAATAAAAAGCTACAAATCTCTTCTTATTTCTACAGCACCTAAACTGTATTACAACTAGTAAAGACAACTAGCAAAACACTACAAACCTCTCCCTCTTTCTAGAGCATTCTAAGTGTACTACTAATAAAGACAACTGGTAAAAAATTACAAACCTCTCCCTATTTCTACAACATCCTATCTGTACTACTAATAAAGACAACTAGTAAAACATTGCAAACCTCTCCATGTTTCTACAGAATCCTATCTGTACTACTAATAAAAACAACTAGTAAAACATTGCAAATCCCTCCCTATTTCTGCAGCATCCCAACTGTACTACTAATAAAGACAACTGGTAAAACACTACAAACCTCTCCCTCTTTCTAGAGCATTCTAAGTGTACTACTAATAAAGACAACTGGTAAAACATTGCAAACCTCTCCATGTTTCTACAGAATCCTATCTGTACTACTAATAAAAACAACTAGTAAAACATTGCAAATCCCTCCCTATTTCTGCAGCATCCCAACTGTACTACTAATAAAGACAACTGGTAAAACACTACAAACCTCTCCCTCTTTCTAGAGCATTCTAAGTGTACTACTAATAAAGACAACTGGTAAAAAATTACAAACCTCTCCCTATTTCTACAGCATCCTATCTGTACTACTAATAAAGACAACTAGTAAAACACTACAAACCTCTCCCTGTTTCTACAGAATCCTATCTGTACTACTAATAAAAACAACTAGTAAAACATTGCAAATCCCTCCCTATTTCTGCAGCATCCCAACTGTACTACTAATAAAGACAACTGGTAAAACACTACAAATCCCTCCATGTTTCTACAGAATCCTATCTGTACTACTAATAAAGACAACTGGTAAAACACTACAAATCCCTCCCTGTTTCTCCAGCATCCTTACTGCATCATTAATATGAATCACATCCCATTTTGCACCGCGTTACCGAGCTATTAAAAATTACAAACTACATGAATTTTTTTGCGAGCTCTTGAGCCAGCTTTTGTAAACAAAAATTATTTAATAATTTTTAAGTCTTTTCAGATAATTATTGCAAGAAGCACTAACCAAACTGATTTTTGCTTTATAATTTTCAATTGGCTGGCTAACTAGTGAACAAAAAGACGAACGTCAGAGGTCGCCTGTTGCAATTTGGTAACTAACCGTCAGAACGTTGGATTATATGTGATGAAACTATTGAAAGAAGAAAGATTAGTAATCGTGTTTTACATAAAAAGTATAAAATTTAGTCCTTTACTTCATATAAAATAATAATAGTTGTGACTGTTGTTAAGCGCAAAGCTGCAAAAATCTTGTGCTCTATCCGCCACGAATATCGAAACCCGGTTTCTGGCCAAAATAATAACAACTGACTAACTAAATATATAGATAAATTAAATAACACGAATGTTGTACTTTCAATTACTATCCTATACATGTGACTTTTTTGTTTATTGTCAGCAAAGAGATAACCGATGGATTATCCCTTCCAGTGCAAGTATCGAAGCATGATGTACAGCAGTGAATAACTTCAGGCTTACTGCTAAGTTATGAGGACTGTGAGAGAGTTTGACTTTTAAATGAGCGGATTAATTCGAAATAACTACAATTAACTCTCTCAGTTCACGTCATGATAGCTGTCGGTTTATTAAAGTTTAGGATATAAATATATATAGTGAATAGACTACAACTACGTTCGCCCTATCCCAACTGGCTTGAAGAGTTTTGGTATTAATGTTGTACTTTCAATTACTATCCTATACATGTGACTTTTTTGTTTATTGTCAGCAAAGAGCTAACCGATGGATTATCCCTTCCAGTGCAAGTATCGAAGCATGACGTACAGCAGTGAATAACTTCAGGCTTACTGCTAAGTTATGAGGACTGTGAGAGAGTTTGACTTTTAAATGAGCGGATTAATTCGAAATAACTACAATTAACTCTCTCAGTTCACGTCATGATAGCTGTCGGTTTATTAAAGTTTAGGATATAAATATATATAGTGAATAGACTACAACTACGTTCGCCCTATCCCAACTGGCTTGAAGAGTTTTGGTATTAAGCGAAAGGTCTCATCGGCACTAGATATGGCAGATATGATGTGTTTGACATATTATAACGTGTTCTCCTTTGCTTTTATTAATGGTTCTTAGAGCAAGATGTACTTAGAAAACTGCTCAGATGTTTCTATATTTGATTGTGCTCTTTTCTTTGTTTTGGAAATTCGCACAAAGCTACTCGAGGGCTATCTGTGTTAGCCGTCCCTAATTTAGCAGTGTAAGACTAGAGGGAAGGCAGCTAGTCATCACCACCCACCGCCAACTCTTGGGCTACTCTTTTACCAACGAATATTGGGATTGACCGTAACATTATACACCCCCACAGCTGGGAGGGCAAACATGTTTAGCGCGACGCGGGCGCGAACCCGCGACCCTCGGATTACGAGTCACACGCCTTACGCGCTCGGCCATGCCAGGCTGATTGTGCTCTAAAGCAACTGATGACTAAACTAAACTAACGTGGCAGGGGTTCAGTTTAGAGAGAGAGAAATCAGAAGAGTTCTCTCCCCAACTGGGGTGTTCAGGAACGTTGTGGTTCCTCTTCGTCCCCTTTCGTGGATTGTTATTAAGTTTAAGTTTGTTTTTTGTTTTTTTTATTTAAATAAATAAATTATTATTATTATTCTTGACTATTTGGGTGGAGGATGTCTCTTCTAAATGTTGTCTTTGGTGGAGGCAAAGGCAGCAGCGGAAAGGAAGCCCGGAAACTGTCCCGAAAGGAAGAGGTTGAGCAGACGTGAACATGAATATTATTCAAATCCAGATCAAAACAAAACAATTCAAACGGCACGATTCAGGGTCTGGCAAACGAGTTGCCTAGGCTGGGATCTATAAATCCAATGCCTGAAGATTTGATGTGGGGGAAACGGGAGTGCCCCGAGAAAACCCACTTTCACAGGACAGGCGCCGAAAGTTTTGCCTGTCGTGTGCCCTGTATCTGGAAAAAAGGAATTCATGTTAATAACATGGATTTTATTTATTTAGATTCTTTGTTGAGTGGATTGTGATTCTTGAAATATGTTGTAAGGTGAAATGTACTTTGTTGGTGCACTGGATAATTTGTGTAGTGATGCCGTTAGTTTGTTTCTATTTTCTGCTTTTAGATAATATTTGAGAGAAAGTTCTGTTATTCTGTCTCTTATAGTTGGTAAATTACTAATTTGGTGTAGATAGTTTGTTGGCGTAAATGATGGTAGGCTAAATGCGGATTTTAATATTCTGTTTTGCTGCACTTGGATTTTCTGGAGTGTATTATTTGACATTGTATGTTACTTGACATCCGTACTCTATTACGCAACTGATGAAACAAGCAAACTCGGTCTTTATAGGATACATTTTGAAAATAGTTTAGAAAGTTTGTTTTTTTCTATGTTCATTGAAAAATTCATTTCCACCAAAATTTAAGTGTATAGTTTTATTGATATATTAGACGTCGTCATGATGTCTTTCATGTTCGTAGTGTTTCTTTGTTAGGTATTTGTGCGTGTATATACACATACCTACAAATTAAACTGTACTTATTAGGTCGAAAGTTTGATAATTTGTTTGTTTCTGAATTTCGCGCAAGGCTACACGAGGGCTATCTGCGCTAGTCGTTCCTTATTTAGCAGTGTAAGACAAAAGGGAAGGCAGCTAGTCATCATCACCCACCGCCAACTCTTGGACTACTCTTTCACCAACGAATAGTGGGATTGACCGTCACATTATAATGCCCCTACGGCTGAAAGGAAGGAGCATATTTGGCGGGGGTGCGAACCTGCGACCCTCAGATTACGAGTCGTACGCCTTAACCACCTCGCCATGCCGGGCCTAATTTAATGTTGAAATAAATATTCATACAAGTTTTAATAACCGTCTGAATACTATTCACTCATTTACTCTAATTGACGTGTATCTGACAATAATATGTATGCAAATCGCTTTTCAGTTTCTATTTTGCCCTTTGTTATGTCATTTTAATCCTACTGATACAGTTGTACTGTATCAAACTTACAAGAACTGTGTTGATGTGAGCGCGAATTAATTTATGAAAATTTTATTCTTGCCAGAAGGTTATTTTACAGTATGGTGTTTGTCTGGTTAGTGTTGTGAAGAATGATGTGGTACACCTATCCATTCACTCCGTCCTGCGAAATGTGACAGCTTACCCTTCAATGCGTTAATACAATGTGTGTTTCAACTAAGGTCGTTGGTTTCGCTGTTAACGTTACAAATAAATGTGGTGATATGTTCAACTAATCTTTGTTTATCGTCCGAAAGAGGGAGCTAGTTGGCACTATCTCTCTAACGGCAACCCTGAAACTGTTCTGGATACAATCCAATCTCCTATTCAAAAGCAGAAAGAGCATTTTCGTCGCAGACTTCTGAATAAAAAATAATAATATGACAACAATCGCAAACCTTTCGCCAAGTACAGAATACATTGGTAAATAACGTAAGCTAAATCGTAGGTCGGAACAAAAATAAACGCCCCTCAATAGCACAATGTAATGTCTATGAAGTCACACCGCTAGAAACCTGGTTTAGATTCCCGTGATGGCAGACACAAATAGCCCATTGTGTAGCTTTATGCTTGATTCCAAACAAAGATAATTAACGACAATCATTAATTTTATTTTTACTGGTGTAAATATGGTATACTAATTGGTCAAATTCACACCGCATGTTAAAGATATATCTGCTGGATGTGTTGACTTCTTTTGTTTTGATAAGAGAATCTGGAAGAAGACAGCAGCGCAACGCTTCGGTCATGTTATTCAAATACAGATTATCACCTCTGTCTTATTACAGGACGTTATCGGGTTTCCTGAAAAATAAACGTGCACATGGCCATGGTGGTTTGGGCACTTAACTAGTCACCTTATGGTCACGGGTTCGAATCCCTATCATACCAAACATGCTCGCCCTTTCAGCTGTGGTGGCATTATAATGTGACGGTCAATCCCACAATTCATTGATAAAAGAGCAGCCAAAGAGTTGGCGGTGATGACTAGCTGCCTCTGGTCTTACATTGCTAAATTAGGAACGGCTAGCGCAGATAGCCCTCTTGTAACTTTGAGTAAAATTCGAAAAACAAAACAAAAACAGTGCCATATACTTTAATCAATCATTTAAAATCACATTGCTGTTTACTTAGATTGTAATTTTACAAAACGTTGCTAGTTTTAAAGTCACATTTCTGTCTACTAGGATTGTAATTTTACAAAACGTTGCTAGTTTTCAACAAAACAGTTTGCGTGGCTTCCAAGAAAATAAAAAAAATAACTTTTCTGTTACTACTGCTGGCATTGTAATATTATCCATGTACTTTGAAAAGACAACTGCCATACACTGTGTATCCAATAACAAAGAATTCTGTGTGTTTCTCTCTCATATCTCCTTGGCTATCTTCTCTATACCTTATCTGATTATCGTGCTATCTATAAAGAAAAAAGAACCGATTCACTCAGTGTTGCTGGAAGTAGCTAGGTCAGAATTGTTTAGTTTATTAGATTACTCTTAAGTCCCAGACTTTTTGCTTTACATCAAATAAAAAGTGCAACAGATAATCCTTTGTGTATGTACTGCTATTTGTTTTCAAAGAATGAAGTAGGCCTATTTTAAAAAGGTTTAGAAAGTAAAACTACAACGTTAATACATAAATGAAAGATATAGTCCAGGTATCGCATTCTTCTACGTTGAAAAGGGTGAAACATAACATCTGAAACAAGACAAAAAATCAGAGCATAGGCTAAAACAACAATGTATTTTCTACTGTCACATTCCAAATAGAAACATATCTGACGTGTTCTCCAGTTTCTGTCTATTACGTGAGTGTGTCAAAGAAGGATTTTGAGGCAATAATGGTTACATTTTCAAAATCTCAATACATATAATTAAAGAATCCTTAACAATGAATATTTGATGTTGTGGAGATCCTAGGGTCCCAAGTTTTGTAAGTATAATATAGGTGGTGAAGATGGAAAGACATGAATGAGTGGTGTAAACAGAACGATATGAATTGGTGAATTACTGAAAAAGGGCGACTGGTCTTGTCAGAAGAAATGGAAATGAATAAAGATGTAACAGAATCCTGTTCTTGGTATAAAATATTTTATCATTTACAAATGCACATATACACACATATTAGTCTGTTATAACCTAAACACAAGCCGAAAAAACGCTAGCCGTCCCTAATTTAGCGGTGTAAGACAAGAGAGAAGGCAGCTAGTCATCATCACCAACCGCCAACTTTTGAGCTACTCTTTTACCAACGAATAGTGGAATTCACTGTAACATTATAACGCCCCACGGCTGAAAGAGCGAGCATGTTTGGTGTGACGGTTCAACTGCTCATAAATTTTGTGGCATAGATTTCGTAATGGTTTATATTCACATTTTGTGCGTTTCATTGTCAACTGTGTTGCTACAAGGAGTTTCTACAGGATTTCCATCCTTGCGCGTTTTACACACCCCTTTCTCTTGACAGGATTACTACACCTTGAGGATGAAAACACCCTGAGCTTCCCAAGCTCACGTGTTAAGTTTGGTCCTTCTTGCTCCAAAACTGTAAGAACGACCCGCGGACAAATAAACACATGGCATATATTATATTAAATACATTTCAATATATTTGAATGGTATTTATTAGATTATGAAAAGAAATATGCAAAGCGAAATGTTTGTTGAAACAGTTTGATAAATTTGAGGCTTTTTTTCATAAATAAAGCAAGACTGAAGAGTCTCTTAAAATTGCTTTCTCCTACCAGCAACCATTACCAAAAAAATAAAATTTATCACAGAAACACAGAATAAAGCATATTTACTGCCATCTATTGCCTGTTTAGAAAACTACAATATTTAAAATCGGATCGACATATCTTAACAAGAGCAACGCGATAGACCTGATGATCCACAAAACTTTAACTACACCAAACTAATTTGCAATGTGAAGTTATACCGTCTTTACAAATTTTGGGTCACTTTGATTCTAAACTATCTTTAAATGTTGTTTAACAAGCTACTATAATACATTCAAACATTTTCCGACAATAATGTTAAAAGAGATTGTATACCACTTCATTCGTGAAATAATACTGAATACTTATTAGCAATGGCTTTGTTGGTTTGTACTACGAGCTAAGAGTTTTTACTTAAAAATGACCTATTATTGTTAGCTTTGAATGAAAATCTATTTGCATTAAACTATAAACAGTGTTATCAGACAGTATTGTTTCATCGAGGAATAAATGACCTAATAAAGTTATTCCAACATCATAAAAGGCCAATGTATTTACACTGTTGATGATATCAGTCGTTGTCCAGCATGGCCAGGTTGTTAGAACACTCGACTTCCGATCTGAAAGTCGCGGGTTCGAACTATCGTTACATCAACACACTCGTCCTTTCGGTCGTGGGGGCGTTACAATTACAGTCGATCCCACTATTCGTTGATAAAATATTAGCCTGAGGGTTAGCAGTAAGAGAAGATGACCACCTCGCATCTTTACAACAGTCTAACACCTTAGTTTCCATTGCTTGCAAAATACTTTATCGCAAGGCCGCCATTTCCAAAGTATATCATTCGTTCCTGCTTGCTTTCCATAATCCATCTAGTGTATAAAAATGTTAATTTTCCAATGCAAATTTCAACATTGCGATCGCAGAGAAACCAACAGATGCTATGCCCGATGACTTGATTAATATGATTATGTGTTTCATTCTCCAGCTCTTTGAAGTGTGTGACCATTCAAATGATATTAATGGAACTAGCTTTGTCAGTTGGAGATGTTTCGTGATTAACATTGTTAACTGTTTTTTGTTACATCGATAGCTTTTACTGTTGACCTTTGCATTTGAAAGTTCTTACGTATTGGAAGGTTGTTTATTGTTCTCCAGTAGCACAGCGGTATGTCTGCAGACACACACCTATAAAAACTGGGTTTCGATACCCGTAGTGAGAAGAGCACAGATAGCCCATTGTGTAGCTATGTGCTTAATTCCAAACAATCAACGTTTGTTATTACTAAATGAAAGTACGAATTATTGTAATTCTCTTTTCGGATGATCCTAGTTCTTCTAGTCTATCCGTATTTGATCCGGCATGGCCAGGTGGATTAAGACGTTAAACTCGTAATCTGAGGTTCGCATCCCCGTTGCACCAAATATGCCCCTTTTCAGCCGTGGGGGCGTTATAATGTGATGGTCAATCCCACTATTCGTTGGTAAAAGAGTAGCGCAAGGGTTGATGGTGGGTGGTGATGACTATCTGCCTTCCCTCTAGTCTTACACTGCTAAATTAGGAACGGCTAGCGCAGATAGCCCTCGAGTAGCTTTGCGCGAAACTAACAACCAAATGAGTTGAAGACCCTTTTCAAAGGGGCAGGGACCAATAAGTCCAATGCACTATTGAAATTCAGCTCTGGGGGAGGGGAGAGCTGGATATAAGCAACTTTCAACTTTCATTGGCTAGGAACCGAATTATTTACCCAACCAAGGTTCCCGACTGGGTATGTAGAGGGTTTGTTTGTTGTTGTTTTTTAAATTTGCGCAAAGCTACACGAGGGCTATCTGCGCTAGCTGTCCCTAATTTAGCAGTGTAAGACTAGAAGGAAGACAGCTAGTCATCACCACCCACTGCCAACTCTTGGGCTACTCTTTTACCAACGAATAGTGGGATTGACCGCCACATTATAACGCCCCCACGATTGAAAGAGCGAGCATGTTTGGTGTGAAGAGAATTCAAGCCTTCGACCCTCAGATTTCGAGTCGAGCGTCTTAACCACTTGGCCATGCCGAACCTGTATCTGGAAGGAAACATGCATGTAAAAACTAGTGAAACTCGATATTTCAACACATGATGTTAGAAGTTAGGCGGCAAGGCCAGTCTTCTTCGCTTATATCGAGATCGTCAATCTCCAGAGTATAAATAAGTATTTTTATGATTTTTAACCAATTCCAGATTCTAACAGCACGGTTGTTGCTATTCACTCGTTGTCAAGTAAATCACTGCTCCAGTCTATGCGGCATTGTCATCCAACCTTCTAAACAACTGAAGTAAGGTACCCGTACTGCATGGAGTAGTTGAGTAAATGCCCAATCAGTAACAGAAAAGGTATTGTATAACTGGACAAACATGTATGACTTGTTATTCTGGTATAAAGTGTTTTGAACATCTGTTTGTCAAAACAGACTTTTTGATTCGTTTTGTATGAAAAGGTGAGCTTTGGGTGTGATCCGTTTCAAAACGAGTCATCGCTTTGTTCAAACAATTTTTGTGTTATTGCTGTAGAGACATGTCTCGTCACGTATCAGAACTTATTGGACGTTAAATTATTCGACTCAACAGAGATGGTAAAGGTAAAGTACATTTCCATGACAATTCTCCCAGTGTACTGTATCCAGAGTTTTGAAACGTTATAGGAATACAGAATACGTTGTTCCAGAAAAGCGAACTGGCAGACACCGAAAAACTACTACCCAATGTGTCCGTGTTTTGATCAGTTTAACATGTCGAGGTTGAAAAAAGTCTTTCTTACCTCACAACAGGAATGACATGAACACATTCCTTCCAAGGTTTCCAGAAGAACAGTGAATAAAAAACTGACTAAACAAAATTATTTTGCAAATCGACATTAAGCTAAACTCGCTGCTGTTAACATTTCACTTGTGCTACTCGTCGTGGTAAAAAAAAAACTGTTCTTCATATCCCCCGGGGAAACGTCAGTAGCGCCTCCTACAGCCATCACTTGGTTACAATATTTCTACAAAATACTAGAGCAATGTTTTAGAAATTATTTAGTGTTCTAGAATGACAGTGCGCTGTTCACAATGCGCGTATTGTCCGGAATTATCTCGATCAGGAGTATGTTATAAGAGGGTCACGTGCAGCAAGCAGTCTCCGGATTGTTATCCTATTGGGAATTGTTGGATAGAACTGAGCCGGAAAAACTCTAACTCTTAGCTAGCCGCTGTTTTGCTGAGTTTTAGCGCCTTCTACTGACAATTTAGATAAAATCACGGTGTATTACATCAATAACCTCATCGACAGCATGCCACGTTGCCTTGCAGAGGTTATTAGAGTACTAGAAGGACTAACCAAGCACTGAATGTTTAACATGAATTGATACAGGGTTACAGACGCTATTTATAATAATTTGTATGTTATATTTTGTCATTCGATATGTTTTGGTAAGGTTTTATATGTCTTTGTACAGATGTCTGAAAAAATTATCTACTTTTCGAATAAATCGTTCACGATGTCCATAAAAACCTATCTCATTATACAAATTACATGTGTATGTGTTTTAATATAACACGCATTTCTCGTTTAGATAAATGCACGTGAATTGATATGGGACATCAAGCTTCAAACAACGTTAAAAACTATTATTAAAAGAACGATCTCGTGCATAATTACTCATTTATCTGCGAAAAACGCAGTTGAATTTTAGTACGTGTATCTAGTTTATTTGCACATCAGTGTCTGTTTTCTTAAGAATTACTTGTGTGTCTGTAATTTCTCAATAAACATTTAAAAATTAAAGTTACATTAAAGGCCTCAGGTACATTTTTTTTTCCACTAACGTTCATAGAGATCAAAATTACGGTGCGCTTCTCGGTGAAAAGTAACACGACTTGTTCAGATACATATTAAATGACTGAAGCAACACAAGTTCCCACATGCATTGACACATTATATCTTTGTATTATTTGTCGATATTTTGCTAACTAACCAACTTTAGTCTCAAAGTTATAACGTTGTTTTAGCTCCCTAACAACTCTCTACTATGATGGCACATTACTGATGCCTATTTAGATTCACATTTTCGCTATAATTATCTCAAAGACATCTGCATGGTACTTAAAAAATTCAAATATTATTTACATTCACGCAAGTTTCAGAAGTTAAATTTCATGGTAACATATTCGTTCCTTCTGCTACAAAAACGGCTTTGTTTGTTTCTGTCATGCATTGTTGGAAAAACAACTGGATGATGAATTAGAAATTCCTAGTTTTACACCTATCAGTGGGATCACTTTAAACGTTACCGACTCACTAACCCTAGTTTTAAAACATGTGCCGCGTAACTACAAATAGTGAATAAATTACGACCTCAAATGCAAACAGATGCACAGTTACAGAAATTACTTCTTTGTAACTAACAAAATTAATATGATACATACAAGGAGATCGAGTTATTTTTTCACTGTTTATGCGAAATGCAGTGCGAGTTTTTTTAACGCGTTTATTAAATAACTTCACATGACTGTTCGCGATGGCAGAATTGTAAAGAAAAGTCCATTTAACATTTTTATTCACAAAAAGAGTAAATTCGGTGTTAGTTAATGGAGATATTATTAAATACATATGTTTAAAAGACCCAAAGTTATAACACGTGTTCAGTTCCCTGAAAACTATCTTATGAATTTACAACGCTAAAATCAGAAGTTCGATTCCCCTCGGTGGACTCAGTAGATAACCCGATGTGGCTTTGCTGTAAAAACACACACACATACAAAACACTCTTGTATGATAACATTTTTTGGATTTAATTTTCAAAAATGGTACGACTGTTTATTTTTCGTATAATTATGAAAGAATTGTTATGATTATCCTGTCTTTCAACAACAAAATTCACAAGAAACTTTTAACACAAGATAACAGACTAGTTTATTGAAAACCACATCAAAAAGCCAACGTTTCTGTAATATAAACAAAATGGTAAAGACGTTTAACAGTGGACGTAAGAAGAAGCGTTTACGATCACGTGTAAACACATTTTGTTTTACGACACGAATATAGTAGAGAACAAAATACAGTTTATATTAACTGGAGATCTACACATGGAAAAACAAATTAAACTAACGAATACGATTCACTCATTGTATACGTGCAACAATTTTTTTTCAAACCTAAGATCTTGTTAACAATTAAAAGTAATATTTCGATTGAAAATCAATCGACAAAAAATAGTTTTAAGAGTCTTATTTGCCTTTAATGAATAAAATACACAAATGTGACGATTTCTATTCATGTACGAGTAACCATTCAAATTCACCTATGGCAAAAACTAAGTACAAACAAGCCATTATGGTTTGTCCTACCGTAAATTGTTAAAATCCAAAATTTCTTCTGTACGAAATCTTATTCATAGATGGCAGCACTAAACATAGAATGATACTCTTTTGTTATTATTATTTAATCATTCGTTTTTTTGCACTTTCCCATGTTATAACTGAAGCAAAAGCATAAACATTATTATTCAAAATCTGTTTAGTCTGACGTTTTCCAGATAACTGTGAAGATATATTCTTTGATCTATGGAATATAATAAAAAAACACAATCCACTATCTATACAGTTCAACAACTTCTTAAGACAATTGAAACATGGTGTCTTGATATAAAACTTCTTCATACATTGTTAAGAAAAGAAGGTGTTTGAGGTTACTGTCGTGTTTCCCGAGGTACTTTAAAAGAACACTTCATCATATCTCGATAAAATTCGCAAGAATATAACATTTACCAGTATTTGATTTGAATCCTACAATATCGAAACTATTTCGAAATAAAATGACATTTGTAAACAACACAGTATTACGTATCTTTAAGCGGCGTTCTTTAATTATAAACAAGCGATACATCACCATTTTGCGGAATGAATAATTGCCTTGGACCAAACAAAGTAATTAAAATTCAGAATTGTCTCTTATTTTGTAACACTGCTTCATTTCGATCTCTTTAGAGGAATTTTATGACACTAACCCACGTGCTGTTAATATTGAATGACGTAACACTGGGCAGCAGGACTCTTAGCCGTTAGGCGTAAGTAGTTGTTTGGTTGATCAAACGACGCTTGTAACCTTCGCTTTAACATAATATCAAAGCGAAATTCTTGTCAACTAGTTCAATGCCATTCTCAACTCTTTTAGAATCATGTACTAATTAAAATTAACTCATTTTCTTATTTAATTACTTCAAAATTTTGAAATTCATACATATCAAGTGTTCTAACGTACATAACATCTTTTGTCGACTAGCATTCTCATAAAATGTATTCAACCGTTTCGTCCAATGAAGAAAATTCAAGGATAAATGAAAGTTGAAATCATATTCGTTAAACTTAGAAACGGCTTTAACACCATGACCATTGAAACCATATTCGTTAAACTTAGAAACGGCTTTAACACCATGACCATTGAAACCATAGACGTTAAACTTAGAAACGGCTTTAACACCATGACCATTGAAACCATATTCGTTAAACTTAGAAACGGCTTTAACACCATGACCATTGAAACCATATTCGTTAAACTTAGAAACGGCTTTAACACCATGACCATTGAAACCATATTCGTGACATTAATTTTGTTGTTACACAAACCTAGTATTCTTATGTTACTCTGTTTTGTTTTTTTGTACAAAGTCATAACCTGAACTACATATTTTTTTACAACAGTAAGAATTTCTCGAGCTAGTTCACAGTTTTCTAAGGTGCACGTGAAAGACTGTAATCAAACGGTTGCACACAAACAATTGTTGTTGTTTTTTCCAGAGCTTCACTCACACATCGAAAACAGAAATTCAATGACCACAAGTTTCTCATATCGTCACTAACATAGTTTTACGTATTACGTATGTGATATAAATAAATACACACACATATATGTGTGTTATTTTTACATGCTAAACAAGCACTATAAACATAACAATACTGTAATGTGAAAACATCATATAATTAAATATTCGAATGTTAATTATTAAGGCATCTCGTTTTTCAACACTTTTAAATATATTATTTAATCTATAGTTTTTGTTTGTTTATTTTTTTAATTTACAAATCCTACACCAGGTTGACTAACATATATTACGTAACTAATTGTCTTCACCTTTCTACCTCAAAACGCACTCGTTCATCAACAGTGTAAATAATTCAATAAACTTTGGTTACAACTTTTTGTGTTTTACAGATATGCCCCTACTTAGCATTACTTCTTAAACGAACACCAGTGTCTCCCTATAAAACAACTGAACAATACATAATGGCTTTTTCAGTACGAGTGTCAATAGTGCAAGATAAAAATGGTCGCACTGACAGAAAATATACTTTCTTCGAGTTTGTTTGTTTTTTTTCCTCTTCGATACCATAATTTGAGAATATCCACAACACACATCATGTGTAAACAGCGAGTAGCAACAAGACAGTTTCTGTCAGGGTTCTCCATCTTCTAACGTCTTTACTGGCCAGATTAAAGACAATGAAATTTCTGGTACAAATACACTATTCTTTTCCAGTTTTATTCCTCCAATTGGCTTCATAACTAAAGCTGAGGGGGGTATTTAGCGACTCGAAAGAATCACAAGTGCGGTGATTACATATTTTGTTTTAACAACGAACTGGGTATTCACATCCAAAAACACAAATTTGGTTAATTAGAGGCCTAAAGCTCGATAACATTATTTGCTGACGTCAACTTTCCTAAAATAAAGCCATTTAATTATTATTTTTTTTTTAAAAACTGGGTGATCACAATTTGTTTCATACACAGCTAGCGATGCAGGGTTGCTCAAATTTCAGTCGTGGTGAATATAGCATTCGAAGGGGAAATTGTGTTTTATATAAATATAAAATTTACCTCCCCAAGAAACAAACCTATGAAGTCCACACATCTGCGGAGAGACGCTGTCGTTTAACTGACGTCATTTCAAACTGTCCACACCCAGGAGGTGACGAGCGTGAGGCATTACTTAGTGGGTCACCTGACAAAAACTGATCGGATATTGAAGAGGGTCTCAAAAGTGTAATATCGTGTGGAGGAGATACAGGCTCACTTTTAATCTTTACTTGATGTGGCGAGTTAGATGTTGGAGGGGGGGTATTGCTGAGTGATAAATGGTGTGATCCGTTGACCATTGCATGAGAACTGAAATGAAGAAGTCATGGATGCCTGAACGTTCAAACTAAACATTTCTTACAAGAATAACACAATTTTTTTTGGTTTTTTTTTGTGAAAGATCTTTTATTTAATTAAAACAATATGGAGCCAAACGAACTATCATTTGTTATACCTTAATACAACGAATAAATCACGAAAGTTGAAAGAATTCTGTCTAACATTCACATAAATACGGTGTTAGAAGAAATATATTTTAGACAAAATAAATTTATGTCTATAATAGTCAATAGATGACGCTACGCAAACGAAAGACTGCATTTTAATGGTGTCCGACATTACAGTTTAGTTACAATTAGATAAAAGAAATTATGCTCTTCTCTGTGTGTATATGTAGCGGCGATGCAATATGATACATTTCAAAGTAAATAAATGTAAATATTAAAACATATCTCTTATCATACAATCTCGGAAGTCAAGTAAAATCACAAAAAAATGCACTGTTTCTAGAGTTTATTATTTACGAGTTATTTTTAGAAATAGATAGCGCGTATCTCCTACAGGTGGTAGTTTGCTTACCTCCTGGTGACAGTTACCGGAGCCAACAGTCTTTGATCACCTGGCGACCAGCTGGTGAGCGGACTTGATGAATGGTAGCCCACGAGATTCATCTCGGTACTGAGCTGGAACTCATCTGTACCGGTATAAGACTTATGAATTATCTCAATACTGTTAATGACATATGTTTTGATAAGTGAACTTTTCACTAACCATAAGCAACAATCGTTGTTCAAATATAATCTACGCTCAATGTACTTGAAAAACAATATTAAACGTCGACTTACTGACATGTGAACAATAAAAATCAAGATACTAACCTTTCGTAAAAATGTTGATATTCGGAAAAATATTCTACCGTGAATTCAGTATGTACAGTTTCAACAAAGGGACATTAACAACATATACAGTTTCAACAAAGGGACATTAACAATATATACAGTTTCAACAAAGGGACATTAACAATATATACAGTTTCAACAAAGGGACATTAACAACATATGCAGTTTCAACAAAGGGATATTAACAGCATATGCAGTTTCAACAAAGGGACGTTAACAATATATACAGTTTCAACAAAGGGACATTAACAATATATACAGTTTCAACGAAGGGACATTAACAATATACACAGTTTCAACACGGGGACGTTAACAACATATACAGTTTCAACAAAGGGACATTAACAACATATGCAGTTTCAACAAAGGGACATTAACAGCATATGCAGTTTCAACAAAGGGACATTAACAGCATATGCAGTTTCAACAAAGGGACATTAACAGCATATGCAGTTTCAACAAAGGGACATTAACAATATATGAAGTTTCAACACGGGAACATTAACAATATATACAGTTTCAACAAAGGGACATCAACAATATATGTAGTTTCAACACGGGGACATTAACAATATATGCAGTTTCAGCAAAGTGAACATCAACTTAAGAGTATAAAAACGTCGGCAAAGATATGTTACAAGAACTTAATATATAGAGATTATATTCATGCATCAGGTTGAAATATTTATAAAAACAGCATTTAAGTTACTATTTATCTATCTTAAAGATCGTATGCATCATACTGACGAAATAGAGCACAAAGTAACACACAGTCTGTGTTGTATTAATTTACTGTTATATAAAACGTTTGTTTACTTTTAAATACTAGATATGCATCATAACTCGTGAAAAGTTGGTGTTCCGTCATGACATCACTGGCAATGTCTAACTTTGTCATGGTGGCATTAGTCGAGCTATGTCCCAACTAAAATTTGAATTATGTCTCTACAATGTAAAGAGAACTGTATTTATAAATTACAGTATACGGATAGTAATGCGACTAAACACGTGAAATAAGTTGACGTAAAATGCAGTATGCAAAATATGGAGGGTAAAACCATCTACAGACAACCACACACTGGCCATTATAGTCTATTTAATATTCTATTTCTTCCTATGCAAAACCTATGCATCACCAAAACATCCTGCGACCTACAGCCACGCACGCACACACATGTTTATTTATATTTTATTACTTCCTATACTTACTATTTAACAATATTACCAAACAACCCCGACCCACAACCACACACGAAACACACTCACACTTACGATTACAACCACAGTAATATTTCATTGTTTTCCATTTTTACATTTAACATTGTCACCAAGCAACACACACGCATAATTAAAGCCACAGTAATATTTCATTGTTTTCCCATTCTTGTCATTTAACACTATCACCAAACAACCCCGACCCACAGCTACACAAAACACACTCACATTTACGATTATAACCACACTAAGAAACTGCGGCTTCCTACGCCTACTGATTCACAACATCACCAAACAAAACCACCTCCTGCCCACAACCACACACACACTGAAATAATCTGAAATGCTAAAACCAAAAGCTATCAGTTTCCCAAACTTGTTTATAAGTAGTGACACTTAATAAATATTTTGATTCACATCTTTATAATTTAACCTTTTAAAATCTAACAGTTAATCTTTACAGAAAATATCATTCGTATGAGAGGTAACAAAGTTATCTTTCAGTCTTGAAATAACTTTGAAGTTTTAAACTGTAGATAACACATATTCACTATTTGTTAGCATTAAAACTGAGGTCCATTTGGGGCGTCACACACAGACATCAATTTAAAACAAGTGAGTTTCTTATTGGCTACATATGGATAAAACATTGAGAAAAAAAAAGCTACTAGTTACCTGGTTGAAAAGAAGGTGAAACCCCATTGGACGGATAACTGCTAATTCCACGCATATGTGATGATGACATTGGTAAAGTAGCTACCATTGGATGGTTCATATGCGGAGACTGGAATACGAAGATTGCCATTATTATAATTTGTAGTATATATAAACACACAAAAATATATATATAAATTAGAAAGATGTGTATTTCAAACTTCAGATGTATAGGTGTGATAAGCAATTTTTTTTCTCCAATGTGCATGGGGATGAATACAGTTGACTTGTTGTGGGACTAGTCATTACACATTGAAACAAATGTCACCAGAAATGAAGAAGTTTATTTTTTATAAGTCCTAGAGAAAACAACGCCACACTGCTATATTAACCACAGCACTTCAAAAGGAAAGTTTATTAATAATTAAAACTATTCAAAAGGAAGCAATGAATAAAAGACTTATTTTATCCGAGTTGCACGGGAAAAAGCAAAGGACAAAATGGTAGAAAATAAAACATTCAAGACAGCTGCTTGTTCGTGAATGTTTGGTTTCGGATGAACGAGGGTGCAGAAGATGAATTATAAGGAATGACCCCATCTTGTTTCTAGAGAAACGTGGGTGCAGTGTGAATTGTAAGGAGTAATCCCATCTTGTTCCTCAAGAAACGTGGGTGCAGTGTGAATTGTAAGGAGTAATCCCATCTTATTCCTGAAGAAACGTGGGTGCAGTGTGAATTGTAAGGAGTAATCCCATCTTGTTCCTCAAGAAACGTGGGTGCAGTGTGAATTGTAAGGAGTAATCCCATCTTATTCCTGAAGAAACGTGGGTGCAGTGTGAATTGTAAAGAGTAATCCCATTTTGTTCCTGGAGAAACGTGGGCGTAGCAAATGAATAGTAAGGAGGGGGGTCCCATTTTGTTCTTGGAGAAAAGTAGGCGTAGAAGATGAACTGTAAAAAGTAGTTCTACTTTGAGTGCATTAAGAGAAATTCACCTACTATGTGACCCCTCTGTTAGAACACCATGGACTGAAGTCCCAGTGCGATTACATATTTTGTTTATTTAATAATAATCACATTTATTCGTACTGGAAGTTTATTTCATAAGATCTTTTAATACCTACTCTAGTATCCACTTACATGACTTCCAAATTTCATTGTTTGTTACCACCAATTATTTTGAATGCAACAAAATACGTCACCAAATGTCGCCGCAACGTTTCTTGTTAAAAACGTTTCGTTAAAATTGAAGATACGTACTAGAAGCTACGGGAGTTGCAATGATTTCACATTTTGCTTTCATAAGCATCAACACAATTCTACGTGTGTAGAAAAGGTAACTATTTATAGTTTCATGTTTTTATCGAAGGAAACAATTTCAATAAAATCAATTTTACAAATTAACTAGCTACATTTAATTATTCAGGCATTTTCTAAAAATAAGTATGTTTTTTTTTCTCTAAAAGCGTTGTAAAAATGTATTACATTACATAAAACCACAACAGTACAGAGATATCACAAAACAAACGATTGATACAAAATATGTAGCATGTTCAACAACTCATTCTGACTGGAATGACAAGGACATTGAGTAAAATCTAAAATTCAGTCAAAAATAAAAAAAGATTGGTGTGGCTGTTTCTAAACACGTTCTAAGATATGGTTTCATACTGATGAGACTGCAAAATTAAGGTTTATTAGATTTACAAACCATACAACGTGAAGGATGATAATAAAATGTCGATTAAAACAATTTTGTGTCACAGGAAGTTACATCGTGAATATGAACGATCTTTAATTAAGCATGCTAAGTTGTAGCGTAGGGTAAATGCTGACACAGAGTGTGTGCAACACAATGTCTCTGCCATACGAGGATTATTTATGGAAGTAATTAATATTCCTGTTGTCAAAATTGAAACAATACTCCTAATTACTATTTTTTTTCTATTCTAGATAACTTAAAGATTGCAACACAAGTGCACAGGATAACATGATATCCATCAGGTCTGCCCCTCTGCGGCACAGCAGTATGTCTGTGGCTTAACACCGCTAAAAACCAGGCGTCAATACACGCGATGAGCAGAACACAGAGAGCCCCTTGTGTAGCTTTGTGCATGATTCTACACAAACAAACCGAAAGAACTAAACATGTACCCTATTTTATCCTGTGTGGAATTCGCTTACAGATGTTTTGGGGTAAATTTTTATTAGATTGGATTAAAAACTATTTTTATTGCTCTTTTTAAGCACAAGGCTGCACAATGAGCCATTTTACGCTGCCCACCGCAGAGAATCAAACCCTGGATTTTGACCTGTCAAGGAATTGACCGCTGACTCAGTGGAGTCAAAGTGTTTCATAAAACATCGTTATCTTGGGCTGAACAGTCTTTCACTCGAATTAAATTCATTTCCGAACCGTGACCTCTTAGTTGTTTAACATATTACTGCAATGTTTGATTCACCTAAAACAAAAGAAATAATAACGATACTAATATGCTAATTTCTCAGAAATATCACAAAACTTACAGCTAGCCTTTGACCGAGCTACAAATATAACATTGTTATTTCATCTTCAAAGGAACAGTAAGCCAATTCAATAATAACGCATGATTTTTTTGCTTACATATCTGTTCGTTTATTTGTTGTTCAGGAAAAGGCTACAGAATGAGCTATCTACGCTATGCCTATCGCAAATATCAAAACACAGTTCTCTGCGTCACTCTGTTGGGATTTCTTGGCTATCAACATTATAAAGTATTTTGATATAATTGCTCCTAATAGATAATTAAGAAACACAATTAATGAAATAATATAATCAGTCCTTAGCACCAACATTTTGTGAATTTTACTACCATTATGTTGGAATGATGAAACTTACAGGTTTTGAAGGATTAACAATGACCATTCCTATATTTACTTCCTTTTTTTATTTGTTTTTTCTTGTTTGCTTGTTTTTAAATGCAGTATCTCAACTGAAATAGAAAGGTTGTATTTATAACCAAATTCTAAATACCAGGTTCCAACAGTGATGTTTATGACCTATCATTGACTGGCAATAACTTCTAAATACCAGGTTCCAACAGTGATGTTTATAATCTATCATTGACTGGTAATAACTTCTAAATACCAGGTTCCAACAGTGATGTTTATAATCTATCATTGACTGGTAATAACTTCTAAATACCAGGTTCCAACAGTGATGTTTATAATCTATCATTGACTGGTAATAACTTCTAAGTACCAGGTTCCAACAGTGATCTTTATGATCTATCACTGACTGGTAATAACTTCTAAATACCAGTTTCCAACTTTAATGTTTATCTATCATTTGGCTGGTAATTTCTGTTTCACCCTGGACCTTTTTAAAGGAACATAAAATTTCTGTAGAAAAGATAACTTCACTAAAATTGTGATTTATTTTAAAACTACAACTACTTATTGATAATACTTAGAGAATATTCTGTCTGAAATTATGTCAGCTCAGTGAAATTGGCTGACCCATTGTTTTGATTTAGAGTTATCATGTAACAAAAAAGAAAAACAAAATTCAAACGTTTTGCTATGATATTTGCAAACATTCTCAAAACTTGTGACTTAGTCATTGCATATATAAAATGAAACCCTGTGTAGTTCAGTTCTGATGGTCTATTGTGAATATATTTTAAGCATCATTTCGATGAACAATCCAAGCCATCCATACTCGAACAGTCCTACCGCCTGTCTGATACCGCACATTAATGTAAGAAACATTTAAATATCAATTGAAATGGATAACGTATATAAAATTAGAATATATGAAACAAGTTGCGTATATCTTCATGTTAGTTTTAATTTCTTTTAGAATACCCTTCCTTCAAACATATTAAATGTCAAGACCCAAACATAAATATACCAAATTTAAACAGTCTATTATAATAATACTTAGCTTTTGCCTGTCCTGAAAGTGCACACGCACCTTAATGCGGATGTAAAAAAAAACAATAAAATAACGGATGCAAATATACTTTAGCAAAGATTTTGTACAGCAACGTATTATAACTAAAATATTGATTATTTAAAATATCTGCCGTTATACTGTAGAATAACATTATAAGTTTATTTACTGATAGTATTAATTACGGTAAAGTTTAGCCCTAATTAAACTAAAGCAAAAAGTAGCAGTGTTAATTTATCACCTAATCGTACTTAATAATGGCTTAACTAATATTAGGCTTAAGGCTAGTCAATTTTTTCGGACTCTGTAATTGGAATTATTTCGTATTATTCTAGAAATTCTGTATTTAAAAAAGTACCCTTGTAGTAAAGTTATTTATCTGACTTCAAATATTTTGCGGGTATTTGCTAATAATTATTTATTGCCTTACCATTGTGTTACTTGCTCTGTGGTTCACATGTGATAGTACTAATTGACCGTTCAAACGATTGTCATTTTGAGGAAGGTGTTGCCTACTAAGAGACCCTTGTTGCTTCGAGTTTAGTCCGCTAGGGGAGGTGTTTCCTAATGTATTATTTTCACGGGAATTATGATGAAAATCTTGTGGGTTCAAGTGAGGAGCTTCCAGTATGTTTCCTGTAATAAAAATATATATCTCTACAGCTTTCATCATGAAGCTGGTCGTTAAAAATTCAAATATGGTAATAGTTAAATTTATGATGATGCTTTTTGGTAGAACATGAAATAATACAGTTGTATTGCATTACCAGTTTCTTTCCACTGAATATGGCTATCTTGCTAATCTAAATTCGAAATGAAAATAACATTATCATGAAAACTGTTTAATATTCACGTCCATCATTACGTGACAGAAATCCAACGAACCGAATGAACTTACCTGCAGGGCTGAGATGAGGACTGTGAGTTGCAGGTGGCGACACCTGTGGCGACAGCTGCATAAGCTGACCAGCGTTGTTTGTGCTGTACAACGTATTATTGACAGGAACAGACAAGGCCTGGAGTCCTGTCATATGGTTGGGATTCGTCTGTTGCTGCCAGAAGTCATGAATATATCCATAAATTATAAAATCTTACCTTGAAAGTACCTTTTGAATTTCTATAATACATTTAAAACCGAATTAAATATAAGGAGATGCCCTTCTTTCATACTTGACATACATGATAAACAAAAAGCCCCAACTGTGGTGAGCAGAAGTGATAATTAATTGATAAACTTTGCTTTAACAAAAATATACATCAAATCTTTTTTAAAAAAAAATACCTCAGACGGTATTTAAACAGTGCAGACAGCGTGAGAGAGGTTTATCTTTTAGTGCTAACAAAAGGTGCAAGTTATTCTTATTAGCTATTCAAATAACACCATCATTTTTCACATTTCTAAACAAAATGCTTAATAATAAGTGTAACTATTCGTGGTAAGTAGAAAACAGTGAGTTCATTACAACTTACGGTTACTTAACTAAGAATTATTTCTAAGAAATCGACTAAGAAAAACAAAAAATGCATAGAGCTTAAATAAAAATGTTGTTATTTGCTATGTAGTAATTTTTATTAGTATTCAGTGAACGTTCGTTGACATTTGATAATATTTACTATTGGAATAATTCACGATATTATAAAAATACATAGGTTCAAGAAGTCTTGATAGAAACCCTATAACACGAGCCCCTTCGAAATGTGGAGGATCCTTCTTCTGAAGAAGGTCCACCTTCCAAGAGAGCTCGCGTTATAAGGTTTCTATTTCATTACTATTTGAATTCTTTTTTTCCTTTGACATTTAACAAAACACACAGAGGAGTAGCTGTCTAAATTCATATTCTCCACAACTGATTGATACGGCTGTAAATTTTCTAATAATAAAATTGTCTTACCCTATTTCCATGCAGGTTTGGACTGCGTGACATTAGCGTACAGATCTCGTCTTTTTGTGACGGTAGGGAAAAATCGTCAACGTCATTGTCGGGGCTACTGCAGTCATTTATTGTGCTCTTGTGTTCCTTCTTAAAAATCGCCTGTAGTTTAAAAAAAAAAAACTCGAATAATTATGGCATAGCTACAAACCCGTTTCTCACTGACAAGAGAGATAAAAAACATTACACTTTCAGACATAAATTTAGTACAAATAATCAACAAGTCGTTGTAGCAAAAAACAAACAAAGAGAAATTTGAAAAAAGAAAAAAAATGTTTATTTGATAATCAGAATGATACTAGGTGTTCGTTAAATAGAATAGTATTCAGACCAATTAAACGATGTTAATGTCCCATACGTACTTCTATAATGTCGTTATTTGTTCTGCTTTCATGGGGTTCGTTGTACTCTGTGTACTTCAATAGTACTTTATCCATATCTGTGCTGGCGTACTGAAATAGCTTATTGCTGTTGTTGAAAATGATTAGCGCGATCTCACAGTTACACAACACGCTCAGTTCGTAAGCTTTCTTCATAAGTCCAAACTTCCTCTTGGTGAAAGTCACCTGCTCACAAAATAACAACTTTTTTTTTTTCAAAATATCACGAAAGAATTTTTGAAAATATCATGAGAGAATTTTTACAAAAAAAACATACGAGATTTTTTTTAAAAAATACCAGAAATGTTCTGTAATAAAGCAGAAAGCTACACAATGTTTTGCTCACTAGGAATGTCGAAACCCGGTTTCTAGCAGTATAATTCTACAGACATGTCGCGGTGCCACTGGACGGGGGAACAAAATACCCCACCCTATTTTATGAAAATATCACAACGTATGTTTTTCAAAATACCTTAGGAGTGTTTTTTATATTAATGTTCAAATTGTGCTTTTATGTGTGCACACTGGTTTTTTCATATGAAACGACTATTTTCCGCATTTTATAACAAATAAAAAAATTAATAAAACTTCAAATTTTCATTAGATAATTTTTTAATATTATAAAAGAAAGTTTTTTTTTAAATATCGATGTTAAAGTTGTACTTTTATGTGGGCACGGCATGGCCAGGTGGTTAAGGCACGTAATCCGAGGGTCGCGGGTTGAAATCCCCCATCACACCAAACATGCTCTCCCTTTCAGCCGTGGGAGCGTTATAATGTGACGGTCAATCCCACTATTCGTTGGTAAAAGAGTAGCCCAAGAGTTGGCGGTGGGTGGTGATAACTAGCTGCTTTCCCTTTAATCTTACATTACTAAATTAGGGACGGTTCGAGCAGATAGCCCTCGTTGTAGCTTTGCGCGAAATTCAAAAACAAATACTTGTATATAAAGACAAGTTCATACATTTTCGTTGTTGTTTTTACAGAAGTCTTTTAGTAATACATTAACAAATTGAATAACATTTCGAAAGAACATTAATAATAACGATAATCGATATCTGGGAAGCGACAGCATATACTAAACTCACACAACAGAAACGAAGCCCAGATTTTATACTACCAAGATCGTTTACTTCTGTTAAGAAAATATTGACATAGTTTCTACACACCCTGTACAATTATACGGACTGTCTTAAGTACATAAAATAATACATTTAATCTCCAATATATTTATTTAAAACTTAAACACACTAGATATATTGTTTTAAACATTAGTTAGCACTCCTTCTCTGCTTTTGTTTCCCCACTGGCACAGCCGTGTGTCTGTGGACTAACAATGCTATAATAAGGGTTTCGATACCTGTGGTGGGTAGGGCACGGATAGCCCATTGTGTAGCTTTGTGCTTAATTATAAACAAACATTCAATCGATGCCTCTACAAGAAATATGAATATATTATTGAACAAGAAAATGTTGATAGTCGTTATTAAGGCAATAAAAAACTACTAAATCTGCTATGAGTTTAGGCTTCTAGTGTTTTGAGTGAAATGGGATGACAGACGGGATTTGTATGTATGTACATAATTTGTATACATGTACATAAGTTGTATATATGTACATAATTTGTATGTATGTACATAATTTGTATACATGTACATAAGTTGTATATATGTACATAATTTGTATGTATGTACATAATTTGTATATATGTACATAATTTGTATATATGTACATAATTTCGCTAACGTTAAAGTTTATATCAGTACGTATTTACACACTAGTAATGAAAGTATGATTGTGACAGTGCTCTCGGAAAGGATTCCTTTTCACAGTAACAGAACATATAACATCAAGATGTCATTCAAGCAGTACACGCCAACTTGTAATCAATTTCTGATCAGTGCCGGTTGTGTGAGAACAGCCAACCTCACGAGATCTCGCAGTAAGGTTTATTCACTTAAGCGCACAGCTTACAAATAACGAGTTACCTGAGGTGTGTTCACCGTACGGATCAAACCTCGAAATTTAGAGTTTTCTGCCCCCTGAGACACCGAGAGGGGAGGAAGCGTTTAGATAAAAATATTATTTTAAATAAAAATATATTTATCATTCATTATTTTGGCAAAACCAAAACGCGAAAGCGTAGAATATACATATGAAATGTTTTATTCCTAAAATTAAAAACATTCTATTTTTAGCTTTGCTCATGTAAAAAAAAAAATCATTGAGGGAGACAAGGCTCCCTCCCTCTTAAGAGAGCGACCTAAAAGTTGACCGTGTGGGCCCATTATACTAATGCTTGGGGTCTCGTTTCTACTGAAGTCAGGATTCTTTATTATATCGTTCATCAACCCTGAGATCACTGATTCCTTTTATATTCCTTAATACTGCATCATAATAAACAAGATTATATTTTGGCGATTTAAAACATATTAACGAATTGGATTATTTTCTGTGCTCATCGGTAACAAGTGAAATTATCATGTCTACAGAGTTTAGAAAAATGTGTTTAAAAGGACGATGGAGTACTGAAAGATAATTTTACGGTTAACGTACTGTTTATTAGACAGCACTGCCACTTCAAACGGATAAACAACAATTCGTCTGCACTGTTTACCTGGCGGTTGCGATCGTCGGTGATTTTCGATATACGAATCTTTTTCCGACCCATTCTATAATTCGCTGTCGTCACGTTAATTTATTTTAGAACAACCAAATAACGTCACTTCCTACTCTAAATAGCCAATTTCACTTCTTCCGAACTCGAATGTAACTCCTGTTGCCGTTTTGATGACTGACCAACTCTGAAGTTATGGTTCCGTGAAATCCTCCCGTTCCTACGGATCGCTGGATAAGTCCCTCAGCTATGTCGTTGTTGAGTTTCTTCTTTGCCAAGTTGTTTTTGATCTTTTAAAAGCAGCGTCTAGAAACACACATACACAGAGATTATAAATGCTAATGTTGAAAAATTTTCACGAGTTCTTCTTAAGTTAAGCTATCAATATAATTGTTTAACACTCCTACGAAAAAAATATTTACATCCACTAAAGTGATACCCTTAGTGGATGTTTAAAAAAAATCTATATATTATTTCGCAAATGTCTGAAAAGTCAATATTATTGCTCCTTAAAATATAAAGGGATAGGGTCAGTTAATGGTAATTTCATTTAAATACAAAATTATTAGCCTAATATTAATAACTTTTCAAGTTGCTCTTGGGCCTATTAGGCCCCAATTTTCGCAGGAGTGTTAAATTTGTAATACTCCAAATAAACTCGTCACAGCATAATCATTAACTTTCAAAGTTAATATAAATAATTTGCTCTTTAAGTAAACTTTCGTTGAAACTCACACTCGTTTGAACACTCTTCGAAAATACCTTATGAAATATCTAGTAGGTTTATGGCGTAAGAGAAACTAGCACAGAATATAAGAAGAAACCTGAATAGAAGTTGACTATTACGTGATGAGTATCACAAGTCTGCTCAACGTTTTAAGATTTAAAGGAATTCTTCGAACCTGTTAAAACTAATACCAGTCATCATTAAACTTTGCTTGTCGCTCTAATCAAATGTAGTACAAAATATAATGTTGAAATTGCAATTAGAATGAAAATTAATTAATTGAAATGAAATATAATTTTATATCTTTTGTCATTAAATTGGAATCTTTTGTTCTCAGCGCAAGTCTATAAATAACGTAAAGTTCACATTATTTCACTCAGAAAGTTTTTGGATTTGTTATTTTTTTTTGTTTGGTCACAGACAAAGGTTAGTGTAAGTGGCTTTACTTTCAACCTGTGCTTTTCCTAACTGATTGAAGCATCCAGATGGAACGGAAATATTTTTTTTTACTGTGTGTGTGATCAAATGCTTATAGTGAATATTAGAGAAATTCTGGGTGACACACCACCAGAGGGCTTACCTAAGTTAAGCGAAAGCCACGAGGCATGAAAAATGGAAACAAGGAAATGAATGACGAAGCGCTTATTCAAGAACTACACAACAGTAAAACTAAAGCTAGAAGAGAACTGAAAAGGTCAAGCACCTTTGACTATGACGCTCATATGTTCCCTTGAGAAGCACAAACAGACCACACGAAACAACACTTTTATGATTTTGTAAAACAAAAAACTAATCACAATAATAGCTTTAACACAAAATAATATCGCTTCGCCAAAAATGAATTATAACACAACAGAGTAAATCTAGAAAAGGTAAAACAATTCACTGAATAATATTTATGACCTCCGGCGCGTGAATTTGGAGTTTTTACACTAAGGGAAACATGCACAGAAAGTGTAACAGCCTAAAGGCTATGGCATCTACCTAACCACAACACATTCAATAAATACTTCCTTTTTAATATAATTCTAGTGAAGTGAAATTTATTTAAAAAAAATTTAAACTAACTGTAACGATAAGATGAAGAATTGTGTTTGTTTGTAATGAAGCTACACAATCTGTGCTCTGCCCACCACGGGTATCAAAACCCGAATCCTTGGGTTGGGAGTCCGCAGACATAGTGCTGTACCAATGGGGAGGAAAGAATGGAAAAAGTTACTTTGATATTTATACAAACCGATTTATTATTTCATATTCTTACAAACAAGCTAAGCGTTTGATTAAATTAATTAACTACTTTCTGGTTTCATATTTCTCAAATTGCACAGTGAGCCATCTACACTATGTCTTCCACGATGATTGAGCCCCGAATTCTGGTGTTATAAGCTCTCAAGATTGCTGCTGAGCACTTGGAAATTTGGATAAAGTTCAAGGCAATCTACTCATTTAAAACAAACGATGCCTTAGTCCAAAAATTCAATAGGACATTGATGAATATGGACGAAAACAATTCCGCAGTTTAATAACAATAACAATGAATATACCAGAATTAAGCGTTGCACGTTGCATAATTTAATGCGTGTCCTTGTTGGTTTATTACTGTCGGTTATAGACATCAGATAAGATTTTTAGAACGCAGTCATTAATCCGATAACAGCTCACAGTTCTTCTAGTTTCCGACGTGACTAAACTCATTTAGTATTAAACAAAATGATGTATTATGGGTAGGTAGGTTTAGCTCAGGCTTAGGGCTACCAAAAGGAATCTTGGGATTTGTGACAAGTCCTTCCTACCTATTAATCATCATCAAGATTTGGCTTGTAAACACACTCGTAATTATTTTATCCCTACACTTTGGCAACGATTGTTGTTTATAATCAAGCTACACAAAGGGTTATCTATGCTCTGCCCACCATGGGTATCAAAACGCGGATTTTAGCGTTGTAAGTCCGCAGAATACCGTTGTGCCACTAGGGGGCGTTTTAGTAAAATCTCAGCTACTCGTATTCTTCTTCATATTCTGACGTGAAAATAAGTATTTCGTCAATGTAATCAAAATAGTAATAATTTAAATAAACCCAAATATGAACCTCTAACTTAAAACTGTAATAATTTACGTAATGTAAATCAATTGACTTAAAAGGGAACACTGGTAAACTTTAAACTAAATCAATTGACTTGTTTGATTGTATTTTAATTTCGCGCAAAGCTACTTGAGGGCTATCTGCGCTAGCCGTCCCTGATTTAGCAGTGTAAGACTAGAGGGAAGGCAGCTAGTCATCACCACCCACCATCGCCAACTCTTGGGATACTCTTTTACCAACGAATAGTGGGATTGAACATCATATTATAATGCCTCCACGGCTGAAAGGTCGAGCATGTTTGGTTCGACGGGGATTCGAATCCGCGACTCTCAGATTAGGAGTCAAACGCCTTAACACACCTGACCATGCTGGGCATCAACTGACTTAAAAGGAAAACTAGTAAACTTTAAACTAAATCAATTGACTTACAATAGAACACTAGTAAATTTTAAAGTAAATGAATTGACTTAAAAGAAGCACTAGTAAATTTTAAACTAAATCAATTGACTTAAAATGGGCACTAGTAAATGTTAAAATAAATTAATTGACTTAAAATGGGCACTAATAAATGTTAAACTAAATATATTGACTTAAAAAGGAACACTAGTAAATTTTAAACTGAATCAATTCACTTAAAATGGGCACTAGTAATTTTTAAACTAAATCATTTGACTTAAGAGAATGTACTAGCAATCAAACTTAATAACAAAATTATTACTCTTGTATTTTTTTGAATACTAAATTTTACAGTGTGGTGCAACTATTATATCTGATCTTTATAAACATAGTTTTTAACTTTAAATTATTCACATCTTCGTATCTTGACACAAGGAAATTTCTGTGTTAAGAAGCAAAGCTTATAGAAAACGTAAAATACCGTCTAATTTAAAGATATCACAATAAACCTTAAGTGGGCGTTCGTCTTTGATTTACACACATATTACACGACTTTATATCACCGTAATTTATCAGGTTTTGTAAAGAGTTCTCAAACCTATCGCTGTTAAGTTGATGTTAAGTTCATTGTGTCGTGACATAATATGCTTAAAATGTAAATAACTAAAATAATACACATTGTTATGCTACCAACATCAGCTGTTACTTTACTCCGAACAAACATATGAATTAATGTAGACAACTAATCAGTAACGGGAATTTCATTACTGTTTTTCATTGCAATTAAAGTGAAACAAAATCGTTATATCAAAAGAAAACAAATTAAGAACAAATTTAAGTTTTTGACAATCAAGTAAAAACATCATCCAGAACAACACTGCCCTTGAAGTGGTAATATTGTTTGAAATATCACATACACATTGACAGCCAACAACCTGATCACCATTCTTTTGATTTAGTTGTTTTTTTAACCCTGTCGCTTTAGTTGAAAATTCAACTTGCTTTAATGCTACTTGAATTGAATAATTAATTAATTAAGGAAGTATTTTGAGCATAATGGTCATTTAATAATGAGATAGCTCTTTAGTTCACAGGAAACGTTTTTTAATATTAAGTTTAATTAATCACTAAATTAGCTAGAAGCTTGGCCAAAAAGTATAGAAAACAATTGTTCGTTTCAGATATTTGCATAAATCTACACAAAGGCTATCCAAGTTAGTTGTTCCAATATTAACTGAGAAACTAGACAGCCAACACCACCTACCCCTAACTCTCGAGCGACTCTAATTGAAGAATATTTTACTGTCACTTTTATAACGCATCTGCGACCCCAAAGTATGGAAAACCATAACTTGACTCTGCATTTACAAGCTGACAAACTAACCACCATGTCATGATAGGCCCATGTAAAATAATAATTATAATTTAATTTTTTTTTAATCTCAGTTTCTCAAACTTTACTGACATTATCAATTTCACAAAATACAATAATGAAGTATATTTTTTTAAAAAATGAAGAAAGTGTCGTTTGTTTTTCATTTAATGAAATTTACTTCATTTGCCTAGAAGTACTCACTGCTCGAACAAGAGATTGTACAAGGCTAACAGTTGCTAAATCACAATTGGCCATTTTTGTTTCAATATTAATTTATACTTAGCTAATAAGTATTGAAAAATAATTTTAAATGATTAAGCTAATTCGGTCAAATTGTGGAACTGTAAATAATAATAATACATACATGTATGTGGAAAAAATAGGGTAAATTGAATACATTATAACTTAACGTAAAGCACCTAATTCATCAAGGGAACGCTAGTTATAGTATTTGTGCAGTTTTGGGTTCTATTTCCACACGTGATCTGTTGATTTCAATACTAATAAGTGTATATGTTTGTTTTCTTCTTTTTAAAATGAAAATTACAATAATAAGCGTAGATTATATGTTGTATTATTATTGTTGTCACTCAAGATAAGCTTTATAAAAAAAATACCAGGGAGAACAATAATTAGAGAGGGAGCTTTCATTAGGAGCAATACGGTATAGAAAACATGGTATGGTATCATATGTTAATAGTTCAGGCCCGAAAAAATTGTACGAGAAGGTAGAAAACGTTAATAGCATATTCAATTTAATAAGTTTTTTTTATAAATTAAATCGAGTATTAATCTCCATACGAACAAATCCTTCTGGACGAGTTACGCACACACATACACACAAAGTAAATTAAGTACATCATAATCACATGAAACAGTCCGATGGGGTCGCTGACGAACCCACATGGTAAGACATAATACTTCCGGTCTGACGTAAGTAAAGTCCCTGACTTCAAGAACCTGAACAAGTAAGCATTGCTCGGAATGTTTACGTTCGTGAAATCAGTCCAAGCAGGAGTCTTACATCTGGCATCCTTACGTGCCAGAATCTAGAGGAGCTTTTAAGTCATGTTTTTCCAACATGTATTCTTACTTTCATAACTGCTTATGACGGGTAATCGAGAAATAGATACGACCTAGTTACGAACTTATTGTTTTGGTGGTTTATACGTATTACTAAACCTGTTTACTTGTGTTGGCTTTTGTCTTATGATATTTACCATAACCATGATCCTTCATAAATATAAAACACTATTTTTAGAACATCTTTCTGGAAGTCTTTTTGAATCATTAATCTTTCGCTATGCTGTTTTTTATGTTAAATATCTATTACTATCAATTTATCTATTCCTTTACCCTAACTAATAAATACAGATATAGACTACATAAATAGACAGATAAGTGAGGCTGCTTTTCCTTCTGTCTGTCTGCGCTTGTTTTTTCCTCTTAGTATAAACGACTTTGGAATAATTACATTAAATTTTGTCTAAGCTTAAGTCACGCCTATTGTTGTTCTTACATTACTCTATATAAAACAAACGTTGTTCATAGAAAATAATGTGAATCACTTAAATATCATTACATCAAATTTTATCAAAGCTTAAGTCACACCTAATGTTTTTCTCACATTACTCTGTATAAAACAAACGTTGTAAAAAGATCCTTTAGCACAGTGAAACGCTGCTTTACCAATCTAATTTGTGCGAGGTTTTCATGACGTCTATAGTCTTTCCACGAGCTTCGAATGCGATACATTTCAGTGTTTTTTTTAAAGGTAAGGAAATATTGAGAAAGGTATTGATTCGCATGCACGGATGACATGACGTCATTTGGAATAAAACGAATCACACAGATATTTATTTAGAAAAAGACTTGAATAAATATATATATATATATATCTTTCTTTCTTATACCTTAATGGTCTCACCCGAAACAGCATTAAAACCCCGCCCAGAGCTATTTTTAAATCAACACTATAAAACCATGCTTGTATAACTTGTGTGTCCCTCTATATATGCAGAGATAAAGACTATTAAATGCCATCAGGTGAGTTATCGTGACCTTATAAATTCAAGGACCTTTAAAACACACTTCTGGTAATAAATGTACAATCAAACAGTGGTATTTATAACCATTTACACATACGCTACAAACATATATATAGATAAATGGATATACGCACACACATATATCATATGTATAATATAATTACTGTTTAATAACTTAAGTTAGAATAAGCAGGTATTTTTTTTAATTTTGTTAAAATATCTGAATGTTCTCAGTTTCTACCTACATCGACCAATAAAGCTTTGTCGAGATAACTGTGTAACAATCACGTGTGATGATGCTTTGAACTTAATGGTTTCTTCAGGAACAAAGAAAGTAAGAGAACTAGGTGAAACATGACATCCATAATTTTTAAACTGACATTCGTGGCTGTGATGTTTCATCAAGATGTAATAGCGTATTATTTTATATGAAGTATATATACATATCGAGCCTGGGTTCGTTTCTCCGTATAATTGTTTCTGTATTTCAGTCCCGTGTCCTTACGATAACTTTATCTTTCCTGCTTCAGTAATGTTTTCAACAATTCTTTTTTTATTTTTACGTTTAGAATAATCACATTAATCATTTGATTGGACTGTAAAGTAAAATAAGAAGAAACCAAAACCTTCTATGACGCTTACATAAGGTATCAGTCTACATTTCCTGATCAAAAAGTTACCATGTTTTCACCGTTAATTTTATACTGAAAGAAAGAGAGAGTGTGTTTGTGTGTGATTTCTTATATCAAAGCCACGTCTGGCTATCTGCTGAGCCCACCGAGGAGAATCGAACCCCTAATTTTAGCGTTGTAAATCCGTACACTTACTGCTGTACTAGCGGAGGGCAAGAAAGAGTTGTTTTTGTTGTTGTTTTGAATTAAGCACAAAGCTACACAATGGGCTATCTGTGACAAGAGAGAAAAAATATTTCTGAAAACACTGGGTATGTTTATCGTGGGATTATTCTTCGAAACTTAATGTAATGTTAAATATGAAAACTCTCAATAATATGTTAATATCAGCCCTAAGATGGGTCGGGGGAAAATTTACTTATTTACAAAATTAAAATTCGGATTTGATTTCCGTGATAGACACAGCGCAGATATCCTATTGTGCAGTTTTGCGCTAAAATAAACAAACAGTATTCTAATTTGTTTCTGTAATGAGTACGTACATATATAAACACACACCTTCACATACACACATATTCCACTATGTTACTCTTTTCCTATTAGGCTTAACTGTATTTTCAGTCTTGCACACAGCCCAACTCCGTAGCGATACGGTTACTTGGTTAATTTATGATTAATTTAAAGTATTTGCGTAAAACAAAAATACGTTTTAATTTGCACGTTTTCGCTCAATATAGCTCACGATTTTGAAACTACTACATGTTTTTGTATACTTAATAAGTGCTACTTAAATTTGAGGATACATTTATGTTTCTGTAACTACGAGGATATACCATCGAAAACTTAAAAGTAATGTTATTGTCTTTTATCGCAAATCGTTATTGTCATATATTTCGAGAAACGGTGTATGTAGGTTTGTTTTAAAAGGTGTTATATGATTATAATTGTAGAACGGTGTATGTAGGTTTGTTTTAAAAGGTGTTATATGATTATAATTGTAGAACGGTGTATGTAGGTTTATTTTAAAAGGTGTTATATGATTATAATTGAAGAACGGTGTATGTAGGTTTGTTTTAAAAGGTGTTGTATGATTATAATTGTAGAGCGGTGTATGTAGGTTTTTTAAAAAGGTGTTATATGATTATAATTGTAGAACGGTGTATGTAGGTTTTTTAAAAAGGTGTTGTAAGATTATAATTGTAGAACGGTGTATGTAGGTTTGTTTTAAAAGGTGTTGTATGATTATAATTGTAGAAACTATTATGGAGGAAACTGTGTTTTACAAATATTTCTGAACAGTCAATTTTATCGTTTGTTTTGTTACCTTTTATTGGATCACACGATTTTTTAAAATATTTACGTTACGAGAATCACTTCTAAATACAACAAAATTTAGAATCGTTTCTGACTTTTTTTTTCTTATTATAAATACTTAATATACATTATCACAGTAGGCTTAGTAACCTGACCTGTATGTGTAACATTGTGGTCAAATCCTTCGTAAGGTGAGGTTAACAAAATGGCAACATGACTCTCTCTTCTAGATTGTATCTCCATGTTTCGTGAAATAGACCTTAAACTAAAACCATACGTCTGTGTATCTATTGTGATCGTAAAAGTAGATAAGCTTGTAGACAGATGGGTGAAGTTAAAAGTCAGTACGAAATGGTTACTACTACAGAGCCATCTGTCCAGGAAGAGAAACGGTACTTGCCGAAAAAGTTACTGGTAAAACTGAACAAGACAGCACTGTACGCATTCGGGCATAAAATTAGAACATATAAATATAAAGAAAAAACGAAAAACAACAACCTACAGTACAGAGCGAGGATTATTGCTAATGGCCATTCGTAGCTCATAACAGCAAAACAAAATCTCACGGAAAGAAAATAATATTGCTTGTATGAAAAGTCACTTATCAACATTTTTTTTGTAAGCATGCGCACAAGTATCAGTAGAATAGACTTGTTTGATGAATCGAATGTAGTGTCATCTACAACTGTTTTGTAATACATCGGCCTTATTTTTTGACGACAGAATAAATAACTCGTTGCTGGTACAAACACTGGGAGCAATATTTTTTTTAACGTATTTGTCGAATATTCGTGCACGACAGGTTTTCCTACGTTCGTAAGTCACATCGTCTATGCAGATACGGGTGCATCAAGTGACTTCCCCCTTCAATTGTTTGTATTTCTCTCTCGGTTCAAAGCTACTGTGAAATGTTTATCTACTCATTAGGTGTGAACTTTCATAATAGTCGTTCAACATTAATTCAAAGATTACGTTTCAAGAGATAATACGATTAAAACCAAGACGTGCTGAGACACGGCTGAGCACCAAAACATCGGAGGCGTCATCCTGGAAATGCAGTGGCCTACATCAGGTGATTCAGGTTCGAGGGGTTCTTCACCTGCAGCTGTCAGCTCAAGTCGAGTCTACAGACTCCCGTGCCGGGCACGACGGTGTGAGAGTCCGCTTGGACTGGTGAAACAACCATGGCGAGCTATGAACGGCTAAGTCAATATCTAGGACACTACCAACAAGGTCATGTGCCGAAATGAGGCCAATGTTCGATTCTCGGAAGGAAATACGTTTACATTAGTTACCAGCTTATACTTTCTTCGGGGCACTCGGTGAAACCTAGAAGAACTATATTGTGAATAGTAACGATCGTATTACAGCCGGCGGGAAATGAAACCAAACCTATTTTATAATCCAAACAGACGGCAGTCGAAAAGAACAGCAAAATAATGTTCTTATTTTTTGTTGTTTTTTTCTTGTTATTCTGACTGGTTTGTTAGAAAGATAGGAGGTTAACGAAACTGAAATACACGTGGTTGATATAAGTAACCATCAAGTAAACCAGTTTTACACGAACTTTGCCGTTCTAGAATTTTTTTTTTTCCATTTTCAGTGAAGCTTTCAACAACAACAACAAAATCACAAAATAGGAAATTTCTAAGGCGATTCAAACAATTAAAAATTGTTTTTCATTTAATACATATGTGTGTGTGTGTGTATGGAAATCTTATGTCATAAAAACGGCACTTTATGTATTTAAAATAATGCATCAAAGTTCAATTTAATCATATTTTCCCACCTTCTAATAAAAACATGGTCTATAGCAGATGAGGACGTAACAATGCTAATAACCACAACGTGCAGAAGCAATCACCAGAAAGGACAACGCTTCAGTGCATTTTGATATAAGTAATGTATGAAATTTTTCTGTATACGAGATAATTTTCTTTTGTTTCTTTCAAAACTCCTCTGTGTTTGTACGTACGAAAACTCTTATTTCCAAAGGAAATTAATTGAAAGGAAATTGTTTTAATAAGAAAAGAACGTAATTACGATGAAAAGCCTTCTCTCTCTGTGTCAATCTGTACTTAAAATCCAAACCAAAGTTTTGTCTGCACATGCGTCAGTGGCTTCTGTGCTAACATATGTGAATACTATCTTTTTTTTTCTTTCTTAAAACACACAGACTTGAATGTTTAGCTATTCTGTGTATCCCAATATTATGTTACGAAAGCATTGCTTGAGCACTGTTAGATATCTTGTTGTGTGGATGAGTTACAAGTATATTCTACAACAACGATATGAAATAACTCAGTAACATAAGATCGGATCTAATTTGTAAATAACAAATTGATTGAAAACATTTAACTGGTTTCTATAAACATCTATAAATTTTGTATCATTCATGTTAAATACGAAATGCCCAAAATATCATCTGCCTAAATGAATAAAGCGTTTACCCTAATAACAACCTAGAAACATACAATATATGCATATCCGTAAAATCAAAAGCTTTAACGAAAATAACCAATCAAGAAAAAATAATTCGAATTTATTTGAAAGCCATGTTTTTTTAAACCAATCTAAATTTATGCATGTAGTGGTGAGGTGTCTAGTACACTAATTTCCTAGAAAATATGGCTTGCTAAGTGTTTTATCTCATAAATGGTAAACAATATTTCTGTACTTTTTAAGAAGATCGTACTATAATAATTCGATAGATGTTTAAACAAAGTGAATTAAGTTAAAGCTATTCAAATATTCGATAATTTCTGGATAATATCTAACACTATTATAAACACTGACCAAATCTGTAGCGCCTATTTTAACCACGGATTATCATAAAAACGGCAAAATGGAAAGATATTTTCGGGAAAAAAAATGTTTGCATTTTAGTATTTGGCTGTTTTCCAGCACTGTAATGATTTCTGTATGTGAAAACCAGTTTGTTCTCACACCTCTTTGAATTCTCTACTAATCGTAAATATTTTTACCTAAAAAAACTTAAAACGTGCGTACTTATTACTGACTTAAGTTACCTTCTACAGGGAAATTTAGTGGAAGGGAACGATGGTCTCAAATTGGGTAAAGTAAACAAAATCTTACGTAGATTTAACAACTCATCATTTTGCTAAACTTAACACTTTGCTAGGTGAAGCAATACGGGGAAGAAGTCTCAAAATAACCATAGGAGAAAATCACCAAAAATAGTAGCTTACCTCCAAGCACCACGAAATCTGGCCAAGTCTGCCAACTTTTCTGTGGCTCAGCAAGCATGTGCGCCATTCAGAGACATGCGCACTAAGAAGCAGACGTCAGTAACATAATGGCCAATGAGAGCGAAATTACCTGCCATCGATTCTCTTGTTTATCGCGCGTCATCCAGGTAGATCGTTAAAACACCTCAGAATCACGTTCGAAGCAAAGACTGCCGGATCAGGCAAGCAGGTACCATGGTTACGGTGAGGTTACAGAAACCTTCAAGTTTTACGTATTCTTTTTGAAGTTATGACGTCAACATGGCTTAAGAGATCGAAGTGTGCCACCGCAGCAGTGTGTTTGAAACACTTTTGTAATTGTTAAAACTCAATAACTATTTTTGTACAATAATAAGCTATAATCAATCATGATCAAACGTACATTTTGAACCTGACAAAATCGTCGAAGGCCTTTCAAATATATTCATGTAAATGTAACTTAAAAATAAAAAGTTCGATAACTGTATTACCCATCTATATAAATCTGAATGAACTTCTTCCACGTCCCAGATATACAACAGATATCAACTGCTGCTCGTCGACACGAGTGCAGTGAACCTTGCTTCTTAAAGCAGCCGTTACCTTCTTCCCTCTCCATATAACATATTCAAACTATAGTCTTGCAAATGTGCTTTTATTCAGCACTATTCTGTGTTAGTCACATACTTTTCTCGCATGTTCAACTTTCTGACACTGAACACATCTTTAAAGACAAGAACTACTTTATTTAGAATCAAATACGTCACAGAAAAAATTTCCCAGCAATTGGATTTTGGCAAATTACCGCAAAACAATTTTTATATTAAGTGTGTGTGTTTTTCTTATGCCAAAGCCACATCGGGCTATCTGCTGGGCCCACCGAGGGGAATCGAACCCCTGATTTTAGCATTGTAAATAATATAATAATAAATTTATTAATTAACTAAAATACAGAATATAATAACGTAGACATACCGCTGTATCAGCGGGGGCGTTTATATTAAGGTGATAAAATAATGTAAATTGTTACCGTACTTTCAACTGCTATGTATGGAGTTGTGAAAATATATTGTACATCAATAACAATGGTGTTATTTGAGGAACGTTATTTACAATTATTCTGATGCCGAATTTCGATGATTGTTGAGGGAAAACAATATCATAAACGTATAAACCGTCGACACAAACAGATATTTTGAAAATAATTCTTTTTTTTCTCACTTTTGTTTATTTTTCTTGAATGTGTTTTTCGAGGAATAATGAAGGCTTGCATCTGACGATTACGACATGGCTACGTTATTAAATCCTACTTTTACTTTAGTTTTTACTAATGAAGACTTAAGCAGTATTCCTCATCTGGAACAACTGATAGATGAAAACAAAGTTTAAAGAGTCAACTGCATAAATTCTTAGCTTGTTAAAATAAAAGTGGAAAGTTTAATGAATGGTAAGGTTCCTGGACCAGATAATATTTTCTCGAGGATTTTAAAGGAGGTCAAGGATTGAATAAGTGAGCCACATATAAGTTTTTGAACAGTGGGCAAGCACCAACATATTGGAAGTTAGCTAATGTCACTCCAGTCTTCAAGGAAGGTAACAGAAGTGTTGTCCCAGTAATTAAAGGCCTATTAATCTTACATCAGTTGTGGGGAAAGTTTTGGAAAGTCTGATAAAAGATACTTTGGAAAGTCATTTAAAATACAGTGGAACCCCTCTAAAACAGCCACCTTTTGAACTGAGACAAACTGACCTGATTAGAGGGATTCCACTGTACATAATTAGGGATTATGTAAACAAAAAAAAGGACTGTGATTGAAAGACCACTTTCAAGAGGTGACCGAGTCTGAGGGGTGACCGCTTAGTGGGGTTCCACTGTAGTTTAGAATTTTATTGGATAGTTAACATGGTTTCACTAAGGGAAAATCTTACCTTACAAATATTTTCGTGCCTGACATGGCCAGATGGGTTAAGCCGTTCGACTCGTAATCTTAAGGTCGCACCAAACATGCTCGCCCTTTCAGCCGTGGGGGTGTTATATTGTTACGGCTAATCCCACTATTCGTTGGTACAAGAGTAGCCCAAGAGGTGGCGGTGGGTGGTGATGACTAGCTGCCTTCCCTCTAGTCTTACACTGCTAAATCAGGGACGGCTAGCGCAGATATCACTTGTGTAGCTTTGCGCGAAATTCAAAAGAAATGTATATGAGGATAAAGGTGTATATTTTGTGTATCTAGATTTTTAAAAAGCGCTTGACAAAGTGCTACATAGAAGGCTATAAAAACATACATCTACAGTCGTAGGGAATAAGTTAAATAATTGGATGGAAGTAAAACAGAGGGTTCTTAGTTGTAAGTATCTCAAGGTTCAGTCTCAGGACCATTGCTCTTTCTAATTTACATAAATGACATAGATGACTGTATTAATTATTCTAATAATTATAAAAGAAAGCAAAGAAGAATACATAATAATATCTCAACCCCACTGTATCCACTATACCCAATGCTGACAAAGCCTATCGCTCAATACCAAGACTCATCAGGCCGGCTGGATTACGATAAACGTAGTTTACCGTAGTGGTCTACGTGCTATTTACATCATTCTGTGACAGCTATTTTTACAGCTATTGTGTCACACAGGGACGTAAATTTTTTACATCCGATGGGGGAATTGATTTTTGCAACCACTTATGTGGACTGTTCAATTTGCAAATTGGTAATCTCTGATTGCGTGAACCTGAAAGCTGTAAACATGCAGTCACAGAGTAATCTTGTTGCCACGATACTAGCATGTATACTTAGGCCTACTGACTGATACTTACGAACTATCGCTTAGATCGAAAAGCTTAGAAGCACGCCTATATTAAAGATGTACATTTCGGCAACTGCAAAAGCCTACATCTAGGCCTAATTATGTAATTCGATTGGTAAGAACACGAAAATTATAATAACAAACACAATTTGTAGGCCTGTAATGCAATAAAACAACTCCATAGACCAAACTGTAGGGAGGATAGTTGTATGCACCATACCCCCCACCTAAAATGAAGGAGGGGATCTACATCCCCATCATCCGCAGGATCTACGCCCATGCTGTCACAGCTATGTCTGGTTAATAGTTCACTGCATTCTTTCGTTTTACTGATTTTGCGAGTAGAAAATAAATTTATTACAAATTAGTGCATAATTTTGCTGTGTATAGTACGCGTTAATTTTCTCTGTACAAAACGTACCAAATATTCAGTAGTCTCATTGAGAAATAATCATAGACACGGATTAGAATTTTTAACACGTCATTAACAAAATGTTCATTGTTTTACTTTTAAAGTCAAACTACTCTCTTTCTTTGCTAAGCATACAGAGGAATTAGGCTTAGCTATTACTAAAAACAGGAACTATATTTGCAGTCTAAAAGCAACAACACATTAAATGATTTTTCAAGATTTCTTGACAACAAGTAGTCTTCTTCCAAGAGATGTTTTCAACTTCTAAACGAAGGAAATGGCTCTTTTTTGTAATACCACTAGAACTTTCTTGAAATACAAGGTCTGTCTCTTCTCAGTACACTAACATTTCAAGCCTATTTTGAAATAAGATACTTTATAATTTTATAAACTTAATATAACTAAACTACATTAAAAATAGCTTATAAAACGCCATTTACACCATTTATGCCTATCTGACTTTATCTAGCACATTTCAAAATCTTACACATGTCCAGTAAACCTCAGTACTGTTATGGTTTACATGATGTATGTACCTTGTCTGTTTGGCTCATAACTAAATTCAACTCCTTAATCTTAGTGTTATGGTATACGTGATATAACTATGTCTGTTAATTCATAACTGTGTTCAACCTACGGATTTACATGATATAACCCTATCTGTTTGGAACATAACTATATTCAACCCCTTAATTTATTATTATGGTATACGTGATGTAACTCTATCTGTTAATTCATAACAATATTCAACCCCTAGATCTTAGTGTTATGAAATACGTGATGTAGAACTGTTTGGTTTGTAATGATATTCAACCTAAGGACCTTAGTGCTATAGTTTATATGTCTGTTTGGCTCATAACTAAATTTAACCCCTTAATCTTAGTGTTATGGTATACGTGATGTAATCATGTCTGTTAGTTTATAACTGCGTTCAACCTATAAACCTTGGTGCTATGATATTCATGATATAAGCTCGTCTGTTGTTTCACAACTATATTCAAGAATGGCTTAATAAAAATTCCTTATTTTGGGTTTAAATTCAGAATAACTTGTTTTCAAGAAGGTATATACTATGCTACTTGGCCCGGTATGCCCAAGCGTGATAAGGCGTTCGACTCGTAATCCGAGGGTGGCGGGTTTCGAATCCCGGTCGCAAAATAAATGTTTTCCTTTTAAGCCGTGGGGGCGTTATAACGTGACAGTTAATCACACTATTCGTTGGTAAAAGAGTAGCCCAAGAGTTGGCGGTGGATGGTGATGACTAGCTGCCTTCCCTCTAGTCTTACACTGCTAAATTAGGGACAGTTAGCGCAGATAGCCCTCGAGTAGCTTTGCGTGAAATTAAAAAACAAACACACTATGCTACTTACAAAAGTAATACAATAAACAGCGAAGAGTTAAAAGGTTCTTATGTGCTTTTTGAGCTTATTGTGAACAAAGCATATATTGAAATCAAGATTCAAGTTATAATCTAAGATAAAATTTTAAAAAATCATGTTTAAAAAAAAAACAAACCTTACGTGTATTTTGAGATAAATCAGAAATAGAAGTGAGTACTTAACCAAAAGCAGGTTTAAACTTAAAAAAAAGAAATATATATATATATATATACAAGCGTAACAAAAGTATAATAATACATTATAAAACTTATTATTATAACCAACGTGCCACACGTGTAGCTGGGTAGAGTTCACAAAAAATTCTTAAAAATCAACTAAACAGCTGTTATCCACCAACCTCACTGTGTTACCAGAAGATAATTACGAATAATCGCATGATCTCAAAATAGGTTTGGTTTGTTTTGAATTTCGCGCAAAGCTACACAAGGGCTATCTGCGCTAGCCATCCCTAATTTTGCAGTAAAAAATTAGTAATTACCACCCAGCGTCAACTATTAAGCTACTCTTTTACCAACGAATAGATGAATTGATCGTAACATTATAACGCCCACACGGCTCAAAGAGCTAGCATGTTTGGTACAACGGGGATTCGAACCCGCAACCCTTAGATGAAGAGTCGAACGCCTTAATCAACCTAGCCATGCCGGGCATCTTAAAATTGAATTACCACATTACGAACATGTATCCATCCCTTTGGCGAAGCTATAGTTTGCAATACAAGAAATGTCACTAAATAAGCCATACAGTGTCCGAAAAGCCCAGAACCTGTTAAGCCATACAGTGTCCGAAAAGCCCAGAACCACAGGCACTTCAACAAATTTTGCACAAAACAAATTTGAATTAACGGTAGGACTAAATCGGCATTTTAATATTTTGACAACGCCGTAATCAGTCACGTATTTTAAATTAAGAAAAGTTGCAAAAAATCCATGGTTCCAGACCTTTCGGACACCCCATAGAGTTATAACTTTTTCGTATTACCTCGTATGTTTTTAGAATAACCAATTAATTAACGGTTTAAATTAAGACCTCGCTGCCGATACGTTTTGGATGCATTATCTAAATTACGAACTGCGTCGTCGATACGTTGTCTGTGAAACTAATTCTTAATCCGAAACTATATTCAATACATTAAATAATCAGCCCTTATACACACTTTCAATGAAACTAAATGGGATCGGCATGGCTAGGTGGTTAGGCCGCTCAACTCATAACCTGAGGATCGTAGGTTCGAACCCCCGTCATACTAAAGGTATTCGCCCTTTCACCCGTGGGTGCGTTATAATGTGACAGTCAATCCCACTACTTGTTGACAGAAGAGTACCCAAAGAGTTGGCGGTGGATGATGATGACTAGCTGCCTTCCCTTTAGTCTTACACTGCTAAATTAGGGACGGCTAGAGCAGATAGCCCTCGAGAAGCTTTGCACGAAATTCAAAACTAATAGAAAAATAAAAATTAAATGATGACATTTATTCATTTGTGTAAAGTTCAACATAATTTAAACTAATTTCTCGCGCTACTTTTAAGCTGTTGCTATTGAAGTCCCACGAGGGATTTGGTAACTCTGGTTGACCCTTTACTTGCCAATTCTGAAACCATACCCCGTTTCCTGAAAAGATCTTTGATATTCTAAGTTGTTCGTTTCTCTGTTCCTGAGTAACCAAGCTGAGAAAGTTACAAACTGCCAGAGGGACACGGGTTCACACCTGACTCGAATAAGTACTTGGTAAGATGTTAGGATAACATCCTTGACAAATTCACTCAGCCATGTAAAAAAAATAATCAAAGTCCTACTCTGTTCTTTACTAAGCTACGAATGTTGTGCGATTTTATTTCACGCAAAATATCGAAACAACAACAACAGATATAAAATAAATTCAATCTATTTAACATCTTTTTTTTTAGGCCAATAACTTGAACGTAACATTTCACGCTTCAATGAACGTGGTCACGTCATCTGTGTTACCACGGAAATAATAAAAACTGTAAAATAGAACAAATGCACTTATTGAGTTAGGTTTAAGCGGTTTAGTCGACGTTTGAAAATTATTTTCTCATTGGAGTGGACATAGCTGGTACAGATTTAATAAAGAGTATTCTACTGATGTAATACTAAAGCTAAATTACTAGATAAACACGACAACAAATGCGTCATAATTAAAATATGAACAACTTCCATGCTGAACTCATAAAAATTACAGATGATCAAATACTATTATTATCGTAAGTAAATGATGATATTAGATTTCGATGCAAATGTGGCTTTTCCTTAGCAACATTTCTGGTCATTCTCGGCTACCATTACAGAGTATTTCTTTTTTCTTTTTGTACAATAAATTATTGTTTTGTTTTCCAATTACGAATATAATATAAATGTAACATTTTTTAACATTAATGCCTGACAAACAAATCTGTCCACACAGTATATATTTACCTATTTTCGCTTAAAATATCACACAATAAACAATCTTTTCTTTAACTCAGGTTATTTAAGCCGCCATTGTTTACTCAAGGGGAGAATTGTTATAATTACCTAAGACCCTGGTTGAAAAAGAGGATTATTATTATTACATCATACCTTGGTTGAAGAAGAGAATTATTATAATTACATCAGACCCTGGTTGAAAAAGAGGATTATTTTAATTCCGTAAGACCCTGGTTGAAAAAGAGGATTATTTTAATTCCGTAAGACCCTGGTTGAAAAAGAGGATTACTATAATTACATCAGACCTTGGTTGAAGAAGAGAATTATTTTAATTCCGTAAGACCCTGGTTGAAAAAGAGGATTACTATAATTACATCAGACCTTGGTTGAAGAAGAGAATTATTTTAATTCCGTAAGACCCTGGTTGAAAAAGAGGATTACTATAATTACATCAGACCTTGGTTGAAGAAGAGAATTATTTTAATTCCGTAAGACCCTGGTTGAAAAAGAGGATTACTATAATTACATCAGACCTTGGTTGAAGAAGAGAATTATTTTAATTCCGTAAGACCCTGGTTGAAAAAGAGGATTACTATAATTACATCAGACCCTGGTTGAAAAAGAGGATTATTTTAATTCCGTAAGACCCTGGTTGAAAAAGAGGATTACTATAATTACATCAGACCTTGGTTGAAGAAGAGAATTAGTATAATTACATCAGACATTAGATAAAGCCCCGAGATATAATAAAAGCTTTGTTAAAATAATTTGTTATATAAAATGATTTCGAAATCTTTGGGACATAATATGAATATTCAAACGAAACTGTTCGTGGATTGACTTTGTATTCACTCTGGTTACAGTAACTTACCTTTGTTTAAGATGGCACAGTAACTGATTGGTAAAGATTCACTTCAAACGAACATACGAAACTAAATGAAGTTTCCTGTTTTCGCACAAAGAGCACATATTAAGGCTTAACCGTAATACAGAATGGAAGCAACGTGTAACAAAGAGAACAATAAATCATGTCACTTTCAGCGAGCCAATTTTCGTATTATACAAACAATAACTACACGAGTCTATACAAATCCGTTGGTTTTTCAATTAAAGATAACAAAACATTAATACCAGATCGAACAATGTTCAAATTACCGGTTAGTTTTGTTTGCATAAGTATGTACATTGACACTTTGTGAACATTTCCTGTAAGATGACGCTATAGTAAGAGTTATTTGTTCATATACGTTTGTCAATACATACGTTTACTTTTGCTTCAAATAAAAGAAAGAAGTTACACCACTTTAATGGAGACAACGACAAAAACGTTTATTTTTTTCATTGATTATTACCGTAAATTTCTGGCAATGAAAAATATTAAATATTTATATGATCGTATAGTACTGCTGAAAGTTACATGTTATGATATGTTTTTCAGCATTTTAGAAACAGGAGGGGGAACAGGGGAAGAAGAGGTGTAATTTGCAAAGGATAAGACATGCGTGTCCAACTGATAAGAATTCAAAAGTCAAGAACAAATAAGTACTTCTGGCTGCTTCTCTACCAAGAGGTCTGTCTTTTGGTTCAACACACCGGAAATGATGAGACCATGTAAGCTAATAAACTTCCGGTGCAGAAACGCACTGCACGTGGACATGACCTAAACACGTCTCTCTGTGTGTGAAGTCAGCTTATTGTTGCGTAGCGAAAAGTCTATTTCTAAGTCTATCATCTAAAGAAAACTTCAAAAGGCTGTGTCTCATGAAGTTTACGTAATACAAAGTTTCGCAAAACGACAAAACTTACCATAACGACACAGAGTGCACATACTACGGGTTGTGCCGAACAAATTAATTTTATAACTTTTTAAATGAACTGAATATTTTTCAAACTGATATATTCTACTGGCATCAAAATTTCATCAACAAACTTTTAAAAGTCTCTTATACGGTAGAAAAACTTTGTTGGTATATTTCAAGTTTAGACAGATTAAAAATCGTCGTTTATGACGTATCCTTTATAACAGAAGAATTGTACACGTTCCTTGCTTTGCTAAGCTGGTGTGATGTGAGTTTACAAGTATTCTGGTTAATAGCCATTCACAGCATATAAAAAGTCAAGCTCTGTTCCCCTTCTGAAAAGTAAACAAACCGGTGGATGTCTACGGAACTTTCTTCTTAGCAAACTTCTAACGAATTTTCTAATATCTTCAGTAAAAACTAGTAGATAATTATTTCGCGTTAATATGTGTATATCAACATTCTGATAAAGCTTACGCCAAACCCATATTTACTATGACGTTATATACCTCTACTATAAGTCGTTTTATCTTGTTTTTCTTACTTAAATATATAGCAGTGAGTGTTTTCTCTATTTCTGGAGGCATTTGACTACAAACCAGGTTAATTTTAGTCAAATTTTATTAAAACCTAAGTAATAAAGACTTGTTTTCACTGTTTTTTTTGTGCTCATTGTTTTCAGACTGACGTATATGCCATTTAGGACAAGTTGTGTAAATACTATCTCATTCCATGATTGGCGATGTTGATAATTACTTATTTCCATAGCAGCTTTTGTCTTATTTGAACGAAATGAACTGTCTTTCAACTGGATAAAAATTTCTCCCAGGGTACATACTTGTTAAATGGAACTTCACAGTCAGATTTAAACCAACCAAAATTCTGTCTAATCGCTTCAGAGGACACAAAAAAATTATTTTGTTTGGTTGTAATTAGAACGAGAGTGACTTAGGTGTTGATGTGTTGTGCTGCTTATCGAAGAGTCAGGGGTTCAAAACATAATGTTGCTGATTAGATTCCACATTTTCAGCTGTGGGCGAGTAAGAACGTCGACAGTCAAAAGAGCCATTCAAACCCCTTTTGGTTGTGGGTACTACTGACTGACTGCTTCTCCTCTGTCTAGTTGTTTAAAATTAGAAACGTCTATGCTTAAATTCTAAGTGTCTGGAAAGATGATCGTTCATTCGGTTTGTACCTAAGATACAGTTTAAGTGGAAACTTCCAATACCAGTTTGATTGTAATCATGGAATTCTACTTTGCCAAAAGAAACAACCATTGATAAATAGACCGATGGTACTTTTAAATGTATATTTTATAACTAACTGGAGTAATGTTAGCATACTTAAATAATATAGAAAGTACTTACCATATTAACGTTACTAAATTACACGCATGACAATTAGTTAACACACGTTCATGCTAGACGAAGTACATGAAAAATCAACATAAAAACAGTACCATTGTTTTACAAAAGTACCAATGAAACTGACAGTAGTTTTTGAAGAGATTTCTAGGTTAAATACCATCTTACAAATATGCGCGAAAGAAACCTTTCAAACTCTACAACTGGGCCATACATCAACATTTTTTTCTTTTACACTTCTACTTGACTTACATTTTTTATTTATTTTTAAATATTTTTTCGTTAAGCCTTAAGTAGAAGCTGTTAAAATATTTTTATTTCCTAACAATTGACACATAGATATTACCAATATACAATCAGAAATTGTTTATAGATTACAACCAAAAGAGATAAAGAGAAACAAACGATGTTTGTTGTTTGTTTGTTTTTGAATTTCACGCAAAGTTACACGAGGGTTATCTGTGCTAGCCGTCCCTCATTTAGCAGTGTAAAACTATAAGGAAGGCACCTAGTCATCATCACCCACCGTCAACTCATAGACTACTCTTTTATTCACGAAAAGTGAGATTGACCTTCACATTATAACGCCCCCACGGCTGAAAAAGCGAGTATGTTTGGTGCGATGGGGATTCGAACCGGTAACCCTCAGATTACGATTCGAGCCCTTTAACCACTTGGCCACGCTGGGCCTCTCATCGTGGTTTTTAAGCTACTGTTTTTACAATATAGCAAACGTTACGGTGTCTAAATGCTTAAAATACACCGTTCCTACAAACCTAATAACATGATAGTACGCAAAAAATATCAGTTTGTGTCTCAGAGGTAAGCTTGATAGCTTGTAACGTTAGAATTCCAGCTTCGATCCCCGTGGCGAACGCATCTCACATAACCCTCTTAGGTAGTTTTACGCTAAAGCAAAGTCAAACAAAGAGGGCTTATAAATAAACAAATATTTTTTTATAAAATCTATAACATGATAGTGCATTACAAAATAAGAGATATTACTTTATTAAAACTGGTAAAATGATAGCACCTAAAAGATTAAAATATATGACGAATCAGCCGTGGTGAAAAATTAATATATATTTTCGATGATGCCAGTTTCATATAAGCTGTTTTTGTAAATGAAAATTACCGACAGCTTCTTTGCTTATTAACTATACATATTTGCACAGCATTAAAGCTGAAATGCATCTAACTTCATTTTTAGAATATTGAAAAAGAGTCTCTAAATGAATGATTAATACAAGTTTTACACAGGACCCTTCTGGAACTTACCGCCTACTGATTTAACTTAACAGTTATTTTGTGTATTTCCCGAGGACTCCAGCCTGGAATCTCTTATTTAACTACAAGGAATGCAGATAGTCAACAGCAGTCACCAACAAATCTTTTAATTAGGTGGATTTCACCATCACTCTGTCAGCATACATCTCGACATTTCTGGTTTACGATCCGCACGCTAATCACAACGCCTTGTCCTCCCTTTTCAAACTCACTACTATATAGCTAACTGAATTTCGGAGCAAATTCATATATGTAAATATGATCCTGTGTCTCCTAACCCTTCATTCTCAAAATATATCCAGTGTTATAATGATTAGGGCTGGTATTCAACAGACTGTTTTTGAATTAAAAGTTATTGAGAAACCTAGTTAAATTTTCATTTAAAAACACTTTTAACTTTGTACAGCTGGATATCTGATTTAATTTACTTTTTATTTGTTGGTTATTTTGTCAGAAACAAATTTTATTGTCTTAATAATACTATGAATACAAAAAACATAAACAGTTAAGTTGAGCCCACAATTTTCTTACCAAATACTTGTTATATGATATAGCTATAATATTATGTCAACTGAACGAACTCTTCCATTATTTGTCATGAGAGATAAACATAAAGTTACTGTAGAACAAATAAATGAAACAATAATTTCTTCATATTTAAAAAAGATATTTTTATTTGAAAAAAACGTCACCATAGACGACTTTAGTTGTGCCGTCTTCAAGTAAGGTCGCGTTTTGTAGCCACAGAATACAGATAAAATTCTTTTCGACATCACTCAAATTTCATAATGTTGTCCGCGAAAGTCTCGTTTCCAAATAAGGTAAGAGGAGCATGCACAGTATTAACCAGCAATTCTTGCCACAGGATAGTCGAGAGGGACCTGTCGCGTGGCGCGTCTCACGTGCCCGTGGCAGGAACGCGCTGCTATCCAGCTCATAAGGAAAATGGCGCCACGCCAATAATTAGTTTTTTGTTGTTTTTTTTATCTCCTTCTGTTCGAGCACCATTCAGTAACTAAAGATGTTGCATGTGTTGATAACTAAAGATGTTGCGTGTGTTGATTGTATGATTTTACGGCTACATCACTGGTTATCACCCAAGTGTATGGTTAGTATCAGGAAGAAAAATAAATATATAAATAGGCCGTGACATTTCGTTTTTCATTATAGCGTTTCTTCTTTCACACACAAATATTTTTGGTACACTAAACAACGATTAAAATCAATCTGTTCTTCCACTTCAAACAGAACTGTTTTTATAATGTGTATTAAATTCAGTTTGCTAGTTGTTTTAAGTGCTTGTTGTAATTAATAAATCACTAAAGTATATTATTTCACCCATGTTAGTGCATTTAATCGACGGTCTGTTTTCATGTGGTACATGATCACGAAGAAATCACGTGATTAGACCAAAAACAAGTACAAGTATTCAGAGAACTCAAAGGACACTCCTATTAATTCCAAGTAAGTATAAAGGAAATTATACACTGTGTTAAGCTTTAACATAACCAGCAAAAACATTTTTTTCGTAAGTTTTACAAAACCATCTTACTTTTACCGAAACCAGACTAATTTTATAATGCTGCGCGTGCCATAAATTCAAACAGAGGTGACAAAGTATAACTAGAGATATTCAGAATCTCAGATGATATCTCATTACAGTCCGTATTACAAACACGCTAGCATCAGAAACTGCATATATAAAAGGATTCAATAATTCAGTTTGTCCCATAAAGAAAAAGCGTTGATTAGACCCGGTCATTCTTAGCTCTTAAACAGTTTAAAAACAATTGATTTTCACCTGCGTTGCTTAAACTGTGACTGATAAAATTAATGGTCTGCTATGGCCAGGTGGTTATGGAGCTGGACACACACTCTGAGAATCACAAACATGCTCGCACTTTCAGCCGTTGGAATGTTATAACGATACAGTCAATCCCACTATTCGTTGATAAAAGAGTAGCCTAAGAGTTAGCGGTGGGTGGTGACGACTTACTGCCTTCCGTCTAGTCTTGCACTGCTAAATTAGTACAGATAGCACTCGTGTGGCTTTACGAGAAATTCAAAACGAGCCAATAATATTAATGCATTTATAACTCAAGTGACGTAAATCCCTCCTCAAAACATTTTTTTATAAAATCCACAATACAACTATATATTTTAAATTACCTAATAATTTATGCATGAAAAATATCTACCTACTTTTTATATTATATATATATATTTAAAGATGTATCTGAAAGTATATCTTTCAAACGTTTAATAGTTGAGTAAGAAACATATGATAAAGTTGTTTTCGTATAACCAGCGATAAACTGTGGAATAAGTAATATGTATTACGTGATCCGTTTACTCGCTTGCTTTTCTTTAATGGTACTTCTTGTATGTATGCGACTCCCTCAGCTCTGTCGTGTTTAAAAAAGAAAACGTTAAGCACCAGATGTCGGTATCCTCGTTGCGTGACCTCTTTCAACGGATTGGCAAAAGTCCATCGAACGAGTAATGTTCCATATCTACATTATGTCGATTTATGTAAACGATAACATGGTGAGTGTCGCTATTTAAGTAGAAGTTAGAATCAGTATATACGAGAATGCACATCATATTACACCGTTCTGTAAGACAATGATTCATCGCTAATGAACTCCGACAAAGTTTCCATAGGGAAAGATCGGGACTGTCTTTCTAAGGTTCTGAAAGTGAGCAACCAATAAACTTCAACCATTAAAGGACTGTAACAATTATATTAATGAACCAAGACCACTTGCTTGAGTATCACAGTATATAATAATAATAAATCAATAACTTTTCCTCATATCCCAATGTTTCCAAGTACTCAATTTTTTATTATTTTGAAAACCAAAACGTCATTATTTTTATTTTTATATCATTTGGAAGTTGTTGTTTTTTGTAATATGTAGATGGAGCTTTTCCGTTCTTTGTGCAAAACGAAGTAATAGACTTAATAGGTGAGCTGCAAAGAACCAGTCTTCTCTGCTTCCATGTAAAACTGTATCAAGAAGGTTTCTAATACGAATTACTGTCTTCAAAGGATAGGGTAGGGTGGAGAAGAACACACAAATGATTATATCGTATAAGCGTGTAGTGGAATATTTTACGTATATATATATATATGTGTGTGTGTGTGTGTGTGTATACTCAAACGTTTTTACCCTACGATAAATTACCAAAGCATTACTTTTACTCAATCTTATAGCGTCCTTACGAATTTCTTATGTACTTTCTGACATATATGTGTGTGTTTAAACATCTCACTTTTGGAAGAGCTATTTAATTACACTCGATAAAATTTTCGACGACTACAAAAAGTGCATACAGTTCTGTATCTGTTTAAATATACATTTTTAAAATAAAAACTACAGGGATTCTGACAACAGATTAACAAATTACCACATGATCAATACACGAAACGGACATTAATTATAAAGTGACACCTACGACTCAACCTCCCGGGCTTTTCTAATAAGCACGTTAATTAATCCAGGTCACAAAAGTATATATATATTAATTTTAAAATAAGTTACTCTTGGCAACGCCTCCACGTGCCAGTTTGCATGCAGACAGCGCTTCACGTGCACCCTCCAAGTCACGCATTGATCACACCATGTACGAGAGCAAAGTCTAAGGCAAAGAATCTTTCACAGTATTGTATACGCGATACATTCTTAACTGTTGTTGAGACTTTCTACATAAAGGTAGACATGATATTCTTCTAAACATATTGTCTATGTTGTGAAACTGACATTAAATACTTGATTTCTAGACGCCGTTTAATTGTCTTTTACTTAAAATAATGCTTTACACCTCTATTTACGTAATTATTCACAGTTCTCATTTTCATTGTACGTTCTATGTATAATTATGTTTTAGATTGATATCTAGATTACCTGAGAATGATTAACGTATTCGTCCTTCGTGATCACTCAAATTGATTATTTTAGCTTCAAGTTTGAAAATAATTGCTGAAGAAGGTTAGATGAAACGAGATAGAAAGTTTCAAATTCCTTTTACTTGCAGCGCAAAATATTTTTGTTTCTTTCATGAAAGAAAGGTTATCGTTAAAATAAGTTGTTATTTTAACTCAATAGTTGATGAATAAAATAGTCTTTAAAATCATAGTTTACGAAAAATGAATATTTAAAATAATTTTACGTCACATTTATCACAATCGAATTTTCTTTGTATGTGTGTGTGTTTAGATTATGATCTTCTTGTCTAGGTTTCAGTCTAGAATGATTTTTGACGCGTGAGCAGACAGATTTTTGTTAGAATAAAAAAAACTATCAAAATGTCTGATTTACATAAGCAAATTACAGTAAAGGTTCAGACAGAGAACTAAAAAAAATAAACGTATTCGAAATACCAATCAAACCATAGTCCTCAGGAATAATTTATTGATTAATAACTAGCTAACGATCCATTTAACGCATAGCAAAGATGTAGGCCTGTCTGAAGAGTGGTCTATGGGGTAAAGTTTGAAAGCCAACCACTTACATCACTCCCCAAAATGAAGTAAAAGTCTGTTAAATTTAATTCGGGCCGATAAAAAACAAATCCTCAAGAATTAACGTAAACAGGTAAGGGATGACCTTGAAGAGTAACGTGGAGATAATGTCTGAACCGACCACCTTAGGTCACTTCCCGTAGGACCATAAGTATGCTTGTAAAACCTGAATAACATCGATCAAAAACTAAAGGTGTGACGGGTGGCTACAAACATACACAGAAAACCTTGAAAGTAACGTAGAGGAGGAGACACGAACGTAACCACTCCCTTTGTTATTCACAGGGTGCTCTCGAAGCTTGGCATGGATTAATAAAAGAGCATAGGGAATGAATGTGGTCCTCGAGAGTGACGTGGAAGGGTCAGATCAGAAGAGCTTGCCGCCTATGACATTTTCCCGGAACTACCTCTGTTTGGTTGAAACCAGTGGTACAAAGATTCTAAGATGTAACACAGATGATGAAATACGAACATTACATTACCCCTTCCCTCTGTTGCTCCCTGGGCGTCCTCGGAATTTGGCAGTGATTTATAGGGAATAAATGGAGGTCCTCGGGAGTGACATAGGGGGTCAGGTCTAAACAGTTTCCCGCCTGTGACACTTTTCGGAACTCCCAAAAGGTACAAACTGAATTTAATTGAGAATCATAACAAATATATACATGAAGATTCAGAGTGGCTTTCCAAGAGTGTCGTGAAAAGCATATACGAATGCCCCTTAAGATACTACGAGTGCATGACAAGTTTGGTTGAGATCCGTCAAAATGTGTACACATCAAAACTGGACATATAGATAAAACTTATGCTTGAAAAATGTAGAGTATACTTTTGTACACGTGTTGTTGTTTTTTTAAATCAAGCATAAAATGAAAAAAAAACACAAAACAACTATTCTATTCTGCTTCATTTTTAAACCACAACGATTAAAAATAAGTCTTCATGAAGTAAGTCTAACAAATATCAAGTAATTACGAAATAAACTGAATGATCCAAAATTGGTAAATTAGTGTATTAAAAAGAATTCTGATTATGTATAACATGGCTTTCAAATCATATAAAGTTTCTAACGCCGCATTTCGTAATTAAAGACATCAGAATGAAGCTTTAAAAGGTTTTGTCTCTGTTTCCTAGACGTATTGTGTGATGTTTGTTAAAATATAACTAATCATCTTATAATTAGTTATTGCTACGTTAACTTATTCTAGATACTGATTTAAAAATGAGTGATAAATAGATCGGTTTGTATCAAACCACTAAATATAACTTGTTTATCCATGCAAAATTGACTATTGTATAAATCCAATTCATCTTTTAATTTAAAGCTAAAGCCGTTGTAACGTTTAGTAATAAATCCAATAAGCTATTTTCTTATACTTAATATAATTTTATCGAGATAAATCGTTGAATTTAATACGATTTTTTTCTCTCAATATTGATAAATTTCATTTAGAGCAAATAATACATTACTTTGCACTATGTATAGTAAACTTATCAAAAAAGTGAGTTTTAAGATATTTGAATAATTCTATGTTATCTCACCTTTCACTGACCACTGTAATTAATGTAATTTATCCCCTGCGTATAATGCTGCACTGCAAAACACATCTTTTATACAAAATAATTGGTATTTCAGGGGTACATGTGATTTACGACACAGGTTTTCAGTTTTATTTACATTTTAGAGTTTCGTATATCTAAATACTGATTTTCACCAATTTATACGATATCTAGAAGTCTTAAATATTATTATTTAAGAATAAAAAAATATTCTAAATAACTTATTTCACATCATAAAATTATACTGTTATATATTACTTTCTTACTTTCGACAACTCAAATTCACAAAAATTACACGCATAAACATAATTTTAGGCCTGTTATTTTGTCTCTCTTTCTATCTTTATTTTTATATCTAAATATTGTGTGTGTGTGTAAATATATATATATATATATATATATACACACGCACACACATATACAGCTTTGCCATCTTTGTTTAAATTTCATATCAATGTCTGTTCAGAAAATATCACTTCAATTTACCTGATAATTTGTATTTTTGTTGAGTGGTACAATATCTTGTGTAAACATGACGTCAAGTCACGCGCTATCTGCATCACGACAGCCAGAATATTTAGCTCTAGAGCTGGCAAAACCACGTGCTAGCTGGAAGGTCAGCGTAAATAAATAATTTCCTTTTTCACTTCTGTCTGCGAAAATACCTCGTTTTTTTCTGTGTATGTGATTTTACGTTAAAGATACATCGCTCTTACAACCTAGGATTCGTAACGAAATCGATTCATTCTTTGTTTTTGCATCCTAATGATAACATTTTCAGATTAAATATCACAGTTTCATATTAATCAGAGCTCATATAAAGATTTACTGTCAACAATTTAACAGCGAAAACTATACTTGGTCTGTACTGTATACGTGCATTGGAGAATAAGGCCTGTGATGTTCATAGGAAGCCATACATGGTCTGCTATTTTTAGTAACCTGACGTAAAACACGCGACTGCATGACGCACGTGGAAAGGATCAGAGGATTGGTGTGTTGATAGTACTAGTGTAATAACAGTAAGTTCATTCCCTCAAGGACTTCTTTTTCTCTCTTTTTCCGCTCTAACTCAGCCACACTGAGAAAGAAAATTTGTTACCAAAGGAATTGAAACAAATTCTAGGCCCGGCATGGCCAAGTGGGTTCAGGCGTTAGACTCGTAATCTAAAGGTCGCGGGTTCGAATCCTCGTCGCACCGAACATGCTCGCTCTTTCAGCCGTGAGAGCATTATAATGTGATGGTCAATTCTACTATTTATTGGTAAAAGAGTAGCCCAAGAGTTGGCGGTGATAACTAGCTGCTTTTCCTCTAGTCTTACATTGCAAAATTAGGGACGACTCGCGCAGATAGTCGTCATGTAGCTTTGTGCGAAATTCTGAAACAAAACAAATGAATTCTAATTTAATTTTAGTTGTGTTTTTTTTCTCATTTTCTAACAAATTAATCCTTAGTCTATATGTCAACACATTTAATCTATTGGGTGTAGTAGTTTATATTTCAAAGTTTTAATGCAATTTTAATTTTTTTACGTAAACTTGAATATTTTATTTTTATTTTTCGTGAGTTTGTTTGTTTGTTTGTTTTTTGATATCGCACAAAGCTTCTCAAGGGCTATCTGTGCTAGCCGTCCCTAATTTAGCAGTGTAAGACTAGAGGGAAGGCAGCTAGTCATCACCACCCACCGCCAACTCTTGGGCTACTCTTTTACCAATGAAAAGTGGGATTGACCGTCACATTATAACGCCCCAACGGCTGGGAGGGCAAGCATGTTTGGCGCAACTCGGGCGCAAACCCGCGACCCTCAGATTACGAGTCGCACGCCTTAACACGCTTGGCCATGCCAGACCCATTTTCGTGAGTACCTGAAAATTAAAGTAAGTAATACAGTTTTGGAACCGACTGCGAAACAAATGACTAAATTACAACACTTTTGTTACTACAAATTCTTTAACGTTGAGAAATCTGATATAAATGTAGAATATTCAGGAATATAGTTAACCGGCCGTTCACAGATGTAATAAAGCTAATGAATTTTTCTCTGTGTTCAACGTACCCCATTGGTCAGTGGTGAGTCCGAAGACTTATAGCTTTAAACATCAGGTTTCGATACCCGTGCTTAGCACAGCTCTAATATTCCTTTCTGTGGCTTTGCTTTAAACCACAAGCAAGAAATCTGTCCAACCTATCGAAAAGCAGTGAAACATACCACATACTAATAAAATGAAGTCTTGTGTGAATTTTCCGAGTGCTAGACTTTTGAAATAAATATTACAGAGAAAAAACAAACAAACTAGAATGTTTCTTTGCTTCCATTCATCGTTTATGTATCAATCAGTCACTGATTAGTTCAGATGAAGTATTGCTTTTTAGGCTGTCCAGTTCTGGACTTTTTCTCTTCTTTATTAACATGAACTTCTTCAAGCAATGTTACACACGTTTAGTTGTCATTATGACGAATCAGTTATTTTAGAAAAAGATGTTTGTATTTTCAAGATATTAGTGGATTATAGATCCATCAGAGCCGCATATATTTTTTCTCGTTATCAAGGAAATCCCTTTGTGTTCACGGGCATCACCATGTTTTATTTTGTCTTGGCAATAAAGATAGCCTGGCATATATCACACTTAAAAATAAGAGTGTTTTAGAATTTGTATATAGTTTTAAAATATAAATGTTTCAGCTTGTACCCAAGTGCAAGGATTGTATGTAATGATCAGCATAACGTCTTCTCAAAAGATCTTAAACAAACAGATCTTATCTTTTGCTGTTGTTTTTTGGACAAATACAAATGCACAAATAACACCACTTCTGTTGTACATAAAAGCTCTCAATTTTCAGAAGACGTGCGCGCATGCGTGTTGTGTTTTCTTACAGAAAAACCACATCGAACCGCTGATTTTAGTGTTGTAAATCCGAAAATATCGCTGTACCGCCGGGAGATTCGGAAAAATTAAAGAATATATTATTCACTCTTTTAACAGTTTAATACAAAACAAAATATTCATTAAAATAAATAACTAAAATTTACCGCAAAGCTATATAATGGTTAATTTGTATTGTGTCTCACAGGTATCAAAATCTAGCTTTTATCGTCACCAGGCTTCAGACTTACGACTAAGCCACTGAGGGGGCAGTAAAAAGTCTTTATAGTATTTATATGATAATTTTTACATCAATATAACTATATGAGGAAATTAATTTGATTGCAAAGTTAATAATATAACCGCACATTAAGATTATTAAATACCTGCAGTTGCGCGAAATACACTTTTTTTTCCGTGAGAGCAGCCTATTCTGTCCTTAAAACAAGTTCAGATTTGTCTGTTTATTTAAAGTTACGACTTCCATTGTCATCTTCTCTGATTTGACAGTTGATGAGCTATAAATTTCATTAATATTGTCTGAAAAATTAGCATAGCTAATAACAATACAAAACCATTTTGCTGAATGAAGTACCACCCTTAGATACGGTATACTTATCTTCTTTTTTTGGTGGAAAGATTATGATAAACGAATGAAAACAATGTTTGAATTTCAAACAACTATCTTGTTCGGAACCTTTACATGCTATATACATTAAGTTCTACTTTATTACATAGACTAAAATAAAAGTTTATAAAACAATATACGCATAATTTCGAACAAAACAATTTAAGTTTTTTGGTTGTTGTTAAGCGCAAAGCTTCATCATGGACTATCTGTGTTCTGACTATAACTGTCAATGGCCCGGCATGGCCTGGTGGTTAAGGCACTCGACTCGCAATCCGAGGATCGCGGGTTAGAATCCCACTCACACCAAACACGCTGAAAGAGTGAGCATGTTTGTTGTGACGGCGATGTGAACCCGCGACCTTCAAATTACGAGTGAAGTGCCCCCAACCATCTTGGTCATTCTGGGCCTTATAAATGTCATTCTGTTGAAGAAACTCTTATAGAATGAGTCCACATACGTAATGCTTTTGTGAGAAAACCTGCCAAGAGAGCCTACTGTTTCTGCAAGTAAATTATTTATTATACATTCCAGTGTAACAGTGGTAAGTCTTCAGATTTACAATGTTAAAATCACGAGCTCGATTATCCTTGTTTTTTTTTTATTGTTTTGAATTTTGCGTAAAGAACGAGAACGAAATGCGCTAGCCGCCTAATTTAGCAGTGTAAGACCAGAGGAAAGGCAGCTAGTCATCATCACCCACCGATAACTCTTGGGCTACTCTTTTACCAAGGGGAATTGACCATACATTATAACGCCCCCACGGCTGAAAGGACGAGCATGTTTGGTGTGACATGGATTCGAAACCGCGACCCTCGGATTGCAAGTCTAGTGCCTTAACCACCTGGCCCACATTTTTCAATGCATTTTAGAGAAATAATATTCATATAACTGACTTGTTTTTATAGTCAGTAAGGGGGTCAGTCCAAAAATGAGCTAACAAATTTTGATGTTAAGAAGTTTGATCAGTTGAGTGAATTAAAATATTTTGTGTGTTAAGTAGTTTGCTTCGGTGAGTGCATTAGTTTTCAGCGCTAAGTGAAACTTTCTGCAGAGATAGGTGGCTGTGAAATGGTTTAGATATCGACATATATATATTAAATTACTTATACTCAATAACAGCGAATCATGAGTGACGAGTAAAGTAATATAGGTAATGGTACGATAGAAACTGGTTCTAAGTACACATAAATGACAAATATTAGTAATTTAACTGCATTGTAAGACGGTATTTTAAACATGAAAAACATATATTTTGACATTATAATACTAAATAACCAGAACAAAGACTTTTAAGTTTCAGACACATTCATTCTCAGTCTTAAAATGCTGGTAGAGGTGAGGGGAGCAGTCAGTGGCACCACTGACTGTGAGATTATTCTTATTCGATTAGCGTAAATGACTGTTGTATTCGTAAGTGCTGAAACTGCAAAGCAAATTCAAAGGCATATCGCGGATCGAGCCTGGGACCTTGATATTCCTAAACCGCCATGCTTATCACAAGATTATGCCCGCCTGATCCATGTAGGTCATGTTTGTACTGCATATTTAAATTAAAACATGGCAATTTTACAGTTTTCTTTACCTGAAAATTTTATTTGCATTTATCGTTTGTAGGAAAACAAATATGAGAAACGATAGAAAATATATGCTCTTAATTGAGCAAGAAAAAAAACATAAATATAATTACATGTCCTCCAGTGGCTCAGCGGTATGTCTGTGAACTTACAACGCTAAAAACCTGGTTTCTATACCCGTGGTAGACAGATCACAGATAGCTCATTGAGTAGCTTTGTGCTTAATTCAAAAACAACAAATATAATCACAATAACAAAATTTTATAATTGTCATGAAATTAAGTACATTTTCTGAATTATTATTTTTAATCAATTATACTGTTTGAATACGATAGCTTTCAAATTTGAAAGCTATTCATTTGTTCAAGCTGTTAGAAAACCATTTTCCATAGTACTAGTTTTGTCGTTATTTACCATTTTATTGAAACAGATATTATGACGTAAACTCAATTAAATTTACAGGGAAATAATTATTTTATTGTTCTGGTTGTTTATATTATGTGTGTGTTTGTAAGATATACGGTTAACTTTCTTTCTCTGTAAAAACACAGATAACCATGCTTTGTGCTTAATAACAAATAAAATAACGTATGAAAGAAAAAAAGCCTTGGATCTTATATTTACTTAAATCGTTCCAACTTAATAATTTTCAAGAATTTTGGATTTGCATACGTATCAAAAGTTTAACGAAAAATAAAAACAAAAACATATTCATTTATAACTCCTACAGCGTTTCTCAACTTATTATTCTACTATTGTCCAGTTTGTCAGACTCGTATTATAAAAAACCCAGTTATCTTTAGCTAATTTACCTAATTTATAATTAATAAATTCTGTGATAAGATAAAAGTGTGACATTTGTTGATCGAATTGTGCGGTGCATGTGAAATAATACTAACGCCTGTTGCCTTTTACTATAGGTAGTAATTCTTTTAATTCTGTTTTTATCAATATGCAGTTCTAATATCTCAATAATCTAATCATGAGCCTAAGGAAGCCTGTCAAAGTTGTTTTTTAAGGGTTAATGTTTTATAACCCTCAAAAGGAACTACGTTAAACTGTTTCTAAAAACAATAAACTTTCAGAAGAACTATCGAAACAGATCTGAGATCAGAATGTTGTGATCTCCAACAAAAGATATGAACACCTGTGCGAAGCAGGAGTAAAATATGGTAGCGCCATCTGTACTTGTATTTCAAAAAACAATTTTCGATAGCGATCCTAATAGGAAATACGCTTGTAAGATGTCAGAATCCACACGCACTTTTTCTGATTATCATTTTATTTGTTCATTAAAACGTAATAATGCGTTACAGCACGTGATAATACTAATAACTCCAATTTTGTTTCTGTTTTTTTTGTTGTTTTTTTTTTACTGCAGTTACCTCATTAAAACCAGATGTCAAGTGTAACCAACCGCCACTAGGACCACTTGGCCTAGGTAACTATTAAAAGGCCCCTGCTCCTTTAGAAATAAAACACGCAAAGTAATGTCACGTCTACACAACAACTTCGGTCACTCATTTACTGCATGTTGGTAAGCTTGTTAATCAGAGTTTCATTATGGATAAAGCTGGGGTCGAAAACCTTGTTTCGTTTATTCAATAAGACAATTAAAGCGTCGCACGCTACAGCATATTGGCATTTTATTACTGCAGATATACTTTATGTTAAATTGAGCGGTTACCAATTGTAAAAGACGCGGGACGTGACGTTTTCTAGTGCGTTTCTATGAAAATTATATATACTGTACAGTTAAATCAAACAAATGACAATTAACCATTTGCAACTTTGAAGCACAATAAAAATGCGGGTGAAAGTACTGAATGATGGATATTAATAGATTATGGGAGAAATAATAATACAAATCCTTAATCAGTTAGCAAAATACACTTACGACAAACATATATTATCCGAGAAACAAGAGGAAAGCACATTACCAACCAAATGAAAATATAGTACAACATATGCTTATTTTTTCTATTAGTTACATGTGTGCGTGTTTTCATATAGCAAAGCCACATCGGGCTGTCTGCTGAGTCCACCAAGGGGAATCGAACCCATGATTTTAGGGTTGTAAATCCGTAGACTTACCGCTGTACTAGCTGGAAACTATTAGTTATATGAACTTTGAGTTTTAACTGGTATAGCATTTTTAGGTGAAAATGATTTTCTTAAAAGGAAGTGAATAGGCCTGCTGATTTTTTATTAGGCGCAAAAACTATACAAAAGGCTGTCTGTGCTCTGCCTAGTACGGGTATTGAAACCCGGTTTTTAGTAGTACAAGTCCGTAAATATACCACTGGAGTATACTTGTTTGATGATAGATGGTTGTTATGGATGGTCAGAGGTAACTTTTATCTAACATAGGACGTAGGGCCCACACAAATTATAAGGCACTGGGCCAACAAAACCTTAAATCCGCTACTAGCGCTAGATGATTAGTCATCCTTATTGAAATTTAAGTAGGTCGTAACTTCAAGGCATCTTTTGACCTAGTATTGGAAGACACTGCTGTCAGTGTCTTTATACAATCTGCAGCAATACAGTCGTACCTCCCATAGGCAGACCAGGCGTTATTTAAAGGTAACGCCAAAAAATGAAGAAAGAAGGTAACTTAATGACTATTTTGGTCATGTGCTATGGGAAAACTACATATAGAAGAACAATTAACAAATTTTGACCAAAGCTACACGAGGGCTATCCGCGCTAGCCGTCCCTAATTTATCAGTATAAGACTGAAGGAAAGGCAGCTAGTCATCACCACCCATCGCCAACTTTTGGACTACTCTTTAATTAACGAATAGTGGGATTCACCGTAAAGTTATAACGCCCACCAAATCTGTCAAAAATATGAGTGGCACAATTATTAAGGTATAATAGTAGAAAAAGGGGTCTCGTCTCAGACAGGTCTGGTGTCTAACGAAAAAATCCACAGTTGCTGAATGACATCACAGCTAATATGGTCAAAATCAAACGATGGTTAGAGCGCTCGACTCGCAATTTGAAGATCACAGGATTGAATCCCATTCCATCAAACATGCTCGCCCTCTCAGCTGAGAGTGCATTATATTGTGACAGTCAATCCCACTATTCGTTGGTAAAACAGTAGCCTAAGACTTGACAGTCGGTGGTAATTACAAACTTCCTTCCCTCTAGCATTTCACTACTAAATTAGGAATGGCTAGCGCAGATAACCCTCATGCAGCTTTTTCAAAACAAATGAAATTAATTCTAATATAGTAATAATCTTAGTTGATTAAAAAAAGATATTAAAGAGGTGTAATTATTAAAGTTCCACCACCATTTTAGGTACTGGCATTCTCCAGGAAATCACCTTTTACAATTTCTTCAATATTGTAACAGTAATTTTTACTAACATTACCTAAGAAAGGGCTTTCTTCGAAACTTTGTGACCAAATAAATTGGAACATATTTCTGTTTTAATGGAATATTTCTATAAGCTTTGTTCAGTGAAATTTAATTATAATTATGCTATGTTCCATGGAGTTTATTTTTTCTATTTTGAGGGGTTTTTTCCCCAATGAAAAAAAGTGTAAAAAAGGCTAAAAAAATTGTCTATAGCTTTAGAAACTGATTAAAATAACTATTGCGAGTTTGAAGTTATTAGTTGATTTACTAGTAGGTTTTCTGAGGCTAACTATAACGTTGCTCAATATGCCCAGGTTGTTAGAGCTAGACTCGTAGGTTTGAATCCCCATCACACCAAATATGATCGACCTTTCAGCTGTGGGGATGTTATAAAGTTAGTCAATCCCACTATTAAGTGGTAAAAGAGTAGCCCAAAAGTTGGCAGTAAGTGGTGATGACTACCTGTCTTCCCTTTAGTCTTATACTTCTAAATTAGGGATGACTAGTGCAGATAGACATCATATAGCTTTATGCGAAATTGAAAAAGAATGTTCTTAACAATATTAATGTTTTGAGATGTGCAGATCCCCCTTGTGGCTCAGCACTATTTCTCAGCAAAATTTGGTTTCTATGCTCGTGGTGGACAGAGCACAGATAGCCCATCACATAGCTTTGTGTTTAACAACAGTTGAATCGAACTCATGGATTTTGCAAGCTGCAAAAATGCTGATGATAATTTAGAAAATGTACTGAATTATTTATTTAGTTAAGCAAATAAATGGAAGATGGCTTTTAATTATAACAAATACAAGGTAGCACACACGTGTGAATGCTGGGAATACAAGGCAGCACACGTGAATTACAATACCAACATTACTAGTGTGAAAAAAGAAAAAATCTTTAGGTTCTAACTAATTCGCCTAAGCCATCCAAACTATGTGCTGTTGCTAGTGGTAGGGCAAATAGCATTTTAAAGAGTGTGCAAAAATATTGAATACAAGTCTAAAAGAGGCCATAACGTCTTTGTTTAAGCAATATTTTGAGTCTTGTATTCAGTTTCTGGCTCATTACCTTAAGAAAGGCATTGAATTGTTGGAAAAGGTTCAGAGGTAGGTTAATAGGAAAGCACCTAAGATGGAACAAGTATTATTCTTAAGTAGGTTAAGGTCTTAAATTGTTTTCTCTTGAAAATGAGAAAGATCTGACTGAGGTCTTTAAGATTGTTAATAGAGTTGGTAGTATTGATGCATCATCTTTTTTTTGTATTTAATTCTGAAAATGTTAAGACTATAGAGCATAAATAAACATTTTGACAGCGTAGGTGTCATCTTTAGCTAAAATAGCTTTTCTTTTCCAATAGTGTGTTGGGCCCTTAGAATGGGTTACCATCAGATGTGGTATATGCTGTGAATTTAATGGGGTTTAAATAAATGCTTAAAAAACATTTAAATAATAAAAGCTGGCTTTGAATGTTTTATATTTGAGGTTAATTATGTGCATGAGACAGCCAAGATAGACCAACAGTTCCTTTGTTGTCCTTAACTTGTATAAATATTGTATGGTTGATATATTAACATAATTTCATTTTCACTCGGAAGTTCTAACTGATAAATATTATTAATGCTGTGGTCGCTAGTTGTAACAAAAATTACACCAATAGTTTAAGCATTCTGTTACAGCAGTTTTTGTTTCTTTTGTTTTTAATTTCAGGCAAAACTACACAAGGGCTATCCCCACCCTAGCTGTCCCTAATTTGGTAATGAAACTCCAGAGAAAAGGCAGCTAGTAATCAGCACCCATTGCCAACTCCTGGACGAAGCTGTTACTAATTAATATGGGATTGACCATCACTTTGCAATGCCCCCATGGCTGAAAGGTCAAGCATGTTTGGTGGGACAGATATTCAAACTCAGGACCTACAAGTTGTGAATCAAATGCACCAACTGCTTGGTCATTCCAGGCTTGTTACAGAAGAGATGATAAAGAAGCTCTTAAACAAAGTGATAATGGATTCAGTCTTCTAAAACTCCATGAACAAAGACAAAGAAGGGAGATAATATTCTGAATAAGTTTTAGGTTAAAGGAGCCTATTTTTAGATAGTGATAAAGAGAGTATGATATTTATTGTGAGACATATCATTACACAACTACCTGAATAAAAGTCTTAGCCAATAAGGTTAAAGAAAACATTGCCTAAAAGCAAGACCATGCTATCAAAAAAGATTTCCTGTTTAAGCACAAAGCTACACGATGGACTATCTGTACCATGCCCAATACAGGCCTCAAAATACTAGTTTTTAGTATACAAATAATGAGGACACTACCAGAAGAAGATGGATAATTAATGTAATCAGAGAATGGTATGTTATGGTCCATGAAAACTGATGTGTGGTAACCAAACGTATAGATAAAAACAAAATGGTTTTGTTATCACTGTAATAATGCTCACACAGTATTTATTACACAGAATAAAAAATATAGTAATTGTTATACATAATATGTACATTATATTTTATAAACAATAATTACAGTAGCTTGGAAAGTAAAAGATGATATTGGATGAAGAAGCGAGACGAATTTAAAATATTTGTTACAAATGAAATCAAATATTCCTATAACTTTCTGACAAATAGCATAACAAAACAATTGTAATAAATATATTTATATTTACATAGCCTTCTGGACACTGATAAATATTCTAAGATTATGTAAGAAGTGTCATGTGTCATGTTGCTCTTAAGTAAATAGATGATGGAACATGTTTATTTTTTTATTTTTTTTACAATAAACACAATGTGTAAAATCACTAATGACTGTAAACAAAATTGTTAAAGAAAAATGCGAGACCAAGTTTAGTAACATAAAAGCTACAGAAATAGATCTCACTTCATTATAGTTTATTTCATTACAATTTCATGCATAAATGATGTAGAACAAAGTGCGGAATGTTAAACCACATTGTTTCAACAAGTTTTAAATCTACTGTACACATCTATATTTTAAACATGTAAATTTTACACAAACAATATCCACTAGAATTTTCAGCTATGAAACTCACTTATCAAAACACGTCACTAAAATGCTAAGAAATTTCACATTTTTTGTTTCTCACGACAAAGATAGATAAAAATAAATTTTTACACTGCTTATTTTACACAACTGGCTAGGCTTAACTATCAAGAGACAAATAAAAGATGTGTGCTCAGAGATTTAAAATGAACACACACAAGCTGTTTGACTGAAAATAAAAAAAACTCTGAACCGATACGAAGAGCAATGTTTTATATCAGGATATTTCACTTACAGTTGATCCACACTCCTTAATAAAAATAGTCTTGATCTCTGTTTACCTTTACTTACAAACATTTAACAGATTAGCACCTAAAACTAGCACTAAAATGAACCAGGGAGGGAGGGAAGTTTGCTAATCCACATTTTATAAGTGATTTTAACCCACCGAAAATTAGATACAACAAAAAGTGACAGAAATACCATAGCCCTAAAAATCATTTAGCTAGTTTAAATGTATAGCCTAATGGCAAAGGACCTATGCAAAGGCAAACTTTGGAATTTCATTAATGTTAAAACATGTAAAAAAAACATGGTTATTAATCACAGAAAAACTTAGTTTATCGTACAAGTGTCAAAAGTGCACCACACTAAGTATGCAAAACCATTACAGAAGCATTCAGTAGCTTAAAAACTTAAGTAAATACTTTGACAAAATTTTGTAATTATTGCATGAACTCTGAATGTCCCTAGACAAGAACCAAGTCTTCTACTGTTACCTGGCAATAAGAGTAGTTTGAACTTAACAGTTCTTTCACTAAAGATTCTTCTGGAATTGGTAGACTTCTCTAGAAATACACAATTAAAACCCTCAAAAAATCCTTAGTGTTACACATAATATAATGTTAAAAAATTCCACTGTTTCTAGTTTCCAAAATGCTTAACCCTTTCAGAACGGTTGACAATCTCAGCTGACTTGAAGGCTCAGCCCAGCAGACACCCTTCCTGTTATTCTTATGTATTGAATTTAACATATATAGTATTAAGTAAATCACTGAATATTTCAGGGACTTTTGTTGAGTTATTGCCGAGATATCATGCTTTTAGTACTAATACTGTAATTAGTTGAAGTATCAAACATATATATTCAGCACCATGCCAAACATTAAAAGTTGTTATTCACTGCCGAAAGGGTTAATAATAAATTTGAAAGTGATAAAATAATTTGGTATTTTTAAAGTGTTCTATTATTTATAAACAAAACTATAAATCACTAATGAGGTCTGAACTTACTTCCATTACAGATTTAAAACTATTTGAAAATTCTACTTTATGACCATTGTTTTATTTCATGAATCACAGGTGTTCCTTTGCAAAACAATAACTATAATTAAGTATCAAACTGTGAAAATAATGTAAAAAATTTAGCTTATTAGTTTGGCAACAAGAACACAGCTGAAATACAAAAAGTTCTAAAACATTTCTTACTATTTAATCCTAGCACTAGACCAGAGGTATGTCCTTTGAAAGTAATACCTCCATGGTGATCAACAGTATTACATACAACTTTTACTGTACCAATCCAAATACCTCTCGTTAAATTGAAAAAAAACAAACAATATACACATAATGCAAAATGTTCTTTTGTCACATAAAACACAATATGTTTTAATAAATCTATCTTTAACAAGAATAAAAACATTTTCAAGAATTCAACAACTTGGAATAAAAGGTCTTAAAACTTTTACCCACTTAGCATGTCTCCTTTTTTCATTACTACTTCAGTAACTTAAGACATTGTCCAATAAAACAGTCAGTACAAAAATAGCAATGCTTTCACCAAAAATAAAAGCACATCTTTCTGTGATCAACTAAAATGATAGGGTAATAATTATAAAACCAACTTTTACTTCTTTCCAATGAGCTGCAAACAACAAAACTGATTTTTTACTAAGCAATTTTGAATATAAAATATCTATTACCACATGTAAATCTGCTTTCCATTTTCAGAATTCATAATTTATTTTGCACACTCAAACACATTTTATTTAAACATATGTCCCACTGAATAATTTTCTATACCACTACTAAACCTCTCCCAAGACCTTCAAATTTATAACTAATTTTTGCTTCAATCTTCTGCACCTAGTAATGAATGCATTATGCTTCTAGCTTACTTCTTTTCTTATACAAAAGTGGCCAACACGATTTTTATTAATCTGACACCTGCTTGAAACTTACGAGCTGTAATTACACATGTCAGCATTGATGGTATTGTCTCAAATTACAAGTACACGCTTTTAATTTCATACCATGTTTTGAAACTTCATCAGGAAAAAATCTATGGATACCTGATAAAAATGCACATATTAATCAGTACCTGATAAGTACAAAGTAGCCAAATTAATTCAAGAAAAAATATTCACTATGACGAGAAACAACTGACATGTACAGAAACTTGCAGAAAAAACTGAAGAGGGTGTCATACTTTTAAGAACTTGGTTTTTCTAAGTATGCTTGACCCTCGTAACTAAAACTGTCCACATTTTAATTTTCTTCAACGTGAATTCCTTCGGCTTCAGATTTCTGAGCCTTTGCTTCCATATAAAACTGTATCTGACAGTGGTTACTAATGTCAACTGTAAATATTTGAGGCTGCCCTCCATTGATCGTGCATGCGTTTCAGGTGATCCACTGCACGTTTACTAATGTTCAGACCAGGATGAATAGGAAGCACTCCCCCTATTCCAGCTAATGACAGTCCTCCAATTCCTAGGTATGTGTGTAGTGGATCTGTTGATAAATTAAAAACAACATAAAGCTAGACATTTAAGTAGAAAAACATATACAATAAAACTCTTAAAAATATTTTTTCCCCACTTACTTCTTATCATAAACATATTGTCTCTCAAAATATGTTTATCTACATATTCAGCCTTCAAAGCTGTTGTTTTCTTGTTACATTTAAATACAGAATTCAATTAACCTAATTTTATGGAAAGTAAGGATATAATTTATAATATTGTACACTTAAGAGAGATTACATAATGTTTACATTAGATGAAACTTACCAGGTACTACATCAGGCCATTTAGCTAAGCCTCCAGCTATGTCATCTTGTGTAGACAGAATGAAAGCAATGTTTTGCTGGATATCAACAAACTGGTAGTGGTCCAGGAGCTAAACATATAAAAAGACAAATGGCTCTACATTAAATAAAAATGCAAATAAAACATTTCTAGTTTATGTGAACTATTTTCACAGTAATGGGGTTTTCACCTTATTCAGGTCAGTCAAAACATTATTTTGAATTTTCTGCATTCAGGCTACATACACAAAAAACCACAATTCAGAGTTAATCCATCTTTGAGGATCTAAGTGCATTTCCATAGAGTATACTAGAACAGACAAACTCTACAATGACGTTCTCAGTCAAGAATAGTCATAAGGTCAGAGAGGTTATGAACATTCCATTCATCTGTCCTTATTGGGATCTCATCTGCTACACCTTCCTTAAGGCACTCTCCATCTCATCGTGTGTGTAGCCTCGTCTCTTTTTGTACATATCCTAGAGCCTTCCTATTTTCATCTATCCACTGATATCCCACCATAATCACATGCACACTGGCTACAAATGCAGTATGTAGAAAACTTTATAAAACTTTAAACTTGCAAGTGAGCTTTGGAGGTCTAAATACTTCAGATATATAATCTAATTAGTTATGTCCAAGTAACAACCAAATCAACTCATACATCATGTAAGCAGACAGCAGAGATAACATAATGAAACACCCACGTTCCTCGTATAAACGATGATAAAATGACCACCACTTAACCTTGACTCCATTCTTGAAACTTACCACACTGTTGGATTTAGCATAAGAACTATTCTGGTACACATACGGCAGGACAAGTTCACTACTGTAAACAGATGGCTAATACTGACCTAGCAAATGTACTTGACTCGGAGATTCCATGTCAACGAAGCAACAATATTTTAAAATTCTCTGAAAAATACTTTTCCGACACTATTAGTCGACGTGAATTGAGCAAATGTTTAAAACTTACACAAAGATCAGACTAGCAAGATTTTTCAAGTTCTTAAATAAGAAATGAATTTCAAAAATATTATCTACCATTTAAGGTTTACTTAGGAAAATCTGAAAGTGGTACAGCACAAAAAGTAAACTCACTGTTAATGAAGCACCAACCCAAAAGGAGTAGCAAGTGTCAACTGGTTTGTTTGGTCGACCTTGAAAACCACCATCTTGTCTTTTTAAACACCACAACTGAAGCTTACTGATCTGGCTGGGGCTGAAAGCTGTCTGTAGCTGATTAAGCAGTGAGAGAGCAGATACTGCACAAAATATGGAACCACCTGTGCCAGAATAAAGTTAAGAAATCCTTTTCATACAATTTTATAACATAAATCTCATGATGAATGTACACATTTGAATGAAAAATTTAATGATAAAATGGCTGATGTATTAAAAGGTTTTTTTTAAAACAAACAAAATAAATTACATTTACTCACATTTTGCTACACATTATTTTTTTTAATAGAATATAGAAAACCGAGTATCTTTGTTACACATTTCTGTAATATTACCTCAAGAATGTGTTTCACAATTAGTTTTACTATAAAAACTTTCAGTTAATTCATTATTCATGTCATGACCACATTTAAACTAATTTATTTTTAAAACTTTGATGTATAGCTTCTCATTGTTTTAGATTTCTTTTTAATAACAGGTTTCCAGAGATGAACTCTTGTAACAATCACAATATCCTATATACTACTAATCTGAAATCTTGAAAATATTTTTCATCAGAGTATGCCAAAAATTACATGATTAAAAGACCTAACATATTTTAACACAAATTATGTCATTGAATTAAATTTGAGATTGTGTGTTTGAAAACTTGTAATAATTTAACAGATCCAGGACACCACGTCCTTTGGAACTTCAAGTTAATACTTCACAGCAGAAAAACAAATTTTGCACAGTATGATAAAATGATTTAAAATGGCTTAAAGCATAATTAAATGGTTAAATATTTAATGTGATTAAACGTCATCAAGTGAAACACAGAGCCAGAAAAACCACAGTCAATGATCATTTCTTTCTTCTGTATATTTCACTAGATGATGACAGCTCCAAAAAAAATCATAGTCACAATTTTTAATTATTTAAATCACATTTCGAGCTATTTTTACCTTTCCATCATAAAACTTTCAGGCTCTAAAAATGATCTTGGATATATTTTCATCTAAATATATATTTAAAAACAAAATGAACCTTAACCCAAGTAGCATCATGTGGTACATGAATAAGATTAATTATATTTATAATTAAACATCAAAACAATTACAAACACATTCAGTTAATCTCAAACTATTTATATTTATTTTTTTCATATGATTCCAAGTAAATGAAAAAGCATATTGCTCAATCAACCAAGCAAAAAAGGATATCATTTGTGGAAGTTTAATAATACTTCACAACAGTCTTGTCATCTTCCACTGATGCTTTCTTTTAAAAAAAGTTCAGGTAACATTTTAAAAAATGCTTACCATGAGATTCAGCTCCTGGTACTTGAGCAATACCACCATCATAATTCTAGAAGGAAAAATACAATAAAGTGATTTTTAACGAATTTTTTTTCTTGATACATAGACTTTAAAAAACTTTCTTATTTATAAAATGGAATGACATTAATCTGCAGCTTATAATAGCTCCTTATATTAATCTTAAATTTGTTTTTTGTTTTTTTAAAGCAAAGGCACCTTGGGATATGTGTTGTGTCTATCATGGAGAATCAAACCCCAGATTCAAGCATTGTACATCAATTACCCCACCACGAGACATCTAAACTTTGTTTAGATTTGTTGTTGTTGAAGTATGTATTTTTTTGGAATCACTATTTCATGGCTACCCATATATTTAACATTTACACATGCTCAAGCATTAACATTACATTATTGTTATTTTAATTAATTATTCAATACTGTAAGGTAAAAGGATTATTTTTTTTCTTACACAAATCAATAAATAAATTGTCTTTACAGCTTTATCCTATCCAGCAACATCAAAATTTTCAGGATGAAATTTTTGTTGTACAAGATGATAAAGATAACTTTCAAGAATGATTATCAAAAAACATTTGACAGTTTGATATTTAAAATGAGCTACAAGTGTCATTAGTGGAAAAACCACCAACCACAATAATGAATCAGAATAAATCCAAAAATTAATGTCAAGTACCTTAAACACTAAGAATTTTAATAGAAACAAAGTATGCATCAGATCATCCTGTAAGTAATGTCTGAAAATTTAATACTTCATACATTATACTTTATAATGCTTTATGAGTTTAAAAGAGGCAACAGTGCAGCAGAAACTACACAAAACATTCAAGGTGTTTATAGTACAGAGTCTCTCAATGAAAGTAAATGTTGAAGGTGGTTTCAGAAGTATAGGTCAGGTGATTACAGCTCAAAGGATGCACTACAAAAAATTGTCAAACAGCTTTCCTCACAAATACAAGAAATAAAAACATACTGTAACAAATTAGTAGTATAATTAATAACATTTAGTTTAGAATATTATGCAAAAAATATATTTCTTCCCAACTGTGTGCTATAAATTCATTCTGTTGCTTCAGTATCTACAGTACGGGATTTAATTTATATATTTTACTGGACACAGAATTTGACATCAATGGAGAGAATTTTAGTAACTAAATTCAAAACTCACAATGCACTTTTGAATAAATTTGACAATCTTTTCCTTGTCTATCTCACCCCAGTCTTGTAAAATATAACAAATACAAACTGCGCAGTAGATAAACCTCATGTCTTTTTCTGCTCCATCAATCAAAGGACAGAAGCTGGTAAAAAAAAAAGTATACACCACATATAATTTGGAAATTTCCACAAAAAATATATTTTTCTTCAAACTGTTTACTTAAAACTTTGGTCATTAGTTGGTTGATTTAGTGTTTATTGGCACAAAGCAACTAGACTATCTGTGTCAAACAACTGGCAAAAAAAAATAAAAATTATTGATATATGTAAAAATAAAGTCCAATTTTCAAATTAAAAATTTAAGTAGAGTTAAACAGGCCAATAGCCCTTAGAGATTTAAAAGTGCAACTGAGGTGGATCTGTCCAATGTCAAGGGTAAAACCATGGTGAATATATGTATAAAATGGTGCTGTAACTCAGGGTTGTAAAAATAGTACAACATTAAAATGTGGGCTGTTGTGGCTTGAGTGTCACACAGACCATACACTGTTGCATCAATCCCAGATTAAAGAAATCAATGAGTTAAAAATCTGTGATCAATGGTTGGCTTAGCCAGAACCACTTCCTCCTTCCTATCTTTATAGAAGCAAGATGGCCAAAGAACAACAGCAGGTTTGATCTGGAAAAGCTTGTCATGATGTTGCTCATTCCAAGTGGACTGCCAAATGGCACAGAGCCAAGCCTTGAATACAAGAATGTAGTCCATGTATAGAACATGTATGGCTGTGATAGCACGAGAGCAGACAGACTTAGCTGCAGTATCAGCAAACTTGTTCCCATGAATACCAAAGTGGCCTGGTATCAAAAAAATCTGGAATACAAAAACAGATGATAAAGAGAAAGAGGCCAGCTGGTTTTGAATGTCAACAAAAACAGGATGAGAACAAATGTGAAGCCATTTCAGGGCCAGTAGAGAGCTAAGTGATTCAGTATTTACAATGCAGTTTGTGTACTGCATAGCTTCTATGTGATCCAGAGCAAAAGAAATGATGTACGGTTCAGCAGTGAATATAGAAACTGCAGAGTAGGTCCTGCGTACAACCATCAAACCACAACAATCCATGGTAGAACCAACAGAGTTCAACTGATTTCAAACCATCTATATAAATGGGAATAGAAGGGTGGTTCAAAAGATGTTCTGTAAACAGAAGACAGTACTTCCAATCGGGAATAGCTGCCTTTTTTACATGACTCAAAGAAAGGTTATATTTGGGGACAGTAATAAACCATGAAAGGATGGAGTGATCAGTAGAGACAGCAACACAATCTAACAGACCTAACTCAGCCAATTGCACCTAAATATGAAGACTAAAAGGGACAATGGCAGACAATCTATTTTGAAAAAGCATGGCTCACTGAAAAAAGGAAATACAACCCCAAGTAGGATGCTGTGGTAATCATCAAAGTTTTGTACCATACAGTAAAAACTGTTAAAAACAGTGAAGGTGCAGAGGAGGATCATAAGACTCAGTGTACAAACTGCATTGGAAAAGTGCAGAAAGCCCCTAATGGTGAACAGAGTCCAACATCTAGAAGGCAGAGGTCCTGACAGAGCTATAGACCAAAAACCCATAGTTCAATTTTGATCGAATGAGGGCACGATAGATTTTCAATACAGAATGTTGACCCATTCCCCAAGAGGAGAAAGAGAGGAGATAAAGTATTTTCAATACCCTTGTACACTTAACAAGTAACTGCTTTATGTGTGAAATAAAGGCCAACTAACAGTCAAAGATAAGCCCCAAGGCCTCAGGGACCACGGAAGGCACAACTTCTCCAAGAAGGAGCTTGAGATGCGAGTTAATACCCTACTGGCAGCAGAAGTGCATGCAAATGGTTTTAAAGTGAGAAAACAAAACATTTTACTGTGGTCCACTTCAGTGAACGTGAGGGCAGTCTGTAACTGCCACTCAATAAACCTCGTGCTCGACAACTGACGAGATGTGGAAGTCATTGACAAAAAAACAATTTGCAACTGTAGGGGGGTGGGAATTGTCCACTGATGGCATTAATCTTTATAATGAAAAGTGTTGAACCAACACAGACTTTGAACTACCAGTATATTAAAAATGTTTAATAAAAATAAGCAAATGGCCATGCAACCCATATGAGTGGAGGTCTCACAGGATGCTATACTTCCACATAGTATCATAAACTTTCAAGGTAAAACAATACAGAAGTTAAATGTCACCTGAGAATGGCTGCCCTAATTGATGTTTCAAGTCTAATCAGGTAGTCTGTGGTGGAATGTTGTTATCAGAACATAAAGTGGGTGGACAAGAGGAGGCCGTTTGATTCAAGGAACCAAACAAGATGAACATTAACCATCCTCTCTAAGACCTTACAGAGACAGCTTGTCAAAACAATTGGATGATAGTTTGAAAGAATCTTGAGATCCTACCCAGGCTAAAAAAAAAGGACAACGGTATGAAGCCAAGCATCAGAAAAAGCATTCTTTTGCTAGATCTGGTTAAAAACAACCAGAAGAATAGCAAGAGAGACAGGAGAGAGATAGTGTAACATCTCATAATGAATCTCATCAAGTTCTTCTGATGTACTGCCAGACCAATGAAGAGCAAGCTTGAGTTCCACCAGTGTAAAGGGGTGATTATACTCAAAGAGACAATCAGCTCAAAAGGAAAGAGGTGATCACTCTACCCATGTCTTGATAGCTAAGAAGGTGAGGAATGAGACAGAAGTGCTATATGCACGATATTCTCAATGATGCTTCAGGGCATCAGTAACTTCCTGGCCATTAGAGAGCAAGATTGAAAGGAAGCAGAAGTATAATGCTCACTAGCCTTCCAAATCTTGTCCCATATGACTTTAGAACTGATGGTAGAAGAGATGCTAGTTGTAAATTTAATCCAAGACTCTTTCGGCTTTGACATCTTACACTGAGCAGCTGCTTGTATAATACAGTCAATTACTGCTGACACACAGTTGTCTATTGATGACTTACAGACAATGGCAGGATAAAGTTTTGCAAGAGCAGTGAAAGAAGGCCAGTTCGCCTGATCCAGCTTCCATCTAGACATGCAGGTCATATGGCATTGACCATGACCAGTCTCTCTCAACATTATAGGAAAATGATCACTGCCTTATGGATTATTGTCAACCATCCATGAAAAATGATTAAATAATGAAGGGGAGTAAACTGAGAAGTTAATAGCAGTAAACGACTGACTAGGTGCATGGAAATAAGTAGAAAAACAGTACTGAAAAGAGAAAGGTTGTGATCAGAGAGCATATGCTATACAGAACAACCCCTCCTATCAATATCAGCACTTTCCCAGAGGGGATGTCCATTAAAGTCCCCCAGGATAAAAAAAAGAGGTGGCAACTGTTCAATGAGAGCATCAAGGTCTGATTGATCACGTGTCTCTCCAGGCAACAGGTAAAGAGAACAAACAGTGATGGTATGACCCAAGGAAACACAGATGGCTATGGCCTCCAAGGCTGTGTTAAGTGGCAAAGACAGGGTAAGCACATGCTGATCAACCAACAGTGCCACCCTCCATTCACTCTTTCATCACACAGCCTAACATTTCTGTATGAAGAAAACTGCCAAAAGGTGACAGTATCAGCAGGTAGGAAGCAATCAGTGTTTTGTTGTCATCCAGATTAGAATGTAAACTTCGATAGTTCCATTGTATCAGGGTGGCCATTTTTATTTATGTGTAGGCAAACTGGGAGGAGAACCCTTCTGTTTACAACCACATCTTTTGCTTACTGTCCTTATTCAAGGGAGGTCTATAGACCTCCATAGATCCTGCTCTTGGTGATTGGGCAGGTCTTTGCTGTTGGAAGAGGTTTCCAGTGACTGAGAACATAAATGAATAATTGTTTTGCATCTTGGGGTGGGAGAAGATGTATCCGAGAAAATGTTTGTACATGGAACCAAGGATGTGGATCTTGGGGTTTGGTGGAATGTATATAAGGGATAGAGATAGGTGTTGAAGTTGATTTATCAACTCTTTTAATCATGGAGGTCAAAAGACTTTTAATTTGTTTAGAGAACGATACTTTTGGAGACACAGAGAGATCTGTCTGCACTTCCACTGTAGTTGTGAAATGAAGTGCAGCAGCGTATGTCTGAGATGAGGTGGTGGACAACAATTTTTGAGCCTCAGGATAAGTAATGTTATGAATTGTTTTCAAATGCTGCACCTCTTTTTCTTCCAACCATTTAGGGCAAGAACGAAAGTACGATGGGTGAGAGCCATTGCAATTGATGCAATGAGGGTCCATTTCACACTCATAGGCATCATTGTCTTTGCCACTCCAACAAGCACACATCAAGGAACCACGACATAAAGTCTTTGAGTGACCAAACCGTTGACACTGGAAACATTGGAGAGGGTTTAGAATGTATGGCCGTACCCTGCAATTAAGATAACCCGCCTTGATGGTGGCAGGTGGACAGAGTGACGTAAATGTGAGAATGAGGATTTTGGTTGGCATCCTAATTCCATCTTTGCAAGTGTATATATACCTCACTGCAAAGACTCCTTGAGTGGAGAAACAAGGGAGAATCTCCGACTCTGGGACGTTCTTCAAATCCCTCTCAACAATACCTTCTCGTGATGAATTCAAAGTAGCATGAGGTGTATAAAAAAAATCTGCTGAAAGTTGACTGTATCAGCAGGTTTCAAACCTTTTCCTGTAAGGAAAGATACATAGAAAAGTAAGAATCAATCAGCACCTTGATATCATCCAAATTAGAGCAAAAACCTTGACAGTCTCACTGTATTAAGGTGTCCAGTTTGACTTATGCAAAAGAGAATTGGGTATAAAGTCCTTCTATTTTTGACATCATTTCTCTTTATTAGAAGGTTTATCAACCTCCATAAATCCTGCCCTGAGTCAAGTGGACAGATCTCTGTTAGTTGATAAAGATCTCAGTGATTGATGGCATGAAGAATAATCATTCTACATCTCAGGACTGAAAAAAAACAACAAAAAACTCGCTCATTTAGAAAATGCCAGAAGCCATAGCCAAAGGAAATGTATCTGAGGAATAACTGGAAGGAATGGTGAGGATACAGATAGGTATTGACTCAAATCTCTTAACCCGAGAGGTCAAAAGATTCTTCAAATGGTTTGAAAACAACTCTGTTGGAGACATGGAGATTTGTCTGCACTTCCAATATAGTAGTAGAATAGAAGAATGGAGTGCAGTGGCATACATCCAAGATTGAGTGGTGGACAGTAACTTTTGAGCTTCAAGGTAACAAATGTTATAAATTGTTTTCAAATGCTGTTCTTTTTCCTCCACTCACCAAAGGAAAGAACAAAAATTAAAGGGGTGAGAGTCACTACAGTTAACACAATGAGGGTCCATTCATATGTATCATGGTCCTTGCCATCACAACAAGCAAACATTAAGGAACCACGACATGATGTCTTCAAGAAACCAAACTGCTGACATCAGAAACATCCAAGAGGGTTCAGAATATACGGCCATACCTTACAATTTAGATAACCTGCTATAAGTGTGTCAAGTGGATGTTGTGATGTAACCATCAACATCAGGATACTGGTTGGCACCATAATTCTATCTTTGCAAGTGGAAATACTCCTCACCCTGAAAACTTCTGGATTCAGAAACCAGTTAATATCTCTAACTTGAGAATGATCTTCAAATCCCTCTCAGCAATAACTCCTCATGATGAAGGCAAAGTAGCATGGGGGATAACTTCAATTGGTATATTTCCAATGGGTTTTAAATGCAAATGAGCTCAGTCTGTTTTGGAGTGGATGTTTTCACCAAGACATCTCCAGAAGGTAGTTTTTTGACTGACTTAGGAGAGCCAGAAAGCCCCCTAGCCCCTTGTGAATAAAACAGGGAGATATCTGTCCTAAACATTTGTCTGTTAAAGAATATAATATCAGAAAATGAGACAAGTGTTGAAGAAGCTGAAGATTGATCTTCAGAATCTTCAAGATGTGGTAATTTACCAGTCATCTGTTTTTTATTATTTTATTTTTGTTTTGAGATGGTGGACCCATAATAAAGAATATTTCAATGCCCACTGACCCCACCCAACATAGAGGCCTACGAGGGAATGCACTACAATGCCAAACAAGGACAATGCAGCAACACCAGGGTTTCACGAGCACTATACCCAAATAACAATCAGACACAATGTCTGAAAACCCACTGAAAACAACCAACACTGGTACTCTGTTGACCCTAGCACAAGTAGATCACCTGATTTATTTTGGATAAGGCATCACAAGGCTACCCATCTACAGGAATTCAAGGCCAAAGTGGTATGTTACGGTTGAAACCTTCAACCACCAGGATCCTCTCCTCCCCTTTATGAGCCACACACACAGAAAACAAGTGGGTAGATGTTTAGATCCAAGAGGAGGTAAACTGAAAGAACAGAACCACTTCTGTAAGGTACCCTCACCACATACAGGAATCCACATCAAGGGATCATTAGTCAATAGAAGACAAGATGCTTATACATAGACTAAGGTATCACTTCTACAATATCATTTTTCTTCTAGAAACACAAACAAAAGATCTTGATAAATATGACAAAAATGGTAAGAATCAACTCTCCCCCTAAAAAGTCCAACTCAGAAATACAAATTTTATCACATTTAAGCAATTCACTGTACTCACCTTCCATCAGGCTGTTGTAAGGCTTCTACACCTTGAATAATTGCTTTTTTGTCAATTCTGCTTAAATCGTCCCCCAACACTAAGAGTGTAGAAAGAGCCGAGTAAGTCATAGCAATGTGTCCACTATCATATGGATGGGCTTTCTCTGGCTGGTTCAAAAGAGAAATATTCTAAATGTTTTTGTACATATAAAAACTATTTTAAGTTGGACTTACACTTCACATTAAATATTTCTATTCTAAGCAGGTCAAAACTGCACCATGTTTCATTAGGAGCAATGTTTCATATCACTGAAGTACAGTATCAAGTATATTTAGTAACAATAGGATCAGATCTCTGTAATACTAGTCAAATGTTCTGTTGCATTCTACAAAATATTGCACTTCAGTAACACTATTCTTATGCCTTTATGAAATACCAGCACCAAATCTTCACATTATTAGAAGTGTTTATTTTCTGAAACATTCCTGTCATATCTTTTACTTCCAGCTGTTTCATCTTATCACATGGAATAACAATAGGTGTCCTTTTTCAGCAGTCTGACAATACTATTTTTCTTTTAACACAGAACACTTCTTTTTAATAACCCCTCATACTGTATTTCAACATCAGTCAACAACTAATAGTGTTCTATTTTTCTGAAGAGATGAGTGCACAGCAGGTGACAACCGTCTAAAATGTCGTGCACTTTGGATACAGAAACTTGGAAAGGTTATTTTAATTAAGTGTTGTTGTGTAGAGAAAAGATTATTATATGTTTATTTATAACGTTGGTTAATCATGTTAAAATGACCTATCTATAAACTTGGATTATTCCACTGGAAAACATGCAAGGAAGAATACAAAAACAAAAATCACCTGGTGTACAGGTGGCTATGCATTTAGTAAAGTCAAAAGAAAAGAGGTGACTTAATTTAAATATTCTTAATTGTTAGGCCTTATTTAGTCTGCTAGAGAAAAACATTTTATGACTAAAAAAACTGAAAAGATTAGTTATAATAATAAGAATATTACAAGTAGTAAGTACAAGCTTTGACAACCGACATCATGGATTGTTTATAAATTGAACATCTTTTATAATTGGTGACTTGTGTCATAATTTGATAACTGAGTGACTGCTAAAAGTTTGAATTAACTTCTTTCATTATGTATAAGTATTAAAATTATAAATAAATCAGTTGAATGATAGTTTTGAAAATTGTGGTGTTTCAATGAGCTGAATGGACATCTGTCATTCTTGGTTGGAGACCTTTACTTTTATAGACAAATATTTATTTAAATGTTTTCTCCAAACACCTTGGTTATGTTTCTAAAAACTACTTTCTACATATACTTATTCCAATCCTTCAATAAGACAAGTACTAATTAAGACACTGGTAGCTTAACAAAATGCAACTCCTAATTAAAGCATGACTTATAGAGATATAAATAAGGCTAACTTCATTAGCTTTTTTGAGTAGTCAGATTACTGGTAATAATATTTAGAATGTTACCTCTAAAAACTGTAAATAAAGTCTGAAATAATTCTAAATGAAAGCAGAAACTTTAACCAATAAAAAAATGAAAACTTGTAAACTTTAAATAAAGGTTTTACCTTTCCCGTACTAGGTGGAGTTCCAAGTGCAGAAGAGCCCCTGAAACCACAACGACTCCTGTTGGATTCTGAAATAAAATATAAACAAAGCAAACAATTTTAACTTAAAGCACTGACTCAAAGGTAAAAATTAAGTCTTAATGAATTCTTACTCTTCATATGTGAAAACATTTAACATGGATGACCCTGTGTCAAGGGTTAAAGATCTGTGCACACATCAAACTCAGATAATCAATAAAGCTGGATTAGTAGGATATGCCCAGCTTTGTCTTAAAGCAATAATATTCACTATATAATCAAGTACACACTACTGTTAAGTGGATGTATTTAAATTGTCAATCACATTTTTTTAAATATAGTTTAACTACATTATGAAAAGTTTTCAAACAGTCCTAACAGTATTCCAAATTTTATATGCAAAAAACGGCTCTTTTGGGCTCAGAAAACACTTCAAATAGAAGAGCGAACAACGTTTCGACCTTCTTCGGTCATCGTCAGGTTCACAAAGAAAGAGGTAACTGGCCGGAAGCTGACCACATGTTTGGAAGGGGTTGTATAACTGAGTGTCGCAATGTAGAGGGCGCGGTTTGATGTTTGAATATATAATTTTATCTATAATATTAATATAGGTATAATGGTGTTCCTTTATATTGGTTTATTTTGGGTTTAAGTTGTTGTATAAGTAAGGCTTCTTTAATTTTTCGTTTGTTTATGTTTGTTTCTTTATTTAGTATTTTAGTGTTTTCTATGGTTATGTTGTGTCCATTTGACTTGCAGTGTTCGAAAACGTGTGAAGGTGACTTTTTATGTTCTTTGAATCTGGTTTCCATTTTTCTACTTGTTTCTCCTATATAGAAGTCGTGGCAGTTATCACATTGTATTTTATAAATAATGTTGGTGTGGTGTTTGTCAGTGTAGTTCTTACATAGTATAGACCTTAGTTTTGTGCCTGGTTTTTGAATAAATTTAGTGTTAACTGGAATGTTATATTTTGTTACTAGTTTTTGCCAAATGTTGGTTATTTGTTTGCTGATGTATAAAATTCTCAACAAGTGGGTTTCTTGACATCACTGAGTATTCCAAATTTATAAAAAGTAGCTGAGATGCAGAACATACACAGCAGAGGCTTCTGTTTTCAGTGTTCACAAATGTCCCATAAGAAAAAAATAATGCCTTTAGCAGTACTACATTGTACACGAAAACATCAGTTCTTTATTATTGTATTGCAAATTGACATGATGGACGAAATTGAAAACCACAATTGAGAAAATGGGTAGCACCGAAATAAATTTGAAGAAAACGATCTTAATAGAAAAATACATTTGGATAAGTACACCATCTATAAAAAACTGGCAATATGAAGCTAATATGCACCAAAAGTGGGCATAAATCTACAGTTAATTCATTAAATAGATTACGATTAGGTGACCACAAGCCTAAAATGAAGTAAAAGCCACATTTTCATACACCATGTCAAAAATAACTGTTATAACAGGCACACCACATATAAAATGTAAATGAAAACACCACCATTTCCATGAACTTCAGATGATGACCACAATAAACGTGAAAGTATGGAGACAACAACCATGTTATCAAACTGGTCTTATTCTCGTTAAGAACATCCAAGCACATTGATACACTCAAGACAATTAAAATATTTCACTATGCATATCAAATGCAGAAAGGTGTGTTGCAAGTAACATACTTCAGAAAACAGAAAAGTTTTCTGGAACCACTTGTTTCTTAAAGTAGGTTCAACTCAGATGATTGATTTACAGGATCCAATAAAAAGTATGTTTACCAAGGACAAAATACTTCCATGCTTCATGTGTCAGAACACACCTGTCATGGTTCAAAGATATCCGAGGAAAACTGAAAACATTAACTCAGCACAAAATTATATTTGCAATAATAAATGAACTGAAATCCTCTATGCACATTCTGACAGAGTTCACTTTATTCACACTTTGAAATTTTGACAAGACCACAGTTTCATGTGTCTAGAATCAAGTCTACCATCTGAAAAGATTTAGTATCACCATGAAGCAATAACAATAGAAAACATTTTTGAAAAAGCTAGACAATACATGCATATGTCAACTGCTAGATCAAGGAACTTAGATGTATGATGTGCTGGGATGTAAAGCAAAAATCTTTGAAAAGTTGCCACTTACTACAAAAAGCATCTTCATTCATTCTACCACTGTTATACATATATCCAGTGCAGAGACAATTCTGCCACATTCAAACTACTTTAACTTTTTAGCTTTTGCTACGTTTTTACCCACAGGAGATGTCAGTGATAGATGTTGACAACACTAATGCTTGAACACAAATGACTAAATTTCGTTACATGTTTACTGATTAACAATTCATATCAGTATGGTCTTAAACTATTGACCAGCTATTATTTAAACAAATTTCATAGTGTTCACATTTTCCTTATTAAATGCTAAAAAAAAAAAAAATTATTTTCCCTTTTCTTATTTTCATCTTTTGTAGCTCTACTTAAATAAGTGGTTGAGTCTAACAATGCAAAATGAATATTTTTTTCTAGGTTCATTAGCCTTAAGATGTTGGCCAGCAGTGTATATGTGTGTGTCTCCAAAAATAGATAAAAAGAAAGGTAGGAAAATATTACCAACTACAAAGAATGTAAGTGGTAAATAAAAAATACAATACTAATTTAAGGATAAGAAAATAAAGATTTCAAAACAAAATCAGAGCAAGCAGGTCATATACAATACCTGTGAATACATCTCACCCTTTAAATTAAACTTAACACATAAAATGTACATTCTCTACATTTAATCAGACCAAATACTAATACAGGGTGGTCGCTAGAAAAGCGGAAAATTTGTCAAACAGCTATTTATTTTTACAAAGTTTTTCAGAGGCATATATTATATTACACTCATAGATGCTCAAAATGCATTTTATGATATTAAAATCATGCATTTTATTCATGATGTAAAGAAATCAAAATAAAAATGAGTAAGCACGCATTTTATTCATGATCTCATCTAACCCTCAAATTTTCCGTTTTTCTAGCGACCACCCTGTATATTTCACATCACCCACAATAAGTAATACAATGTGCTAATTTAACATGTGTTTCATAACATAGGGGTAAAAATGGATTTTAAAACATTTGTTTATTTCAACGTTAAGCACAAAGCAACAAAATGGGCTGTCTGTATTGTGCTCACCATGAGTATTGAAGCCCACTTTTTAGCCATGCAAGTTCTCAAACATACCACAAAATGACTGTGGGGCCTGAAAAATTTAATGCACACAATAATAATGCAACAAAAGTTAACTGGAACTAACATGTGCTGTTACTTGGTAAAATTAGTACAAAAGCAGAATTTTTAATGTCAAATTGCCTTAAGAAAAACTCACCTATTTTGTCAGGTAACACTTGATAAGAATAAATCCACTCAATAATTTTTCCCTTTTCATCCTTAATAGCATCAAGAGCATTCAGTAAGTCCAAACCAGAAATAGCAAAGAAAGCAACTGTAAGCCTAAGGTAAAATAAAAGTGTTATACAATATTACACAAGCATTAAGCTGCATCATACAAGCTTTTATTACTGGTTATTTGTGGATGATAAGAAATATTTCAATTATATGAATTTGTCACCAATGAACTCTTACTTATAGTACATTTTATACAAATAAAAAAAATCACTGTATTATACAATCGATTTTTCATGATAAAAATAACCATGTAAGAATTTCATCAATATATTCAATTATTCACCAAAAAAAGTGTCCTCAGTAGCTAACTAGTCTTTACCAGTAACTTCTAGTTGTAATAGAGGACTATTATAACATACCATGTGAACAAATAAATTAGCTGATACGCTCAATGACCCTCGTACATATAAAATATTCGCTCCGTTTCATCGTATTTCTACTTTCTCATTTTATTTATAATTATGATAAATTACGAATTTTTTTATGAAAATGTAAAGATTACAGCAGTAATGGCTTGATAATTAATTTCTATGTCACACTTATTGAACATACAGAATACAATCTAAAACCATATTACAAGTGTCAGACCAAGTAAAATAAAGAATTGATGTTTAGCATCCCTGTTTAGCTATTGTTTCTGTTTGCTGCCACCTCCTCTCACTTTTTAGTGATGTTTTCCTTTTCTTAAATTTTCATTTTTCAATCACAAAAACAAGACTTCTGAATAAAAAAATGAGATGAACACAGCTGATTTATTTTGCCTTTTTTTCGTCAAATTCTGTATCATTTTGATGAAAAATATCAAAAACAGCTTCTATTTAAAATGGACCCTTTGAAAACAAGCAACAATCATTTCAAAAAGAATACACACTTTTTTTTAAAGAAGTTACTGAAAAAGACCTTCCTTCTTTCCATAACTCCAGATGTTTTTTGTTAACTTGGTCTTACCAAAACATACTTATAAAATGGTTATGAAGTTTGTTTGTTTTTTAACTTTTATGGAAACCTTATTCTGGAAGAAAAACATGTGGCTGAGGTACCAAAGATATATTAGTGAAAGTGAGGTAGAAATCCCCATGCTAACCAATTTTTTTACCAGTTGAGATTACTTTTTCTTAACATCTATAATTTGTGAGAATTTTATCATTTTAAAAAAATATAAGAAACTTCATGAGAATAAGGCTTTTACTCCTGGCAGAATTTATCATATGATCTTGAAATTTTACAAAAAGATAGTGGGGAATTTATTTTCTTCTTCAGAAGTTAATACTGAGGGAGATCTTAATGACTGAAAAATTAACAAAGTGATCCCCCTTTATAAAAAGGGATCATGGAAGATCGATCAAACTCTACATTTGCCATTTTATGTTTGCTTGTTAAAATCATTGTTAGAAGTAACTTAAAAAAGCATTTGCAAAACTGGAATTTAATTATTCTTAAAATAATTTTAGAAAGGATTTTTCTTCGTTTTGCCTTTACAAATAAAGTTTTTAGGTAAATGACACCGATATGAAATTTTTATGGATTTTTTCAATTACATTTCTTCATATAACAGATCTTAAACAGTTTAAAAATTCCAATGAATATTTTGCCCTCAAGGTAATACAACATTCTTTTTAATCTGGTTAGCTTTGAATTTCATAAATGTCACACAAGGGCTATCTGTGCTAGCTATTCCTAATTCAGCAGTGATAGGCTAATCAACACTACCCACCAACCATTCACGGGATACTTTTTATTAACAAATAGTAGGATTAACTTTTGCATTCCAATATCACATGGTTGAAAGGGTGAGAATATCAGATGACAGGGTTTCAAAGCCATGCACCTCAGATTGCAGCAAATCCATAGAAAATTAATGGTTAATTCTTATAATAACAAATGGACAACCAAAGAAAATTTAGTCCTGCATGGCTGTCTTTGTTCCCCAACTTGTGGGAAAAGTACAAATTTTTTAGGAATCATTGACCTGCCTCTTAAACTCCTACATATTAATAGCTTCTATCACTGAAAAACATTTTACAAGTCAATAACCCTGTTAAAAGAAACAAAATACCTCTTAACTAAAGCTAACATTGTCTTTTCCAGATCTTAAACTTTTGCTCTCTCACTTATTATCTTTACAATATAGCAAAAATAAACTGGAATCATTCATCATATACCCCAGATAATCATGTAAATTTGAATAAAATCACTTCTTACCATTCTTCTCTCACAAGAAAATAAGAGATCTTTGCTTGCCTATCCTTGAATGCTAACCCTTATACTTCTGATGCCGTCCAATAATTCAGTTTCTGTATTTCAAGTAAGATTTAACTACTAACTTGTATAAGCATAATTACTTCTGTGTAAAATATATGCACCTTAAAATTCTACTAGCTTTCCTCTTAGCAGTAAAAGCACTATATCAATGACTTTGGCAACTTATTCATCACTAACCAGTCATTTTTTTTCCATTCATACCACAATTATATCACATTTCTATTAACATAAGAAACAAGTTAGGACTACCCAAATCCACTACCTCATACTTAAAATAATTAAATATCTTTCACAAAATATTCCTCAAACTTACCAACTGATTCATTTTATTCAGTAGTATCTCAATGTAGCTTGAGTAGTCTAGATTTAACGTCATGAGTAAACCTTAGTAATTATACCTCTATTATAATATACTTCATTAGTAAAATGGATCCAGTATGTCATTCTCCTACACAACTATCCTATAATCAATTTAATTAATACTCTTTCCACTATCCTCAATAAGGTGATTTTTCCAAATCTTTTGCACAGTACTGTATCAAATGTTTTTTTTAATATCTAAGTACACTAAGTTTACAACCTTTCCCTTGTCCAGAATGCTTTGTTTGTTATTAACCACAAAGCTAAACAATGGACTGTATCTGTTCTGTTCCCAACGTGCTTATTGAAACTTTATTCTAATATTTGCACATCCTCAGATTCTCTTCAGATCCACAAAGAGCAAAAAATTAAAATGAAACAACTTGTTATGCAGAATTTGTGTTGTAATTTGTTCTTTTTCAGAACTGAGTGTTACAACTAGTGACACTGACAAAAAAAATAATGAGCTTCAAAATATCATACCATATCAATATATCACGAAACAAAAGAAAACCAACAGGTAAAAATTTTAACTGTAACCTGTACTAAAGACAAGCAACAGAAGACAGGAAACAATTTACTTGAGTCAGTACCAAAAATAATACATTACTATACCAAACAGCAATTACTTAGTGCTCATTTATTACGTATAACTCTAAAGGCATGCAAATTATTGTGATTACAACTTACTCTAGACAAACCAAAAATACCAGCACACCATAGTAAACGTTTCATGCATTTTTCATAACAAAATGGGTTATATAACAACATGCCTGGTAACATCAAGCGAAGAAAACCTTTCTGGTAAAACCTGAAGGCACCGCTTAAAATACCGGATACATTTATCTTTCAAAAAAATTACTTCATCGTCATCTCTTTTAGTATACAACTCTCCACACTTGGAAGCCGCCATTACTTGATATGGTTAGTATTTATCAATCCCTTTACTGGCATAGTATCTTAATATAAAAAATAAAATTAATACTTAAATAATTTATTAATTTCAAAATTATTTTATTGCATAGAGTAATACAATAATGATGCTTTTTATTATTATTTGTTTGCATTAAATTGAAGTTTTTGTTGAGCTCAACAGCCACTTGGTAAAAATGGTCACGTGAAGGACTTTCGGCGATAAAACTGACCTTTACACCCACTCGTCGAAATATTGTTAACCATGTGGCAAAAATCATACAACGTTATCTATTTTCAAAATATATATACGTATAGGAAATTAGAAAGAGGAGCTGTAAGCGATGACAACATTTTCCCAAAGTGTGAATTCATCAGAACAGGAAATGAGGTGACATTTAATGATCACAAATAATTTGAACTAACAAATGAGTACCGAAATATATATGCAAAAACGGCTCGTTTGGGTTCTTCCAAGTAAAATATTTTCTCAACCCAAAAGAGCCGTTTTTGCATATATATTTCTCTACAAGTGGGTTTCCTCGACATCACTGAAATGAGTACCAGTTTATGGAGATTTTATACAAATGACATGCACAGCAAGGACTTACATATATATTACAACAAATATCGAAAAGACGTAAGAGTTATTTATGCTACAGTTGCGTTAAGTCACACTAGGTGCTACTATAATCAAGTCATCCAAAGCTTACTTTCACTATCATCTGATTAGGAAATATGTAGAACATGCAAAAAATAATGAACCATACATAACCTTTAAATATGCATAATGCTTCAACAAGGATAAGTTTCAGCTGGTACAGTGTTGTTATTGAAGTATAAAAAATTATTCAAGAATGTAAAGATTTTGCTGCAGCATTAAAAGAGTGAAACTATTGGGTTTGTTGAGATGTCAGAGACCGGTAACGCGAAATTATAGCTGTTATTCATACTTTAATTTTGAGTATTAATAACACTATGTCCACTGAAAAGTAGCTCAACATCGTGTTAGTAGAAATAAGTGACAAAACATTTTGATTTAAGAACATGGTAACTGTAAATTTGGCAATAAATATGATCCCCCAGTCAATTTTAACAAAACACGAGGAAGTTTTAAAGGCCTCCTAGTGACACAGAGGTATGTCTACGGATTTACACCGCTAAAAACGGGGTTTCGATACAAAGCACAGATAGCCCATTGTGTAGCCTTGCGCTTAATTTTAAACAAACTACTTTTAAAGACGTCATCAATGTGTAAAAAACTAGTAATTTATGTAAAAATTATGGTGTGTTTTTTGCTTAAAGTGCTGAAAAGCTTAAAGAATCAGTTCAAAAGGTACATTATAGTTAAATATTTCTTTGGAAAGTGAATTGTTGAATATTTGACCAAAACTATGTGAATTCTGGAAGTTATTTAGTTTTGTTTGCTTTTAATTTCGTGCAAAGCTAAACGAAAGCTATCTGTACTAGCCGTCTCTAACTTAGCACTGTCAGACTAAAGGAAAGGCAGTTAGTCATGACCACGACCGCCAACTCTTGGGCCACTCTTTTACCAACGAATAGTTGGATTGACCGTCACATTATAACGCCCCCACGGCTGTCAAAAATATGAATGGCACAACTATTGTGGCTGAATAGGAGCGAAATCCCGCAGCCATGTTCCAAAATCTTGTGAAAAGCCTTCCCAGAAGACTGGAGACTATTATAGCAGCAAAGGGGAGACCAACTCCATATTAATGTCCATGGTTTGGGAATGAGATGTTCTACAAGCACATATATGTGTGATGGTCGGATGTCTACATACTTCAGGTCGTGCAGTGTATATAGTTGCTTTATCAATCCTTATGTATCGATTGATTAAGCATGCTATTAATCACATCTATTGTATTCAAAATGACTGGTACAATTATTTGGTTATGTCAATAATCTAGATGAATAAACTCATTAAAAATGCATTACAAATAAAGAGGTTTCACTATATATAGAAAAAGATAAGTATATTGAAAACCATACAAAACGAATATTTTTAAACATAGATAGTAACACATTTGTGTGCCTCCTCAGGATAATAAATTAATCACTGTTATGACTACTCCAAATTTCGGCATTTATCGTGCAATAACGATGAGAAAAAGTCATGGACCTTCACAGTATATTGAAAGTCAATGTCAAGAACAAAAGTTTTTCTGGAACCATACAACTCTTACCAACAGTGTTTCACCCTTATTGACTAGTTCTTCATTTTGATAGTAAGTCTTTCAAATAGTGAAAAACACCTTTAGTTAGAGAAGAAGGACTGTTGGAACGTAAGAACATAAGAGTTCAGCGAAGCACAGAAAAATTATGATGTTAGGAAGAAAATAGAAACTCTGTAATAATTTTATTTTTGGACACGGTACCGAAAGTTTTCCCTATTGCTAATTGTGTATTCTCAAATAAGACTGATTTTCCTTAATAGTGGTCCAGCATGTCCAGGTGGTTAAGGCATTCGACTTGTAATCCGAGGTTCGCGGGTTCGAATCCCTTTCGCAACAAGCATGCTTTTAGCCGTGGGGGGTTTATAAAGCGACAGTCAATCCCACTATTCGTTGGTAAAAGTGTAGCCCAAGAGTTGGTGGTAGGTGATGATGACTGGTTGCGTTCCCTTTATTCTTACACTGCTAAATTATGGACGGCTAGCACAGAATACCCTTGTGTAGCTTTGCGCGATATTCAAAACAAAACAAACCCATCTTTAAGAGTGTAAAGTTAAATCCTACAGAATAACAGAATATTTGATCAGAAAAAATATTGCAAAGTTATTTCAAATTATCTGAGCCTGACTGAGTTTGTAAAAGAAAGAGACTGAACACAATGTAAAATACACAGTAAAAACAATTTTTGATTTTGAAAATAGCTTATCAAAATTTAACAAAAGCACTAAACAAAAGACAGTACTTTTACTAATTCTTCAATGATTCTTTCTTTATATAAATTTTGTGCAACACGATATTTCTTGCATGACAAAGGACGTCTGCTCGAAACGGATAAGTATTTTAATTGTACATGTTAATTTATGTTTTATTAGATTTTATTCAAACAGCATCTTCAGATAAGTAACTTTGTAAAGTCTTCTCACAATTTATTAAGAGTTTTACTGAGAACTAATTAATTAGAAAGCCGTGATGAGTGAGAGTTAAAATAGCTGCATATTATCAGACAGTTCCCCGCTTGTACAGCGGTAAGTCTACGGATTTACAACGCTAAAATCACAGGTTGAATTCCCCTTTGTAGATTCAGTAGATAAAGCTTCGCTTTAAGAAAACACACACACATACTATCACATAACTTTAAAATATATACTACAAATTAATATCAACCTTATATGAAATGAATGTCAATAATCTCAGCCAAACATCTATATCGATATACATGTTTTTCTATAAATAGTAATCTATGCTTTATCATTCGCAGACACCTTTAATAAACTTTTGTGTCTCTGGGTTGATCAAATGAGTTTTCAAGAATCGCTTGTGTAGAATTAGAAGAATTTTAGGACGCTCATTCTTGTATTATTTCAATATATTATGTAAAAACTTTGTATGTGTATATGAATATTTAAGGTAAAAGCAAAGAACCTAGGTTATAAAATATTTTAGATAAATTGACTGAAAAAAAGGCAAGGCATATTTTGGTTAATTAGATTTCTCCATCACCGCCTTTTCATTTGTAAGTGGATTGAGTTGTTTGAATCGAATTTATGCAATTCAATATATATATAAAGGCTAGTTTTAAAATTATTTTAATTTAGTTCAGAGGATGTTGTTCTTTTTTATTAAGCACAAAGCTTCATAAAGGGCTATTTATGCATTGCACATTACGTGTATCGAAACTCTGTTTCCAACAGTACAAGTCCGCAGACATACTGCTGTGCCATTGTGGGGCTAGTTTAGATAATATGTGTTGTTCTTTCTTATCGCAAAAATAACATAATTTCTCTGCTGTGTCTACCGAGGGGAATCGAACCCCTGATTTTATCATTGTAAATGCGAAGACTTACCGATGCCTCAGTGGGTGATGGCTGGTCCAGAGGATGGAATAACCAAAATGAAACAATTGGTCCCAAGTTGTTCAAGAATATTACATATTTCTCTTACGCTATATTTGTATTTTAAATTTGCTAGTGTTAAGCACAAAGCTAAATAATGAACACCGAAACCACAATTTAGCGTCATAAATCTACATAATTGTTGGTGAGCCTTTGTGAAAAACTTATATTTGTAGGATTTACGACTGACACAGATAGCAGTAAAGTAAGTAAAGGTATTGTAAAACAATTAAATAAACATAGCTTTTCTGAATATCCCATTGTATAAAGATTATAGTTATAATGCTTATAAATAATTTTATTATTTTATTGGAAATAAGAAGTTATTCATGTGGATCAATTAAAATCAACATTAATGTTCAAATTTAAATTCCAGAATGTTAATATTTTCCGACAGGTAGCACATATATTCATTCTTACGGGAGAGAGAAATATACTATCATGATAATTGCAAATGGTAGAGGGAGTCGAAGTCATAAGACTAAGACTACGTATAATTTTTTGTTAGTTGTTCGGAGTTGAAGAAATATCTTTCAAAAGGTTTTAAAAGGCAAGAAATTGAGTTAAATAAATATTGTGTAGTAATTACCAACTAGGCATATTAAAAAGCTCAACAACACTTTGTTGGTGGAATATAAAAGTATGTTAGGCTTAAGACTGTCTATGAGTTGGTCTTAAGCTAAGGATTTAACGTTTTTAAGTTTGTACAGATTTGAAGTGTTTAAATATTAACAGCATTACTATTAGTTGTGTTTTACTTTGTCGTAACAGTAACATTGTAGCGGATGTACTTGAAGTCATTTTCATTACTAGAATTTGTAGTAATGCTATTAATACTGTTAGTATTACTAATTAGAATTAGAAAGTACAGTTAGTAATACTTTTTGTAGTTTTAATTTCTGTTAACACTTGTAGATGTGATACTGTGAGTATTACAAAACTGTTATCATAACTCTGGTTTGTAAATTATTTAAGTAAACTTAATAATAATTACACTTTAAATACTTAACGGTAAACATATTTTGTAATATTCTGCAATTAATGATATAAATAGTGTCAAGATTGCTACTTTGTTATATTACAGGTAGTCTTATGACCCCTAATGTTGAGTGAAAGAGCTTGTTGGTATTAAATGTGGCTGATATGTTGACATATTAATATTAACTTCTATTTCTTTGCTTTATGAGTAAGTTTTTAAAACTAGTTAGTGGTTTTCTCCTTTAATGCTTGGCTTTTTGTAGGAAAAAGAAGAGCAGCTTGTTGGTTCACCAGTTCATGTGAATGGTAGTAATATTAATCCAAGTAATAATGATAATTGATGTTGAAAACTAAACATAATTATGATTTGTAAATTACTTGAATTTATAGTAAGTACATGTCATTTACTTAATTTATTCAATTAATATAAGTTCACGTAATCCATTATTTTTAGATATCTCACAAAACTTAATGAGTTATAATATTGGGCAGACAAAAAGCATTGTTGGCACTTTATATGGCAAATATAATGTGTTTTACGTCACAGGTATTTTGTTTTCATCCACAAGATTTCAGAACTACTAACTGGTGCTAGAATATAATACAGCTTGTAATACCAGTATATAATGCAGCGGTTTGTTGGGATGTTTCTCATTTGTAATGATATATAAAATATATTTAGTTTAATTAAATAGGAGTTTGCCCGAAATGTAGATCATAGTTATTAAATCTGCTTGTCAATTTTTTGCTCCTTGGTGTGAATTCCTGCACATGGTGAGGGGACCTCCCAAGAAAGGTTCTTTTCTTTCAGTTTACCTCCTCTGGGATCTAAACATCCACCCACATGTTTTCCATGCATGGTGGCCTGTGAAGGGGAGGAGAGGATCCTGGTGGTTGAGGGGTCCAACCCTAACACACCTCATTGCCCTGAATTCCTGTAGATGGGCAGCCTTGATGTGACCCCCCCTATGGTCAGGTTAGCTTTGGCCTTGAATTTATGTAGATGGGTATACTTGGGGTGGCCCTCCTCTTGGATCAGTCTGCTGGACCTCTTGGGCCAGGGTCAAACGTACTAGTGTTGGATGTTCTCAACAGGTGTTGTGGACATTGTATCTGATGCTGGTGTTTGGGTATAGTGCCCATGAAACCCTAGCATTGCTGCAGTGTCCTTACTTGACATTGTAGTGCATCCCCTTATAGGGCTCCATGGTGGGTGGACACCAAAATTTCCTTTTTTGTAATGGATCTCCAAATAAAAGTTTAAATAAAATAGTGAAAAAACAGTTCATAGATAAACATCCACATCTAGAAGATTGTGAGCAGCAATCTTAAACATCTGTAACACCTGTACCTCATTTTCTGATAATACGTTCTCTTTCAGACACACCTTTAGGGCAAATGTCTCCCTTTTTCATTCAGGAGGGACTTGCTGGCTCTCCAAAGTTAGTAAAGAAGCTTTGATCTGGTGATGTATTAATGGAAACATCCACATCTCAACACAGTGAACTCCACGTGCATTCAAAGGCAATTGGGAATATACCTATTGAGGTTACACCTCATGCTATTTTGAATTCATCATGAGGAGTTATTGTTGAGAGGGATTTTAAGAACATCCTAGAGTTAGAGATTCTTGCTGGTTTCTCCACTCAAGGAGTTTCTGCAGTGAAGAGTATCTCCACTTGAATAGATGGAATTAGGATGTCAACCAGTCTCCTCATTCTGACATTTACATCAACTCTTGCATTTGGCACCATCAAGTTAGGTTATCTTAATTGCAAGGTACGACCATACATTCCAAAGCCTCTCTGATGTTTCCAGTGCCAGCGGTGTGCTCATTGCAGTGGCGAAGACCATGATGCCTATGAGTGTGAAACAGACCTTCATTGCATCAATTGCAGTGGCTCTTACCTGTAATACTTTCTTCTTGCCCTAAATGGTTGAAGGGAAAAGATGTACAGTATTTGAAAATGATTTATAAAATAACTTATCCTGAGGCTCAAAAGTTACTGTCCACCACTTCATCTCTGATATATGCTGCTGCACTTCATTCCACTCCTGCAGTGGGAGTGCAGACGGATCTCTGTACCTCCAAAAGAATCGTTCTCAAAACAAAAGTCTTTTGACCTCCATGGTTAAAAAAGCTGATGAATCAACATCCATCTGTCCCTTACATACATTCCAACAAATCCCAAGATTCATTTCCTTCAGTTCTGGGTACAGGCATTTCTTCGGATATACCTTCTTCCACCCCAAGATGCAAAATGATCATTCATTCACATCCTCAGTCACTGGAATTTTCTTCCATCAGCAAAGACCTGTCCAATCAATACAGGTCCAAACAATAACCTCCCTTGAATAAAAACAGTAAAGAAAACAGATGTGGTCATAAACAGAAGGGTTCTCCACCCAATTTGCTTACACAAATAAAAACTACCACCTTGATACAATGGAACTGTCCATGTTTGCGTTCTAATCGGTATGACATCAAGACGCTGTTTGCTTCCTACCATTCTGCATGTCTTTGTTTACAGGAAACATTTCTAAAATCTTCTACAATGGAACTGTCCAAGTTTGCATTCTAATCTGTATGACATCAAGACACTGTTTGCTTCCTACCATTCTGCATGTCTTTGTTTACAGGAAACATTTCTAAAATCTTCTGACACAGTCACCTTTCAGCAGTTTTCTTTGTAAAGAAATGACAGGCTGTTTGTTGGACAAGTGCATGGAGGGCTGGCACTGTTAGTTAATAAGCATGTGCCCACCCTGTCTTTGCCACTTGACACATCCTTGGAGGCCATAGCCATCTGTGTTTTCTTGGGTCATATCATCACTGTTTTTTTCTCTACCTGTTGCCTGGAGAGACATGATTAATCAGACCTTGATGCTCTCATTGAACAGTTGCCATCTCCCTTTTTCAACCTGGGGGATTTTAATAGTCATCATCCCCTCTGGAGAAGTGCTGATATTGATAGGAGGGGTTGCTCTGTAGAGCATGTGCTCACTGATCACAACCTTTCTCTTTTCAATACTGGTTCTTATACATATTTTCATGCACTTAGTCCTTTACTGCTTTTGATTTTTTAGTTTGCTCCCCTTCACTATTCTCCCATTTTCATGGAGGGTTGACAATCTATGAGGCAGTGATCATATTCCAGTGACCTGGTGGAAGCTTGATCATGCAAACTGGCCTTTCACTGCTTTTGCAGAACTTGATCCTGCCATCATCTGTAAGCCATCAATAGATGACTATGTGGCAGCAGTAACTGACTGTGTCATACAAGCAGCTGCTCAGTGTATTCCTGAAACCTTGACACATCTTCCACTATATTCTTGTCCGTGGTAGAATCCTGAGCCTGAGAAGGATCCAAATATTTCTTCAAACTACTGTCCAGTTGCTTTGATGAGCTGTGTCTGTAAGACATCAGAGAGAATGGTTAATTCTCAACTTGTTTGGTTCCTTGAATCAAACAACTTTCTCTTGTCCATTTAGTGTGGTTTCTGATAAGAACACCACCATAGACTGCCTGATTTAATTTGAAACATCAGTTAGAGAAGTCTTTATCAAACGATAAGATCTTATGTCAATGTTCTTTGACTTTGAGAAGCCTAATGATACCAGGTGGAAGGTATGGCATTTTGCAATACCTTTACTTGCACAGGTTGCATAACCATTTGCCATTTTTATTAAAAATTTGTTAATGGATAGGAGATTTGAAGTTTGTGTGAGTTTGATACTTTCCCATTCTTTTCTGCAAGAACTTGGAGTCCGTCAGGACTGTGTTTTAAGTATCACACTTTTCAGTATAAAAACTAATGCCAACACTGAATAACTCTCACACACTATTTGAAATGGGCTTTATGTCAATGATTTTCACATCTCACGTCAGTTGTTGAACATGTAGTATATTGAGCAGCAGTTACAGACTGTCCACTGTTACTGAAGTGGACCACAGCAAATGGCATTAACTTCTCTCTCTCTAAAACTGTTTGCATGAACTTTTGCTGCCAACAGAGTATTCATTCTAATCCTGAATTCTGTCTCGGTGAAGTTGTCCTTGAGACAAGATCTTAGGACTGTAAGCTGACCTTTATACCACACATCAAGCAGCTGAACATTCTCTGTGTCCTCTCTTCCACCACTAAGGAAGTGGATTATTTTCTATGCTGAAGATATATCATTCTTTTATTCGATCAAAACTCAACTATGGATCACTGGTCTATGGCTCTGCCAGACCCTCAGCCTTAAAGATGCTGGACCCCATTTATTATCAAGGACTTTGGCTCTGCACTTCTCCAATTCAGAGCTTATACATAGTCTCATGAACCTTTCTTGCACTTCTGCTGTTTGCAATTGTTTTTACCATATGCTTCAAAACTTCGTTCCTTACCAAAGTATACCACCTGGGATTGTGCTTTTTTCCTTGGTGGGCCATACTTTTTCAAAACAAATGATCTTCCATTGCTCCTTTTATTCTTTGTATCTGAGCACAGTTGGATGAATTGGGTCTGTCCGTGGATAAACATTGCTGTATCCACTGTTCAGCTCATCCCACTGTGGCTTCATACAGTCCTCAAATGTGACCTATTTTTAAGCCATCTGAGAAAAGCAGACACTCCCAATTGGAAGTATTGTTTGTTATTTGCTGAACATCTTTCAAACTATTTTTCCATTCCTATTTATACACATGGTTTGAAAATAGATGATTGTGTGGGCTCTGCCATGGTTTGTTGTGGTTCAGTGGTTGCACGCAGAATTTCTTCTGTAGCTTATGTGTTCACTACTGAACTGCGTGCCATTTCTCTTGCCCCGGATCACAGAGAAGTTAAGCAATCCTCAAACTGCACTATTTATACTGACTTGCTTAGTTCTCTACTGGCCCTGGAATCGTTTCACGTTAGTTCACACCCTGTTCTTGCAGATATTCAAAATCAACTGGCCAATTTCTCTAACATCTACATGTTGGTATTCACAGGGAATGAGGTCACTGACACTACAGCTAAATCTGTCTGCTCTGGCATTATCATTGCTGTGCCTTCATACATGGACTATAGTTTTGTATTCAAGGCTCGGCTCCACGCCAGCTGGCAGTCGACTTGAGCAACGCAAAAACAAGCTTTTCCAAATAAAACCCTCTATTGGCCTTTGGCTGTCTTGCTTCTGTAAGGATCAGAAAGAGGAAGTTGTTCTAACTAGACTAAGCATTGGTCATAGTTTTTTAACTTATTGTTTTATTTTATCTGGAACTGATGTACCAGTGTGTAGTTTGTGTGACACTTACAATAATCTACATTTTAATTTCTTGCTGTCATTATGACTTTCATTGATTGCAACATTTCAAACATGTTCTGTTCGTAACGTTAGTGTTATTGGTGTGTCCATCTTGGTAATGTTTTTTAAAGGCCATTAATCTTTTTAATGCCATTTAAGTTTTTAATTTATACATAAGACATATTTTGATGTGATTCTTTTTTAAGAATTGAAGTCCATCTAGTTCAATTTTAAATTAGAAAATGACCATAACATTAAATAACTCTGAACCAGGACTAGAAAGGCCAAATTTAGGTGACTGGTGGTTTTTGTGCTTACCTGTTTGTCTTCCTGGCGAGTTGTGATAATTACAATTGTGCTGGAGAAAGTCCTTTACAACTTTTATTACTTTAGTTTTTTTCTCAATGTTGTAGGCTAGATGTAAACATTACTTTTAATGCTATTTTTTTTTAAAACTTTGTTTTGTTTTATCTTAATTTCCTTTTATTAATTTTACTAAATTTAATTTTTTTATCAGATGTTTGGCACAGATAGCCAAGCTGCTTTGTACAGTAAAACATCAACCAACCAACCAGTTCTTCATATTTGTGTAATCTAGAGTCAGAACTCTAAACATGTACTGGGTGAACCTGAGTTGTTTTTGAACCTACTTCTTGTTTACTTTTAGCATTTTTTAGAAACGGTATACAGTATGGTTGTATGAATTGAGACAGAAAATTACTTCCTTAGATTATTGTAGCTACTAATGAATAAATATAATGTATGTTTATTAGGAACATGGACAGTACATGTACAGAATTTCCACAGTATAAAAAATAGCTTTTATATGATAAAACATGTTACACATTGTAAACGGTTTATATTTTATTTTTATTATATTTTTGTTGTTACAGAAGTCTTCTATGACTCAAGGCTGATAATTCTATCACTTGCTAAAATTATCAATTGAACAATTGTCACAAAATTACGAGTTATGTGTATATTAGTCATACATGATAATAAACATGATATTCCAATTAGCATCATGATTAAGAATTGTAAGATCCATGAGTGACCAACAGTACTACAAATGAAGCATCTCTGATGCTCAGTATGTCACTAGAAAAATTCTTAAGTATATAAATTGCTAATGCTCTCAATTTCCAAGTTTGGATAAATAATGGTACAAGTTTTATATATCTGAATCGTATTATTTTTTCAGAAGATTGAGTCAAAACACTGTCAAGAAATAATATCAGAGTTTTAGATTTTGGATCAGAGAAATGGTGAATAAAATATTCATATTATTAATTTTGGATTAATTTGTTCTCACTCTACAGATAACTTGTGATTCTTCACCAAAGTTTGATTCTAATTGGTTAAAAATTGTGTAGAACATTTTAGTATACATGTTACAATCTTGATAAAAGTTTCAGAACTGAAATATCAGTGATATTTTGTGTTAAAGAAAGATAAGGACTAAAATTTATTGTAATTGTGTTGAGAACATTTCTTTGGGAATGAAAAATACCAAAATATTGTGCTCAACAGCTAATGAATATACTGGTTTTCAGAAAATTGAAATGGAATGCTAAAACATGGATTATTATTGTATCTCAGGACAGCTGATATGGGTATTAAACACTTTTACTGATAAAGCAGAGAGCATTTCAACCTTCTTAGGTCATCTTTAGGTCAACTCTTTGTTTACCAGAAGATGACCTAAGAAAGTTGAAATGTTATCTGTTTTGAAAAAAATCATTTTCCGTGTGAGTGACACTTAATGTGTGATTACTATTTAAGTGTTAACAAGAGAAAGTATTTTAACACTGTGATAAAAAGGTATCATGAGAGGTCTATCTGGGTAATGTATAATTTCTAAAATGAACAAATGGAATTATGAATATTAAACTATGCACAATGCTGCCCAATTGAAAGAATGAGAGACCCTAGCTAAACTTGGAGAGCATGTAGAAAGGCTTTTCCATCTGTTTATCTCATATCTCTCCATATTAGAATTGCATGACTTTTTATAGTTTGTTTTGCTGTGTTTCTTTTGCTCTTACTTTGGCATGGGCAATTGGTTCTGGTTAATTTCGACAATTCCACTGTTATCAGCTATATCACCAAGTAAAGGAAAACCAAGTTCAGGTTTCTGTGTTTTCAAACACTGGATCTTCTATATTAGACAAACAACCAAGACTAGATGGTCCTGGCCTGTCATGTTCCCTGAATTATGTATCTTGTGGCTGAATGCTTATCTTTTCCAAACCTGGTTCTTACTATGAAATAGTTCCCTTTTCAGGTATTGTGATGGTGTGTTCTCAGCTGGGAACACCACATGTAGATATGTTTGCCACTCACTGGAATACCATTTTCCCTTTCTTTTGCTCTCTTTAGCTCTGGGGGTGGATGCATTCAGTGGCCTGCCCTTTGATCAGTTTCCTCTTCAGAGTCATTTCTCCTATCTAGATAATTTCTTGTGTTCAGGTAGTTGCTTCATAATGGCTGACTCAGGAATGGTTATCTGTTATTTTTGCTTTTACTGATGCAACAGCCTCTGCCCTTACCTCTGTCCTGGCCATTCCTTTGACAACTGTGATTAGATGTATTTTTATCCTGATGGCATCAAACTTAATCTTCATGCATGGATTTTGTCCTAGTAACTTGCCTCATCTCCAGGACTAGCCCCTTGTATAGTATGTTTTCTTGCACATATCCTTCATTCTTCTTCCTTTTGTGTGTGTTTTAGAGCCATTTGTCTTCCTTTATACTTTAGTCCATTCATTTTGGCTTCTGCCCATCATATCCTTGTTTCTCATCTGTCCCAGTTTTTCACCTGATTGTTTGATTAGGGTCTGTCTGTATCATGTTTTGCTAGTTATAGGGTTGCCCTGTTGAACATTCTCTGCTTCCAGAAAGACTTCTCTTCCTTGGTTATTTCCCTCCTTTTCCATTGCTTTCATCTGGCCCATGCACAACATTTTCCTTTGTTTTGCCAACTTAGGATTTCTTTGTTGTTCTTCATACCCTATACATTTCTGCATTTGAACCCATTGTAATGTATTTCTTGTACCATCTTTCCCTAAAGATCTATTTCTTTCTCCTTCTGGTATGCAGTCATAGTTATTTCAATATTTTAGTGGTTCATGTTTTTTGCATCCTTTACTGTTCATTTTGTTGTCCTGTATCTGGATTGGGTATTTAGCCTTTTCTACTATTTCCTTACTTTTCATTTCCTACCTGGACACCCATTTGGATCTTGAACAACTACCTCATGCAGTTTGTTCCCTGTGCTGTTTTGTGGCTCGTTCTTTTTCCTTTCATGGTTTTTGTACCGATCTGTTTGTTCCATTTAATTTTTGTTTCCTGTGATCTGTCATTTGTTTCTCTTACTGGTTGGTTACATCAACTCGTATGACTGGCATATTCTGACTTGTCTGTGGAAGGTCACCATCCACATAGTGTTTCTTTACACCAAATTTATCTAACTCTTTCTTTAGCTGTTTGAATCCACCATCCTTCAGAAGAAACCATTTAGGCTGATAGGTGGACAACTCCCAATACATTTGTTGCACATTATTTGCACAACCTAGCTGTACCTTCCTTTAGTAGGAGTCATCTTTCTTCTATGATGATTCTGCATTTGTTGATTACTACATCTTTAGCAAGCCACTTCTGCTCTATATCTTTTTTCCTGGATAGACTGCACTAGACATAACCTGATATATCCCAAGGTGTTTCTTTTAGAGAGTTTTGCCTAGGTGAACTGCAATTATTGATATTGCAAACTTATGCAAGGTGCTTCTGCTGGGTGTTTTTGCCTGAATAGATTTCACTTGACATAATTTAGCTTGTTTCAAGGTGCTTCCTCTGGATTTTTTTTTACCCAGAAGGATTGCATTTGTTGATCTCAATAACTTACACAAGGCATTTTTGTTAGATGATTTGCCCAGAAGTAGTGCTATACCACACAGGTGGTTTTTTCTTTTCATGCTATTGTACACCTGTTCTTTCAGCTCAGTTGCCTTTTACTTTATTGAATATTGATGCACCTTCACTGGCCTCTCCACCTATGTAATTCATGATTCTGGCTTTGGGTGGAAGAAGGGAAGATCATTTTGGTAGTTGACATTTTCTTACACTGAAAATGCATTTATGGTATTTGCTTTCCACCTTTCTTCCCCACTGATATATATTGGTGTTTCTGGTTTGTATCTGCCAGTTCTTGAAAGTCAATCAAAATAGCAGATGGAGTTAGTTGTGCCAGTGTAGAGGGACACTTTGATTGATGTAGGGTAATCACATAATTAACCCAAGTTCTAGAATGGTGCAGCACTTAGGGGGTAAAAATACTGGTGCACTGATATCGAAATATTGTAGTATTGCTTAGAGGGTAGTCCAGGATTGAGATAGCTCTGGGAAAGTAACTATTAGCATAGATGGTCTTGCCTGGGACCTAACACATGTAACGTTCCTCAGTGTTATGCTTTTTAACCTTATGGGGCTTCCATTTTCTAAATTCTGCCCAAGGCCCCAGAATGACTAATACTGTACTCACTCATTGGAAATACATTTCAGTGTAAGAAAATGTTAACCATTGTTAATAATATAAACTGATTCTGCTTGAATGCTGCCTGCGTGATGTACTCTTTGAATGTGTAGAACTGTCTTCAAATTACTGGCTCAAGAATGAACTTCAATATAGCTCCATCAGAACAACAGAAAGCCAGTAATGTCAATTTCTCCCAGAATTTTAGTATTATTAATAAGTTTAAGAACTTGTCAATTTAAAAAAAAGTATCTAGATTGTGAGTATGATTAATGAACAAAAAACTTCCAAAAACAGACTAAAGCACTAAACAATCTAGCTTCTTCTGTATGGAAAAATATCCTTTGGAATTTTGACTTGGTGTTTTAAAGATTCAGGAACTTATAAACTGACTCATTTTCTCTGTTTACATTTACCTACAAATCTAAAAGTTATCTTATATTTTTCAGGGTGTTTTTTTATGACGTCAAGCATAAACAGATGAATTCTTGATGTGAATTGTTAATTAAAACCAGCATACCCTCTGTTTAAAAATGTCTGATGACCATAGTGGAAATTTAAGTGATGATGATGAGGATTTTGAAAGTGAGGCTCAACTTTCAGAGCTTCAAGGAACTCTCAACAAATGGACGAACTACATACATGGATGGCAGTCAAGGTATATCGTCTTAAAGGATGGTACACTCTCGTATTATAAGTCTGAAAATGATACTGGATATGGATGTCGGGGTGCCATTAGTATACACAAAGCCACTATCAAAGTGAGTGTTGGTTTTCATACTAATGTATAAATCAAATTTATTCTAATTTCTATCCTTGTAATAACATTTGTTGTAAGAAATGAGTAACTTAAAAGTGCAAAATGAACATAATTTTTTATCTACAAATTCTGTTTTTCTACACATAAAGGGTCTGAATATGTTTCACCTTTTGTTGGTGACAAGCAGAATTTTTTTTTATTGTGACCTGAACCAAATTAACAGAAAAGAAAAATTTAATATTTCTTCAGTTTTTAAAACTTGAAGCCTTTCTGGACAGTATGATGAACAAAATTAATACAGTATGGTCCAAATAGTCAGTGTCTGACTAGCATACTCTAGTTTTTAAGGGTCTGATCTAATGTCTGAGTTGATCATTAACTTGTTTTCAAGTTTGTTTATTCTTCATCAATGTTATCAAACCTTCACATTATAATGGTTAGTTCTAGGTCAAAGTTGACAGTCATGTAATCACTGAATTAAAAAAGCATTAGCTCATTCACCGTATTTTCTCAGAGTTTCTACCTCCAGTCAGACTTGATGTTTTATGAGGCCTTGTTCATTACAGGCTGTTGAATATATTACAACAAACTTCTTCAATGTTTCTAAGATTAACTGAAATTTCCTTCTTGCATAATATATTTAACCAGAACTTAATTGTACACCTATGTGGTTGTAAGCACATGACTTGCACATTGTCATACATTAAATGCTTATTTCTCTTTTGATTTATTGTCATTTGGTGATAAAATTTAGAAAACAAAAAAACATTCCATTCTGGGAAATGTCAACTCATTCCCAATGTAATTGCTAATTCACTGAAATCAAAAGCAGAAAGCAGTGACATTTCTTGACAAATGCCTGTTACTTAATGAATCAAGACTATCACAAGTAGCACCTCTTACTAGTAGACTAATAATGTTTCCTGATGTAACAAAATCCAAAGTTGTTAGATACTCCTCCATTCTTTTTCTGTTTCAATTAAAGATCCTTGAACATCCCATTCTTATAGTGTTGTTCCTTGAACTCAGTTTTTTTATGCCACTAACAAATTTTGTAAGTATGTTTCTGGTATGTCTGATAGTGCTTGTCAGTGCCTTTATGTATGCATTGCTGTATTACAAGAGGTAACTTAGATGGGAAGTTATGGTGAATAAATTAAGAATAGTAAACATGAAAACTGTCATTTCCATCTTGAAAATTAAATAGCAATATATTATCTTATTGCAGTACATGAGAAAGACAAATTGAAATGTTCTGTAGATAGAAGTTTGTGAACCTGCTTGAATGGAGAATAAAAACATACAGTTTCACTGTTGATCAATTTCTATTTTACTAATAAGGTTGGGACAATCTACAGCTAATTGTGCACAATTTCTTGACATCAACTTCAAGCTCAGTAAATGTATATAAAAAAAAAAAGTCAGCCCCTCTTTTGTGCAGTTTGGTGCTGACAATTTTCACATCGTGTGTCTGCTGTTAATGATCTTTATATAAGTATGAAAAGTAGAATGATACTTAAGGTTCATTTTGTTGGTTGAATTATCTGATGCTAGAGCTATGAACTCTGAACTATATTTTTTTTTCTTGAAACTTTTCTCTCTTGGGTATTTGCAGTTTACTGAATAAAATTATTTTCTTATATTGTTCCCTGGTGGGTCAGTGGTAAATTATGAACTCGCAGTGATGAATTTCAGTGTTTGATTTTCTGTAGTAGACAAGGTACATATAAAAAAAATTTTGTTGCTTTTGTAACATTCTTCAATTCTTCCATCTCTACAGTTTGTATTTTGCATCTCTTTTAACTTTGCAAAATCAGTGAAGGGCTTTTCATGCTTAACAGAAGAGAGATCAGTGTTGAACTTTTGTGTGCCATTAGTTTCTTATTATGTTTTCCCATTTCAATCATAGCCTTCACAACACAATCTGCTCCGTGAGAATTCAGGTTTTCAGTTGGTCAGTTGTTCAGATTCTGTTACAAATAAGTAACTTTGTTTTCTTAAATTGTTGGCAAGAGCTAAAATCATCTTATTCTTGTCAGAAAATAGCAATGGATGTCCAGTTTTCACAAAATATTTTCATTTCTTTTTCATACTGAAATAGTGTTGGATCAGCATATGATTCTGCTTGCCCAGAGATAGCTTTTTGTCCATAAATCTGGTGAATCTGTTTCAGATTTTTTTGTTTAAAAAAATTATTATTGCAAATGAAGAAAACTAAGAATACAAAAATAATGAATGCTCTCACTAAAACTGACTACAGACTTTGATATGTTTATTGAAGTCATATTTGCAAATTGACATGGTAACATTTATAGACCCCTCCCCCCACATTGTGGATTCCTGTATGTGGTGAGGGGACATCCCAGAGAAGGTTCTGTTCTTTAAGGTCAACTCTGTGATTTTAACATCCACCCATATGTTTGCCATGCATGGTGACCCATGAAGGGGTGGTTGAGGGGTCCAACCCCAACACACCATTTTGGCCTTGAATTCCTATAGATGTACAGCCTGGGGTGGCCTCTCTAGGTTCAATTGGCTGGTCCACTTGGGCTAAGGTTAACCAAGTACCAGTGTTGGATGTTCTCAATGGGTGTTGTGGACATTACCTGATGCTAGTGTTTGGGTATTGCAATCACAAAACCTTCACGTTGCTGCAGTGTCCTTGTTTGACATTGTAGTGTGTCCACTTGTAGAGCTCCAATGTAGGTGGGGGTCAGTGGGTATCAAAACATTCTTTATTATAGATTTCCAAATAAAAACAGTCCATAGTTAAATGACCACGTCTTGAAGATTTTGAGCAACAATCTTCAACATCTCTAACACCTATACTTCATTTTCTTATATTACATTCTCTTTCAGACAAACCTTTAGGACAAATATCTCCCTTTTTTATTCAGAAGGGATCAGAAGGACTTGCTGGCTCTCTAAAGTCAGTCAAAAAGCTTTACTCTGATGACAATGATAGAAAGATTCACTTCTAAACATTCCTTTTGCATTTGAAGGTAATAGGGGACATACTCATTGAGGTTACTCCCCATGCTATTTTGAATTTGGCATGAGGAGTTATTGTTGAGAGAGATTTGAAGAACATCCCCAAGTCAGAGATCCTCTGGTTTCTTGACCCAAGGAATTTCTTAAACCATATGAAAAGTTTTTTGACCTACATGGTTAAGAGAGTTGATGAATTTATATCAACACTCATCTTTGTCCTTAACATTCATTCAAGCAAACCCAAAGTTCTACTTTCTTTGGTTCTGGATATGGGATTTTCCTTGAGTACATCTTCTCCTGCTCCAAAATGCAAAACAATCATTCATTTATGTCCTCAGCTTCTGGAATTTTTTTCTGACAAATACCTGCCCAGTTGACCCAGTGCAGGATCCATAGAGGTCAATTGACTTCACTCAAATAAAAAAAAAATAAATATGTGATCAAAAACAAAAGGGCTCTCCACCCAATTTGCCTACACATAAATAAAATTGGCCAGTTTGATACAATGGAACTAGAGATTTATGTTCTAATCTAGATGACATTAAAGCACTGATTGCTTCTTACCATCCTATGTCTTTCCTTATAGGAAACATTTCTGAAATCTGCCATAGCCATTTGTGTTTTCATGGTTCATACCATTATTTTTTGTTCTCTCTACCTGTTTCCTGAAGAGACTTACGATCAGTCAGACCTTGATGCTCTTGTTGAACAGTTGCCATCTCTGTTTTTAAATCTGGTAGACTTTAATGGACATAATTTCCTCTGGAGAGTTGCTGATATTGATGGGAGAGGTTGCTCCATAGAGCATATGTTTTCAGATCACATGATTTTCAGTACTAGTTCTTATACTTATTTTCATGCATCTAGTCAGTCTTTTACTGCTATTGATCTCTCAATTTGCTTCCCTTCACCATTCTCCTACTTTTAAGGGTTTACAGTAACCCATAAGGCAGAGATCATTTTGAGAGAGACTGTGGTTGATGCCACCTGACCTGCATGCCCTGATAGAATCTAGATCAAACCAACTGCCCCTCTTTCATTACTCTTGCAGAATGTGATCCTGCTACCATCTGTAAGCCATCAACAGGTGATTGTGTGGTGGCAGTAACTGACTATTATGCAGGCAGCTGCTCAATGTTTCCCTGATACCTCAACATGTTTTCCATGAAGTCCTCGTCAGTGGTGGAATCCTGTCTGCCACATGGCACAGAAGGCTCAAAAACAGGTCTGGGATACCTTTCATAAGTATCCCACACTCTTGAACTGCATCACTTTTCAGCAGACCTCTGCACATGCTCGGCAGGTAAGACGTTAAAGCCAGAAGGAATCTTGGATGAAATTCACAACCAGCATAGCTTTTGTCACCAGGTCCAAAGTCATATGAGACAAAATTCATGAGGTTAGTGGGCAGTATAATTCTGTCCCTCATTCAATCTTGCTGTCTGATGGCGAGGAAGTTCCTGATGCCCAGAAACATTGTTGATATTCTTGGTGAAAGCTCTTTTCTTGCATATAGCACTTCTGCTTCATCCCCCACCTTTCTAGCTATCAAGACTTTGGTAGAGCAATCACCTCTTTTATTTTAAGCTGATTGGCTCTATGGCTACAATTGTCCTTTTACAATGGTAGAACTCAAACAGGTATTTCGTCAGTCTTGCAGTACGTCGGTTGGACCTTATGATATAGAATGTTTTTCCTGATGCCTGTTGCCAGGCTATTTTCATACCTTTCTCTGAGCCTGAGTTGGATTCAAAGATTCATTCAAACTACTATCCAATTGCTTTGATGAGCTGTCTCTGTAAGATATTAGAGAGGATAGTTAATGCTCGTCTTGTTTGTTTCCTCGAATCAAACAACCTTCTGTTGTCCATCCAGTATGGGTTCTTATGACAACACTCCACCATGGACTCCCTGATTTGATTTAAAATGTCAATTTGAGAAGCCTTTCTTAAACGATGACATCTTTAATCAATATTCTTTGACCTTGAGAAGCCTTATGATACTAGGTGGGAGGTATGGTATTTTGTGATTCTTTCACTTATACAGGTTACATGGCCATTTGCCCATGTTTATTAAAAAAATTTTAATGGACAGGAGATTCCAATTTTGTTTGGGTTCGACACTTTCCCATTTTTTTCTACAGGAACTTGGAGCCCCTCAGAGCTTCATTTTGAGTGTTACACTTTTCAGTATAAAGATTAATGCTATCACTGAACAACTTCCTCTTACTGTTGCAAATGTGCTCTGTGTAAGCAACTTTCACACCTCATGTTAGTCATCAAACATGAAGTACACTTAGTGGTGGCTACAGACTGCCCTCAATCATTTACTGAAGTGAACCAAGCAAAGGGTTTTAACTTCTCTCTCTCTCTAAAACCATTTGCATGCATTTTTGCCACCAACGGGGTACTCACTCACATACTGAACTTTTCGTGTTGGTGAAATTGTGCTGCCTGTAGTCCTTGAGACAAAGTTTTTGAGGGTTATCTTTGACTGTAAGCTTAATTTATATACCACACACATCAAACAGGAACAAGTCAAATGTACAAGAGTGTTGAATATCCTCCATGTCCTCTCTTCCACCACTTGGTGGAACTGGTATATGTTCTATTCTAAGGATATACTGTGTTCTTACTTGATCAAAATTAGACCATGAGTCTTTGGTTTGTGGCTCTATCAGGACCTCAGTCTTGAAGATGCTGCACATCATTCATTGTTTAGGCCTTCGTCTCTGCATTATGGCTTTCTGCACTTCTTCAGTTCAAAGCTTCTAAAGAGAGTCTCGTGAACCTCCTCTACACCTCTGTTATTTGCAACTGTCTTTATTGTATTCTTTGAAACTTTAGTTTTTACCACAGCATCCCACTTGGGGTTGTGTTTTCCTTCCTTGGTGGGCATGCTTTTTCAGAACACACAGTCTGTTATTGTTCCTTTTGGCCTTTGTATCCAGGCACAGTTAGGTGAATTGGGTCTGTTCTTGGAAAACACTGCTGTATCCACTGGTCAACCCATTCCACCATGGCATATTACAATTCTCAAATGTGACCTTTCTCTAAGTCATCTGAGAAAAGTGGAAATTCCTGATTGGAAGTACCATGTTTTATTTGCTTTACATCTTTTGAACCATCCTTCTATTGCTACTTATATGGGTGGTTTGAAATTAGGTGATAGTGAGCTTTGCTATGGTTTTTTGTGGTTCAGCAGTTACACACAGAACCCTCTCTACAGTTTGTATTCATTGGTGAATTGTACACTGCTTCTTTTGCCCTGTATCACATAGAAGGTAAGCAGTACTCAAATTGCACTATTTATTCTGACTCGTTTAGTTTTCTACTGGTTCTGGAATTGCTGTTTATTAGTTCTCAACTTGTTCTCACTGATATTCAAAACTGACTGGCCCATTTCTCTCTAACATCTACTTCTAACCAGTTCTTATGGATACCATGCTACTTTGGTATTCGGGGTAACGAGCTTGCTGACATTGCTGCTAAGTCTGCTCTATTTGTAAATATACTTAATTTTTGAATTTTATTTCATTTTTAGCCACACGAATTTGATGAATGTAGATTTGATGTGAGTGTCCATGATTCTGTGTGGTATCTACGTACTGACTGTCCAGAAGAAAGAAATCATTGGGTAGAAATTTTGGAGGCTTGTAAGGTGAGTTTTTACTTTTAAGATGGGTTTGTACTTAAGAAAGTCTTTAAACAGACACATTTATGAATTTTTCATATTTCGTATGAAAAAATGTTTACATTTCGTATATTTATTAAAGTTTATCATGAGCCATAATAATGGTTTGTGTTGTATGTTGTGCATAAACTAGTTTGCAAAGGCTGCTTTTCTACCTGTAAAATTGTATAAGTGCTTACTGGAGGTGTTGTGTCTTAGTCTTGGCATATATTTGTCCATTGTTGTGCATTATGTAAAGAGAATTTAGTTGTGCATAAATTGTAAATGCTCATTATGTTCTGAAACACATCTCCATAAAATCTCTAGTTGCTGTTTAACATTTTACATCTCAAACTGTTGCAATCAAAAAGCCACTACTAATTTCATAAGTACTTTCTCACAAGACAGTTATGGCTAAGGCATAGATTAGTTGGCTCAAAGTAATGTTATTTTCCATATCTTTTTAAACTAACGTCTGTGTGTCAGACTTCTAATGATTTTCACTTTTGTTCAAGTCATGTGCTATTATATCATTTCTTAGTTTTCATGTTTATTTTTGTGAAATCTTGCAGACCAGGAGAGTAATTGTGAAAGTTGTGGAACAGTGGCTATTGTTGTTGCATTTGTTTTCATAAGATATAACAAGTAAGATGTGTCATGTATTGACACTGAGTTAGTAAAGAAAAGGGATATAATACAGTATTTGCCTACCCTTGAAGTTTGTAATAAACAACTGGTTTTGATGGAACATTTTAAAACCATTTTACATGTAAAATATTAATGTAAGAAAGTATAGAGATTTAAATATTTTCACTTGTGAACAAAAATAAAATTAGACCACCCAGACCAACCATTTATCTGTTTTCAGATTTATTGTGAATATTAATTATATTTAGAATTTTCCACACATTTAAATGACAAGTGGTGTTGAGGCTTTTAACTTTGTTTCTGTTGTATCATACTTCAGACTATTTTATTTTCAAATATTTTCCCCACATATTACATTTATCATTGTGTGGTGTTGTCATTGTGTTAAGTTATACTTTATATATCCTCAGACATACAATAAATAACTCTTCTGTCAAATGGTTTCAATTACAATAGTTTTATGAACATGATATATGTATGTATGTATGTATGTATGTGCAAGTTTTTCTCCCATATAGGCAGATTCAGCATATGGAAGTGAGAACAGCTTACGTCGCCATGGTTCTGCCATCTCTCTTGGCTCAGCTAATCTCTCCACAGCCAGTGTATCTTCTTTTAAAAAAGCAAGAGGTCTCAGGGTTAAACTTGCTGAGATGGAGACATTCAGAGACATTTTGTGTCGACAAGTTGATACACTTCAAAGCTATTTTGATGCCTGTGCTGATACTGTTACAGCAGCAAATGATAAAGAAAGTGATACTCACTGTTAGTACTAGTATTTTGCTTATTATTAAGATTTTTACAATTATATTTCAAAGCTTGACATTAGATATGTAAAAAATACGTACTGTGTTATTGAAACTGAATTTTGAATAAATTATGTTTTCTATTGTTCTTTAGCATAAATAAAATTATTTATTTTATTTATGTAAGAATAAATAAAACTTGAACTTGTTCAAGTTCAGTTATTAGTTCATTTTATCTTTGGGAATAAAACACTAATCATTTTGACTTGCCTTACATTTTACTTACTATACCTTTTGATAATTATTTTTCATGTTTTTTTGATACCTGTTTATTTACCTCAGGTTTTATACAACCAAGTGACCTTTTACAGTCTTAGTGTTGCATTCAGAATGTAAAAAACTTATCTATGTACATAAGTAAACTTGGCATGGGAATGTAATTCATTATTTTTACATTATATGAATTTTAACTTCTTAATTTCAAAAAGTATTTTAAAAAATCTCTATTCCTTTTTCTTTGTCATTTGATGAACCTCAACTTTTATTTCTGACTACTAAAATTAGATCCTTCACGTTCCAACCACTTGAAAACACAAACTTCCTGTTATTACAATCTAAATTTTCTCTGTTCTTCCTTCTTGATTTGCTGATATATCAGTAAAGTTATCAGACCTGCCACAGCAGCTTTCCCTTTTTATCTCTGATTTTCAGTATTGTTTTGTTATGAATTTTACATGGTTGGTCATTTCTGTGATCTGTAGAAAGAACTATTTTTTTTTTCTGTATATAAATCGTACAATTCTTTATTCAGGTTTCCCATCATAAGTCATTAGTCAAAAAGAATAGCTTAGTTTGTTTTGATCAGGTTTGGTGCTTCATACATTAAATATTTCTAATGTATTTATAGCTTACTAAGAAAGTCAAATAAGTTCTGATAATTTTGGGATCTTGTATTTTAGGGACTGATACATTGTTTTTTAAAATGCAAAATTGAAAGCTGTATGAATTTTTATTTGAAAAACCAAATGCGTTATACCAAATGGAACTTCAGGAAGAACATCTTAAGGTTTAGTCAGTTGCAAATTGCTCTGTTTCATAGTGAGTCCTATAAATCCTTGTTTTTTTATAATAATGATGAGTAATTAGTATTACTAACTAGACTACAGAATGAATAATAAATAATTACTGTTGTTAACTATAGATTATAGAATGGCTGGTGAATAATTTCTGTTAACAGTAGACTACAGAATGGCTGGTGAATAATTTCTGTTGTTAACAATAGACTACAGAATGGCTGGTGAATAATTTCTGTTAACAGTAGACTACAGAATGGCTGGTGAATAATTTCTGTTGTTAACAGTAGACTACAGAATGGCTGGTGAATAATTTCTGTTAACAGTAGACTACAGAATGGCTGGTGAATAATTTCTGTTGTTAACAGTAGACTACAGAATGGCTGGTGAATAATTTCTGTTGTTAACAGTAGACTAAAGAATGGCTGGTGAATAATTTCTGTTAACAGTAGACTACAGAATGGCTGGTGAATAATTTCTGTTAACAGTAGACCACAGAATGGCTGGTGAATAATTTCTGTTGTTAACAGTAGACCACAGAATGGCTGGTGAATAATTTCTGTTGTTAACAGTAGACCACAGAATGGCTGGTGAATAATTTCTGTTGTTAACAGTAGACTACAGAATGGCTGGTGAATAATTTCTGTTGTTAACAGTAGACTACAGAATGGCTGGTGAATAATTTCTGTTGTTAACAGTAGACCACAGAATGGCTGGTGAATAATTTCTGTTGTTAACAGTAGACTACAGAATGGCTGGTGAATAATTTCTGTTGTTAACAGTAGACCACAGAATGACTAATGAATAATTACTGCTATTCAGTTTAATGTAACGAAACTTCAGTGAATTGAAATTCTATAATTTCATTGCTCGAGTATGGTGAGAAATTATACTTAGGTAATGCTATTTATATCAGTAAGAAACTTTATGATTTATTACTTTTGACCAGAGAACTACTGCTCCATTAGATACAAAATATAAATTAAAAACCATAAAACTAAAATAGCTATAAAATAAATAATTTGAGACTTTGTGATTAGTACTGCAGTCAGTTCAAGTTACACTTCATTTTAGTTCATGCTTTTTAAGTTTTTATTTTGTTGTATGTTAATAATTTCTCTACAGTTAGTTCCAGAATATATGAGAAAAATTACTGTTTTATGACAAACAACTTTTGTATTTAATAAGAAGGTTTTTATGTTACACAAATGAAAATGAAAACTTTAAGATGAATAAAATGTTTTTACTTTTTGCATTTAATTCAGATTGATTCATTAAGGACTTTCAAAATTTACAGTCAGATCTTTAGCAGAAAGACTTTAACCTTTTAACTTTTAGTAAAAACTTGTTAAGATTTGAAGATACATATATATAGTAAATTTGGAGTAATTGGTTTGTCTAGAAATAAATATTGTTGTTGAACTGCAAAATTTGGAAAAGTGTAAACCAGTGTTGTAAAACGTGCTCTAACCAAAGTAAGCACCATTTGCTTTAACACACTTTAGCCAGCGTGTAACGATGCTGTTTATGACCCTGCTGTAGAATTCAGAGTTTTTGTGGTTAGCAAACTTCCTGTAAGCTTCTTCTGCAACTACCTGGTTTTGAAAGTATTCATTGTTCAAAAAGTTGTCAAAGTTCTTGAAAAAAATAAAAATCTGTAGTGGTAAGGTCTGGGGAATAAGGTGGATGAGGCAGAACCTTTATTTCCAATTTGTTCAATTTTTGGAGTGTCATCCTTGACAGGTCTCGTAACATCGATTTTGTTAATCTTCAGTCGACTTGTGTGGAACCCACTCAACCAACTTTATTCTTTCCAGTTACACTCAGGTGGTTGGCAATGCTTTACTTGCTTGTGGCTAGCTTTCCTGCAAGCTCACTCACTGTTTTATGTTCAGTAATAGATCTATGGCCTAGTGCATGGTTGATGTTCTGTATGGTTTTGGTAGCTTTTTATCAAAGTTTGAAGTTTTAGAGGAAAATCAGACAAAAGTCCTTCTTGTCTATGCTGCCTTGAAGGTTGTGAAACTTGCTCTGAGTAGAGTTGAAACAGCAGACAATTAAGACACCTTGTATGTGATAAATCTTGGATTAAACCAACCAACCAATCAGCAATAAGTTTCTCAATATTCAGCTACTGAATGTCATGGTGAGAATTCCAAAATTTATTTCTGGACAGCCTAATACATTGTGTAGTCTCACAGTTTTAAGGTTGTACCCGAGGTCCATCATTTACATTGTGTAACTCCTATTATTCAGTCAGTCAAGAGTTTAGAAGTGAATGTTGTTTACTATAGTTTATCATTTTGTAATTAGGTATGACTAACACAAATACTCATTGAGTAACTTTTTAAAGTGAATTTGCTTAACACATTAATTATAAAATAACCTTTACAAATTTGTTGAATAAAAGGTGGTATAATTAATATTTTTTCCAAGTTTTCATATAACAGGTTTAATACAATGTCAATAGTTTAATACAATGTCAATAGTTTAATACAGTGTCAATATATTTTTGATCATGGTTCCGTTTCATGCTTCTGTTTTGATGTTTAAGTTTGTATAAGGAAATTTAGATTGTAAATAGTTTCAGATTATAGCAAAGATTTGAATACATTGTTGAAATATCTACTCAACTCAAATTAGTACATATATTTCACTTTTTCTATAAAATAAGACCTTGTTTCTGTACAGAAAAAAAGTATTTTAATAATAATTTCAAAAAGCAGTCATGTATATTGGTGTCTTTTTCTCTAAAACCAGATGTATGATAAACATCTAAATTCTGCAGAACAATAGTTACAATGCTTTTCAGAAGGTTTTTTTTCCAAGATGAAATTGTGTTTTAAATCTTTATAATTGATCAAAGTAATATTTTTATTATAATAATCAATAGTGGATGAACTTGAAGATGTAGAAGACAATGGCAGTACTCAAGATCCACATGTCAATTCTGAAGACATACTTTGTGATTTACCATCTAGATCCTGTAGGTTTAAAGGTATGTTTGTTTTTTGTATGAGGTATCATTTAATAATAATTAAACAACATTATAACGGTTTAGATCAATAACTTTATAATCTGAAAACATTTTGTTATTCATCTGTTAGAGACACAGTTTAACTCATTTGGGTAATGCATTTCAGTTGTATAACTATTTTGATGAAAAAAGTATGAAATGTATGTTTTATTATTCACATTTGACTTGATGTTTGTGGAAACAGATGGTTTGACTGAGCTTTAAATATGTTTTAATTTAAACTTATTTTACAATGTAATTTATGTTTCCAGGTTTAGCACAAATTTATGAAGTTATTAGTGATTTCACATTTTTAGCATATTGATATCTTTTGCTTGCATGACATACATTTGATGTGTAAGATCAAAATAAGTGTTCATAGATAATACTTAACATTCTTAAAGAAACTTAATACTTGATGAACAGTAAAATCAAATTGGTTACATAACATAAGAAAAACAAAATGATTCTAGTTCATATCTTCTATCATGTACATTTAACCTGTACTTTTGAATCAATATCTGATCCAATGTAACAGCAGGTTAAATTAATACTACCAATGTGTGTTTTAGATCATACACACATCCCCCACATAACCAAAGAATTATTATCCCAACATGGGGCTCATGCTGTAGATTTTAAAGGAGAAGCTATTACATTCAAAGCAACAACTGCAGGAATTCTTTCTACTCTCTCTCACTGTATTGATATAATGCAGCAACGGGAAGAAAATTGGAAACGACGTTTGGAGAAGGTAATGTTAATTCTATAATATCTGATTTAAGGAATTTGCTTTTGCAATTTGACAAAAGACTGTTTCGTGCATTATGAAAGCTTTAAAAGTCTTACTTGAACGTTATAACCATTAGATGGGTCACAGGTCAAAGGCTGAGCAATTTGTTTGTTGACTCACATTCAACATTTTAATGAACTACTATTTTATGAATTTATGTCCCTAAGTTTGGCATCAAACCCTAGGTTATAATTCAAATTTTCATATTATATATTATTTAATTGTTTATTTTAAAAGTAAATTTAAAAACACCTAAACTTCAACTTATTACATCACTTGGTATGTTACATGCAGCACTGGTTCATATTAGAGGTTAATGATGTCCATAATTTTGTATTGACTAGCTAGAATATAAAATATCATTTCTGTTTGCTGAGATGTATTGCTCACGTACTGAATGAAACACAGTGGCCCAGCTTACCTCTTTTCATTTTTGGAAACAGTTCCTTATCTATACTTCTACTTGTGTATATGATATCTGAGTAACAAATCTTAAGCTAGTAGCTTTATTAGTCATTTTGAAATTTAAAAGAATCTTTTTCTTTTGAGACAAACCTTCATTTTGGTCAGTTCAGTTTTTAGCCTGTTTGAAATTTCATATTTTTATAGGTGCAAATACAGCAAAGTTACTAAATGTGAGAAATTATAAAGGAATTCTGTGATATCGGTACATTAATTTATTATTTTATGGTTATTCAGATGTGTATACAAAATATCAAACAAATTTTGTCACATCCTCCACATGTGAAATTTCTTAAAGATTTGCAAGTTGTGATAAGCGACAACTAAGACAAAGGTCGTAAATATGTAAGATAATTGTTTGCTTTAATTCTCCATTTACTTTTTTGTGTTTCAAGAAAAATAAATTTAAAATCTCATTTGTAAATAGTAATAATGTATAATTTGAAATGTGACTTTAACATGATCAATACAGGTCAGTTTTATATTATTGGATGTTGTAACATGAATGCATGTTTGCTGCATAATTGCAACATTATTGTTAGCCAGGCACAGCTAAAAGGTTAATATAATAAAAATGTATAATGTTGTAAGGTTTAATCTACTTAATCTAAATTCTTGTTTTTTGTTTAAATTTGTAGTTATTTTGGAATAAAAAAGGGATAACTTGTATTTATTTCCTAATTTTTATGGTGGTTACAAGATTGGTCAAATTGACAAACTATATAGATTTGTCAGGAAAAATAACAGATAAAATATAAAGTTTTTAAGAAACTTTGATAACCATCTGGACATGTTAAATCAGAAAATTCTCTGGTGTATAAAAGTATTTTAAAATGAAAGTTACTTTGCATGTTGTCAATGCAACATGCAAAAAGAAAAAGAAAACAACAGAAAAACACTGCTGAACAAATCTTGAGACTTTGTAAAAACAATGTGATATTTTGCATGTGAAAGCATTTTAAAGTTTGCTGATAATAAATGTTGCAAATTTTGTAAATATATGCTTGCTAATTTGAAAGTTATAGCATGAAAACTGTAACAAACGTGAAATGATTATAAAGTTGGTCCTAGCAACCAAGCTCATGCTGAGAAAGTTAAGGATGTTTTTATCTAAATGTAAAATTAAAAGGAAATTTTATTTTAGAAGGTAACTCGTTATTTTTATCTTTGGGAAATATATCTTTATCTTCAAGTTTTTATTTTTCGTTTTAGAAATTTCTGTAAGTTTTATGGTATTATGTATATAGTTAAATTAATTACACTGGTTTACAAAGAAATTGAGGCAAGCACAAAAATAACTGTTTTAACCTATTTTGGGGGTGCTAAATTCAGATTTGAAATCCGTTTTTACTCATCACCTCTTTTTTAGATATGCATACTGTACATAAAGGCATATATACATTCAGGGTTAATTTCTAATATTGTGTGACTTATGTCTTCTTTTTTAGTTATTATGCAATAAATGTAAGTGATAGCATTACATTATATATATATATAGCTATATATCAAGATGGATCACCAGTTTCAGGAATCGGAACAAAGACCTTGCTTCATTTTTCGACATGGAAAACAAGTTGTGCTACTGCATTACAAGCAGAAAGACTGGGGGTCTAGAAGAACTTTCATTCCTGGCGAACACAGCGTCAAGGAAAATCCTCTTATTTGACATGAAGAAGGTGCTTCTTCCTCCTCTTCACATCAAGCTTGGTTTGATGAAGAATTTTGTGAAGGCCATGGAAAAAATGGTGCTGCCTCCCAACACTTGTCTACTGTGTTCCCAGGTCTCAGTGCTGCTAAGCATCTTTGTAGGACCTCAAATCCGAGAAGTGCTGAAGGATACTAATTTTGAGGAGCTTCTTACCTTGAAGGAACTGAGAGGATGGGAAGCATTTAAGTCAGTCTGTAGTGGCTTCCTTGGTAACACACGCATACCAAATTACCAAGCCTGTATTGAGAAGTTGCTAAAGACTTATGAGGATATGGGATGCCAAATGTCACTCAAAATTCATTTTCTCCATTCCCACCTCAACTTCTCTCTAAACCTTGGAGCAGTGAGTGATGAGCACGGAGAAAGATTCCACCAAGACATTACAAAGATAGAGAGCAACTACCAAGGCAAGTGGAATCCCAGCATGATGGGAGACTTTTGCTGGATGCTCTTGCGTGACATCCCGGAGGCAAAATACACCAGATCATTTAAGAAAACACACTTCTAACTGTCTGTGGTACTATGAATTGTGTACATTGTGTCATCCAAGTATATTTATTCCGTCAATGTTCTTTATCTATCCTGTTTTATCTGTAATAATCTGCTGCAACTGTTGAAATAAGCACGTATATACTCTGTATATACTAAAATGAGACTATTTAAAAGCTAGAAAACTAGAGGTGATAGAGAGAAACTGTTTATAAATTTGAATTCAGCACACCCAAATTAGTAAAAAACACCTATTCACATATTTGCCTCAGACAAAAAATATTTTTTTGTAAACCAGTGTTATTGCAATTTTTTTTATTCCAGATATGTCATTATTTAATTAGGTGTTGTATAATGTTATGCAATGTTTTTAATGTATCTAAAATTAAATGATCTGTTCTATAACTCCTAACACCTAGACAGGTACATTATACTTCAAGGGAAAAATTTCATTCTTTGTCATTCTTTCACATATTGAAAAGAAAACTTCAGTTCTGAGATTTATTTAAAATTAAAAGGTACCGTGTTTCTCCGAAAATAAGATGGCTTATATTAATTTTCACTTCAAAATATGACACTAGGGCTTATTTTTGGGGGATGTCTTATTTTGATATATTAAAAAAATTATATTCTATTTAATGTTGTGAACTATTAAACTAACCATTTAAAATAAACTATTATTAAACTATTAAACTAACTGATTAATACTTAAACTAATTAATAATTTTTTTTTTTCCTCTTCCTGCCACTCTTAACTAGGGCTTATATTAAAACTATCCCCAAAAACCACACAAGGTCTTATTTTATGGGTAGGTCTTATTATTGGAGGAACACGGTATTTGTTTAATTCTATACTTTCAACCCCTATGGAGGAACGTGGAAATAGTTTTGAACAAAGTAATTGACTTGGCGTGATTATAATTTTCTATACCTCATCATTCAGAAGTGATCTAAACACAAGGTAAAGCTTGTACAGATTCAGTGATTCTTAACCTGTGGTTCATGGCCTACCTTCAGGTGATCCACAGCAATATTTCATAAGTATGGAGAGGAAATGGCAGCATGATATATACATTCTTTTGTTGTCATCTTGTCCATTTGGATGAAAAAGAAATTGAGGTGATATACAAATGAAGTTTAAGGACCACCGGCTTTGTTGAATCATTTTGCACTTGACTATATCAGGTCCACTTGGTATGGTTTCCTGTATGTGGTGAGGGGACCTCCCAGGAAAGGTTCTGTTCTTTCAGCTTACCTCATCTGGGATCTAAACATCCACCCATGTGTTTGTCGTACATGGTGACCTGTGAAAGGGAGGAGAGAATCCTGGTGGTTGAGGGGTCCAACTCTAACACACCCCATTGCCCTGAATTCCTGTAGATGGGCAGCCTTGATGTGACTCCCCTATGGTCAAGTCTGCAGGTCCACTTCGGTTCGGGTCAACCATGTATCAGTGTTGGATGTTTTCAACAGGAGTTGTGGACATTGTATCTGATGCTGGTGTTTGGGTATTGTGTTCATGAAACCCTGGCGCTGCTGCATTGTCCTGGTTTGTCACTGTAGTACTTTCCCTAGTAGGATTCTGTGGTGGGTGGGGTCAGTGGGCACTGAAGTGTAGGTTCTTTATTATGAATACCCCTCTAACAAAATAAATAAACGAAAATTTTGAAAACAAAACAGATCATTGGAAAATGACCACCCATGGATGACTCTTTTGTACAGTCAATATCATAGCCAGATTCCACACCTCAGTTTCTGATTCTCCATTCCTTATCTGAGAAATCCTTGGGGCAGATGTCTCCATTTTTAATTCAGAAGAGATTAGAGGGAGTTGCTGGCTTTCCAAAGTCAGTGAAGAAGTTGCACTCTGGAGACATTGGTAGAAACATCTCTACCAAAGCATACCAAACTCTTGAAATTAAAACATTGCGGATATACCTGTTGAGGATATTTCCCATGCGACTTTGAATTTTTCACGAGGCATTATAGTTGAGAGGGATTTAAAGAACATTCTCAAGTCAGAAATCCTCACTGGTTTCTCCAACCAAGTTGTTACCAAATTTCTGATATTAACATTTACATTGGCTCGTCCTCCTATCAAAGTCAAAGTAGGTTTATCTGAACTTTAAGGTACAGCCTCACATTCCTAACCCTGTTGGATGTTTCCAGTGTCAGTGGTTTGGTCACTCAAAAACATCATGTTGTGGTTCTTTGATATGTACTTGTTGTGTTGGTAAAGACCACGATGTTTACAGGTGCAACCTGGAATTGCACTGTCTTACCTGTTAAGGGCCCATAGCCCTCTTACTCTATTTCTTGATTTAAACGGGTAGAAGAAAAAAGATTGGTAGGTTGGTTGGTTTGGTGTTTTATGGTGCAAAGCAATTAGGCTATATGCACCAGAATAGAAAGAGGTGCAATGCTTAAAGACGGTTAATAATATCACCTGCTTAGAGGCTGAGAAATTATTGTCCCCAACTCTATCTCAGACATATGCTGCTGCACTCCATTCCATGACCAATGGGAGTGCAGGCAGGTCTTTCTGTGCCTCCAGTAGAGTCATTTGCAAGAGATCTTAAGAATCATGTGCCCTCCATAGTTAAAGAAGTTGATAGATCTATGTCTACTTCCATCTCTGTTCATACCACTCCTTCTAGTGACTGCCCAGTTTCATTTCTCAGTTTTCTCATGTCCATCCTCTTCTGCAGCCCCGAAAAGTAAATCAACCATTTGTTCATGCCCTCAGTCATTGAAATCTTTGTTCACAGACTTGGTCAATCAAAAACATCACATCGTGGTTCTTTGATATGTGCTTGTTGTGGTGATAAAGACTGTGACATTTACAAGTGCAACTTTCCTACCTGACCCAGGGCATGATCCATGGAGGTTGATAGATCTTTGTCCAATAAAGAAAAAACAGTGGTTGCAAACATTCACCTCCACATAAATGACAATGACAACTGTAATCCAGTGGAACTGTTGAGGTTTTTGATCAAATTTAGATGACGTTAAGGATTTGATTGATTCTTATAATCTCATGTGCCTTTCCTTGACAGGAAATATTTCTGAAACCTGCTGATACAATCACCCTTTGGCAATTTTCCTTGTTCAGAAATGACTGGGGATGTTATGGATTGGTGCATGGTGAGGTGGCATTGCTGGTTGATCAGCATGTGCCCACCCTGTCCTTGTCACTTGCATCTAGTCAGTTTTTACTGCTATAGATCTATCTGCTCCCCTTCACTTTTCACTGACTTTTCTTCAGTCGACAGTAATTCATAGGGCTGTGATAATTTTCATATTTTGAAAGAGACTGGCTGTGGTCGATGCCATCTGGTCCATGTGCCTTGATGGATGTTGGACTAGGCTAACTTGCCTTTTTTCATCACTCTCAGAACTTGATCTTGCCATTGTTTAAGCCATCAATAGATGATTGTGTGGCAGCAGTAACTGACTGTATAGTTCAGGCAACTACTCAGTGTATTCCTAAATCCTTGACATGTTTCCCACAGTATTCTCGTCCTTGGTTGAATCCTGCCTGCCACATGACAAAGAAAGCTCATAAACAGGTTTGGGATCCTTTTCATAGATACCCCACACATTTAAACCTCATTACATTTCAGCAGGCCCATGTACATGCTCGGCAGCTTAAACTTCAAAGCTAGAAGGAATTTGATACTAAATACACCTCTTGCATTTCTTCTACCACCAGTTTCAAAGTCATATGGGACAAAATTCGAAAGGTTAGTGGCCAGTATACTTCTGCCCCCCTCCCTTTCAATCTTGTTCTCTGATGGCCACGAAGTTGCTGATACTCGGAGCATTGCCGATACTCTCAGCAAAAGCTTTTCTCATGCATCTAGTACTTCTGTTTCATTCTCCATCTTAGCCATCAAAACACAGGCAGAACAATTGCCTCTTTTCTTTCAATCTCTATAACTGTAATTGCCCTCTTACACTGGTGGAAATTAAAATAATGTATTGAGCATTCCTTCACTTATATCACTGATGTAAATGAAATATAGTTAAGTTCCTAACTGTGTCCTGTGGGTGCCCAACTTGAAACATTAATCCAGTTTGACTGATTTCTATATATAAAGACCCTCTTCTTTTTTTCCATTCAACCACTTTTCTATACAATGGGCTAACTTATCACCTAAACGTTTGAATATCTTTTTTTTTAAGTTTTATTATGTGACACCTTTCAAATGCCTTTTGAAAATCCAGATACAACAAATTCATAGCCTTATTCTCATCTTTAAAGACAGTCGAAAGATTTGTAAGGCAACATTTTCCCTATCTAAAATTGTTTATTGTTAAACAAAAATTTCAACTTTGTTAAATATCTTTGCAAAGTATCTTTTACCAGTTTGACAATACACGAATTGGCCCTGATAATATTCATAACGAAATTACACAGATGGTTTGAAATCAGATTACTCTGTGGGCTCTTCTATTGTTTGCCATGATTTGGTTGTTGCACAGAAAATCCCCTCTACATTTTCTGTGTTCACTGCCCAATTGTATTCCATTTCTTTTGCCCTGAATCACATAGAAGCTCTGCAGTACACAAACTGTACTGTGTATATCTATTCACTTAGCTCTCTATTAGCCCTGGAATTCCTTTACGTCAATTCTCACCTTATTCTTGCTGATATTAAAAACTGACTGGCCCATTTTTCTTTAATGTCTACTTCTATGCAGTTCTTCTAGATACCAGGCCATGTTGGTATTTGTGAGAACGAGCTTGTCAACATCTCAGCTAAGTCCGTTCCATACATGGTCTATAGTCTTGTATTCAGAGCTCAGCTCCATGCCAGTTGTCAGTTGATTTGGAGTGAGCAACGTGAAAACAAGTTCTTCCAAATAAAACCCTACATTGGATTTTGGCCATTTTGTTTCCATAAGAATTAGAAATAAGAACTTGTCCTGACTAGACTACGCATTGGTCAGTTTTTTAACTCATTGTTTCCTTTTCTGTGGGGCTGATATACCAATGTGTTGTCTTTGTGACACTCAGGTTACAATGAGCCACATTTTATTGTCTTGCAGTCATTATGGCTCTCAGTGACACCAATTTAGACATTTTGTTTCAAGGTTTATCAGTAATCTTGGATAGTGTCATCGATGATGGTAACACTGTCCACATTACGAATGTTTTTAGTTTTTTAAAGGCCATTGATTTTTTAACACTGTTGAAGTTTTTAATTCGTAAATTATGTGAATTGCCAACAAAAGAAACAAAACCTTCAGTGATGAAAGGCTTAAATTTGTCCTCAACAATATCTTCAGGTACATCAAGAATATTGGAATCCACAGTGGACTGGACAGGGTCAAAATCATTGGGAACCAATGATGTATCCAATGAGGGTAAAATGAAACTATGGGGTGATGGCTTGTTTTTGAGCTTATAGCACTCTTACAATAAGCACGTTTTGGATGAGAATGGCACGTTTTTTGTAGACAATGAGCTTTGAGAATAAGATGAAGTCTTTGTTTGAGAATCAGAAGTTTGCTCTTTTCTGTCTTTGTTGACATTTGCATAATGCTTGAATGAGTCATTGGGTTTCTTTGCTGTGTGATTTGTTTTGCTCTTGTACGAGAAATCTTTGTGAGTCAAAGCATACTCGTCTGCCAAGACAGCAGCATCATGAATTTTGGAAGCTTTTTGTTCATCAATATAAGTTTTAAGCTCTACAGGAATACATCTTTTAAACTCTTCAACTAACATGAGTTCTCTGAGTTTTGTATAATCATCTTTGATTTGTTTGGAATCACACCACCTGTCGAATAGAGTTTCTTTTTCACGAGCAAATTCGACACAAATTTGGCTGTCAAACTTTTTGTAACCACGAAATTTTTGTCTATACGCCTCTGGCACTAATTCATAAGCATTCAAAATGCATTTTTTGACATGCTCGTAATCATACCTTTGCTCGGCCGTGAGTTTGGAAAATACTTCCTGGGCTTTTCCTTTGAGAACACTCTGAAGCAATACTGTCCAATATTCGGTAGGCCATTTTAGCCTAAGAGCCAATTTTTCAAATTGTTGAAAATATTTATTCACAGCCTTCTCATTGAATGGAGGCACTAAACGAATTTGTTTGGAAGCATCGAAATTTTCCAACTGCATTTGGACAACCTTTTCTTCTGTCTGTGCCTTTCTCATACTGATTTTCTCATCAGCCTTAATGCATTCTATTTGTATTTTGGCATCAAGGCGTCTGTTTTCCTGTTCTGCCTCAAGTCGTTTGGTTTCAATTTCTAAATGAAATTTCCATTTCTATTCTTTTTAATTCAAAATCTGGGTCAAAATTAGAGGCAGGCAATTGTTGTACAACTTTTTCAGGTAAAACTTTTTGGTTAACCAAATGTTCAACAACAATTCTTTTGATATGTTTTCTTCATTGCTTGCTTTACTTCCAAATTGAAATGTTTTCCAACATCAAGCAATTCAGATTTTCTTAATTCACTGATCAATTCCAAAGAGGGATTCTGATTAAATTTGTCAATAAAATCTGCAAGTGGGAATGCCATTTTAAATACACAAGCTGTCTATCTGTATAGAATATAAATACGATATTGGAATAGGATTAAACTGTTTGTTCAATCCCGGATGAGCCCCCAATTTTCTGTTACGTTTTTTATTGCGGACTGAACGCAACAGAAAGACACAGATAGCAGCTTGTTTAATTTATTATAATTATCTACTTATGTGATAGACACAAAATAAATTATCCAATGGCAATAACAGATATCCAGTTTCAACCATCAAAACAACTTACAATACAAAAAAGTACTGGCCTGTGCTTAATAATATAATCCAGAATGAGTGTCCAAATCCGAAATCCAAAGTTCCAATCTAGGCAGTTAATTTAGTCCCTCGGAGAAATTTCCGAAGTTTGAATGGGTAATTTCAAACAAAAATTCACAGTCCAATTTGTATTGACTTTCAGTATAATCCGTAATCCGACTGAATTGTAAAGATTGACGGAATAAAATTTTTCACCGCTTTAGTCGATCTAGCTCTATTCACAAATTCAGTTTAAACTTTCTCAAACGAGACAAACTTCTTGATCCGAGTAAAAATGGATGACTTCCCTTGCATCGCCGTCTGTTTATATACTAATCGCATAACTTCCCAGAATTCCACAGTACAAACACCAGGCCAATACAAGTGATCAATCTACCTAGTTTTAAAAATTTCTACATGAATAATTCTAAATGAATTTTAATTAATTCTAAAATGTTATTTTAAATTTAACTGGTTTAAACCTCGAAAATATAAATAATAGATATGGGAATTCAAACACGACATTACATGATATTTACATGACATTTACATAACACTCTCGACATGGTTGTCGTTTACATAACACTCTCGACATGGTTGTCATTTACGTAACATTTACATAACAAGCAGTAATGTCACATAATTAAAAACAAGGACTGGAAAGGCCAACTGCAGGTGATTAACACTGACTTTTGTATTTACCTCTTAGTCATCTTGGTGAGTTATGACCAACTTATGCTGCAGTGTCCTCTAAAACTAGTATTATTGTAATTTCTATCTTACTGCTGTACACTAGATATAAAAATTATATTTCATGCTCTATAATTTTTAATTCAGAAATTTAACTTTGTATTGCTTTACCTTGATTCATTTTTTTACAAATTTTAATGCTTTTACTTTAATTTTCACTTTTCACTGGAAGTTTGGTACAGAAAGCCTAGTTGCTTTGTGCCATAAAATGCCAAACCAACCACCACTATATCAGGCTTCATTTTGCCAACAAAAAATCCTGGAGTTTGGATGACATATCAGCTTAAATGATTGCTTGAATGAGCAACCAAAATCACAGAAATTTTAAAAAAACACGATACAGTGTAGTAAAGTTATTTTTACTGTGGATTTGTAATTGTAAACACAGGAATTGCACAATGTATCTTTTAAATCAAAACAAATGAATTATTTATTGTTTTGTAACATAAAAACTCTATGGGAAAAGAGTTAGAAGAATATAGAAAGATGTAAGCTCTCTTTATGGTTTCGTAAAAGGAGCCTTTCACATTGAAATCTTTTAGAATATCCTTAGCTGCCAGTTCATAGAAATATCACATGTGAAATATATATTTTATTATTTTCAGAAGGTACGTATTGTGTGAAAGTGAATTTGAAATTTCAAATTATTCCATCCAGTAGTTTTTGAAAATGCAATAACACAAATCACACAATGTGACTTTAATTGATTCATGAAACCAAAATTTCAGTGCAAAGAGAGAAGTTTGGCATTGCAGATGTTAGGATTTTCAGATTTTGGTATCATTGATAATGACTACAGCTAGATTGAAAAACATTCTTTGTCTGATATGGTAATATTTTAGTCTTAACTGGTTTTTAATGTTGTCTTTATAAAATACTGAATATGATGAAAAATAATTATTTTCATAACAAATTGTAAAAAGCTCATTTTTCCTACAAGAAATTATGTATACGAGTCTTAAGCTGTTTGAGAATTAGTGTAGTATTTATCCTTTCATAAATTTTTTTGCTTGCTCAATATATATCGTTATTTCTGAATTGCATAATTAATGAATTGAAAAATTAATCCTCCCAGGAAATAGAAAAAAGAAGGAAATTAGATGAGCTATACAAACAAGCAGTCTCAGAAGCCAAGGCACAACAACCAATAGTGTTGGGAGGTCCAGATTACGAGGTTTGTAAAACAAATCCACAAAGTTTATAAATATTGTTTTTAAACATTACAAAGTATTATCATTCTTGGAAGTGCAACTTTCAGTGTTAAGTAATATGGAACAGAAATTGTTGTCAGACATACTTTTGTGTTATTTGTGCAACTATGAATAAATTTAATGTTTCCAAATATCATAAAGAACATTTTAGGTGATGTTAATTTTTTTAACACAACTGAATTTACATCAAAATTAAAACTAAATTAATTGAAAATGTACTTCATCAAAGTTTGCAGCACTTATTAAACAAATGTTAACTTTAGATTTCCAGTGATAATATAGTAATAAATTAATCATGAGAGTAAATTAAGTTTAATGATTACAGTGTAACATGCAATTTATTTGGTGGTGTTACAACTTTTGATGAATTAAGAGATAAACACTTACTGTTATTTATACTTTGGCTTGGGAATTTTAAAAAAATAAATACATGTGATCAAAGTTGAACAATTTCTTTAGAAATTTGAAAGAATTATTTGTGATCAACTTTGAATGTAATCTAGATTTTAAACTTGATGTAATAAGTTCAGTGTTATTAAGCTGTCCTTTCTTCTATTCCAATCAACATCAGGAAGGTCCACACAGTGTAATAAATGAAGAAGAATTTTTTGATGCAGTTGATGCTGCTTTAGACAAGCATGAACAGCAAGAAGAAGAGAGGGTTTGTTATTCCATTTCTTAAATACTAACAGTTATACAGTTTTCTTGGCGGTGATGCTCTAGGCCTGGCATGGTGAGGTGGTTAGAGAACGTTACTTGCACTCTGAGGGTCACAGGTTAAAATGTCCATTTCACCAAACATGCTCACCCTCTCAGCTGTGGGGGCATTATATTATAATGGTAAATCCCATTTTTCATTGGTGAAACAGTAGCCTTAGAGTTGGCAGTGATGACTAGCTGCTTTCTCTCTTGTCTTTAACTGCTAAATTTGGGATGGCTTGTGCAAATAGCCTTCATTAGCTTTTCCAGAAGAAATGAAACTAATTGTGTTATAGTAACTAATATAATATTAATCTCTGCTAATAAAAGAAAAGGTATAAAAGAAGTGCAGCTATTTTTAAAGTTCCATCATTTCAGACAGTTTGTTCTGAAGAAGTTTTCCCTGAAACATTGTGACCAAATAAATTGGAACATATTTCTGTTTTGGTGTAATATTTCTATAAGCTTTGTTCAGTATAATTTTATTGTACTTTTGCTGTATTCTAAAGAATTTTTCTTTCTCAAAGGAACGTTTTATAGTTAAAAAATGTGTATAGGTAAGAAATCTTGCATAACCTGAGAAATTAATTGAAATAATTATCAATTTGAAGTTGTCAGTTGATTAAGAAATAAACTTTTAATGAAAATTTACTGGTAAGTTTTGTATGTGTGTTTATATTTTTTAATGAATATTGTTTGAGGAAATTTAACCATCATCATAAAACAAAGTGTTCAGTAACCTTACTGTGTAGATTCTTTCATGTAATTTGGCTAAGTTTTTTTTAATTGGGAAAAAAAATTGCCATCATTTGTGGATGTGCTACTTTTCTGTTATCATTTGGTAATTTTATTTAGACACTAAAGAAATGTTTTGATTAAAAACATTTTAATTTTATTCCTAGTCATTGTACATAGTTTATATTGATTAGTTTAATATATTTTCAGAGACTTTCCAAGAAAATAACAGCTGACTTAACTCAACCTCCACCATCTATTCTTACATGTCAACACAGATTATGGCCTGAGGTGACAAGATCTCCTTTGTTTTTTTAATTTTCAATGTTTAAACTTTTTCACAAAACGTTTTGAATAGTTAGCATAAAGACTGTAAGATTAAATGATCAGAACAAGTCACAAGTAAGAAGTGAAGTCAGGTTTCCAAAGTTTCATGTATTGTTTCCTTACAATATACTTTAGGTTTCAATCATTTTGACTGACCGTTTAACTACCATGTAACCATGAAAATATACATGGTATTGCTTTTAATATACTTAATATATCTACACAAGATTTAGCAGCTTTTAATAAACATTAGAAGTGAGATTTTGTAACACAAATTTTAACCAAAATGTGTCTGTGAACTTACAAAAGTCACAGTATAAATGAGCTTCTTGCTAGTCATGTTAAGATTAAAAACACTTGTTTTCATCATAGTTTTCTTATTTCATTTCCAAAATATGTAGAATCACCTGAATTAATATTAAAGGTTTTTGTTTTCAGTAAAACAATCTGTTAATTTTTCTGTCCTAACTCTATGAGTTCTGTCCATTTTGACAACCTTATAACCATTACAAAAAAAAGTATGAAATAAATCAGTTACCATTTTTATTCGTAAAATACTTTAAATTGTAATAGCAAATTACAATTATTTATTCTGAACAGCATCGGGCTTTTAACAGTGTATGCTTTTATTTTTTTCGATGTAATGTACATTCATAACTGTCACTTCTCCCTCTCCATCATTTTATACAGTATTGTATTTATAAATCTGTGATGTGCCAACTCATCTCTTATGGTTAATCAGGTGAATATTTAAAGTTCACCAACAATCTTCAAATTTTTTGTTACACATTTGTGTAGTTTTAACAGTAGAACATTTGATAATGGAGTGTGATTAAATTCCTTTTGCGTAAGCTGCTTGTTCTGGTTTATTCCTATATAGTGTTAATGTATATGGGAAATATTAATGCAGAATATAATATACTCATTGAGAGGGATGATGTAATAGAATCTTGTATATGCAATGGAAGAAGTTACAATTCAGTCAAGTGAGTCTTAATCTTTAATATAAATGCAGTCCATTTAATCTGTGCACACAACACTTTGTTTTCAAGTAGTTTTAAACTTTGTCATACCTTGTGTTACACCTGTAAGAGTCTCGAGTTTTAATTGTCGGAAGATACGAGCTGTAATAAAAGGGTAGTCTGTTTCTATTACTCTATTTGTGTCTTTTTTAAATCACTCTTTGCTCTTAAGTTGTTTTTATTATACTTTAAGATTGAGGCTATCACTACAGAACAGCTGAGTTATGCAAAAATGGGTGTTGGGGAAGGTGGTTGGCAGTTGTTTGCAGAAGATGGAGAGATGAGAATGTATAAAAGAGAGTTAGAAGAATGTGGTGTTGTGGTGGATCCTCTGAAGGCAGTTCACACAGTGCAGGTGTGTACAGTACCAAAAGTAGTCTGCAAATAAACTGTACAACTCATGTTTTTGTTATTTATAATTTTTTAACTGCTGGAAGTTTTATATTGTATTTCAGCTTATTGAAAAATATAACTTTTTAAAATATAGAAATTGGTTCTCTCACAAGAGGCATTTATTTTCAAATATGTGTTTTCGTGTCTTGTAGGCTAATATTCAAAATTTTATTAAGCTAGTACGTTTGAATGTATGTAGTTTAATTTTGGAATTAAGATTATAATTTGTAGTGCCAGTTTTAATACTATACATTATTTAATTTCTGAGTTTAAAAGTAAATATTAAGAAAGTAGTTAAGTGTTGAATTTTTTGTCACATCTGCATTTACTCAGATTGTATTGTGAGTGTTACAAAATATAAAGTCTACAAGTTTTAAACTTCATAGCACTATATTAGAGATCAATTTTTCATTTCTGTTTTATTTACTCTTCTGTGTTTTAAAAATAACTGCAATTTAACAATTTCTTTGTTACCCCAATCTAGCCTTTTGAATTTCCATACTATAACAATATGTTATGTATGTCTATAATATTTTGAAAGCTTTTGGTAAACATTGGAAGTCTTTTGAAGACAAACAAAAATCAGAATTTTTAATGAAATATGTTTACTAAAAACTTCTTGGTGAATATATATTGTTAGTGTTAGTTGCTTTGAGTGCAGTTATTTTCATTTTAAGATTTAAAATACTTTACTTCATCTAAAAGATGTCAAATTTCATTTGAACAATCTTTAAAACTCCCCTGAATAAGTTTAACTTTTTTTCTAGTAAAAGTTTGTATTTTACTTTTTATTTGCTCTATTTTAACATTATTTAGGGATGGTCAATTTGACCAATCTCATAGCTACCATAAGAAAAATAACGAATTCTAAAATTACTTTTCTTTTTTTTATTCCTTTTTACAATAATAGCATGTTGTAACAGGAAACTACACTTACCATCTTAAATAGCTTAAACAGTATATACATCTACATGGGCTGGCATGGCCAGATGGATAAGGCACTTCACTCGTACATTCTGATGATCACGAGCTCAATTTGCCGTCACACCAAACACGCTCGCCATTTCAGCTGTAGGGACATTATAATGTGACAGTCACTCCCATTATTTATTGGTAAAAGAGTAGCCAAAGAGTTGATAGTTGGTGGTGATAACTAGCTACCTTCCCTCTAGTCTTACACTGCTGAATGAGGATGGTTAGTTCAGATAACCTTCGTGTAGCTTTGTGTAAAATTCACAACAATCAACAATACATATCTTCTTTTTTACTTAAATTTTATTCTTGCTCTTTGAACTGCAACCAATCTACCTTTACCTAATTTTTTTCTGATTTTTCATTGAAGTTATTTTATTATGAAGAGTACACATGAAAAACAAAACTAGTACTTACCTGGGTCTTTTACTGCTGACTGTTCATGAAACTTAATCTTTGTTACTAATGGTACTACTGCTTGACTAAATATATTTTATTTACTTCATGCACTTTGTTTTTTATAGTCAAATTAATTCTAGGTCATTGTCAGTTGACTAAATTTGCACACATTGAAGAGGGGATAGGGCAAAAAAAACAACATACAAATGAATTTCACAATTCTATCTACACAAATAATGTTTGGAACTGGTATTAGAAAAAAATGTTTTTATTTGTTTTAATTCCTTATTCAGAGGTTGATTTAAAAAAAACAGTGAATAAATTTTATAAATAAAATTACTTTAAGGGTTTGAAAATCAAATTTGCCAAATTTGTTTTCATTATAATTGGTTGAAAATTCATAGTTTTATTTGTGGGATTATAAACATTTATTGGTTTAGCCATGTATGTATATTGTTAGGCATGAATACTGACTGTGTGTATGTGTAGTTCGTACAATAAACTAATTTATTTCAAAATTGACAAATCTAAAGAACAGTGTGTTTGATTTCGAGTAATTTGTTTACTTCAGAGATCTTTGTTAATTATTTTTTAATTATTTACATTTCAGAATAGTGTTTAACATTTCAAATTGCAAGAGTATTTTGCTATAGTATTTGTAACATTTGTTATTAACATTTGAGTGGAAAAGGGTGATAACTTGAGAGCTAAATATTTGCTTATAAACTTTGGTAACTGAAACTATTATTTGTCTTTTTACAGGGTGTTACAGGGCATGAAGTGTGTCATTATTTCTTTAATCCTGATGTACGGTTTGAATGGGAGAGTATGTAGCATTTCATATACACAAATATAAAATAATTTCAAAGAAAAATTGGCGATTCTTCTTACTTAGTTTTATATTCAACTATAGTAGCAAACAGTACAGAGATTAAACTAGTGTGTATTTATTTTGTTATTTCAATCCCTTAGAAATAATCTTTTTCTGTGTTAATGAGTTAATTTTTTTCATGAAAGCATTTTTTGTTTGACAGTTTGATTGGTTTTATGTTGCTCACGCTTAAATTGTCCTGTAAAAATAAAAATAATGCCTTTTAATAATAAAATAATAACATTTGTATTCACTAATATAGTAATAATCTTTGTTGCCACTGGATCTTTAGAGAGTTTATAGACTTACAGTTTTAAAATCTATGGTTTGGTTCCCTGCAATGGAGAGAGTGCAGGTAATCTGTTATGGAGCATTGTGCTAAAGAAATAAATATTGCAGCTATAAAAATGGAAGAGTACTCTACTGATATAGTGTATGTTTTTCTTCTAACAGCAACACTTGAATCCATGAAAATAATTGAAGAGATTGATGCAAATACATTGATATTTCACCAAGTTCACAAAAGAGTTTGGCCTGCTACTCAACGAGATGCCTTGTTTTGGTCTCATATAAGACAAGTACCTAACAGCGATGATCAAGATGGACAACATATCTGGATCGTTTGTAATCATTCCACAGAACATGATGACGTCCCGGTAATTATTTATATTAGCCAAGTACATTACTGGAAATGCATTAATGTATATGCATATATATTTTATATATTACTGAATTATTGATGGAGTATTGGCCTACTCTCACAGTAGTATATTTATATACTATAAATAGTATTGGCTATTTATATTAGCCAAGTACATTACTGGAAATGCATTAATGTATATGCATATATATTTTATATATTACTGAATTATTGATGGAGTATTGGCCTACTCTCACAGTTATCCTTGTCCAAACCCCTGAAATACCCGTTTCATAAAAGGTTTAAAATACAATATACAGAGGCATATGTTTATAATTCATGGGGTTAAAAAGCACACACACACACACACACACACACAGACAGACAGACAGAAAAAAGAATTGTGGCTTTTTTGTTTGAAATGAAAAAAAAAATAGCTCCCATCCACTTGTTTCAGTTTCACTGGTAACTTGCTGCTTCAGTTTCATATGTGTTCTGTAAATTTTTTGTGTGTCAAATGTAACTAGTCTTGAACCTGACGTCTGTCTTTATTTGTCAAAATCATATGCTGCAAGAAGCTATTGATTTCAAAACACTAAATGAGGAAGACATTTGGATGTCAGTAAAACTGTTTACTATCAAATTATGTGAATTGTTTCAACTGTTTGATTTTTATTAAGGTGAATAATTGACTGCTTTTTTCTATAACAAACATTTTGTAAGTTTGTCAGAAAATGCAACATAAATCAAGAAAATTATTTTAAAGTGGATGTGTATAGTCTTAAAATGTACTGATTTGATCAATATAAATAAAACAGGAAGAAATAAAGCTTTTATATATATTTATATATAAAAAGGTTCATAAAATATACAGAAACAATTTCAAATCTGAAAATTTTGGTTATAATTATATTTTGCAGGGTATTAAAGTAATCATAGTGAATTATATAGACTTGTCATTTGCTTTGATTCACAGGATTTTGGACTGGATCAAGTTAATATAAAAAAAGATAGTAATTTGTAATATGACAAAATACTTTTTTCCTGTTTGTTTTCAAATATCTCATCTGCTTTTAAGAATTTTTATTAGTTAAAGCAGGTAATTTTATTTTACTAAAAATATTTGGCAGTAGAAATAATTATATTAGTTTTGTAGTTGTACTAATCTTTGCTGGATAAAAATAGACCAGTTCCAACAGATTCATAAAAACTGATTGTTTTGTTTTTTTGCCGAAGGTGGGAAAATGTGTTCGAGTATTTCTTACCATTAGTTTAGTTTGTCAGACTTTTATTGACCCTCCTGCTGAACATGAGGAGATAAAACGAGAAAACATAACCTGCAAGATTATCTACTGCTCAACCAGTAAGTCCTTTAATTTTAATAGTTATATTCTTGTAAGAAGTAACCATTTGATCCTTACAATTGTATCAAGCTGAGATGCAGTGGAACATAGATATCAAAGCAGTTTTTGTATTTAAAGATATGCTGTATAGTTTGTCTATACCAAAGTTAAGGCAGAAAAATGATCTGTAACAAACAAACTTAAAATGTATTCAAAGTAGAAATGTTTGTTTTGGAAATTGGAATTATATGTATTCAATTTTTTTTAATTCGATCATTTCATGTAATATTTATTCAGTAATCTACAGATGAGTTTGTTTGATTTATAATGCTACCCAAAATTTGAAAAATGAAGTTGTGATTGTTTTTAGGCAATTAGAGGAAATCGTATTTTCCAGATATATTAGTTTGAATTGTTTTATTCTTAATTTAGAATAAACTTTATAAATTTTACAAAAACAAATGTTTGTAACATGACATCAAAAAGAGTAAAATAAGTTAATGTGGAATATTTGGTTGGGTACATACATTGTTAACAATATTTTTATCATAATCCAACAGTTTAAAAACTATTATAAAAACAGTGTAGCCAGTAAGATTTAAGATGTGAACACAGATAAGTGAGTGGTAATTGCTTCAGATAAATATTTTTGTTTGTTGTAGTAAATGTTTGATGTATGGGAGTTATTTTGTTGGAAGATATTTATTGTATTGGTTCTAAAACAATTGCTTTTGTTTTTCAATGGTACAGGTAGTAATCTTGCATTAAAAGTAATTTAAAAATTTTTTTTGCAGAATAATTTGTCATAAAATGTTTTTTTTTCTTAGTTAACCCTGGTGGTTGGGCACCAGCCTCAGTCCTCCGTGCCGTCTATAAGCGAGAGTACCCAAAATTTTTGAAAAGATTTACCCAATATGTTAAAGATATGACAGAAACCAAGCCTATCCTGTTTTAAATGAAATTATTTCCATGTCAAATTGGACGAGGTGCTTTTTTTTTATATAGCAGGTGAATTGATTTCATTGTTTTAACAAAAGCTTTACTACTATATTTTGAACTGAAACTGGTGTAATTAATATGCTCTAAAATAATTCAAATAGTAAAGTTTTTGGAAAACTTTTTTTGCCTTACCTCATGGTTTGTAAAAAAAAAATATATATATATATAATAAAAATAAGAATTATAGTTAATATTTTGATGTTAAATGTGCTGAGATATTTAACTGACAAAGAAATTGAATGAAATGGAAGATGTTACTATGGTTATTTTATAAGCCATTGTTACCAGTGAAATGAAAACAGAAAAAGGAAAATGAAAAATAATCATATTTCCATTCATTGATTCACAGAGTGATGTAAATAGTTGCTTGTTCCAAATATTTCAAAAATATGCACAGTGAAGTTTGTACAGCAGCATGATGGAATAAAATGTCTTGTTACTGATGGCTCTGTCTTTTATTAGTAGACAAGTATCTTTTAAATAGACCAGTATCTTCACAAGCAATACATAGTACCCTATATCTTTTTGGATTGTATTAAGCTGTTACTTTACAATACATCTGACACCAGCAAGAACAGTTTTGTTCTGTTATGGTAACTTAAGTTCACTTTCATCCTGGAAAATAACATTCTCACCTATAAACAATAATGTTAAAACAAACACACAAGTAATTTATATATTTGTCATTTAATAATATTTCTATACATGTATAATTGACACTCACTTTTCCAAGAACCAGTCTTGGCAAGTATGTCTTTTGACTACTTGTTTTTCAACCAGTCAATATAACTTCCAAAAGAGTTATATCGTTTGGTTTAAATTTTGTTTTAGAATCAGGAAAACTGGTGAATTTAAAAATTGAATGTTAAGTATTTTGACTTTTTTTTTCCTGAAGATAAGTTTATGGACTAACAATGGGAAAAGTTCCAAACTATTGTAAAGGAGGAGTTAAGGGATGAACAGATCAATATCAAGAAAGTATATCAAGTTAAGGGATGAACAGATCAATATCAAGAAAGTATATCAAGTTAAGGGATGAACAGATCAATATCAAAAAAGTATATCAAGTTAAGGGATAAACAGATCAATATCAAGAAAGTATATGAAGTTAAGGGATGAACAGATCAATATCAAGAAAGTATATCAAGTTAAGGGATGAACAGATCAATATCAAGAAAGTATATCAAGTTAAGGGATGAACAGATCAATATCAAGAAAGTATATCAAGTTAAGGGATGAACAGATCAATATCAAGAAAGTATATCAAGTTAAGGGATGAACAGATCAATATCAAGAAATTATATCAAGTTAAGGGATGAACAGATCAATATCAAGAAAGTATATCAAAATGGTAAAACTCAAAAGAATAAAAGAAATTCAAGTTATATTGTATAAAAACTTATTGAAAATTTAGTATTTTAATATTTTAACAAACATTGAAGAAAAGGGATTGTATTTCTAGCTATTGTTGTGTATGCAGAACATAGGAATTACTAGAAATCTATAAAAGAAACTATACAGACCTCACATGTCATCCCAATCCACTGGCACATCTCATGAATGAAGAAACTAAAGTAATCTTGAGAATGTGTTTGTTTACTGTTAAGCACGAAAGCTACACAGTAGATTTGAATATCTCTGCTAAGTTCACAATACAGTTTATACCATTATAATCTCCCAGACCTAGTGGGTGCTCAAAAACTTCATGTATGTTTAGGAGTTGTTGATTTTGTTAAGTTGTAAAAAGGTATTGAAGTGAAAAATTTTCTTGTATTCTAACCAACAATACAGATACCTTTTGATAAAGCCTTGTAAATTTTAGTTAATAGCAAAAATTAATTTACTTATTGAAAATTTATTTTTAAAAATTAATAATGAATTTTATTAACAGGTTAATAGTAGGAATTCCTTTCCTTTCTACGTGATTTTGTTAAAAATATTTTTAAAACAAATTTTAAAACCTGCTGGGTAAAAAAAGTTTGGTAATTATACATTCAAGGTCCGGAGGCATGATAAAAACATATTCTAATGTATTTGTTTTGGAGTATATTAAAAAGAATAAAGAAAGGTTTAGTATGGAAACTCATGAACATAATTTACCTTCATATATATTAAATAAATAAATTTAAAATGACTGCTCCTGGTCTCAAAATACAATAAAAATTGTTAAACTTAAATGTATAAAGATGATCTACAGTGAACCTGGAAATAGTCTGACTGAATCTTCATCAGGAGTTTAATATTTTACAAGAGTTAAGACATATATAAAGTTACAATAATCACATTATTAAACTTTCATACAGTTCAGTGGATAAAATTTCTGCCATATATTAGTAACATCTGGTTCTTATTTAATAGTTTAAAATTATTTTTGTTACATTTAATTGTTTTAATAGATTCACTGGTATTATGACTATTAATATTTGTAGGTTTTGCTAAAGTATTTTCCCAATGAATCAAATGTTTAGTTCCATTAGCATTATGTATTTTTATATTAATAGAATTTTAAAACTGTTACAAATAGATATTAACAGTGTTGTTGTCAGTCAAGTATGTAGCAATGGAGAAAGGTTAGTCCTGATATTGCTGACAGAACGGTGAAGAAATTTTAAAAATGGAAATAAAAGCATTATGTTGAAACCAACTGCTGAAAACATTTAGGACTTGTATTACCATTCATACATGGTTTATATTTACAAACAATGCAACAATTGAAATGCAAATTATTTTTCCAGTATATAAACCAATAATGATCAGATTCTCTGAGGAAGATTAAATGGATTTAATGAAAAAAAACTAGTATACACAAAATAATACGCAAATGTGAAAATATTTGTATAGGGGCAAAACACACTATATTTACAATACAGATAAAATTAATGCAGAGATATTACCTTTAGCTGATTATACAAATGAAACTAAGTACTTGATTTAGTGGGATAAAAGTTATTATTTTATCAGAACCTGTAGTTTATAAGGCTGCTCCTAATCTCTGTTTTGTTATTATACAACAAATTATAGAGTAAAACATTTTTTATTGTATTTAAATACAGGGGACAATTTCATTGTAAATTCATTGCACACTGTTAAATGTTGATTTTGCAGAACTGTCATCCTAAACTTAATAGAATTTTTATCTCTTTTTAGATGCTTTGGTAAGAATTATGGAGACTAGTTTAAAACGCGTATCAAAAGTTATTTGTAATCAGCATGACCCTACATCATGAGTCTAATCATGCTTTAAAGCAGAAATGGTTTCATAACTGATTTAAGCCACAAAAAGCTGGCTGTCAGTAGAAGTCTTAAAAAAACAAAGGATAAAAATTTCAATTGACATTTCAGATTGACTTCTAAAATAGCAGCTTCTTAATATACCTTACTTTCTTGGTATTTCATCTATTTAAAAAATTAGAACATGGTATAATTTAGCTATTATTCTACAAAAAAATTGAAAATTATTAAAAAAATAATTTATCAAAAAGTTGTGTGTTAAATCAATTGCACATGTTGTAAACCTTATATAGTCAAAATAGAAAATATTTCAAAAAGATACAAAAGGTCATCTAAGTCATAAGAAAATGTTAAGAGTTATCTTCAGCAATGGTCAAACATTTTTGGTATTGTAATGGGAAGTATGACCAGAAAAATACAAGAACTGTTTCTAAAAAATACCAGAATTAATAAACTGTTGTTATATCTTATAGATAACAATAAAGACAACTTTTGGTATTCTTTTTCTATTATGCATAATAATCATTTGTACAAATATTCATGGTGGGCCTAAAAAGTAACATTCTTCCGTCTGTTTATAATTTTTAAATATTAGTTTTTGTGTTTCTTTTGGATATAAATAGGCTTAGGTTGCAGTGTAATGACAATTTTAATAATGCCAACACCCACTGCTGAAACCATTTAAATTGTGATTTTAGTAATTAATGTCTTATTATGATCAAAGAGCATAATCTGTTTCAAAAAAAGTAAAAACTGATATAGAATAATGATTGGAAATGTTGAGTCAGTTTTCATCACTTCAACTCCACTGTATCAACCTCATACATACTAATACTAATCTTATTTGCTCATAATTTGGACATTGCTTTTAATATTCACCAAATGTACAATGCCAGAACATTATTTCAACAGTACAACCATTGGACATTGTTCTAAATATTCACCAAATAAACAATGCCAAAACATTAATTCAACAGTACAACCACTGTTATAATTTAATGGTGTTAAAAATTTTATTATAAATAAAAATGTTTACAGTTAAATTACACTTGTGATAAATGTGATTTTAGAGATGATGATTTAGGCTGGCTAGCTGATGTTTGTTTTTCAGGAGGGTCAGGAACCTTTACGGCCAATAACACTTGGTTTCGAGGAGACATATCAGGATCAAATAATGGTAGTAAAAGGCTTGGTATACCTGTTTCAATAACACAAGTACAATAAATATTTTCTACATATAATTAATTACACATATTATACTAAATTTGATAAAATCTTTGTTGTTTTAATCTTTTTGTTTTCAGGCAATAACTGGAAAGTTATTTTTATCATGTTATATATTAAAAACAAAAACTATATTTGAAATATAATTCTAACTAAACATTTTACCAAGTTGTAAAAATTAGATAATTAAACATTTTTTTATAGGCAATACCATCAGAACATAGAATTTTCCATCTAAAAAATACTCATTATTTGATCAAATATTTCTACTATTATCTGTGACATGTACACTACACAGAGTAGAAATGTATAATATACAAGCCAACATCACCTTTCTCATATAGATACAACATTCGATCAATCAGAACTAAACTTTCAATCACAGGAGCCAAAAGCAAGCGCAAGGAGTAAAACACAACTACATGTTCCCATTGTTCTAAACATGATGCAACCCAAGACGAGTTGACATCTTTATCGGGAATGTACAACTGAATTCTATTAAGAGCTTTCTGTACATATCTGCAAAAAAAGAAAGTATTTTTAAAAATTCTTCTGTTCTTTGATAGATTATTTAGGCAGGGTATTCATGATGAAACTTTGTAGAATGGATGGCAACTGCCTGTTCTGTTCAGGATGATGTTTTGAAAGTCTTCTACCTTTCATCTTCAGATTTTTGAAACGTCGTCCTCTACGCTTGTGTCTCCACAACAGGCAGTTGCCATCAATTCTACTGTTATTGTTAAGAGTCGGAACTTTACAAAATGCAAAAATTCACCTTTAATCTCATTATAATTTTTTAACATAATAAACTTATTTTAACACAGATTATTAATCTTGTACTCGCCAAGGAAGATTAATGACTATAAGAATTACATATTTTTATTAAGAAAAACAAAATGTCACAAGCATACTTTCAGATATCTTCACAAAAGCCTTAAGTATACAGCTTATTTGAGATATTGTGAAACTTGTTTTAAGTTACAAGATTACCATTTGATACCTTCAACCTAAACAGCATCTTACATGATGCAACAGGTAAATGGTTAGGTCAGACACAACAAAATTAAGGTGTAGCTGTCTCTAATTGGGAATACTGGTCAGAAAAATGGAAGCCAGCCAGCATCAACAACTAGCTATACAACTACTCTTTGTCAAATACAGTAGAATTGACTGTTACCTCTATGGTGGGCCATCTAACGTGCTGTTCAGTGGTAAAGAGTAACATCTTCCTGACATGCTGACCAATATGCATGTCCAACCAAAGTTGAAAGTTAAGTTGCATATTAATGTATTATTTTCAAATTATATTGTGAGGAAAATGTCAGAACACAACTTAATATCTGTTAAGCTATGACTTGTACAGAAAACTTCATTGTATTCAATGCAAGTAACTGAAGGAATATCAATTTTGCTAAAGTCTCACAATTTTTCATGTCTGGACAAAATATGATTTTCTTAATTTAGAATCATTTTGCTAACAAATTGGTTAATAAGAAATTAAAGTAAGTAGTTAAATAATTCTCCTTAATTTACTGAATTAAGCAGCTATATAAAAAATATTTTTCTCTGGGTAAAGAATTATACCATTTTAATGAATGAGGTTTGAAAACAATAAATTAAAAATAGTTTTTAGTAAAAACTGTAACATTAAGAACAGTTATCATATCCAAAGGTGCCATATAATACTGTTGAATCAAAATAATCAGAATATTCATTTTATTTTATAAAAAAAGTAGGTTTATCAATAATCATAACATCAAAATACATTCCAACAAATAAGTGTCCATTTAAAGTTAATTTTAGGGTTTCAGCTTCCTACATCCTGGCTTGTCAAGACATAGTGAATCTAAATTTTAACAAGTTAAACCAGAAAATGATGTTTCTCACGTTTCATAAATTTTACGTAATTGAATTATTTAAAGAGCAGGAAAAAATACCGTGCAAATGACTGAAGGCTCTGTTGAATTCATTTAAAACAATTCAGACAAACAATAATGGAAACACACAAGTATTGTCATTACAGTCATCACAATCACCATAACTAGATGGTGAGCCTGTAAAATATTATCACAGAAAATACAAAAGAAAGCACAAATAACATGAGCAGCACTCTAGTGTTTTTGAAGACGAGCACTTTGCTTTACTCAAACCATGTGTTCATGTAGCCATACAGGTTTCCTAAGCATAATTGTGTAATATTGTTCCAAATGTTCTATGTTACTCCATTAAAATGAGATAAATTGTTTGTTTGACTTTCTTAGGTGTTAAATCCACATAGCTTCGAGATAATTTAGAGCAGAACTCTATGCATGGTTATGAGCTTTCCAAAATATTTCACCATATTTGCATAAGGAAAATAAACTGATGCCCAATGACTTGTGACTTCTGAAAGAATGGCAAGATGGATCAAAATGTGCTTGTCCAATCAGATGGCCAACAATTTTGTATAAATCACCAACACCACAGGTTGAGATGCATCCCAAACCTGCATTGATTCCTCTATCATGGTTTATTGTAGATTATACACTTTGATTGTGATACTGTTTTTCTTTTGACTATCAGACAATCTGTCAGTGACTGTTTCCCAATAACTGAAAATTGGATTCATTTGTAAAGAACACATGTACCTAGTTTTACTCAATATACTGTTTGTGGTTTGATGCCAGTTTCAATGTTTTGGTTTAGTTATCTCCTTTCTGTACCAGTTTTTGAGTAGCTACATATCCATTGATATTTGTTCTAATGTAGTATATCTTACAGCATGGTCATTGGTATTACATGTATTCAACCATTATGTATCCATACCAAAGATGCTCTGAGATGCTTAACATCACTGCTGATCATTTTTGGCTTTCTACCTTTACCACTTATATTTTCAAAAGAACTAGTTTCATGTATTCTTTTCAAAAACTTACATGCAATTCCTTCTGGCCACATTTCCAATGAAGTATACTTGACAAGCTAAATACTTGATTTCCATGTACTTGTCACATGTTATTTCAATTTTGGAAACCTTGTATTATACATATTAAAATCCTAGCCAACAATATTGCTGTTTGTGCAAACTCCTGCATTTCAATAAATCTGAAAGGGCAATACTACTCCATATTATATAATAATCACAATTTTATCCATCTATTGCTAATTAATCATAATATTAATTAATATTTAATCATAATATTGTATAAAATCTATTGTGTTATGGTAATATTAAATAAATATATTGCAAATATTTTAAATTAATGAAGGAAACAATTATTGAAGCCAAAAACAGTTTTACATGATTCTGAATATATAGAATTGTTAGTTTTAAAGCAGTATTTGTAAATCATTATTTTTTCAACAGAAAAACTCATAATGTTTGAAAAAAATAATATAATAAATTATGTGGAAAGTTTTAAAACAGTGTTAAAAAATTAAGGAGACTCAAAAACAATGAAAATGAAACTAACTCAAAATACAAACAAGAGTGAATATGGAAAAGATGTATACAATTTTTCTCTTACGGACATTCTTCACAGATATTTAAAATTAAATGGGTGAAATGATATATACACCAATGAAACAATAATGCTATGTCGAGTATGGAATCATCACAGAAATAAATAACAACACAAGTAAGCCAAAAGGAATTCTGAAAAAAAAGGGCAACAGACTTCATGAATTATAAGCCCACTAACTACATCCAGAAACAGCGTTATAAATAGTTACTTAGTAGGTGTTATTTTTAAGTGTGCTGTTAAACTCGGATTATGAGTAAAGTACCTTAACCACCTGGCCATGCCGAGCCTTTTCCTCTTGATAAAAAGAAAAAGGTTTCTATACCAGCATGGCCCTTTATTTGGTTATAAAATATCTAATAAAATAAAAGATGATATTTCTGAAGGGTGTCGAAAAAAATTAAACTATTTTTTCACACTTTTTTATAATAAGATTAATTTTATTTTGTCTATCTGTATTCTCTGCTTTTATGAAGTTTTGGATCAGTCTCTTTGGTACTTAATACACATCATTCATCCATCACTTAGTACTTTTTAATGTATTTATTTCAATTTCAATTGATTCATGCTACCAAGTAAAAAGAATCTTCTTAATGATAAAGTACAAACTAAAGAGTGAGTATTATCCTAATTTAATAACAAAATCAATGAATTACAATAATGTACTTTAAATACTAAATAAAGGCACTAGATTTGTTTTCAATATTTAAAAAAAAATAACCCTCTAAGCAAATACAAAGATAGCAAATATTTCTTAGAAGTCATATCATATAATTTAAAAAATCTACATGAACAGGTCTTAGGTTCTTTACCACCATTTGTAACACCATGGCATAACAGGCAGTACAGTAACTGAAATCAGAAATTGACACACTTACTCTGTAAATGTGATTCTGTCTGCATGACTGACACTGCGAAGTCCACATCGACGTTTGTCTGGATAATATTTGCTTATCAATGCTTCAAGTGTGGCTCTATAGCAATGAATTTTTAAGGAGCTAGCATTTTCTAGACAAAATTTATGCAAAACATCCATGAAACATTTAAGTCATTTTTATCTACTTGTAAATCAGAAATCTTTCATTCATTATTACAAGGTAAAACAACTGAAAATTCACGTGACAAAATAATGAGAATGATTACAGTGACCAGTTATAAATGTTCTTTATCGTACACAATGTTTTAAGAAAATACTTTACTCATTCCTACTGTAACCTCAGAATTATTTTGTTTTCACCTTGATTTAGCAATTTCATTTCTAGAAAATAAATATAGATTTTAACACTATTATGAATTATTTCAAATTCTGAAAGAAAGAAAGAATTTTACATTGACACAAAGTAGGGTATAATTCACGTACTTAGAAAATATATTTTGTTTTGTTTATGAATTCTGAAAAATTCTCATATAGCATATACAACAGAGCAGCTTCAAACTTTATGAAATTGTTCTTAATTTTCACTAATGAAATATTCTACAAGTTTTCATATCTTTATTATTATTATTACTTTTTATTGCAGAAATTATTTAGCATTATTAGCTGGTCTTACCTTGTGAGTTTTATTGGGCTTTTGTTTTTTTGTTTTGAATTTCATGCAAAGCTACATGAGGGCTATCAGAGCTGGCTGTTCCTAATTTAGTAGTGAAAGACTACAGGGAAGGTTATTTATAATCACAACCCACCACCAACTCTTGGACTACTCTTTTATCAATGAATAGTGGGATTGACCATCATGTTATAATGCCTCTGTGGCATATATAGTAGGATGGGAATTCGAACCCATGATCTTCAGATTACGAGTCAAGCACTCTAACTATTATAAAGCTTATTGTTAAAAAATATTGTCAACCGAAAATACTTAACTGATAAAATAATGCATTCTAATCTTTATAAAAGTAAAAATGTAAGAACAACATATTGAATTATATTCTTATTACTAGTTTGATTTTTAGTTTTGATTTACATACATAGCTTATTCTAACTGACCATTAATATTACATATTTATGCATCTTGCAGTCTTGTTTATGTTTTAATACATTGTACAAAAATCAACATCATTTTACATTTTGAACTGAACAAAGCTGTACTGATACCAAATATTTTGAAACTGAAACTGCAATTTCATCTTGTAGGCTTTTTAAAAGTTTGAGTGGTATCTTTTGTCCTCTAACTTATCGTTTAATAATTTATTTATGCAGAATCTTATACCAATTGAAATAGACTTACACATGAAATATACATAAGCAAACAGATTCACCTTTAAGTTTCTGGCTATATTTCTCAATGGCGTGGCAGGCTACTTCTAGTCCCTCATAATTTAATTTGTGTTCAGGTTTATTTCTGACAAATGAGCTTAGAGGATAACCACTTGCTAAACCAGTACTATCAAATAAGAAAATACAAGGATAAACACTTTATTGAAGGACAGTTTTAACTTTCTGAAAACAGTGAAAATTTGAAGGATAGTTTTAACTTTCTGAAAACAGTGAAAATATTTCTAAACCTTATAAATTTTAATCAGTTGTAGCTCTATCTGAAATTTCTTACAAAATTTAATTGAATTTTTAGATTTTTAAAAGATTTATTCATACATTTTACACTAAAAATAAAAAAACACAATTAACACTGTATACTGTAAGCTTCACAAAAGTGTAGCGTGTTTACTTCTCATTGCCTACTTCCACAACAGATAAAACCAGTCTTTGTACAAGCCATCCTATTTTTATAATGTGTGAGAAAAAATGTAGCTTCACTTAAACATTACTAATAAAAATTACAATTAAGTGTTTTAATAATATTTATCTTTTAGATTTTTTCTCTTCCTTCTTTGTATTTTGTGCAAATTAATTAAGTTATAATTGATAATTATTTAAAACATATTTTTTCCATTAAACACAGTAAAAATCACAAAAAGAATAGAAAAGAAAGCTAGAACTCTGCACCTTAAACACTGAAATATGACATATATTTCACACATTTATTCAAATAGAGTTAAAAATCTCTTGTTAAATCCTATGGATGTTTTGCTCAGTAAGAATATTTAGTTTTATGTTCTCAATCATGCCAATAACAGCAAAACCTTTTACTCAATATAGCATAGCTTATTAGGCAGGCTGGTCTGCAAAGGCTCAGTTGATACACCTTGTACAGTCTTGTACAGTACGTCAAATTACTAAAGCTATTAGGATAAATTAGAATACCATAGAAAAAAACTTCAGCAAGATTGAAAGATCAATGAAACACTATTTTATTATCTGTACATTCAGTTTCTCTCTACTTTTAGTTTATGATGTATTGTTTTTCTGAAATATCTTTGGACACGTGTGACTATGATAATAAGAAAATCCTTAGGGTATAGGAGTGGACAGCCTAAAGTTGAAATAATGGTTAAGCTACAAAAAATTGCTTTCATACTGATAATGGTATATCTGAAAATTGTGAGAAACAATAAAAGTGTTATTAATTTTTGGAGAAAAATTTTAAAAATAGAAATAAAATTATTTAATACTGCATTTGATAGGGCTCTCTTCAAAATCAAATATTTTTCACGAAATATTATACAACACTTTTACATTTGTTTAAAACAATGTTTAGAAGAATAGTTTCAGTGTGCAAGACTGAACTGGTTTTATTTAAACTACATGTTACTTGGCTTGTCAAAAAAATTTAAGTGTTCCAGTCTTTACCTATTAATATCTAACTTCATGTAACAACATCCTACTGATAACAACATTCTTGCTTTCGAAGTTTCTGTAAAAAGTCGTAGCATTGTTGAAGCAAGATTTCCACAAGTGTGTAGTCCGACAAGTCCGAAATGACTCTGTAAGCATTTAATAAGCAAGTTCAATTGCAGTTAGAATCAATGTTGCAAATTTATCGTTTGGTACAGGAAACTACAATATTTATTACTCAATTAACTGTCAAAATTTAAAATATGTTTGAACTTTAAACACTTATTACTTTCTGGTATGTAAAACATGAAAGGATCATGTTGTTATGTTCTATCACTTCCATGATTTGGCAGACTCATTTACAGATTATTCATAAAAAACAAAATGAAAAAAGTCCACATAATAACAATAAATGAACTTAATTCTTTCTCAGTATTTGCTACTACAGGCTACTGTCACTGATAGAAGTTTTCACTTCCAAAAAAAAGTTACTCGCAAACAGTACTATAAGTTATGTACCAAAAAGCTTACTAGAACAATTTCACACAAAATCAACCAATCAACTGAATACACAGAAAAGCTAGTCCAGATATTAATACTTTAGTAACTTCTCAAGCACTGAACAAACTGGAAACTGGCACGATGCTTCATTGGTTCTCATATGTATTATGTACCTTTGTTTCTAAAAAGACAAGATGCACCATATATATAGACATGTACGTTATCTGTAGTAATAACTCAAAACTGCTAGTTCCTACCAAAAGCAAACTAGATACACCATATATATAGACATGTATGCTATATGTAGTAATAACTCAGGACTACTTGTTCCTACCACATCACTGAAGAGGTTATCTTTCATTGATGGCCAAGAATCATTGAGGACCTAGAAATGTGAAGAGAATTATTCTTAGCGAGGTATCAAAATGTTCTATTTCATGATAGTGTAAAACAAATTGATCGTAACTCCCTTTACATCTGAACCTAAACAAAACTTACTGGTCAATCTAAACTGGAAAAATATCCCAGACTCTAAGTTAATCTTCAAGTAGCTAGCACAATAGTTAGACTGAAATGTACAACACACTACACGACTTTGACAAAACATCTCGTAAACAATTAAAGAACAATAAGCCCTAGATCTTAATAACAACTAAATATAGCATTATTCAAAATTTATAGTTATATGCTTTACACTTTCTATGATTTAATTGCAAAAAAATTTCTTGTATAATAAGAAAACTGTAAAAATCAGACATAAGCATACATTTATGACCATAACAATTAAGAATGAAGAAAGGTTATTTCTAGATCTAAGCTTTATATTTAAGGTAACACACTCGTACATTTTCTGCTAATGAAAGGTTACAGCTAATGAAATTAACTTTATAACAGCACAGGAACAATTAACACTCTGTCTGATATATAAAGCAGACAATGAAGTCTTTTGTTCAGTAAACAGAGTTTACGAGTCTAGCTGGACTATAATAGACAAAGACTCATTTGAAATGATATTTATACAGTCATGTGTGATACATCAAATTTTACTCTGTATAATGTTCAAACTAGAGAAGTATGATTTGTTTTTCTTATTGTGATGTGATACTAATGGATTATGCTTTGTAAGCTTTGGCATTTATACACCATAAGTACTAAAACAGTGGTTTTAGTCATTACCTCTTATCCTGAAAGCTAATACCCAAGAAATTCCTTTAATTCAAATGTATGTTAATTAACATAAGTATGTTGTATTATTTCTATTGTAATTTAACTATAGTTTTATCACCTGTAACAGGTTGTCTTGAGTCGAGGAGGCTGAAACACAATAACGAAGGTGTTTTGGAGGTTCATGGCAGCAAACTGGAGATTTTTTATACTTTTCAATAAGTTCATTACCAATATCCTCTTCAACTGAATATGCCAATCTTTGTTCCTTCTTCTTCATATGACTTAAGGCCTTATTACATGAAACAAAACCCATGAAATATTCTGGCAAAAATAAATTTCATGAACGCTTTAAAAAAAATGTTTTATAATACATCATCATGAAACACAATTTGGCCAATATTCTTAAAATAAATTATGACTAAAAAATTTTTTCCTCTGAAAGAGATATATCTAAATGGTCTATACGAGATAAAAAGCAAACACACACACATATATATATAATTATAGTGCGAAAGTCTACACGATGGCCTGCAATAGTACCTCCATAAACATTTTCTATCAGAAAAAGAATATTAAAATAATGAGAAAAGCTATCCGTATATTTAAGAACAACATTTATTATTTTATTGTAATCATACAGCTAATTTGTTTACCTTTGTAGATTAATTTGAAAATTTTATATTACAAGCAAACTTAACAGTGATGGAAAAAGAAAGGTACCTATCCCCAATGATGAGAAAATAATAAATAAATCTATCAATTTAAATTATTTCATGGGCTTTAGGAAGGTTGTTGTGATGCATTCTTGATTTCGTTCAAAGTCAAAACACTGAGCTTCTTATATTGCCCACAACAAAAAGTTATTGTTGAGCATTTCAGTCACAATAAGAGCTGCCCAACAATAACAGGTAAATCTACATTCATGTTATTTATGTCACATTTTGAAAAGTGTGTAATAGTATGACTAATGGTGTGGAATAATATCCTGTTTGTAACATAAAATTTGACATCGGCATTATTCAAGTCTGTTCTCCTGTTATTTCAAAAGTGAATGTTGAGCTTTATTGGTGTGTGCAGCTTTTCAAATGCAGTGCAGAAATCAGCCACTGTAAATGGGAGACAGATGAACATTTAGACAGACACTGTGGTTCACAATATATATAAACAGTATTTTAATTTATACTTTATACATGCATTTATTGTTATCAGGCCTATTTTTATGGTGAAGCTCAGTTCAACTTTTTGTTTTCAATACCGTTTTTCGTTGCTGTTGCTGAAAACAACAGTTGTTGAGTTTTTCCTCCTATAGTTCTTTTTTCTTTAGCTTGATGTGTGCTTCCCATACAACTGGCCGTGCTTACCGTTCTCCTCAAATTTCCCAGCTGTGTTTTGCCGAGATGTGACATTTTTAGCTCCACTGCTTATTATTACTAGCAAGTACTAAGTATTATATAATTAAATAGCTTGGATTTGTAAATATAACTACAGGACAAAGGTAAGGTGTTCATGTGTGTACAAATACATAACTATTAACTAACTTGTTCATCTAACTTCTGAGCTCCTGAGACATGCTGTTCTTCTGCTTCTACAGTTGCCACTTGAAAACCATAGCCAAGAGCCAATAAACGAGCAAGATGGCCTTGACCAGAACCAACATCAATAACCTGGTCACACTGAATCTGTTTAAGTACCAAGTCAATAACCTACAATATTTAAACATCAAAACTGAATGTATCAAAACCTCTTTTAAAAGTGGCAAATTGTTAGGAACTGAAGATTTAAGTTTCCATCTTACAAATAAAAAGACACAGTGTTGTTTTGTTAAAGATAACAGATTAAGATAATTTTTATGTTTAAAGACTGACATTGAATAACCTTTCTACATTACAATATATATTAGAAATAATTGTTTTAAATGCAGACTCTTAGTTACAAACATACTTAAAAGAAAGCTTGTAAAAATTTACTTTGAAACAAGATGATAATAAAACAAACTTCCTAACAAGTTTTAAAAAAAAAAGTGATTAAAAATTAGAAAACACATAAAAACAGGATCATCTAAGTTCAAAAGTTTTCAACTATTCAAGGAACTCCTTTTTGTCAAACCTTGAAAAAGCCTACCAGCATTACAGGTTATATCACAAGTTGAGAATGAAAGTACCTACTTGAAATGTTATGCTATAAGTAATTTACTTAAGTGATATTATTCCACTCATATGTTTTATTTTCCTAGCAATAGAATAACTTGTAACTATAAATATAAGATTAATATATCGAGAATATAACAACTGTTATTTCTGAAATAAAGAATTAAGTAATACTCAGATTGTTTCTACATTATTAATAACTTAATTATTATTCTATGTAAATAAACAACTGATGTGGTAACTTCTTCCAACTCTCAGGTCATATGTATTATTGAACAATCTATTTTTCATGTAGTTTCATTTTTAAGCATCCTTTTAAAAAATTTCAAAAACAGTTATTTGAAAATACAAATAACTTACTAAATTTCTACAACTACAAATGACCTTCTAAGTGGTATACAGTAAAAATTATTCTAATTTTGAACATGTTGTATAAGATAAATTAACCTGGGTTAATCTCAAAATTTCATGCTGTTTCTTTGGTTTTACTCGTCTTCTAAAAATATGTTCCAGGTTCACATGTTGACCACCAGTAGCAGAGAATTCATTCACAGCTTTCAACCACTTTATTTTAGAGACTTCAGTCATATCTGTAGAAACTATTAAAAAAAAAAAGTAACAATTTTTATTTCTTTTTACTGTAAGCGAACATTATCGAATAATTAGTAACTCAGCTTTGAAGCTTTAATAATAAAATAGTTGCATAGTTACTCAAGTAATGTACAAATATTTACAATGTTACTTCTGAAATAAGCTCGACCCCATAATGAGGCAAGAAGTCAACAGGAATGTTGTCATAATGCAAAATGAAGCCATTCAAAGAAATGATATATATTTTTTAAACATACATAAAAATGAAAGTGGCAAAATTATACAAAAACTAAAAATTTATTAAACTGGAGATTCATAGAGCTCCTTCTGGATGGAGTTACCACAGAAATCCACACAATTCTTATTACTTGTGATTGCAGCTAAGCATAAATAAATTCCCTTAACTATTTTGCCTCAAAAACAGAAAATCGTAAAGCTTCACTTTCAATTACAAAATGAAACAAATTAAAAAATTTGAATAAAATTAGATTTTAGGAAAACTAATAATAGAGATATTTTTAAATGCTAGATAGATATTATGTTTTGTTATTACAAGGGGTGTCCATCTCACTATAGTAGTTGATAAGATACGTATCTAGATACTGATGCCTTAATACAATGCACATATAGATAGAGGTATTTTACAAACATTTTATTACAAAGTTTGACAGTCCTGTCTGTAATTTATTATTTATATTTGCAATATTATCTTTTTTAAGTTCTTCATACTTTACAGTATTTTTGTTTTCAAATTCTTAGGCTCAATGAACTAAATGGCAACTGGCAAGAGAAGTGAAATAAAAGCAAAATTAATACAAGTCTATCTAATTTCTTATTGTTAAATTGTTATATTACTTTGCACGTAATGATTTTGATAAAAGAAATGATGACAAATTGTACTACTCGATACTCATTTTCTTTAACTGAATCATTAATTCTTAGCAAAAATATTTCATTAGAAATTCTGATCTTTTACTGTACAAAATACTCATAATGTTTGTCGAAAGATGACCAAATTTCATGAAGATATATAAATTGTATTGTACTGTATTGGATGACGCATTGATATAATTGTTTCATGGCTTCACAATACGAGATTTATGTCATACTTATTGCGGCATCACCATGTAAATATGAATAACTTTTTAACGTTTCTTTAATGTAAAATAAAATCATTACTAACTTGTCTAAAAACTTTTTCTACAAGAGAATGATGTGACAAAAACTTGGTAGAAAATCTGATTTTAAAGGCTGGCAAACATAAAAAAACTATATGTAACTGACTAGTGAAACTTCTCAGTGTTACCAGATTGTGAATCTATTTACCACAATGCTAGAATCAGGCCCCAAGTTTCCCTTCTCAACACCAAAATGTACCAGATTAAAACATGAGTAAAAAGCAATATTAAGTGCATATTTTGAATGATACAATTGCTTAAATAAAATTAACACATATAACTAATGAACTATTCTATTAATTATATGAATCATTTGAAATTAAGCACAATCTTGTTTCACCAGTTTAAATTCTTTAACCAATTACACATGGTTACACTGCTCTGTGATTAACATTATGTTAACTAATCTGTCATCATTTTATCAAACAATTAATTATTCATTCCAAATACTTCCTGATGAGAAAACAATGTTTACAATTGACATAATTCAATTGTAAATTTTATAAATTATATGTAACATTAATGTTTCATATGAATAGTTATTTTGATTATATTTTGCTTTCTCATTTGTCTACAGCATTTTTATTTTATGTTATCTAATTAAATTAACAATGTGTTATTTTCCATGTAATTTACATTGAAGTGGTTATTTCATTTTTTATTGTCGTTTAATGAAGGGGTTATTTTATGTTAAACCTTTCATGCAACTGTAAAAAGTTTATTTTGAAACTATGTTCATTTTTCATGAAGTTTTTATTGGATGATGATACTAAAATTATGATTTAATAATCCGCAACAAATCTGATGATAACTGAAGAAGGTCAAAATATTGTTTGCTCCTCTATTAGTGCTTTCTTCACCCATACAAGCCATTTTTAAAATATATAAAATTATGAAATGCAATCAAATTAAAGATCCCAATTATAAATCTTTATGTACTTGCACACAATATTTAAGTTAATACCATCTCAACAGTGTGTTCACAAGCAGAGAACTTTGAAGCCTTCTCAATTTCATACAGACTGTAAGATAATTTATGAGATAGAAAACCAATGCAATAAGTGTCCTAAACAAGCATTGCCACTCAATGCAACAATACTTCTAAACATGATAGATTATTGTGACCCAAACAAAAGTATAAACTATGAATTGAATCAATTAGCTGTATTACCTTTTTAAAATATAAAAAAATGGATTATAATTTCTTAGTAGAGGACAAATCAGAAACTACAGTCCCCACCAGTTATTTTTACAAATTAATAATCACAAAAAAATAATTAAAATATACCTTCTTGATGTAGATGACCAGGTATGATCTTATTCAAAAATAAGTAAACTGCTTCTGGTGAGCTTATGGGCTTTCTAGTAAGTGCTAATGCACTTACAGTTGCACGATAAGCTTGTAAACTCAAAGGCCAAACTTGCTTATAGCTAAAAAAATTTGGAAAATGATACAAGTGCACTAATATAAGAACAATAATTCCACAATTTCTATGAATAGTTCACAACACTGATTAAGTAATTTTAATTATGAAGATCAGTAAACTTCAAGGATCACAAAAGGGTTTTTACAAAAACTGGTAATTTTTTACTTTAAAATGTCCTTAACATGATTTTTAATAAACCTTTTACAAAAAATTCATCATAAAATACTTTCCTGTTTAAATATCTATTCCTCATTACATTAATTTCAACATGGTATTCAAATAGTTTTTTACCAAAAAAAAATACTTCTAAACAGTTAAAAACTGAAATAAGCCATACGAAATGTTTCCTTCACTGAGCCAATCACCTAGCTCATGAGGACCAACATTGGATAGAACAGAAGACCAGCACAGTGGCAGTTTGTTCCAGTGATTCTCAGTAAAAAAGTCCTGTTAAAGCATCATTAAAAATGTTATAAATTAACAATGAAATAAATTAGTAAACAAATTATTAACACTTGAAGCTCTTTAAAATTTAAACCTAGCTTGTTATACTTAAGAAAAAGAAATCCACTAAATATGCTCTCAAAAATTAATTATTTAGTATATTGCTAAATGCAAGGAAGCATTCTCTTTTCAATAAACATACTATGGCTTAATGTATCTTTTTGGGCAAATTTCTATATTTTGCCAGAAATTGTTGAAACACTAAGTAATAACATCATTATTTTACAATGTTAGTGGTGACAAAGAATAATGATGACAAAATTGTACTTAAATACATATTACTTTAAACTGTTTTAATGTAAGCTACTTATTTGCAGCGTCATTCAAATGAATTGGTAAGCATTTAATTTTATCATCTTTACATTTTTGTGGCAGATGTTCATCCATCAAACTTTTAGCTGTGAATGTACATGAGTGTCAAAAATTACAACAGATTGGGATATTACAAAATCTAACCTGGTGACCCTTGAGCTCAAGAACTGTGGTTCAAACTTTTGCCCTGAAACAAATGCTTTAATGACTGGAAGGTAAGGGCTTAAAAGTCTCAAAGCAACCAAATTCAAATTTAGTTTATAAATAAACCCCCTGATGGTAAATTCAGGTGACATCCTTGTCTCGAACAATCCTTAATACTTATGTGGATTTAACTGAGTGACTTGAGACAGATGAAGTTTTTTCACTGTATGCATAAATAAAGTACTTCATATTTCAAACTATTGTATAGTGAATTAATAATAACATACCAAAACAAAGGCTTCTGTGAGCCATGAATATTCATTGAGAAACTTCATCAATAACAATGAGTACTGTTTTACCCATTTAAAATTTTCGTTACTACAATGCACCATTTTATAATTTAAAAAAAATCCAAGCTTCGTTTGAATCACATGACACAATAACCAGCTATACGCTGTATCTTTATAATACTTTGCGGAATATAATAATCTTATTCAAATTCCTGTAACTTTTGATGTTTATGCACGTTTACCGCTTTGCAACATGAAAACCTGGCTACCTTTACACAAAATAATATTCTCAAATGCTTATACTAAATGGTGACGTGTTTTTTGTATTTGCTGTGAGTGTCTATATAAAGGTCTACAAAATACAGTTCAATTCATATAATATATTATTTAGTTCTGACTTATTAAATATTTCAAGTGAATATGCATTTTCGCCTCGTTAGTTGAACAGATAGCCCTCTACAATTTTTGTCAGAAAGTAACACTGACCGATTCAAGGTATTTGGTTTTCGGAACAACCAAAATGGCAGCTTCCTTATTACAAAATGTGTCCAGGATTAGGTGAATTTCATTTAATTATATCGTGAAAGTTTTATTAATAAAATATTAAGCTCCACACCTGTGGCATGACACAAAATATGCTGGAATAATATTAGTAAAATATAATAACATAAATTAGAGATCTACTTCAAATTTCAAACAACTATCGTTAAGAGTAAGACTAAACGCGTTAATGTGCGACATTTTATACTTTGGTTCGATTGTTTAAAACAATGTTAGGCACGTTACAGATTGAAGTAACGGCATTATTTTATCCGTTTCCTACTAAATATAGTAGTGTCTTTGCCCAGTGTCGTTTAGTATTTAAAAATGTAACAGCTAACACCGTTATTTTTTAAATAGTCACCCGTATTTGATAATAGAAGTCTGATGTCCCACAAAACACTTGACAAGACTTTCCTAGAGTGGAGGTCTATTTTGGGTTGTTCTTTAGTCAGTGTACCTGCAATGAACCATTGTCTGCAGTGCTTAACATTTTTGTAATATACCCATTTTTCATCTTCAGTCACTAACCTGTCCAAAAAAGGTTTCAATATTCTAATCATGTAACTTTTAACTTGTAAATACTGAAACATAATCCATATTCTTGACCAATGATTAAGTCTCTTGAGATCCTTCAGATGTAAAATAATATACACCTGAATATAAACAGTTTTACAAAGTAATTTTGATTAAACCAATTAAGTTAGTTTGCAGCCCATATTATTTAAATTAAAATAGATGTAAAATAATTAAAAACAATGGTCCAAATAAAAAGAATTGTCTGAATAACCATACTACTCATATTTGGTAAGAAATTCCTTTCAAAAATCCAGTTGTTCCTTTCTCAGTTTGTGTTTATTCTTTTTGTGCAGTCGTTAAGAATCCAACTTGTTAATTTTGTTTTAGTTTATTTATTGAAGAAAATAGACAAAACTGTGTAATCAAATAAAAATATTTAACAGTGTGATATTCTTAAGTAAAAATTGAATTAAACTTAAAGCAATCGGGTAAGTTCACTTAATAACAGGAGCTCCTACAAGGATTATAGTATAAAGAAATACTGAATTTTTTAGAAGCTGAGTTTTTGAGAAAAAAAGAGAATGGACACAGTATAAAATAAAAACAGACTTTATTAACTCTCAGACACAGTGTGTGTACTTGCTTTATAGACCCAGGAAGTTGCTTCTACTGATCAGATCTAGACTATCAGAATATTTAAATTCAACAGTCCTAAGCTTATAGTAATGTTGGATTTACCTAGATTAACTAGCAGTAGTCATGTGACTGGTTATTCTAATTCAAGTATTGGAAAGACCATAACTTCGAAGTATCACTTGAACAACATTTGAAAGATGTAAACAAACTACCTTCTTGGTCAATGTACAGAATTACAGCAACATCCTCCATAGGTAGAAAAGGTATTATCTCCAAGGATAACAAAGGCAGTTAAAACAAAATAATTTTACAACTTTCTTAACCATAGGTTATGTGAAACCTGCACACATACAAATAAATGATAAACTCAAAGTAACATGATATCAGTATAGAAAATTCAAAATGCATGGCATATTCATATACCCCAACACTAATACTTCACATAACTATGTTGGGGTGTATTTGAATCCACAAGCTCGTAAGTGCTTGCAAACCTATGGGTCAAATAACTCTTAATTATATGTATAACATATTATTCTGCAATACCTTTTTACTTAATTATATCTACTTGTGTTTGAATTAACAGTAAAACTATGATTTAAAGTTGTGTACTTTGTTTATTTCATTTATTTGTAGGGTAAGCTCTGTTTTGAATAGAGATGTTAAACAGTTTGGTAAGCAGTACATGATAGATGGAAATGATGACACCTGCTGGAATTCTGACCAGGTAAATTGTTCACCAGATATTTGTGGCATTCTTGTCAATTTTTATAATCACACAAACATGTCTGTTTGTGTTAGTGTGGATATATGACTTAAAGTGTATAATATGTATTACAAATTATGTTACATCTGAGACTATAAATTACCTCTTTACACAGATTAGCTATCTTCCTCAGTATGTCTCCCACATTAATTTAATGAAAGCTAAAAATTATGACCAGCACATGAAAAGTTTACAGTCCATAAATTGCTCCTAGTAGCTGATGATGCAAGTAATTTTCTTTATCTTTATGCATTTAGATATTGAAATTGGGGTAAAGAATGATGGAAATAACCATTAGTTAGAACAATGAAACATGATGCTTATTGTACACTTTGGATACACAGTTCTGGGTTCAGTGAAAAACAGAAGAATTATTTAAATATGAATCTGTATAGCAGAAAGGCATAGGTTATTGAGTGAGCCTGTTTTAGTTGGTCTTGTGGCATTAGTTATTGGAGCCTTTCTGTTTTGTAACATTATGGGAAATGTTACACTCTTCATTGGTGGAATTGTATATAGAAAGATCATATTTTTTCTACGTTAATACTCATCATTATGGGGTGAAAACAATGTCCAAAGTCTGTCTGAACTAGCTCGAAATCTTTATCTAACTGTGACTAAAGTACACTGAAAAGTCTTAAAATGCTACCTGAGTAACAGAACAAACAGGCTTTAAAGTATACCACAACTGTAAAAGTTGTTTATTACAATAGATGTGTATGTGTACCATTGTACCAAGAGATGGTGATGTATCAGTTACAGAATCTAGGCTGTATTATTGCCTGGTGTGATCCCTCCTCATGGCAATAATTTCGATGTCCAGGCTGTTTTCATGGCAATAATTTCCATGTTCAGGTTGTTTTCTTGGCAATAATTTCCATGTCCAGGCTATTTTCATGGCAAAACTTGTGTGTTCAATGTAGAGCTTGTAATACAAAAATGTATATTTTCATTATAAATATTACAACAGTGAAAAGTTGTAGTATTTTTTAGTTGTTAAATGAAACAAATTTGCTTAGAAATATTAATGACATTTGTCTATTTTATATATCTTAGCTCTATATTACTGTAGACATTAGATATTTTTATGGTGGCATAGTTTAAAATTAAGTATGTTATCTTCAGACTACTAGTGTAAGTTGAAAAGAAGACAATAATGTTAATATCCGACTAAATTTGGCAGTAGTTACTGCTTTTGGATGCAAAACTTTTGGCGCCTAAATTCAAAAAAATTATATCATGAAAAATTTAGACAAGAAACAACAAAAATGAAATAAAAACATGAAAATTTTTAATTTTTTTTCTGTGTGTTATATCTTTTGGTATTCTGGCTTATCCCAAAACCCATCTGAGCAGATGCACATAAATATAATGTTTAAAAGTATCCATTTTTTCTTCACTTCAAACTCCTCTCTAACACACCTTTCCTCTCAGTTTCTCAGCAATTTTCTCTTAAATTTATCACTTGTACTCAGTTGAAAATGGTAATGTACTCATTCTTTGGCTTTAAAATGCACTGTTAGTGTCAGTGTACATATAATTTACATATTATATGATTTTAGCTTGACTGTTAATTAGTTTCCATTTTCAAATAACAAAAAAACAGGGTTCACCCCAGTGGATATGCGTGAATTTTTCAAAACCTGTGAAAGTAGAAAAACTTCAACTTCAGTTCCAGGGTGGGTTTGTTGGAAAGGACTGCTGGATTGAAGCGAGTGTGAATAAAGATGACAAATTTCAGAAAATTCAGAATGTTTTTCTGGAAGATACAAATATGCTACAGGTATCCTTTGTGGTTATTAATAAAGTTTTTAAGTTATATATTAACTGTAGTTTTCTGATGGATGTATGACATATAACTTTTAGACAATATTGTCAGATTCACGATACATGACTTTAAGTCAGTCATCAGTTATTTTGTTGTAATTACAAATTAAAATGTTAAGATTTTTTTCACACTTTTGTAATTATCTTTCAAAACATATTTATAATTTAATTTAAATGGAGCCATGATTTTTTATATCTATTTTTAAGGTATTGTAAATGTAATATTGATCCTAAAATTGTATGTTTAATATCCTTCAAGTAGGTATGGCCCAAAGTTAATGATGTAGGTAATTTTATGGTTTCATTTTGTGTTTGGGGTATGCTACGTTGAACAAGTTTATTAAGACATGTAAATATAACTTTAAAAGAATACAGGATAAGTGTTAAAAAAAGATGGAAGATGAATTTTTTTTTGCTCAATATTCCATATATATATCAAATGTAATAAAATAAAAGACATCAAATGTGTTTCTCAAACTTTTATTGTTTATGTGTGTTTTCTGTGTTGATATGCAACACAATGATCGTGGTTGTTCTCTTCATACATTTCTCCTTTATTCAGTAATTTGATTTCCAGTTCACATGTGTGAACAATATATGTTTTTGTTTTAAAATTATGTAGTTGTATGCTATAGATAAGTCAAAAAACAATTACACAAGAAGTTATGACTTTTGGATATTTAAAATTACACTGATTGGTTTTAGATATAATTACAAAACAGTCTGTTTTGAATTGTGAGTTAATGTGATGATTCAATATAAGCATCTGATGGCCAATGCTGGTGTCACAAAGTGAGTCGTTAATATTTTAACACTAATATATGGGTTAAAAAATGTTTACAGTTATTCTGTATTTCATTAATTAAAACTAAAGTTCAGTAATCATTATCTACAAAGGTCTGAGTATGGTCTATTGAAACAGTTTCTAGTCATAACCTACACAGGGTTTGGTATGGTGTTTTAAAATTGGAAAGTTATATAGCAACCTCAGCTGATTTAAAGTTATTGTGAAATAGCATTATCATAACTTACAGTTTGACATTGTTTGGTATTTCATAGGTAGTGAAACTGAACATTTATTACTTCTGGGTAAGTTATATAACAGTCTTTTCCAACATAAAATTTTGAAACACTCGCACAAATTGGGGATTTAAAATATCATAAAGGGAATATTCCTTGTACTTAATGGCATAGAAAATAAAAAAATGTGAGAATTCATGACACAAAGGTAAATACTCCAAGCAACAAGGTGTAACATGATTTAGAAAGATCTTCAAATGAAAATGATTCCATAGGGTTCACTGGGGTAAATCTTCCAGTTATATCTCTATTTAACAGGCAAATACCTTGAGCAGCTAGACAATGAATTATTTATTCATTCTATTCCATACAAAGACATACAACTCAAGCCACCAATGCAGAATCTATACATTTTTTTGTGGTAAAACTGTTGAAGCAGGCAATGACAAACCACCACATTCATATAATAGGTGAATTATGCAGAATTTTCAAAGAGGAATGGTTTTATTTTAACTTGACAATCTTACAGTGGAGCCTTTTGCAATAGAAACTACACTACAGAGCTTTTGTCAAGATGCATGGTAGTTAGTTAGAGGTCTACCATACGTGGCACACACACAGATTGTAATAACCTGGAGGAAAGGCTTAAAAATCCCTTTAACATAATGTAGGACACTCATGTTTAATTGCTGTTTGAAGTTAATTATAAAATAATTTTTTTACTAGGATTTAAAGTATTGAAAATCACAATTTTTAGCAACTTGCAAAATTATTTCAAATCTCTCTTCTAAATATTTTTGTGAGGTTAAAAAGTAAACAATACATAATTGTTTTCAAGTTATCTAATAATTTGGTGTAGTGTGTGATGATTACTGTTAACAGAAATTTTTCTTAACATGTTTTTCAGACATTTAACTTAAAGCAGGCTGTAGAAACAAGTAATATGAAAATTGTATTTAATACAAGCACAGATTTTTTTGGTAGAGTTATTGTTTATAAACTTGAAATATTGGGTGAAAGTTAACATTTTGTTGTTAATTGAATATTGTAATAAAAATATACATTTGCCATACAATGTGGTGTGAATATATAGAATATCTTTTATCCTTCACTTATTGCATTTTATTTTTGGTTAAGACATGATGATAATTTTGATAACAAGTGTCATCAGTGAATTCTCACTCCCTTCATGTATTTTCACGTAGCAAGGAGTAGAGTGCTTTGCAAACCATTTTGCTTTTCACATATTTATTTGAAGCTTGACTAAAACCTTTGATATTAACTTGCCAATTTAAGGAGTATACATTTTATGATCTAAATTTCCAGCTTCTCACAAGTAGCACAGAGTTTGAGGCTGCTTAGAAAAAACCATTTTGTTTTTCATAATTCTCAATTCTAAAATGAATAACTAATATGTATTAAAAAGATTATTGAAAGATGTCTTGTTATTAGTAAAGTCATGATTTTATTTTTTTAAACATATGACAAAAAGTAAATTATTTTTGCTATCCAGCAGCTACTTTTTTATAATATAAATGCATTTTGTACAAACAGTATTGTCTGTAAAGTAGCAGGTTCCAACAAGTGTCATGAATTTATATTCAGTTTTAAATCATTTTACTTTTGTAAATTCCTTCAATTTGTGTTTACTAATCAGAAACACTTGTAAAGACAACCATTGTGAATGATAAACTGACATATTTTGACAAGCCTGATTCTTTGAATTGCTTTTTGCTTATTCAGATAATGACGACAAACACCTTTGGCGGAATCCTTGAAATAAATTGTCATTTTAAAATACCTTCACAGTTTCAATGTTCAATTTTGTAAAATTATAATGCCTGAAACGTCACAGTTAGTAATAAAAATACTTGTTATTAGAGGAAGCAAGTATTTATATTTCTTATGCATGTATTTACTGGTGGAAAACATTTGTAATTGTCAACAGAATGAGACCATTTTGTTACTTTGCTTCAAAGTTAATGTTTAAAAACTAATAAATAAAGTTGTACAGTTTTTCACATCAGTTGGATTTCGTAGTCAGTGACAATACCAAAGTTATGTTTACCACAAAGGTCACGTATTCAAAGTTATTCTGATTTAACTCTTGTTTTGGTTGTTGTTAATATCAAGACAATTTTACAGAATGTATGCCAATGATTGAGTTTTAATATCATTCTTGTGTAGAGTTCTGTTAGTCAAGCACACTTAGACATACACTGGAGTTGCAGTTTATGTGTTTGTATTTTCTAGAAGGTAAATATAAAACTTCAAACGAGAAAGAAACAAGAAAAGGTATTATAACTTTTACTAATTGTTATGCTCAACTTGGTGAAATACGATACATATGCGAATAACCACTTGATGCAACTCGTGAATTTCTAACAGCCGTAATGGTATTCGTTATTGCAGCTATCTTTATCTTCACAAATTATTTAACCCGATAGGATACATAAAAAATTAATTTTTGCTCTGGTAAGTTGTTATTATGAAATGAACATGAGATTATTCCCACTTGTGATAAATGTTAACATAACAAGTGTTACTTAATATATTTGAGGCCAATCACGTTTCACAGAAACAACGAGAGTTTGCACTCGCGTGATGGTTATGACGTCAACATCAGGCTGTTGTATGAACATTTTGGAATATTTAATTAATTTATATCCTTATACGGATGCATAGTTTATTTTTATATCTAATTGAATTTTATACTTTTTAAACTTTCTGAAAAGTATTTAAACACACGTTTAACTTTCAAAAGTTTGAGATAAAAATGTCAAGAATCAAACATTTGAAAGAAGACATTCGAATCAAATTTTTCATGAGAATTCTCTGCGGAATTGTTTTACTAGAAACTAGGTTTCGATATCCGTGGTAGGTAGAGAGTGTGTGTGTTTTTCTTATAGCAAAACCACATCGGATTATCTGCTGTGTCACTGAAGGAAATCGAACTTCTAATTTTATCTTTGTAAATCCGTAGACTTACCGCTGTCCCAGAGGGGTACTGGGGCAGAACACGGATAATCATTTGTGCGGCATTGTGCTTAATAACAACAACAACTTCATAAGAAGAAAAACAAATTTTCGCAGTTTTAAAGCTGACTTGTAAAAAGATAAAGTGTTAAGATCAGTCTCTTAGGAAAACTCTCCAAGAGTTTTTCAGCTCCCTAGTGGCACACCGGCATTTCTGTGGCTATACAACGTTAGCAACCAGATTTTAACATTTATGGTGGGCAGAGCACAGATAGCCCATATCATAGTGTGTGTATCTTTGTCTTAACTTCAAATAAACAAATCACTGCTTCAATTTTCTTTTATCAGTATATTCGTTATTTCACTCGAATACAACTGCTTATGACGTTATATACAAATTTGTATTAGATTCTAGAGGGTTTGTTTACAGACTTCATAATGAAGTTTTATTACGTTATAAAACAGGGATCAGTAGCAAAAATTTCGAATCTGGTCAGAGAAAGCTGTGTTATTCCAATGACAGCATATAAATATTGTAAATTATTCCCACATTTGACACTTAATGTTATACTGACCTCGAGTAACTGAAATAAAAATTTAAGAGTTATCCGACCTTTAACTATCATTCTTTCATTTCTTCTTCACCAAAATCTTCAAAGTTTAAAAGATATCAAATTAGCACGTGAAAGTTATGATAGACCCGGTTGTGGCTACATGATTAATATGGCAGGTTGCGCGAACCATAATGAGAGAAAATTATTACTGACAGGGATGCCTAAGGTTTTCTATATACGCTGGGCCTATTTGTTTCAGCGTAATAACTACACAATGAGTAATATGTGTTCTGTCCATCGTGAAGAATCGAACTTGGTTTGTGACTTACCGCTGTGACTCGACGGAAGACAGATAAGTTGGAATCAACGTTAATATAAATTAAATTTCTGTCTCTCTTTTTAATGAGCGTTCATTGTTGCTTTTTTTGTCCGTAACTGAGACATACTAGAGAGAGCCGTTCCTGATCTAACCGACATGTTTGTTATTGAAAACATATACCAGTCCTTTATTGATTTCTTTAAAATTACTCTTGGATTAAAGTACAAACAAAGTAAATAAAAAACCTATAAAAACAGTTTTTGTTATTCTGTTTTCAAAATTATGTAACATGCAATTATCTTTAAAATTGATACATAATAACTGGTTGGTTAGAACGTAAAATAGAAGTGTGTTAGCAAAATGTAAACGAATCACACATATAAGTAACGTAGTTCGGTCGTGATTGGAAGTTTATAAGTTCTTCAAAAGTTACTCGCTTTAAATTGTGTTTGTATGTGATTTGGCAGGTTTTAGAGATACTGTAGGTGAAGGTATTGTGACATTGTAAGCGACGGGAAAGGAAGATATCAGTACAAAGACAGAAATGTAATCCACCTCTTAACATCCAAACAGATCTTTTCCATGTGAACAATTCATTTATATGGGAAAGAACATAAATCCCATAACTGATTACACAGGCTAACATGCCATACATTGAAAACAAGCTGTGTACATTGATTGTTTTATGTTAACTCAAAATGCTAAAAAGTTGAGCCACGGGTAATTAATTCTGGATCCTTATTTGAAAAAACGTTACTTATATGGAACAGAATTAAATATCAAGGTACGAACTCACAAGGGTTGTATTTCTTTTAACACAGATTTTAAAAATGGGGAAGTAATCCGGTTAAATGTCTTCTTTTTACGCTTGATTCTACAACGAGCTTAAGTATGGAAATTTAGTGCGTCAGTTAAGAGTCGTGTGGAGTTTTAGTTTATACTTATGTGTTTAACGTTGCCATAGTGATTTTTGGTAAAGGCCTTTGGAGTAAAACTGGTGGTTTATTTTACTGTGATTTTTGTTTGTTGTATTTCTCCAAAGACAGTTAAGCAGATTTGTTAGCCTAAAGTACGACTTCTACGAGTGGTGAAGCAACTCTTTGAAACTGTCAGGAATCGTTGGAAAGAGATACTCACGAACTTTGCAAAAGCATGAGACGCTGAGAGCACATTCACCTGAAACTCCATTCATTTATATCACTGAGCATGCTCCGCGAGGCGTCGCCACAGTGGCGCAGCTGCTACCTCTCCCTGCGTAAGGCGTGCGCACGTGCTTGAAACAAAACGTACGCGTTTCTAACGAACATCTGTCGATGGCGGGAAGGACAGGTTGATTCGACCGTTAGAAGTTCCGAGTGAAACAAGACAAGAAATTATCGGTAAGGATTTTGATGTCAGTTCGCGAGCTTTAATGTTGCACAAGGCTCAAAATGTTTGCATCAGGTTTATCCTTTCTTCTCAATTTGAGAATATAGTTTGTGTAACTAAATGTGGTTCTTTTCTTTTCTTCATAACCTGGTATATATTGCAGTAATTATTTTTGTATTCCACGAGCACTCGATCCATGTCCCAAATCAATTTACCTTTATATTTAAACTGAAATTTTTATGATAGGCAACCTGACTCGTGAGCGATTGGATACAGTTCAAACTACCATTTTCAAACATTTACGTTCGTAAGTATTAAATTACGCATGCGCTTTATCGTGTATAATTTTCTCAATATTTATAGTTCGTAGCTTGTTAACTTTAGGTATACATCACTTTGTAGGCTAGGCTGGATTATCAAGGAATGTAATGCCCTAACAGAAGTTTAATGAAGACAAGTTTTAGCAACATGCTAAAGGCTATGATTTTTGACACAGTATCTGTAAATAAAGTTAAGAAACAAAAGTGTGATATATAGAAATTCTTTGACAAAAGTATTAGATTGTAATACACATACTGGCGGACTTCACGTGGTTCTGTCTTGTTTTTACGCCTGACAGTTCCGTTTTTTTTGTAGGAGCACTCAAATAACTATAATCAGTTGTTATTTCTTTACAACTTCTAATTATTAATATCTTAAAAGCTGGGCTGACATGTGCACAGGCAAATAATATTACCATCAATAACTCAAGATACCGTATCAGTTCGCTCTATATACATACATGTACATACACAGACTTCTTTGTAACGCCAATACTTTAGTTACATGCTCCCATTGTATGGTCTACAAAAGATCGTAAACATTGCGTTCGTTATCAACGATGTACAGGAAATACACATCTAAACGTGTATAAATAACAGCAGGACAGATCCAAAGCCAGTCTTGCGCAGACGGAATATAAAGTTATAAATATTTTTTTTTCTATTCCAGTTGAATTCTCAGAATAGGATTGGACCTCACGGTGTCAGATATTACGTTCATGAAACTGTCGCTAATGTCACACCTAAATATGACCGTTTGAGACTTTGAACTAATTTTTAGTCATGCGTAGACATATCATGTAAATAGTTTGTGATTGAGTGTTAATAGGGCTTTATTGTACAACGAACCGGTCATCCTTATCTTTCAGGTCCGGCATGGGCAGGTGGGTTAAAGCGTTCGACTCGTAATCAGAGGTGTTGCGGGTTCGAATTCCCGTCGCACCAAACATGCTCGCCCTTTCAGCCGTGGAGGTGTTATAATGTGACGGCCAATCCCCCTATTCGTTGGTAAAAGAGAAGCCCAAGAGTTGTTGGTGGATGGTGATGAATAGCTACCTTCCCTCTAATCTTACACTGCTAAATTAGGGACGGCTAGAGCAGATAGCCCTTGCGCGAAATTTAAAAACAAACAACCCCTTACCTTTTTCATGCCACTTTTTATAAAGTAACGTAAATTAGTGATATAAATGTGAAGTAGTTAAATTATTCAGGTAATTTCAAATTAATTCGTGCTTCGTAAAGACAAGTACATTTGTTTCTGAGCATATGGAAGATCTGTGGGTACGTTATAAGAGTAACAGTGAATCTCTTAGCATGGATGGCGTTGCTGACTGGTCATTTCCCTTGGAGACGGCTGCAGGTAAAATAACAATTCTACCATGAACGCAAAACATTTCTGTTTAATTAACTTACGTGAGCTTTCATTCATTACCCTTCTTCTAGAAACTATCTTCTGTCTCTTCCATTCTTTTATCGTTCACTTTAAATAAACTTCCTGCTTTCATTTTTAATCTGTTTGTGTTAATAATCTTATATGTTTCTATTCAGTAGTCTCGTGCCACGTTGCCTTTTCGAAGCGCGTTTATTCTCACGTTTCTTCACGTGTTTATTAGCTCCTTGTGGACATCACCTGTATCTTACTCGCTGTTATTCAATTAAAATGTTACTTCGCTGTTTCAACTGTTTATACAATGAATGAACAAAATATAGCTCTGAGGTAATTTATATTTTTTATTTCGCAATAATCAGTAGATCTTTTGTATTTTAAGCAATTTAAAGTGACAGTTTAAACTCGTGTCTGCGTGTTAAACACCATTTGTTCCTCAATGTGTAAGATTCATTAACTCGCAGTATAAGTGACATAATGTATTGTTGTGAACAACTGAAGTTTTTAAGTGCTATTGGGAATATGCTTATTTTATCTTCCGTTCTAATATTTTCTTTCGTTTCAGATTCTGTACCCTTACACTGAGCTGTAAGTGATTTCCTCTTTTCTTCTCTGTTCATTTTGATAACTGCTTTTAGTATAACTTCGAACATTTCATGTAACCAATTTTTTAGTCCTAATCTTTTAGTATAACTTCGAACATTTCATGTAACCAACCTTTTAGTCCTAATCTTTTAGTATAACTTCGAACATTTCATAAGATTCAATCTTTTAGTCCTAATATTTATTCAGATAAACAGATCAAACAAAAGTTTTTTTCTCAGACCAAGATCAAATTGTAGTTTCCAGAAAAATCTGAATGGCATTACCTCCAGCATCGTATCAGGGCATTTATAATGTTTTTTGTTCTTGTTTTGTTTTTGAATTTCGCGTAAAGCTATTCGAGGCGCTATCTGCGCTAACCGTCTCTAATTTTGCAGTGTAAGATTGGAGGGAAGGCAGCTAGTCATCACCACCCACCACCAACTCTTGGGCTACTCTTTTACCAACAAATAGTGGGACTGATCATTAAATTATAACGCCCCCACTGCTGAAAACGCGAACATCTTTGGTGCGACGGGGATGCGAACCCGCGACCCTCAGATTATGAGCTGCACGCCTTAACCCACCTGGCTATGCCGGACCGCATTTATAATGAGTATCACACTTCCAAGAATTTATCATACCCACTTCAAGGATCGTGTAAAATTTATTTTATTACATGGAATCGAATATTTCTCACAGTCATTTTGAGATAGTATAATGTTATACTATAACACTAGCCTTACACTGCAAAATTAGAAACGGCTAGCACAGATAGCCCTCGTGTAGCTTTGCGCGAAATTCAAAAACAACAACTTATTCAAGTTTATGAGAACTATTTCTAATATCCACCCTTTATTGTTCTGAAGAAGGATAGTGAACTATTCCAAAGTGCTCTAGTTTTGGATATCATTTTAAAATCATGCATTCTTTCTTGATATCAATTATTATCCCCGTTGCACCAAACATGCTGGCCCTTTTAGCCGTGTGGGCGTTATAATGTGACGGTCCATTCCACTATTCGTTGGTAAAAGAGTAGCCCAAGAGTTGGCGATGGGTGGTGATGACTAGCTGCCTTCCTTCTAGTCATACACTGCTAAGTTAGGGACGGCTTGTGCACATAGCCCTCGAGTAGCTTTGCGCGAAATTCAAAACAAACAGTAAGTCAAGTGACAACCATAGCCGATGTAGAATTCCAGTGGAGCGGATTGTATCAGAACTACATTTTACAGTTTGTTACGTTCTGTTGGTGTATGATGCCACCGAAAATTAATCGCTTTGGGGGAAAAAAATGTTGGAGTCCTTTCTGACACAAAAATATTTTAATAAGGGGAGATATACTTTGTACCTAATAACACTGTAAAACAAAGTAATATGGATCAACTTGGGGTACCAGAGACTATTTAAATGGTGGACCAGGCGTGGTAAACATAATGCGGCGTCTTGTAACAGGTGAAAATTCATGACACGAATATCAGTGGTAAACACCGTCCACCTGACTCAGGTAGCAGTAAGCAACATAATAAAAAAATACTTCTGAAAAAGCGGTATAAGCCAGATGTACAGAAGCTGCTTCCACGACATATCTCTTTAAACTTCGCTTACTTCACAGAGCTCGCGAATGAATTTGAATACCTGTCAAGTTGCCGGATTCAGTGCCTATGGACTTTTTGTGATTAGAATGTTGGAACTTACGCTGGGTAAGCGACGTCAACATACACTAGATGGCTTATAAAAAGTAACAGAGAGAAATTGTGTGTTTGGAACACTTCAGCCTTTCACTTCAGCCTTTATCAAGATGCACGGTCGTTAGACGTGGCAACGTGGTGAGACTTCAAAACCGTTTAATTATAGCATAATCATCCTTTGTATGGTAAGAAGGCATTCGTAAGGAACAATTTTCAGCATTCTGTTTTATGTTTTTAGTTTATACACTATGATATAAATTAGATTACACTTATTTTAAGTTACAAATCAAATACTGGATCCTTAAAACACCAAATTATACGTTACAAATACACTACAAGTAAATACATGAAGATAGACTAAGACTTTCCAAAACTCCATATTGTGAAAAAAAATGCTTTTTATCAACAGTGACGTTTTTCCTTTTATACATCTTGATTTTGGTATGTTATTTAAAGGATTAAAAATATACAGAAAATAAACCAGTATTAACCATGAACTACAGTATATGGAAGTAGTTGTTTAGCACTGTATGTTGTTGTCATTTCTTTTTACAAAAAGGAAGGAAAAAGATGAATGTTCAGTATGATAGCTCTATATGATATGGGGATCGTTCAGCGTGTCAATGCTCTGACCAGATAATGTGGGGATCCTTTAGTTTTTTAGTGTTCTGAGTAGATGATATGGGGATCGTTCAGCGTATCAATGCTCTGACCAAATAATATGGAGATCCTTTAGTTTGTTAGTGTTCTGAGTAGATTATATGGGGATCGTTCAGCGTGTCAATGCTCTGACCGGATAATATGGGGACTCTTTAGTTTGTTAGTGTTCTGAGTAGATTATATGGGGATCTTTCAGCGTGTCAATGCTCTGACCAGATAACATGGAGATCCTTTAGTTTGTTAGTGTTCTGAGTATATGATATGGGGATCTTTCAGCGTGTCAATGCTCTGACCTGATAATATGGGGACTCTTTAGTGTGTCAGTGTTTTGAGTAGATGATATGGGGATCTTTCAGCGTGTCAGTGCTCTGACCGGATAATATGGAGATCCTTTAGTGTGTTAGTGTTCTGAGTAGATTATATAGGGATCTTTCAGCGTGTCAATGCTCTGACCAGATAACATGGAGATCCTTTAGTTTGTTAGTGTTCTGAATAGGTAATATGGAGATCTTTCAGCGTGTCAATGCTCTGACCAGATAATATGGGGGCTCTTTAATGTGTCAGTGTTCTGAGTAGATGATATGGGGATCTTTCAGCGTGTCAATGCTCTGACCAGATAACATAGAGATCCTTTAGTTTGTTAGTGTTCTGAGTAGATTATATGGGGATCTTTCAGCGTGTCAATGCTCTGACCAGATAACATGGAGATCCTTTAGTTTGTTAGTGTTCTGAATTGGTAATATGGGGATCGTTCAGCGTGTCAATGCTCTGACCAGATAATATGGAGATCCTTTAGTTTGTTAGTGTTCTGAATAGGTAATATGGGGATCTTTCAGCGTGTCAGTGTTCTGAGTAGATGATATGGGGATCGTTCAGCATGTCAATGCTCTGACCAGATAATACGGAGATCCTTTAGTGTGTTAGTGTTCTGAATAAATAATATGGGGTTTATTCAATATGTTAGAGAAAGTAAACATAAGCTTGTTCTGATTAACTAAGATTAGTTGAAGTATCCGTCCCTTAGATGGAAGTTGTGTAAATTCACGATTAATGAAAGGTTATCTTAGGACATAAAGTTGTTCCATTTACATGTAATTGTAATAAAAAAAAATCATCCTTGAAAACAGCAAACACACAAAAGTAAAATGTATATGTATCGTCCCTTGGATCCAATGAACATCTATACCAAATTTGGGGAAAATACATTTCAAGATGGGATAGTGGTAAGAAAACAATAAAAAATTCGTAAGACGTAAAATGCTAAACTAAACAAAATGTACGTATCTCCGCATGGACCTAATGAACGTCCATACCAGTTCGTGTGAAGATCTATCCAAATCCTGTAAAGTAGTTTCATGGTTATATAATAGTCAGCACTATTATGTTTATACATATACAATAAAACATTACGTTTCATTCTTAGAACTTTGTTTTGTGTTTTAGGCCTATTTTAATAATCCGCACCTCCATCTAGAGAACATTTAAATTGCAACATTAATAATATTCGAATGTAGAAAAATAAAGTTCTTCGTGATGGGAAACGAAGGTAAAAGGAAATATCGCGACTCCTAATCCAAATCTACGTATACACATGATAAAAATTTCGTGAAGTTGGGAGTTGCGCATCGCGAAATATTTTTTTTTTCCAGTATCATATAAGCAAAAGTTTCATTATTATGTGATTAACATACCGCGTGTTAGTGTTGTAACAACTAAAGATAAACGTTCAGCGTGCCAGTGTTGGAAAATACATAAGGAGAGGGTACACTAAATTGAAATTCAATCAAACATTTCCATACTCAAAATTTTCTTTTGCATAGAAATGCAAAACCGAATATCATTTGATGTCAGTGATAAACGTGGACATTGTTGAAGTGTGTTATCGCGCTGTAGTTGTTTGTTTGTTTTTTCACTAAAAGAGTGTTAATAAAACATATTATTAACACCAATAGATAGCCAAGATAAATCATATTGTTACTGAGCAATTTAAATAATATTTACTTACATAAACATCATTGGATTGTTAAGATTATAAAATGTCATATTTTTACTATTGTTACTGAGCGATTTAAATAACATATTTACTTATATAAACATCATTGGATAGTAAAGATTATAATCTTTTATATTTTTACTATTGCTGACGGGGGCTATCTGTCCCCTTCCCACCCGGGTATCAAAACCCAGCGTCTTGCAGCATAAGTCCACAGACTCGCCGTTGTTTCACACGAGGGGGCTTGTTTTTACTAAACTACTAGTGTTAGCGTATCGTAATATTGATTAGAGGTTTTGTAGTTTACGTTCCGAAATAAAGATAAAAAGGTTCAAGAGATCGCTGCACTTCGAATCCACATGTGCTTTATAAAAGTGACGATTATACCTCACAGTTCTGAGATAAGCAGATCAAGAATTGGCAATGGTTTGTGTTGACTACCACACCTCTGGTCAATCACTTTAACATTTGTGAAAATTATCAACGTTTGAATACTTTGTATCTCAGAACAGCTGGTATGGATATTAGTACTGTTATTGATAAGGAGAGAATTTGAATGTGACCGTTGATGGACACATGTTTTAGGGACGAGAATATAAATTAGTACGGGATTGTAGGGGACGTTGCAGGTGGATGTTAGGTTATTAATTAGTATAGGTATAAAGGTGTTTCTTTATATTGGTTTAATTTTTGTTTTAGTTGCTGTATAAGCAGGGCTTCTTTGATTCTACGTTTGTTTATATTTATTTCTCTACTTAATGTCTGGGTGTTCTCTATAGTTATGTTGTGTATATTTGATTTTCAGTGTTCAAAAACGTGTGAAGGTTACTTTTTTTTTTGGTTCTTTGAATCTAATTTCCATTTTTCTGCTTGTTATTCCAATATAGAAGTCGTGACAGTTGATGCATTGTATTTTATAAATTATGTTGGTGCTGTGTTTGCTAGTGTGGACTTTAGTTTTGTAACTGATTTTTAAATAAATTTGGTCTTTACTGGAGTGTCATTTTTGTTTTAAGTTGTTTTTTTTAAATGCTGGTTATTTTTCCGCTGATGTCGGTAACATATTGTACGCAGCAGTATAAGGTTTTGTGATTTGTTGTATCTTGGGGTTTACGGTTGTTTATTGTTGGTCTAGGTGTGTGCATATAATTTTTTCGATGTTTTTTTGAGGAAACTTGTTGATGAAGTGTTGTTTTATTTTGTTGATTTTATCAGGTTTGAATACTCCGCTTTCAGTTATTCTTTGCTCACCTTCTTAGTGAAAGATAACTATGAAAATTAAGTTGTTTTTTGCTTGTCACAGTATATATACATACACACTAAAGATTTTGGTAAATATTCGTATTGGTGAAGCTCTGAATAAATTTAACACATAAAGTCAGACGTTCTGTCAATGGGTTTTGCAACTTTCACATTGTGTACGTACCCTGATATCAAGATAAATATTCAGACAAATTAGAACATTTATTCTCAACGAAAAACTACAGTTTTTAGTGATTCATTTGAGTTCATTTTATTAAGAGAAGCAATCTGATATATATATATATATACAACAAACTGTTCTAAAAATATAAAACTTACTGTATCAGCAAAAACAACCTGAATTTATCGATACAAATGTAAGCATATCTGAAGAACACTTAAAGCTTACAACGAAAGTACTGATGCAAAACACAAACGATAGTTATGTTGACGAAGTGTATACTAGCGAATTGCCAAATTTTTCAGCTAGCGTCTTCTTTTTTTTGGGGGGAAGGGAGGGGGGCAAGGGAAACTTGATTCTATACACGCCAGTTGTCAGTTTCCTGATCTTCCTGGGAACTGCATGTGAAACACACGTGTATATCAGATCGTGTGGAGAAAGCACAAAAGAAAGTCACTTGGTTTCTTTTTCCGGCGACGGCAAGGAAGTCATACGAGGATATTAATCATGTGAGTACTTCGGACTTTTTAAAGGTTTACCCACTTGTTTCGAGGATTGGATCTTATTTTCTGAATCTAAAAGTGACTGGTAATTTATTAAGAGCTTATATACGAGCTTAAATAATCTTTCTTTTAAATAAAATTTATGTTTCATAATAAGATATAAAATTAATAATGAGCGTGTCAGTTTCCCTTAATGAGTTTTTTCCCCCCCCAAACGTCACTATCGATCTAAAGACAAAGGTGAATTATGAAGCTGATTGGTCCGGCATGGCCAGGTGGATAAGGCATTCGACTCGAATCCCCGTCAAGGCAAATATGCTCGCCCTTTTAACCGTGGGGGTGTTAACAATGTTACCACCAATCCCACTATTCGTTGGTAAAAGAGTAGTCCAAGCGATGATGGTGGGTGGTGATGAATAGCTGCCTTACCTCTAGTCTTACACTGCAAAATTAGGGACAACTAGCACAGATAGCCCTCGTGCAGTTTTGCGCGAAATTCAAACAAAACTGATTGTTATATTGGACGTACGTTATTATCTTGGATACTATAAAATAAAGAAACAGCCTTCTTGAGCAGTCTATATGTAACTGAAAATATTGATAGGGATAGTGTAAAACAAAAGACGAAATAAACGTTTTGATTGCAATACTTCATATGTCATTTAAAATTAAGTTTCGTTAGAGTCGTCGGAATATAACGACAAAACATATATTTTAAATTACACTTACATTAAAAGGTTTTTTTTAAAAATGTATAAATTACTGATAAAAAAATTTCGTTATTTCTTTAAACTGTAATCTGTGATCATGTTGGAAATTAGCTCTTGAGAAATGCTCGTATCTGGTATATGGAAGACCAAATAAGTTTGATATTATTTAAGTATTATTTTTCGATCTCAGAGTAATAGAGTCGGTTGCTTTTCTGTGTTTTTAAGTATGTTAGTGTTAGAATCATCAACTGCTAGCACAGCTTTGAACGGAAGGCCATCTTGAATCCTCAGAGGAACGCTTAGAGCTTAAATGACCCACGTGTCACATACCTGTCCAGACAACGACCTCTACAGGCAGATTTAACACATGCAGCACTAAAGCGAGTACAAACCACGCTATCGTCTACACTCAACACTACACGTTTTGCTTTTGCTGGGGAGTTTTTTCGTTCATGCGTGAGTATGGGATGGTGCCGTGTAGTCGACCTCTACGTATTTTTTTTCTTCTATTTTCCACCTTTTTTATTTTGACTGTTCTTCTCACGACACGTTGCCTGACAAAATGGACGAATGGTACAGGTATCGAAACCGTGCATTTTCGGTGTCGCAATTCATTGTTACACGAAACACTAGACTAGTAGAGTAGAGCAGTGTTACGGAGATCGTAGCACTGTCATTTCTCGTCCTACCCGTCAGAAGCACGTGACTGCCTGAAGCTGTATTTGAAAAGGAGAGCCAGTACATTGTCATAAGAAAACTTGAACTGAATAACTCATTTAAAAAAAAAATAGTTTTTTGATACGGAGTTTTTGTACAGTGATGGCGTCTCAGTGCCCGTATCCTGCCTTTGATAAACTTAAAAGTGGAAACACAAATGAAGCGAGAAAAATTATTCAAAACTTTTGATCTCAGAACGAAGCAGTTATATTGGTCAGACTTAAAAGTATTCTTATAAATCTGGTCACTGCATGAAAAACTAATAACATAGAGTTTTATTTGAATCTGCAATTCGACTTTTTTTTCTCGGACCACCTGATATATACAGATGCTTCCTTTAAGTAAGTAGTTATGTAACACTTTAACGAATCATCTGAGTGGATTCTGTGAACCGTTGGGCCCGATATGATCAGGTGGGTTAAAGCGTTCGTATTCTGAGGGTCGTGGGTTCGAATCCCCGTCTCACTAAAGATGCTTGCCCTTTCAGCCATGGGGGCGTTATAATGTGATAGTCAATCCCACTATTCGTTGGTAAAAGAGTAGCCCAAGAGTTGGCAGTGAGTGGTGATGACTAACTGCCTTCCCTCTAGTCTTACACTGTTAAATTAGGGACGGCTAGCGCAGATAGCCCAACCTCGTAGTTTTGCACGAGGTTAACAAAACCTTTTTAATTTTACACGAATAATATCACTTTTTTATCCCTCGGGTAGGTATTTTTAAATTCATACGTTTTTGTTTTTTTTGGTGGTTTGTAAATATATTTCATTAATTTCAAGTCACACATTTGTTCATCCCGCACAATCAAAGAAGAATTTTATACGTTCGTTTAAAAGCAATAATAAAGAAAACACTTCCCTCCCATAGTTTAACGAAGCAAGGTCGGGAACGTGAAAGGCAAAAATGTGAGGACAACGCCAGGTCGCCAGAAGAAATCATTGCTCATTCTACTACACCTAGTCAGTCACAGTCGGTCAACAATAAAATAAAAAATGGATTCTCCAAACTCATTGCCGTCTTATCGCATTTAAGCTAAACAGACAAATAAAAGACCCTTACATTTGAACAAGTATGACGAGACAGAAGGGAGCTAATCATTAGCACCCTCTTTGAGCGTCGTAATGAAACTCATTGTTGTCGAATTTGTTTGTTTGTTTTTTTATTTATAATGTTGCCACAGCTAAAATTGCAGCATGTTTTCGGAAATACGATGTAGACTGTTTGATCTGATAACAACTTAGCCACGCCCGAGTTGTTAAAATATAAAATAAGAGACTTAAAAATGAAGCCTCAAAGATATTACGCTTACAATGTATGGAAATATCGCGTACGTACAAAAACGGTTGTTTATTTTGCTTATATGCAGATTTAGTGATAAACACAGAATGATACTAGTGTTAGATGATCATTAAGAGCCTTCACTTTTCTGCTCATTGAATTCCTAAATTTGGAGCAAGACTTTTAAATTTGCTCAAATTTACCTATACATCTGCTAAAATTAACAACACCAATAGATGGCGATAATTTAATACAAATTGCACTCGCAGTGTTTTACGTGAAAATTTATACAAATAAAAACCACATGCGATTTCTTTTCATGAGTTATTTCAGATTACGGTAATTTATATTATAATGTTATTTTAGTTTTATATTTGAGGATGGGTTACACTGCTTTTATAGATATCAAAACCACATAGAAGTAAAATCAAAGTTTATTTACATTATGAACTGACAGTTTTCAGGAACGATGCCTAGCGTCAGGATTTCTGTTATCCTGGTGCAGATATTTATATGTAACAGAACTCTTAAATCATTTCAGTTTTGTAGGAAATATAAAAGGGATAATATATGTTAAAAAGTACAGAAATGATGAAAAACAAAACTTCTATAATACGTTAAAAGTTACGTTTAAACTGCATGCAAAGCTACTTGAGAGTTATTTGTGCTAACCATCCATAATTTAGCAGTTACAGACTGGAGGGGGGTAACTAATCTTCACTACCCATAGCTAACTCTTAGGTTATTCTTGTTTGGTGGAACAGGAATTCGAACCTTCGATTCTCAGATCGCGAGTCAAAGTCCCTAACCATCTTGCCATGCCAAGCCTACAATTGTAGAGCCAAGAAAACTATATAACTGTTACTATTTAAGAAATGGAATAAATAACAAGCTGAAAGGACAAGCATATTCGATGGTGAGGATTCGAATTCGCGATCCGCAGATTGCGAGCCCAGTGCTTTAACCACCAGTCAGAAATTAACCTATTTAGTCGTTAAAACCATCTTATGTTATCTAGTTTTAATTTAGTTTCATACGTAATATGTGAGTATATAGCACGTTGGTTTACTGACGTTGTCCAGTAATGATTGTGTCGTCCTACGAAATCGAGAGTTGATCTGATTAACATTATGAACTTTATAAACTTAGATTTGAAGACACGTCGTATATCACTCATATTTCTTGTTGTAAAATGCGAAGTTTGTTTACGAACATGACTTAAACAACTGTAGTAGGTATTTTAATATGCCAGACCTATTGTCATAGAAACTAATTTATTTCTGGCTGTTTTACCACATAGCAGCCATGACTGTCTGTGGACAATGATTAAATATGCATTTTCTAAACCGCAAAAAAATCAGTCTAGAAGGTTCTGTTGGCTATCAACTTCAAGAGACAGATTAAAAACGTCACCATTTACTGCAAAGGTAAAGTTCAAATCTGACGATTGTCTCTTGGATCACTGACTTCCGTTGCGTCCTTTCAGGTTTCGAATATCAATTTTATCAGGTTTTATATTACCACCGACTTAGCTGTTTAGGTACTAAGTGCATTTGATGAGATGTGTGATTTATTGTGTTTAATCAGCATAGAATGAAAACAGCTTAACTTTCATATTCTAAATAATATAGAAGATATTTAAATTTAATTTCATTTATCATAAAGATAATAGACATTTTCACGTAAATTCATAAAACATGAATTAATGCAGTTAAAATGTAATAAAAGAAGAAATGTTGTAGATTCATTATGTTCTGAAGCAAATGGAAATGTTAAGTTAAACTTCCGCAATGGAAGAATTGGAATTTTATAGTACTGTGTACATTAACCATGAATACAATTTCCTTTATAGGTGAAAGTGATTCAGTGAGTCATGTGAACTCTGTTCTGCTAGAGAAAAGAAGTGAAAGACAGACCGGAAGTGACGCCAGAGAAACAATATCCGACCGAAACCTGTTAAATAACGCTAAATCTATAAAGAGTGGGCGGTAGAAAAGTTGTGGTGACGTGTTCTCAGTTATACGTGTGTTGGTATTGTGTTGACAACCTTATCAGTCCATGCTGTTTATAACCGCTTTGTGACGTACACGTGGTCTTGTTTAGTACAGTTGATACTTCTGTTCTCTATCAACCAACACCTGCTATACAGGTCAAGCCAGACTCGAAGCTTTCAGTATGATGCTATGAGTTCCGTCTTCACGATCTGACTTTAATGACACAATAAACTGAGCAGAGTGGGCAGGGTGTTGACTTCACTAACGAACCAGATATATTTTTCACAATGTGTACAGATCATCTGACGGCAAAAACGCACGATTTTTCTTCTAAAGCATCTCTCGTTCCATCTGTTATACGACGAGAGATCCTACTTTGTGTGATGTTTTAAATTTGAAAAGACCACTTTCTCAGCTGTAATTTTGTAATATTATATGTATATTAACCTCTGGATGGACGGTAAATGTCAGTGTTGATGCTCGTGTGTTGTGTGTCTGTAAGGAGATATTTGCGCGAACACAGTGTGTTCTCTAGCCACGTCCTGGTGAAACTGTTGCTATGTTGTGTTATTCTTCATAGGGAGAATCAACATTGTATTCAGCCATTGTCTTCCAGTTACAGCTGTGATTAATATGCTCGAAATCGCGGGTTTGAGATTAATTTTATACGTCTACTAATTAACACAAATGATTTTTTTTTAAAAAAGGTAATAAAAATTAAAAAATGTCGACAGTATGTTTAACATACCGTTCGTATTGGGAACACATATAAGTTTAGTTACGATTTAGACATCAAGGTTGCATGCACCATGTTTCACAAGCCATGCTGAAACATATAACATTATCAACCAAGCTAACAGCAGGAGGGGCCATTCGACAACTTTAACGATTACAAAGAGAGTACGTTAAAAGTTAGCCTACGGAGTCAAACCTGCAGGCCAGGTTAGTGGAAGGTCTTCAGTACGATGCCATACAACTTACCATATAACACAGCACAGCGTATTGTTTAACTTCTTCCGTTCTCGTTTTCTTCTGTATGTTATAACCTATGGCCCAGTAAAACAGAAACTCGAATTTATTTTTCATTTATTAAGTCCAGTAAAGGAAACACATTATTTCCAGAACATCATGTCAACATCTATTAACGTGGATCCTCTTGTTTCATCCAGTCCTTCCACCCAAAAGATGAACGGGGGAATCAACACTCGTCCAAATTTTAACTTTAGTTTTCTCAACACATCTAAGCATAGCTTAGCTACTGGGTCACCTACAGGTGGCGCTGGACAAACCAATCTCACGATGACTAGTACTCCTGGAAAGCCACTTTTGGATTTGTCGCGTGCAACGACGGGTCATCCGAGCATGAACCTATCCCGTCATACTTTGACCCAAGCAAAGAATGACCTCCACACCAAAGACCTCGGTGATCATGGCATATATCACACTTTAGCGTCTTTAGCTTTATTATGTATTTTGGCTCTAATGATGGCTTTCTTAGCCTTGTTCTTCCTACAAAAGATTGGTCCATTGACTTTAAACTTGGGCAATGGAAAATCATTTAGTACTGAATCACCTAAAAAAATCGTAGTGGGAAGTGAAGAGTTTGTTACTGTCTACCAGGTATCAGTTGCTCTGAGTACACTAACCGTATCCTTGAACTTGTGTTGCCTCTTTGTGTGTTCTATACAGTTCCTCTTCGCTATCAAACTGTTTAAAGCTCCTCAAGGAGATGAAAGGTAAGAACCTTGACTTCTAGTTACCTATTACTTAGTCCAGAATACACTCAAACTGCTTATTTAAAGGACAATTTTCAGTTTAGCGATTCGTGTATTAATTACTGGCAGTGTCAGGTTTTAGGTTGTTTTCTTAGTGCTTCGAAAAAGGTATCTGCACTCTGTCTATCACGAGGGAAATCGAATCTTTCTTTTTAGCGTTGCAAGTTTGTAAAATTCTTGGGGGGAGGCAGATTTTAAGCGTTTTTGAAGAAAAAAAAAGGTTGGGCATCGTACTTTTATATCGGCTTCTTAGTTTGCTTGATTTAGAGCAAAGCCACGCTGAGCTGTTTGCCGTGTCCACTATGGGGAATCTAAACACGGGCTTTAGTGCTGTAATTCCGTGAACTTTTACATTGGTTGTAGAAGCTACTCGGTTATAGCGACCACAATGTTTTCATTAATCGGTTTTAAATATGAATTGAAATGAAACATCCACTTCAAGACTTTATAGGATGTTATTACTGTTTTAGTTTTCGTTCTATTGCTTGGTGTTCGACGTCTGAAACATAATCTGCTCGTATTATTTAGTAGTATAACATACGGAACTGTTGTATTAGTACAACAACTGTGTATGCCATTTAAAATTACTTGTTTTTGTAAGGGGCTTGGGTTTTCAATGTATGTCATCATAATGTATACACAATACTCTAATATTATACTCAGAAAGTGTCAGATCTTTTATTTATCTTTTAAGTCGACTACTTTGAACCGATTTTGAGATGTGATGTATATTATACGGTTCCCTTTAGACAAGAAATATCCTATCTTAAAATTTAATAGTTTTCGTAAATCTGTGGGAACTGTAAAATACAACCCTAGAGTCAACACTAACAGTTGCTACCGAAAATATTCATACTTATAAATCGAAATCGCAACAGATGTTTTACATCATAAGTTGGAGTTTTCAGTTTAAATTAGTCAAAAATGTTGTATTGAGCCTACAGATGTCTATAAAACCATTTCTGATCAGGTGGCCCACCATGGCCAGCTGGTTAGGGTGCTTGAATCGCCTTTACACCAAACGTGCTCGATCTTTCAGCTGTGGGGCCGTCATAATGTAATGATCAATCCCGCTATTCGTTGGTAAAAGAGTAGCCCAAAAGTTGGCGTTAGGTAATGAGGACTAGTTGCCTTTTCTCTAGCTTCACACTGCTAAATTACGGACGGCTAGCCGAGATAGTCCTAGTGCAGCTTTGCACGAAATTCAAAAATAAACAATCGGTCAGCTATGATTGGAAACTGGTCTGTTTTTTTCTAAAGGCACTGTGCTAGTAGTATATTGTTTGTTTTGGAATTTTGCACAAAGCTACTCGAGGGCTATCTGTGCTCGCCGTCCCTAATTTTGCAGTATAAGACTAGAGGGAAGGCAGCTAGTCATCACCACCCACCGCCAACTCTTGGGCTACTCTTTTACCAACGAATAGTCGGATTGACCGTCACATTATAACGCCCCCACGGCTGGGAGGGCGAGCATGTTTGGCACGACGAGGGCGCGAACCCGCGACCCTCGGATTACGAGTCGCACGCTTTACGCGCTTGGCCATGTCAGGCCGTACTAGTAATATAAAATCTTTCTATAATAATTTCATTATAGGAGTCTTTCTCACTTTTAATTTTTTTTTAAAGCTGTCTCTTTTTTCTTCTGCCTACAAGGCCCGGCATGGCCAGGTGGTTAAGGCACTCGACTCGTAATCCGAGGGTCGAGAGTTCGAATAACCGTTACACCAAACATGCTCGCCCTTTCAGCTGTGTGGGCGTTATAATGTGACGGTCAATCCCACTATTCGTTGGTAAAAGAGTAGCCCAAGAAGCGGCGGTGGGTGGTGATGACTAACTGCCTTTCCTCTAGTCTTACACTATTAAATTGGGGACGGCTAGCCGAGATAGCCCTCGTGTAGCTTTGCACAAAATTCAAAACAAACCAATCTTCCTAAAAAATTTCCGTTCACAGTTCTTTACAGGTCAGTGCCACACTGCATGACTGTGGTAATTAGTTGTACCACTACAGTTCTTTATAGGTCAGTGCCACACTGCATGACTGTGGTAATTAGTTGTACCACTACAGTTCTTTATAGGTCAGTGCCACACTGCATGACTGTGGTAATTAGTTGTACCACTACAGTTCTTTATAGGTCAGTGCCACACTGCATGACTGTGGTAATTAGTTGTACCACTACAGTTCTTTACAGGTCATTGCCACACTGCATGACTGTGGTAATTAGTTGTACCACTACAGTTCTTTATAGGTCAGTGCCACACTGCATGACTGTGGTAATTAGTTGTACCACTACAGTTCTTTATAGGTCAGTGCCACACTGCATGACTGTGGTAATTAGTTGTACCACTAGAGCTCTTTACAGGTCAGTGCCACACTGCATGACTGTGGTAATTAGTTGTACCACTACAGTTCTTTACAGGTCAGTACCACACTGCATGACTGTGGTAATTAGTTGTACCACTACACTACTGTGTTTTATACAGAACTAGCAGACGATTTTTTGTGTTACATTAAATGCGGTGTTCAGCAAAGTTGCTACTTGACGGATATCAAACCGTTACAGCTTTGCTCATCACGGGTATTGAAAAACCAATTTTTAGCCTTTTAACTCTTCAGACGTAGAGTTGAGCCACTGAGAGGCTAACTAAGCCAATACACAAACAATTTCAGATATTGGTTGAAGGAAGTCACATTGCGTGTGTGTTTGTTTAAACGTCGTAAATATTTCTATTCACCCTCGAACAATGATACGTCCTTGGTATTTTTCCCTCTCTTTCTGTCTTTTTGCTGTGCATACGTGTATAAATCTAATCTAATTGACAAACGACTTAATAATTCGTGCAAATAAGGACCTAATTAGAGAACAACAAACTAGTTTTTCTTTTAAAAAATAATATAAAATATAGTAATAACATGTATTCAGAGAGTCCCGGTCTGGCCAAATGGTTAAGACACCCGGCTCGTAAACCGAGGGTTACGGGTTCGAGTCCCCGTCACACCAAACATGCTCGCCCTTTCAGCCGTGGGGGCGTTATAAAGTGACGGTCAATCTCACTATTCGTTGTTAGTGGTGGGTGGTGATGACTAGCTGCCTTCCCTCTAGTCTTACGCCTGCTAAATTAGGGACGGCTAACGGAGATAGCCCTCGTGTAGCTTTGCACGAAATTCATAACAAAACAAACAAATGTATTCAGAGTTCGAGTAACTTATCTGAACTTCCTGTGTTTTACTGAAGTCTTGCGCTAGATGTTGACTGATTTCTAATGGTATGTCCTCTCACCTCTTCTCTTCTGTCTACATTTAAACAGGTTTACAATGGTAATGTTGCTACATCGAGCATGTAGTCGGTTACTGCTGGTTTGATCATCTCAGCTAAAATTATCTACTTCGTTTATTTCAACTTAGGGTTAATCAGTTTTATGTGATCCACGCTCTAAGTTCCGTTCTGCACCAGGAATCACCATTTCCATCATCGACCGTGCAATGGTTGATGGTCATGATTGCGCAGTTTTGCCCAACAACAATTTCCACTGTAGCAAGTTTCCGCAAGGATTGCGAGGTCAACCCTAGACCACACAGACTCTCTGTTGTAGTGAATTTGGGTGTCCAAAACCACGTTTAACTTCAAGTAAAATAAGTATATAATTTTGTTTTTTGTTTGTTATAAGCACGAAATTATGTAATGGGCTATCTGTCACCTGCTCATAGTGGATATCGAAATAAACCTGATATTTAGCGTTATAATTTCTCAGAACTACCACTGAGCTCGAAGACTTAAAATTCTATTGAAGATACATCAAGGAACATCAAGTATAATTATACAGATAGTAAACGCGATTAAGTGCCACTTCATTGGTATATCCAAATCCTTCTTAAGAAAATGCGATTAAACTTACGGAGCTCAATGATGGAGAATATCTCAACTCGAATCGTTATTCAAACTTAAGTAGCGGAAAAAGATGTTTATTTATTTTTTCCACACGCGAATGTCATGCAGGATGGCTGGGGAGCTTGTTTCTTGTTCAGTGCAAAGCTGTACAATGGACTCACTACGACTATCAAAATCTGGGTTAACGTTTAAAGCTCCAGACTTAACAACAAACAGACAAACCTATCATTATATGCACAGGTGGTTAAGGTACTCGACTCGTAATCTGAGGGTCGCGGGTTCAAATCTCCGTCACACCAAACATGCCCGCTTTTTCAGCCGTGGGGGCGTTATAATGTGACGGTCAATCTCACTGTTCGTTGTTAAAAGAGTAGCCCAAGAGTTGGCGGTGAGTGGTGATGACTAGCTGCCTCTCCTCTAGTTTTACATTGTAAAATTAGTAACGGCTAGCGCAGATAACCTTTGTGTGGGTTTGCGCGAAATTCAAAACAAATACATAATCGTAAGCCGTCTTATATCATGGTAGTAGTTGCGGATTGAAGTTAGGGATGGAGGAAGAGGTCTTTTTGCATCTTATCTCCTGGGTATATAATTATGAACATACCCTAATACCCATGAAGAGGAAGAAGCGAAACCATCTTGCTTGAACGCCGGTCAGTAGTGAAGGGATGGATAATATACTCAAGTACGAACTGAAGGGAATAATTTCGCGTGGTGTGACAACATTATCTACTGAGCTTTCTCATCGAGAACAAAGTAGTGTTGTCTATTTCAGGTATTTGCGTCTTTAAAGGTAAGGAAAGGTTTATCAACTGATATACAGGAAGGAAAGCAGCTACTTAACAATAGCCACTGTCAAATCTTAGGCTACTATAATCGATGAATGTTTCTGACCTTCACACTTAATTAACACACCCACGTCTCCAATTTGTGACAAAGTTTTGAACGCTAACCAGATCCATCTCTTAAAAAAAAGGAAGTAATTGAAAACGGATTATTAAATAGTAAAAGAACGAAACCATAAATATGTGGAAGTTTGAATTAGTTCGCCTAAGACTTGCATTATCACGCATTTCCTTATTTCAGGGGTTCAAACACTGAACGAAGTTCAAAGAGCAGCGAACTACATTGGAACGACCGAAGAAGAAAATCTGAAGGGATTTTGGGAATGTTTGTATAACTGGGAGGACACGAGACGTTCTGATAAATAATCGTATAAACGTTTTTTTCTTTTCTAAATTAAGGGCCTGATGTGGCTAGAGTGCCGAACTGTGAACTGAGGATTCATTGTTTGGTAAATGTAAAACAGGGGTTCCCAACCTTTTTCATGCCCCGCACCCCTAAAAAAAATTAATATGTTCTCGCACCCCTCACAGTAATTATGTATTTAAGAATAGAGGTAAAGGTGGCCAAAACAAATGTTATCTCGCACCCCCAAGGGATGTGAGCACCCCTGGTTGAGAACCACTGATTTATAAAAGTCCATTGTGGGTACTGTAAAGGTATCTGATTTCCCTTTAGGCTGTCCGTTTAAAATTAGCCATGGTTGTGAAATTGTTTACTGTTTACATTTGGTTTTCCGTTATAATGGTACCACTAACAATACAAAATATAAAATAATTACGTCATTTTGATAGGAAACGGGGAGAGCATACTTCTGTTAACGTTAACTTTTTATCAGGACAAATTGTCTGTAGAGAACGAAACTGTTTAAAAGTTCTTATGCAATACAGCAGTTTTTCATTTTTTACTTTATTACTAATGCCATTTTTAAAGGGATTCGTTACATTAAGGTTTAGAGTTCGAATTCTGTCACTGAACATATTCGCCCATTCAGTCGTGAGGGCGTTATAATATGATGATCATTCTTACAATTGAAGGTAAAAAATAGTCCAAAAATCGGTGGTGTTAACTAGTTGCCTTTCCCATTGTTTATCATCATAAGATGAGGGACGGCTAGTGCAGATAATTCTTGAGTAGCTTTGAGCGAAATTTGACCTATAGTCTGCGAGTCGAATTCCCTGATTTCTAGGTCTCGTTAGGCCTAGATCTGTAAAGAGTATACATATACAGTGCACGTGTTTGTTCGTTTGTTTTTTGAATTTAGCGCAAAGCTACTCGAGGGCTATCTGCTCTAGCCATCCCTAATTTAGCAGTGTAAGACTAGAGGGAAGGCAACTAGTCATCACCACCCACCGCCAACTGTTGGGCTACTCTTTTACCAACGAATAGTGAAATTGACTGTCACTGAAAGGGCGAGCATGTTTGGTGTGATGGGTTCGAACCCGCGACCCTTGGATTACGAGTCGAGTGCCTTTACCACCTGGCCATTCCGGGCTCAGTGCATGTGAACCAGCTGATGATATGATAATGTTTAAAACTATATATATGGAAAATTGAGAAGGGTTTAAAATAGCGCTAGATTTTATTTTTAAATCGTTTATAAAAGTACTGACAATTGTAATTGTCGTTTTTGTTCGTTTACTCGTGTTATTAGAAGAATGTCATGAAGTACAATTAATTTCAAGCGAAGTTTAACGAACCATGTTTCTATTTACTCGTATAAAAACGTTGCATATTGTTTTGTACGAAGATTCGGCGGTAGAAAGTTTGCCAGTAGGTCAGAGACAAGTAACGCTTAGATTTGCTAACGCATCGAAGAATAATTTTGTCCTGACAGTTCCTTTTCTGAGACGTGAAAGCACGTTGTGTGGCCAAACAAGCAGTTAAAAAAAAAAAAAAAGAAAAAAGTGTGTATTACGCGAAAGACCTTGAACTGCAACTGTGAATAAAGATTCATTTACAATGAACGCTATTGAAACGTTGGCCCATGAGAAATGAAAGTGTGCAGATGTTAATCACACATGTATGATGTACTAAAGTACACTTATTAGAATGCGAAGAAATGTTTGAAATATCTTAACAGGCTTAGCGGGCACCATATTGTTTACTTTTATTTCAGTGTAGATATCAAATACGTTTAAAATAGAGACCTTTGCAAACGTATAATAATTACTTTGGAATGTAAGGGAATCTACGTTCGGATATCTTTTGTACTACCACGTATTAATTAAAACAATGGAGGTGGCAAGTTGTATTTTTATGAATATGAAGTAACAGCGGTCCATTTTGTGTCTCAATGCTGTATAGTTAGTGCGGTCGTTATGTCACTGTAAAAAAAATCCCGATTAGATAATTTTCACATTTCATTTTCAGTAATGTGAGCCTAGTTTCACTTTCAAACATAATTTATAAGTTTTTATGTCCATATTTGTTGTCTTCACGCTCGGTTTCTGACATTGTTTCCACGTTCCTGACAACGACAAAAAAAAAAAATTTTTTTTTCGCTTTAATCACCAGGCGCGTCTATATAGATGTGCCTCAAACATTTTAGCTGTTTTAAAATTATGCTCGAATAACTTGCATACGTCTAAGAGAAAAGACTGGTTAGACTCCAGTTAAGACAGCTTTATTTTTCTAACAGGGTGATTGACTTATGGAATGAGTTTGCTGTCGGCAGAAGTAGATGGTAGCCAGGATTTTTAGGAGTTAAAATCGATGATTCTAGAAAAGTAAAGGGTCGGTTTAAATTTTACATTTTCCAAGGGTGGGTAAACAAGAACAGCTTATGTGTACAAGGTGGTATTTCGTAACTTTTGCCTTTAGGTTAACAGTGAGTAAAAACAACTGATGAAGTCTATTCTAACCTTTATAAGAACTTACGTGCTCCCCCCAGTGACTCAGTTGTATATCTGCGGACAAACACGCTAAAATCCGGGTTTCGATACCCGTGGTGGGCAGAGCACAGATAGCTCATTGTGTAGCTTTGTGCTTAATTCAAAACAACAATAACTTACGTAGGAACTTAATAACAGTATCTTTAGTTATACTGTTTACTGGACTAATCTTATTTCCATATTTGGTCCATGTAAGGTCAGCTGCTTTGATCATAAATGGATATTACGTTTAGAGTATGAATCTGTGATACTAGTGAGATGGTTAAATTATGTTAACGATAATAAACTATCAGGTGTATAGTATGAACATAACCAACTGTAGAATGGTGTTAAACATGAGCATTAACAGCCCACGATTAATTTAAAACAGTGCCAATGACGCTCCATATGTTAATCATAGTGCATTTTTATTCTCTTGAAAAAATAATGGTTTATTACCTATGAACTGTATAGTTCAGATTGACTGTTTTCACAAACTGCAGAAAAATCTAGTTAGACAGTCTGGACGTATTTAAGAAACCTTTGCTCGCTGATATCTGCATTAAAAACAATGTCATCACGAAAACAGAATGTTTCCTACACCCCGTCACACCAAACACGCTCGCCCTTTCAGCTGGGGGGGGGGCATTATAATGTAACGGTAAATCCCATTGTTCGTTGATAAAATAGTAGCCCAAGAGATGGCGATGGGTGGTGATGACTAGCTTCCGTCCCTCTAGTCTTACAGTGTAAAATTAGGGACGGATAGCGCAGATAGCCCTCTTGAACCTTTGCGCGAAATTCAAACCAAACCAAATGCACCATACTTTCAATTCTAAATAAACATTACACTGAGAAAAATTATATTGAGTTAATCAAATGATATGGTAGGTCGAAAGGTTCTTGCTTGTTTTTACTACGACATTATATTTTTCTATCAACATGCAAAATTAGTGTGTATGGAGGGCATTCACATCAAGGGCTGTTATTGTTTTGAAGTTAACCACAAAGCTACACAGGGGGATAAGCCTGGCATGGCCTAGTGCGTTAAGGCGTGCGCTTTGTAATCTGAGGGTCGCGGGTTCGCGCCCGAGTCGCGCCAAACATGCTTGCCCTCCCAGCCTTGGGGGCGTTATAATGTGATGGTCAATCCCACTTTTCGTTGGTAATAGAGTAGCCGAAGAGTTGGCGGTGGGTGGTGATGACTAGCTGCCTTCTCTCTAATCTTACACTACTAAATTAGGGACGGCGAGCACAGATTGCCCTCGAGTTGCTTTGTGTGAAATTCAAACAAACAAAACACAGACGGATATCTGTGCTCTGCCAACTACGGGTATCGAAACTCGAATGATAGCGCTTTAAGCCCCCAGACATGCCGCTGTACACTGGGGGGGAGCCTCAGACTAAAAGGGTTTGGAAATCACCGCTGTAGAAGATACGTTTAAAGCTCTTTTTATATTATTAAACGAGCTCATAGTCAGAGTTGCTTTACGTTAGTTGAGTAGCTTTCCAAACGTACTCCATTGTACGTTTAAAACTCCTAGCAAACTCTATAAATTAATGCAAGAGAGTACGTTGATTACAGATAATAAAATATGGTGCCGAGTGGTTTAATGTGAAGCAATAAAGAAAACCTCTGTGGGCCAATTACAACACGCACATTTTTTTATGGTTTCTATTGTTTTGCAATTGTTGTGAAATAACCTGTTCCTTGAAAATAAATTAGTGGATATTTTGTTACTGTGTTTGATTTTTTTTTCGTTTAAGTTTAAAGCTGTACAATGGATTACTTGCGTTGTGCCAATTGCGGGTGTCAAACACTGGAGTTTAGTGTTACAACCTGCAAGTTTATTGCTGTCATTTAAGGATTTAGCAGAAAGTCCTCGGATTTATAATTCTAAAAATTAGGTTTCGATACCGTGGGACACAAAGCATAAATAGTCTGTTATGTAAATATTTGCTCAACTGCAAAGAAACGTACTGCTAATGGAGCTACGAGAGATGGGGGGTCGTAATGTGTTCCATTGTACTCCAGTTTGATAATGTAATGAAACATTTCTCTAATTAAACGCTGGTAAAAAATGAATATTGTTAACTACAGTAACGTTTTAAAACTTTTTAGTACCTTAAACTTTGTCTAAACGTAGAGGTAGCTACTTAATTTAACTTATTTTTTTTCTAACATTTTTTGTCTTATCCCAGTCACACCAAACATGTTCGCCGTTTCAGCAGTGGGGACGTTATTATGTTACGGTCAATCCCACCATTCGTTGGTACAAGAGTAGCTCAAGAGTTGGCGGTGGGTGGTAATGACTAGCTGCCTTTCCTCTAGTCTTACTCTGCTAAATTAGGGACTGGTAGCGCAGATAGCCCTCGAGTAGCTTTGTGCAAAATTAAAAAAAAATATATTTGTCTTGATATTCCAACAAACGTTTTGTTTGTCTGCCCTTTCAACTCAGGGGTTTAAATTTGAAATAAGCAGCCAACGGCCCAGGAATGGCTGGAGGAGAAAATGTGAAAAGTGTTTGAGTTTAACCCCCCTCCTCCCCGTTTCTTGGTACGTTAAGTGGAATAGTTCTGTACTCTTGTGGATCTTGATTGGTTGATTTAATTAAAAGCTTCTTTAATGTAATAATTTATTTGTAATGTAGATAAAACTACCTCGCATTTATTTTGTTGAACAGAGAGAAAATTATGATGGATTTAATTAAATAATTTGTTGGTTAAATATACTAGAATTAACTAGATAACTGTTATAACTATTATGCGTCGTATGCTTTTCGTTGTTGTTGGTTATTTGTATGAAAAGTCGTTAAAGAAAGTGTATACGATCTTGTTTGCTTCATAAAATATAGCGTAAGATTTTCGTGATAACGTTACTGCTTTCTCTCTCTGTCTGTCTTTTTTTTTTTTTTTGAGACACATTGTCGAGAGAAACTAGAAACATTTTCGTATTTGGAAACAAATTCTTCGAAGGTTATTCATTTTTATTTTTTTAGAGTGTTTTATTGTTAACCACACTTTTAACATACTTAAAAATTTTAGGGTAATTGATCTGGGCAGATTGTTGCCGGTGAGAATATATATATCTCAAATCAAGTGGGAGCGTATTTGAATATCAGAATGTGACATATTTTTCGCTGAATTAAAATTATTGCTTGTACATTGTTTGCGTAAAGTACATAAAACAGGACAAATTATAGTTTGTTTTGCTTTTAATCTTAAAGACATCATCTCAAAGTGCTTTGTTAACAACAAGTGTGTCAGTGAATTCTAAATATAAAATAATTCAAGTTGTGTGTTGCGCCATCTGCTGGATACCAAACTATTTAACCGATAAATATATTTGGCATTTCACATTTTGGAATTTGTCATGTAGTCATCATAACGATTCTTGTCCTGAAGATACTTATGCCAAAGTCTAAGATTCCTACTCACCTTATAATGCTTAACAGCTTCTGGCACAATATAAAACAAATTCAAATCAATGTAAATTTTCAATGTTTTTTTCTGTTATATTTCATACATGTAAATAAGATTTGGCCCGGCATGACCGAGCGCGTTAAGGCTTGCGACTCGTAATCTGAGGGTCGCGGGTTTGCATTCGCGTCGCGCCAAACATGCTTGCCCTCCCAGCCGTGGGGGCGTTATAAAGTGAGTGTCAATCCCACTATTCGTTGGTAAAAGAGTTGCCCAAGAGTTGGCAGTGGGTGGTGATGACTAGCTGCCTTCCCTCTATTCTTACACTGCTAAATTAGGGACGGCTAGTGCAGTGGGCTAACAACCTACTCACTTAAGGAATTGAGTGGCAGATGATGATGATGAAATAAGATTTACTTTTATAATTAAGAGCAAATGTTTATTGAAAGCAAAGTTAAATCAGTATCTCGAGGCGAAAAAAAAAACTCAGCAATCCTACAGTGGGACGATTGGGAAAAACCAGCTGCCACACCTTTATGGTTTGACGTGGACTGATGGCTAGAGCGATCAATTCTCAATCTTTGGGTCTCAGGTTCGAGTCGCCGTCACAGAGGTATTATAATTGACTAGCTGTTTTCTCTATAATTTATCGCTGCTAAATTATTGATTATTAGTGTAAGTATTTTTCGAGTATTTTTGTACGAAATTCAAAAACAAATCAGACATGCCACCTCTTTAGTTTCTTAATTTCAAAACAACCTGTTAAGTTTGGTAATGCTGGTGTTACACGTGCTATCTGACGGTTTGAGTGTTATCCACTAACTGATTTACATACGATATTTCATAAGTTTATTTTGCTAGCAAAAACAATAAAAGTCAGTTCTGTGAGTGATTGAGGAGTTAATTCAAATAAATAAATAACCAGTATTGAAATAATGTTGCGTCATTAATTCTTATACAAAAATCTGATTTATAAATTATTTAAATAAAGTTAATTAAAATTCATTTACTTGAACTGATTCACACTCTAACGGTTGTTAGTGAAAGTTGACAATATGTTTATTTCTTGTTTCGGGTAATGAAAACGTGCTGAGAAGGACTGTCTAGGCGTTAGGTATATATTAAGGAAATGTCATTCATGTAGCGGTTTTACTTGTTCGATTTTGCTCGTGAACATCAATCTTAACGTGGAGTAAACGATATTTTTCTAGACGTTTTTTTTATCTCTAATGAAGTGCCACAGGATAAAACAATCCTTTAATGTGTGTCTGTATTTAGAGTGTCGTAACACAAACGTGGTCTGACTTGGCCAGATGGTTAAGGCACTCGACTCGTAATCTGAGGTTATAATACTCCCACAGCTGAAAGGGCGAGCATGTTTGGTGTGACGGTCAATCCCATTATTCGTTGGTGAAAATAGTAGCCCAAGAGTTGGCGGTGGGTGGTGACGACTAGCTGCCTTCCCTCTAGTCTTACACTGCTACATTAGGGACGGCTAGCGCAGATAGGCCTCGTGTACAGCAGTGCGCGAAATTAAAAACAAACATAACACAAACCGAATTCTTGTAAATTGTGGTTGCGTTTGAGTTAATAATTAGCCCTCAAAATCAAGTAATTAAAAGTGTTATTGTTTCATTCTTTCTTTTCAAATAATAATATTAATTAAGTTTATTTACTTCTCCTGTTTTTCTCCTTGCTACCATTCTTTTACCATCACATTTATGCATACGGAGTTTCCGTTTTGTTTTGTTACAATACGCTGCGTAGTTATATTTTTTGTCGTATTTATCGACACGTGTATAAATAATTGTAATTAGTATGAGCTTAATGAATAGTGTTAAGATCTCCGTGAAACTGTGTTATAGACAATCACAAAAAAACAACAACAACAACCCTAGTTTAATTACCAAGAGTTCGAGATATGGCCAGGAATTCCTTGTGAAGTTAGAGCTCCTTTCTTTATTATGCATTCGTGCAAAGATCTTTCCTCTTCGTTTATATTAAAAGAAAATAGTCATTTGTTAAGTAGTAATAACATTCGATATTTTAAGTATCCATCGTGGTTTTACGTTGATGGGTTGACATCCAATTATATGCAAGGTGCTATTTCACAAATCATGTACGAGTACAGCTCATATTTTGTGAAACTTTTCCTTTCAGCCGCTTATATACATATATATATATATAAACAGTTAAATAAAGAACCCCGACCAGTACTAATTCTAAATGCTAGTGTTGAATATAGTATGTAATTTTATCACTCTTTTTATCAGTGTTTGGTGATTATTTGTATAATTATTTTCCTGTCAACCTCTCGCAGTGTTCTCACATTAAGTATGAAATGTTTAGTGGGCCGTTAATTAAAATCAGAATAACTTTAGAGCTTTTTGCTTTGCATTGCAAATAGTCACCTTTTTCATCCAAGCTCATCCTGTTTACATTCAGGTTTTCGTAATGTTTTAATGCAAGCAACATCATGAAATTTTCATAGCAAACCGTGAATGACAATTACATATTTAAAATTAGTTTTGTGTAAAGCGCGCGCGCGTGCGTGTGTTTTGTTATAGCAAAGCCATATTGGGAAATATGCTGAGTCTACCGAGGGGAATCGAACACCTGATTTTAGTGTTGTAAATCCGTAGACTTACTGCTGTACTAGCGGGGAACTCGAGTAAGGTTATTCTACAAAATCAGATGCACTGATTATGCTGTACAAACGCACGTACTGGGCTGAGCAGGTCATTAAGAGTTACCACGAACGGCTCACAAGTGTTACCGCGAATGTTACTCGTGGTTATTTAGCTTATTATATAAATATTAAAAAGGGTTAATATTAAGGTAAATGTAAACCTGACAATTTAGAGACGTAGCAAAATAAGCTAGGTGCTTTAAGAAACCCAAAGTCATTTAACCAAAACAAAATGTGGGGGTCATCCCATGTGGTTCATGACTTCTTTAAAGTCGCAGTTTATTCCATGATTCTAAATTACTGAGAGTCAGATTTGCCTATCAAGTTGCAGTGTGGCTAAATAAACAAGTTTTTTCTTTTCCTAATTACTCTGGTCAGTTGGTGGAAGAAATTTAGATTGGTTTGTTTTGTTTTGAATTTAGCGCAAAGCTACGCGAGTGCTATCTGCCCTAGCCGTCCCTAATTTAGCAGTGTAAAACTAGAGGGAAGGCAACTAGTCATCACCACCCACCGACAACTCTTGGGTTACTCTTTTACCAACTAATAGTAGGATTGACCGTCACATTATAACGCCACCATGGCTAAAAGGGCGAGCATGTTTGTTGCGGCCGGAATTCGAACCCGCGACCCTCAGATTACGTGTCGAGTGCCTTAACCACCTGGCCATGCTGAGCTAAGAAGAAAGGCCTACCTTTCGAATGTGCTTATGTTATAGGATATTTTTATCATTTTATATCAAGAATTATTGAACCTATGTGTTTTTCGGTCATCCTGAATAAAATCAAGATAAAATTTTCTTTTCCATTATGAAATATAAAATACAGTAAAATAATTGTCTTTTATATCAATTCCAATTTCGGATTTATATTTTCATAATGTTACACACGTTTCTTCCCTTTTTCATTTTTTTTATTGTTTGTTTTGAAATTCGTGCAAAGTTACATAGAGGCTATCTGTGCTAATCGTCCCTAATTCAGCAGTGTAAAACTAGAGATAAGGCAACTAGTCATCACCACCCACCGGTAACTCTTGGGCTACTAGTGGGATTGACTGTGACTTACAGCGTCCCCATGGATAAAAAGGCGAATGTGTTTAGTGTGACGGGTATTTAAATCCGCAAACCTCAGATTGCGTGTTGAGCGTTCTGACCACCCAACCATGCCGGGCGTTATCTTTTGAAAAAAAATATAAGTACCCCGTGCTATATTTGCTTGAAGTATTTTCAAGTATATAGTATCCAAGTGTTAAAATATTTTTTAAAATTATAGAATTTCACATTCAAGCTCTAAAATTCCAGGTGAAACCGGTTTTTAAAAATTAATTTGTTGGAGCCTCATAAAAACTACAATGAAACCGATTTATGAGCTGTTTGCATAGGCCACCCGCTATTATTTTTATTATTGTTCTGACGAAACTCATTTCATGAAAAAGACATATTTTTTTTTCGCTAAGAAAACACTATTCATAAGCTACTAAAACCAATTTATTATACTGAATTTTGCTTTTCCGATCAGGCATAATTAAGGATGGATCATACGCTTCATCTTTTATGTTGCACAAATACAACAACCACATAGAACATCAAAAGCAAGCACACACAAACACATCAGATATATAGTTTCCTGTTCGTAAGTGATAAATAAATACAGATAATTTATACAAGAACTGTACACTAGATGCGCCTTGTTACTGTGTATGTAAGAGGTGAAAATATTTAGTTCACAAGAGGTAAATACGTGATATCTTAAGTAACAAACCAACGATGTTTTCAAAACAAAATTTACCCCACAACTGATTCAAATATATGCTCTAACATTTATTTGTCGTGTAGCTATTAAAAACTACAGATTATGTTCGCACATTACACATTATCCTTGTATCTAAATGAAATTCATGTCCGTATATTAAATTTTGTTCTTGTGCTTGAATGAAAACCACAGTTTCAAGTTACACATTGATAATTTTGTGTCTTACTGCTACACAGAGCATTATTTGGTCAATTAATTTGAACTTATAGTGTGATTACAGCTGGAGGTGTATCACTGTTGCAGTTTGTTTGTAAATACAGTGAAAAGTTGAATATACTGTAACTCCAAGTTTGGGCCTAAAAACAGACTCGGTAAAGTCAAAGAACTTATTTATTTTCCTTCTGTTTTTGCGATGCCTGATACAAGGATTATTGTGTGCAACTTTTATTACAATTGTGGTAATAGTGTTTAGTTCTGTGACTTTAACTTTCTGTTAGAATTTAAATCGGTTTCCATTAAAAGCTTATCTACAGCGATATTGAATTTACTATTATTATTATCATAAATTAACTTATAAATAATCACGAGTTCTATTATGTTTATTTTTCTCCTCATGGGTACTTCATATGTTTGTTAATACATAAACAACGTTATATTTTTTGCCGTCTAAACACAAGGGAAAGCTCTTCTATATTTTGACTTGCATTGGCACATTTTCTTCAAATATTTACAAATCAACATGCATTATTTATTTAAATATAAATATTTGTATTTTGTACTTACAATAAAACTGCTTAGCCTATTAGCCGACGCCCTTAATTTGGTACCATTGACCAGAGAGAAAGAAGCCAGTCAACAGTACCCTAATCCCAAACAGTTTATGTTAAGGAATTGACTGTAGCTTTTATAACGCACGCGTAGCTTAAAATACGGGATCTGTTTTACGACATTTCAAGAATTTGAACACGGTGTTACCACAAAGCCAACTCGTATCCATCAACTTTGAGAATTAGTATAATTTCAAACCTATGAAACGAATTTTTTGTCATAAATATTTTAACGTAATCATATTACGAAGTGAAATTACTTACCCCACAAAATTCTCATTCCTTGGCGCTTTCTAAAATAAGATGACTATTTGAATCTGTTTATGAGATAAAGTACTTTTGAAAGTTTTTGGACTAAACTTTTGTTTTTCTTTTACAAATATATATTTCTGCCTTTGATTTTGAAGATGTTCGACATTCTAATCCTGTTTACAACTCGTGAAATACTCGTACCTGATTGTTTTGAATGTTTGTTTGGTGAAATTTACGAGGTCACATTTATCAAACTACAGGCAAATACTTTATTTTCCAAACTTAAAAAATAGCGACGCCCTCTAACTCAGCAACAAAATAAACATTTTCAAACTATAGATTTATACTTTATTTTCCAAACTTAAAAATAGCAACGCCCTCTAACTTAGCAACAAAAATCAATATTTTCTTCATCTGTTTTTCAAACTATAGATTTATACTTTATTTTGCAAACTTAAAAAAAACAACGATTTCTAACTCAGCAACAAAATCAACATTTTCTTTACCTGTTTTAAATATTTTTTCAAAATGAAATAAAATGTTTGTTAGGAGTGTGTTAGTGCTAATCAGGAAAGAAACTTTGAAGGCATGCTTTTTATGTGAATGTATCATAACATTTTAAAACTCTTAACGAATATATATATAATTTTTTTTACTTTGCACATCTGACTATAATGGTCTGATTTATCTATAGACTATTTTGACGTATAGGTGATTTTTCCCTCTGGATTACCGTATCATCTGCTTCTTCCTTATTAAGTGTTGTATATCTGAGCTTGAAATTAAACAGTACTCTGAAAAGTGGCTTCTGGGGTCACTCGATATTTCGTATTCGTAATATATGCTCAATGAATCTGAAATAATTGTCACATTATTGAATGTCAAAGGTACAACTTTTAAAATATCAAATACAGTTATTGTTTAAACGTATGCTTTTTGTTGTGTGAATGCCTAGTTTGTTAATAGAATATCGTGTTGTTGTTGTTTTAATCTAACATTTATCATATCGGTCACACTGACCGAGGACGTGATTGCAATCAATCATGGCAAAGTTCATTTTTGGATCTAATATCACCTGAAGAAGAACAGCAAATCCTACAAGGATAGTTTCTTTAGGGGACATTTTTGAGAGGTTTTTGTTAGGGTTTTGAATTTCGCGCAAAGCTACACGAGAGCTATCTGTGCTAGCTGTTCCTAATTTAACAGTGTAAGACTAAAGGGCAGGCAGGTAGTCATCACCGCCCACCGCCAACTCTTGGGCTACTCTTTTACCAACGAATAGTGGGATTGACCATCACATTATAACGTCTCCACGGCTGTTCGGTGCGACGGGGATTTGAACCCGTGACCCTCAGATTACGAGTCGTACGCTCTAACCACCTGTCCATTCTTTGCGGTTGTTGTTGTTTTGAATTAAGCACAAAGCTACACAATGGGCTATCTATGCTCTGCCCACCACGGGTATCGAAACCCGGATTTTAGCGTGTAAGTCCGCAGACATAACGCTGAGCCACTGGGGGGCACCATTCTTTGCGAGGCTCATATAATAAAGAAATTACAACAGAACTTTATCATCATTTGTACTAATTTATATTGCAACAAAGGACCCTCTTAATATTTTGCACAAGCACGTGTAGCTTCAGTGTTTCACTGCTCGATATGCTGTAGTAAACGGACTCTTTATTTCCATATAATTACTGTAAACAACTTTGGATTGCTTCTAAGTGGTGTGAGATTAAGAAACCTAATTTTAAGCGAACGAAACCCGTGCTCGTGTCCCCTAGTGGTCAGTCATCGACCTGAGACGCATGGCTTCATCACTTGTGTGCGGCACGACCGAAATTAAAAACGTGCAAGAAGCCGTCACTGGCCAGCGGGATGTTGGACGATAATTTCGAATATGACTTTTTTACGGCCCGTTCAGCGCGGTGATTTCCCCTCCCCCTATCCGGCATCTTTCTAATTTCACCCGCATATTTCTTTTTATCTCTTTTTTTTTTCTTTCTCTCTCTCTGAAGGTCAGGTTTTACTGCCACTTCTCTTTCAGAATTTTTGTCGGTTAGGCTTGGCCGAACAAGCTGATTTAGTGCAAGTTAATCAGACAATAAATTCTATGACAATGATGCGGCTACTGATGGTGTTATAGATTCTATAGTATAATTAAAGATGTTAAAAAGTGTGACGACGCTAATCTTTTTCTTTGTTTACAATACTTGTAAAGCTCAACTTGATTTCTTAAAGTGTCAAAATAAACTGAGATTTATTTGATTGCGAGAACGTGATTATCATATATGGTGTTCCTTTAATAACTGCAACTGTTCTGTGACTAACATTGAAGTTGCGACACATCAAGAAAAGCCATAAAATAAAATGACCATCGGAACGACACAATCATTCAAACAAACAAACAACGCTCAAACGCATAGTTTTAGTCTCAGCTCGGCCCCCCAGTGGCTCAGTGGTATGTCTGCGGACTTATTCCGCTAAAAACCGGGTTTCGATACTCGTGGTGGGCAGAGCACAGATAGCCCATTGTGTAGCTTTGTGCTTAATTTAAAACAACAAGTCTCAGCTCGACCTTTTGTTGGATGTGTTTATTTTTTGTTTTGTTTTTAATTTCGCGCAAAGCTACACGAGGGCTGTTTGCGCTAGCCTTCCCTAATTTAGCAGTGTAAGATTAGAGGGAAGGCAGCTAGTCATCGCCACCCACCGCCCACTCTTGGGCTACTCTTTTACCAACTAGTAGTGGGATTGACCGTAACAATATGACGCCCCCACGGCTGAATGGGTGAGCGTGTTTGGTGCGACGGGGTTTCGAACCCGCGACCCTTAAATTACGAGTCGAACACCATGCCGGCTAGAGCAGATATCTCTCGAGTAGCATTTGCGCGAAACTCAAACCACTGACCAATTATTGCTGCGGTTAAAATATACCTCATTATATACAATTTTAACGCCTTCTTTTTTCGTTTTATCATCGACAGCGACCAGGTAATAAAAATACGTAAAAGATAAGTTCTGCATATCTTAAGAAACGCCTAAATGTTTATTGTATCTCTGAATAAAATTTTAAGAATCTACGTAGCTATTTTTTTATCATTCTGACGTCTGTTGAAAAGTTAAGGAAGCCGATGCACATTGAAATGTGAAATGTTGTGTTAAGTAACTAAACACTACAAACAATGTTTGAATTAAATTGAAAAGTAAAGACCCCTCCTAAATAACACATACTAATCTAACTATACCCCGACCGAAACTTAAGAAAAGGATTTCTCTTTAGGCTCAGATTTTGGATCAATAGATTTAAATTATATTGTGTAAATTTTCTTACAACAGCATAAGAATGAAAAAGAGAAAAAAAAAGCCATCAAAATGGGAATAGATCATTTGACAGCGTAACCACTGAAGTTTCAGGTGTGGCCACGTTTTTCTATCGTTCCTTCAAGTTAAGTGATTCACTTCTTAATTTTGATTCAGCAGATAGCCCGATGTGCCTTTGCTGTCAGAAAAAAAACACACACATTTCGTAATTCATGTGCCGAAGTACATTTAAGTTCCCCTGAACATTTCTTTTAAAACCTGGTAAAGGCAACGGTACTGCCTGTTTAAGACAAAGATTCGTACGGAGACAAATCCATTAATACTGTTAGACAGTTCTACACTAAAAACCACTTCAGTTTGATGATTGATTATAAAGATACCTGATAAAAATTTTAAAAACTAAAGACGAATCATAGCTGAAGTAATTTATCACAATATCAGACCACGAGGTTCACAGCGTGTGATACTTCATGTTTGTTTGGTTTTGAATTTCGCGCAACGCCATACGAGAACTATCTGCGCTAGCCGTCCCTAATTTAGCAATGTAAGACTAGAGGTGAAGGCAGCTAGTCATCACCACCCACTATCAACTCTTAGGCTACTCTTTTACCAGCGAAAGGTGGGAATGACCTTCACATATAACGCCCCCACAGCCGAAAGGACGAGCATGTTTTGTGTTATGGCGACTCGAACTTGCGACCGTCGATTACGAGTCGAGTGTCTTAACCACCTGGCCATGCCGGGCAGCTGGTTAGTGAAGCAGAGTTTACAACTCGTGAGGTTTTATGAAAAATAACTGTCATCAAAGTCAACAAAACTTTAAGTTATTAGAATGCAAGTAGTGTTCATTCTGTAATACTGAAACGAAAAATATAATGATGCAAATTTTACGGTCCTTGTTTTACAACTTGCTTATCGACAGTTCCTCTAAATAGTGAATAAGATTGATGAATTAATGAAAACTTATAAAAAATATATCAAAAAAAGAGGGTTGGAAATGCGTGCTATGCTTTCTTCCTTTGATGTATTTACATACTAAACAGCTCGGTATGACCAAATTGTTAAGGAATTTGACTCGTATTCTGACGGTCGCACCAAATAGACTCGCCCTTTCAGTGGCGGAGGTATTCTAATCTGACGGTCAACCTCACTATTCGTTGGTAAAAGAGCAGTCCAAGGGTTGGCGGTAAGTGGTGATGTCTAACTGCCTTTCCTCTAGTATTACACTGTTAAATTACGGCCGGTTTGCGCAAATAGCCCTGGTGTAACTTAGCGCAAACTTCACAAATAAACAAGCGTACTACAATTTTCTTCAAGCTGGGACGAAATCGTAATTTCTAAGATGAATTAAATTTATATGTATGTATTGGTGAAGGAATGTTGTAATTTTCTCTCGCCCCTATAAAAATATATAATACTAGAAACAAAACTCTTTAACAACGATTAACATTGACAACTGCAGAAATAAAGAATGCCTCTTTGCAAAAATACACTGCAAAATAAGTCATTTGACCTTAACATAAAACATAATAAACCCTCTAAGAAGGAAATAAAACGAAAAATTAAAAACCTTGGAAAGTAATAGTTGTAATAAATATAAAACATTAATAGGCCAATTTAAATAGTTGTTTCACAATAATAGTGATCATTAACAGATAATGCAGTTTGGTGGTATTCACAACTAAAGAAAAACGTTAATACAACTACGATTTCGATAATACAATGCTCGAAATATAATTAAAATATTTTAACAAATACTATGAATGAAAATCATATAAAATAAACTATTCAATGCAAACGTAATTCAATAAGTAGTTCAGCTTAACATGAAAAGTTCCATACACGATGCAGAATAGTAATAAAGGCATTTTTGCACAAAATGTTGTTAATTGTGGTTTTTTTTTATTTTGCGCAAAGCTACACGAGGGCTCTCTGCGCTAACCGTCCCTAATTTTGCAAAGTAAGACTAGAGGGAAGGCAGCTAGTCATTATCATCCACCGCCAACTCTTGGGCTACTCTTTTACCAACGAATAGTGGAATTGACCACCACTTAATAATGCCCCACAGCTAAAAGGGCGAGCATGTTTGGTGCGACGGGGATTCGAACCCACGACCCTTAAATTAGGAGTCGAACGCTTTAATCCACGTGGTCATGCCGGGACAGTTATGTTAAATAGCATTCACGAAACATGTGATATTAAAGTAAAAAGACTCGTAACCATCATAAACAAAAGGAAATACCTTAATACTTTAAACATAACTATAATCCTTTAAAATAGGACATAGTTTTAACATAAGATGTTAAGTTCAAAGAGTGTGAAATAAGATAGATTTTTCAAATGTTTCAAACAATAATAACCAAATGATACATGAAAGAGTGACTAAACTTAGTATTTCTGAATAACAATTACATATAACAATAACCTAAAAGCGGATGCTTTGTTAACACATTAATAGTAGAAAGCAACAAATTAAAACGAATTTAGTAACATGAACAACAAGAGAAGTAAATAGAATATAAAACTGGCACACAAAATATGCAAAATTTAATTTCAAAAATTAAAAAAATATTCAATAACCATCAAGTCTAATGGTCCAACTTCTCTCAATCTCACGTTAACCCTAACAACAGGTCCTTTAAAATGGTGGACTGATTATTGGCCATAGTAATGTCTCAAATGACTTATTAGTCCCGAGATAAAGCTGTTATTGTCTGAAGATGCTCATTCCAAAGTTGGCAGATCCCCTTTTCCAATCAGGAAGGTCGTGCAATTCTTCGGGAGAGTCAATCTTTCTCAGATTACCGTATGGTGAAACAAAATGTTATGGTGGTTGTTATGGTTCTTGACAGGTCGACTTTTGCCATACCATTGAAGAAATCTGCTCTATTCTTTTATACATTAAGTACAACTTTACAACCATCTTTCCTATAGGCAGACAAGGTGTTACCTTCGGTGAATGATACAGAACAATGAGTAACTTGAGTGAAAGGAATTCTATATTAAAACAATAAGGTAGGAGACGAATGTCTGCGTACTACTCTCTATATATATTTGATCCAGCGCTTCATTTTCTGAAGTCTAAATGATTTTTGCTCGGATGTTATATTTTTGGTAAAATTTCATTTTTATTAATACTTTCATGCCAATGGTCTTTTGGCTCTAATCATATAATAATATCAGTTGTGTGTGTGTGTATATATATATATATATATAACATACTTATTATTAATTTTATCATTTCAGGACCATTAAATTTTTGAAAAGAAGTTCTTGCACGAGGATAATTGCAATTGGTGGGTTTTTCTTGTCCATACCCATATTTTTCACTGGTAAGTTAATTGATTAAGTATAATTGTGAATATTTTTTTTAAAATAAAATATATCTTTTATGCTAGACAAGAGCTTTCCAGCTGCTTAGAGGTAAATCTGCGGGTTTAAAACGCTAAAAATAAGGTTTGATACCAGTGATGGGTAGAACACGACTAGTCTAATAAGTAGCTTTACACTTAGCAACAACCAAACCTAGATACAATAGAAGGTAGACTAGATTAGATAATGATATTTCAGTTAGAATAATTACCATTTGACTTTAGGCCCGGCATGGCCAAGTGGTTAAGGCATTTGACTTGTCATCTGAGGGTCGCGGGTTCGAATCACCTTCACACCAAACATAGCTGCAGCCGTGGGGGCGTTATAATGTGACGGTCAATCCTACTATTCGTTGGTTCAAGATAGCCCAAGAGTTGGCGGTGGGTGGTGATGACTAACTACCTTCCCACTGTGAAGTTTAGCTTAACAGCACGACGTTTTCTGAACTTGTTGATTTGATTTGAATTTAGCACAAAGCTACACAATGGGCTATTTGTGCTCTGCCCACCACGGGTATCGAAACCCGGATTTTAGCGTGTAAGTCCGCAGACATACCGCTGAGCCACTGGGGGGCTTTCTGAACTTAAGTAATTAAGTTAATGACTTATTTAATAAATTAAAACTGTATGTTGGGACTTTACGTTTTTACTATTTTTATTAGAACTTCTTAGGATTATCTTCAAATGTGTTGAATTATTATTATTATTAGTGGACTTATTTCTGTTTGTTTGTTTTTAAATTTCGCGCAAAGTTACACGAGGCCTATCTGCGCTAGCCGTCCCTAATTTAGCAGTGTAAGACTAGAGGGAAGGCAGCTAGTCATCATCATTCACCGCCAACTCTTGGACTACTCTTTTACCAGCGAATAGTGGATTGAGCGTCACATTATAATGCTCCCACGGCTGAAAGGGCGAGCATGTTTGGTGCGATTGGGATTCGAACACGCGACCCTCAGATTAAAAGTCGAAAGCCTTAACCTCCCTGGCCATCCCGGGCCAACGTGTTCTTGTAACACAGAACTCTCGGTCAATTTTTGTAATTCTCAGTTGGGCTAGATTTGATTCTGTCCTTAGAGAAAATAGAAACACTCAAACGTGGGTTGAAATTCGGTTATTCTGGACATGAAGAGGGCAGCAGATTGAAGAAATAAAATGTATAATTTGTAACCTTGTTAATAATTAAAAGAGGATACAATTTGAACAGGACATTGATCGATAATTGTTATTATTTTTTTCAGGTGTTATCTTGTTCACGTTCATTCATTTTCACGAGGTTCCAGCCATAGTTACAAGCATAGTTATAGGCCTTGGAATTGTGTTCTGTGGGGCAGTATCTGTACAGAACGTTTACTTGTGGCAATGGGAGAAAACCCAAGAAAGCAGGGAGAGAGTGGAAAGCAGACTTAGTCAACTCCGCGAGTCTGGACTAATAGGGCCAGACGTCACGGCTCATAGTATGGAACTCTCAACCCTCGTGTGAGGCCTAAATTTTTACAAGTTGTTAACAGGGTTCAGACTCATTACTGCAGGGCTTGTTGGATTACACGCCATATTATATCGGCAAAAAAGTCTCACACTGTTATTCACGTGGGGGGTATGGATGTTTATACCGCACAACTGATTCCACTGTAGTTATTTGCTTGAAGATTTATGTTTTACCTTTTTAACCTCGAGATTTTGCTACGGTCATCGAAATCACAATTGTTGTGACGTCACAATAACGAGCGTCATGGCTGACGGCCATTTTTCTTCCAGCCTTCGAAGTATTGGTGAATTGAAATATAATGTCATAACGTGTATTTATACAATTTTCATCCAGTCATAAATCTGATACCATAAACCACAATAGTGATTTTTCATTGTTGTTCATTACCTAGTTGAACAAAGACGACAATCAAGTGTATTTTTGATATAAATTCAACAGTAACTTTGGAATTTTTTGTTTTTTCCTGTATTTAAGTGTGGACTTTCAGTTTGATTGAAGATATGATTGTTTTGGTTATAAATCTTCCATAATGGTAAAAACCTCATATACTACGTAAAGTATTTTTCAACGTGGGTATTTTACAGTCTTACACTACACTTTCTGTGCTAGATATAATCGTATGTTCATTACCATTAATTAGTTTACATGCTTGAATAACTTATAAATGTGTGTGTTGTAGAATAGTGATGAAACTATTGTGATGTTTAAAAAATCATCTTATTTATACCTCTGAGAAAAAAAAATGTTTCTCTTGCTTACTGTATCATTTAAAATATAAAATGATGTTAAAACTTATTAATTACAATTTTCGTAATCTCAGAAAAGACATTTATTCCAGTGTTTTTGTTAAATTTTAGTTACCTAGAAATTTGAGAATATACCTATAGAAGTAACTTTTCACCATGCTTTCAGTTGTTTTCATTAACTTATAGTTGTCGATTATTTGGCACTGTTTTTTTTCAAATTCAGTTATTCGAAATTTTAGTGTCGTTAATGTTACTCGGAATCGTGTGATAAACGAGTAACATATCGAGCTTAGCGGGTGTACTGAGTTAAGACAGCAAATTACAGTTTGCAGACTGTTTCGTGAAATTACTGTAAATTGGCTGATTGTGGATGTACATATGTGAAACTCAACACTACATTTTAACTGATGTCGCTTTGATAATAATATTGTGGATGTACATATGTGAAACTCAATACTACATTTTAACTAATGTCGCTTTGATAATAATAGTGTGGGTGTACATATGTGAAACGCGATACTGCATTTTAACTAATGTTGCTTTGACAATAATATTGTGGGTGTACATATATGAAACGCAATACTGCATTTTAACTAATGTCGCTTTGATAATAATAGTGTGGGTGTACATATGTGAAACGCGATACTGCATTTTAACTAATGTTGCTTTGACAATAATATTGTGGGTGTACATATATGAAACGCAATACTGCATTTTAACTAATGTCGCTTTGATAATAATAGTGTGGGTGTACATATGTGAAACGCGATACTGCATTTTAAGTAATGTCGCTTTGACAATAATATTGTGGGTGTACATATATGAAACGCAATACTGCATTTTAACTAATGTCGCTTTGATAATAATATTTTGATAGATGATCATTATATGGTTAGTGTATAAAATTGTGCATTATTTTTTAATCCCAGATTTGACGAAACTAGATCCGGTGACCTTCCCCCACAGGAATTTTTATCTGTTTAGAATTTTCATTGTACTGATAAGGAAGGTAACGTCATTATATACTTTTGTTGTTGTTTTTAACAAGTGCAATGAATAGTAAACTTTGTATGTGGATAGTTCCTTATATGTTTTAAGAGCGTAAGGCAAGGTCTATTTTTTCTCACCACGCTTCCGCCACTAATCACTTAGCACAGTAACGAAGACAGGGTTAAATAGTGTTTATAACCTTTGTACTTAATGAAAGGGCATATTGAACATTTGTATGTAAAATATATATATATATATATATATCGCATGTTATGTATATTTGCGCATATGTAAATAATGTTTTTATTGAGCTCTGGCTTCTTGCATACAGTACTTTTAATGTCCTTCACCAAGCGCCGTGTAGGCATTTGTACGAAGCTTTTTGCACATAAATGCAGCACGAAATATACAAATAAATGTCTTTGTTTTTGTTTGTTAACGTTCAGGATTTTGTTTGATTTATTGGAAAGATTTAGAAGTCACGAAGGTACTATAACGTATCAGTAACTTTATTTTCATTCGTGTGCAAGATCGAAATTTATCTATGAGAAATATCTAACGTGTTTACCGTCGGAGCATTTTTATAAATTAAATATGTATTTGTTTATTACAATCGTGTCTTCCATTGGCCCAGCGGTAAGTCTAAGGACTAACAATGCTAAAATCAAGGCTTACATTTCCCGCGTGGGACATACACGACAGATGGTCCAATGTGGGTTTATTCTAAGTTTACACTAGTCCAAAAATACAAGTTGGTTCATGCTTTTTGTTGTTGTTTTTTTAAGATGCGTATAATTTCACTACCTAAACGTTGTCACCTGTTTGGACGTTATTGTATGTATGCATTTCTTGTTCCACTTTAACATGGGCTTTCAGTTGAAATCGTACTTTTTAAAAATCCAGGCAGACAAGAGAATGTCTCCCACTTACATCTGAAATATGGTATTTTAAGATTCTTTACACAGCGACTTTCACTGATTTGGCGGTGGGTGGTGATGACTAGCTGCCTTCCCTCTAGTCTTACACTGCTAAATTAGGGACGGCTAGCGCAGATAGCCCTCGAGTAGCTTTGCGCGAAATTCAAAACAAAACAAAGAAAAACAAATCTCACTGATATGAAAGCATCAATTTTTTTCTCTCTCTACTAAACTTTTGCCTTTCTCTTACGGTGAGAAATCATAGAAAAGTCAATGGATAGAGGGCGCTTTCTGTGAACTTTATTGTCCAGGATTAACATTGTATCTCGATCAGTGTTATTTTCTCACTACATTTTCAAAATAATAATTAAGTATTGCCATACGTTTTAACATTCTAGGAATAAAGTGACAGTTTTTAGACCGATGTTGAGAATTATTTGTTGTAATGTGGTACTAAACCATACTATGGGCTAAATGGCAAAGGTTGTTGTTGTTTTGAATTAAGCACAAAGCTACACAATGGGCTATCTGTGCTCTGCCAACCACGGGTATCGAGACCCGGATTTTAGCGTGTAAGTCCGCAGACATACCGCTGAGCCACTGGGGGGCAATGGCAAAGGTAAAGACCTCTCTATTGTTCAAGTACAGTACCAACTTTTGAACCAGTGACCAAATGGAGCTCAGCCAGTCATCAGCTCCTACTTCCCCTCTTGCTTTGAGCCGAATGCAGGATTGATTGCTATTCTTATAAAACACTTGTTGTTGAAAGTGCAAAACGTGTTCAGCGGTGAAAAGCTTGAATTCTGCCACACTATTATTTTTAGTTCCGCTTATGTTGCCATCTGTTGACGATAATGCAAACCATACTGTAAGCTGTAGGAAGCATGAAAGAGTAATCGAAAAGTTTAAAACGCCATTTGAAAGCTAAATTGTATATTTGTTACCAATTGTGTATTTTTAATTATAATATAAAGTTTTACACAGTTATTCAATTTTAATTAATTATGAGTAAAACAGTAGGAAAAATCTATTATCGTCTGGGCTATTCAGAGAACAGTAATTACAATATTTGTGACTTTTTTGTATATGGCTTACACAAGGATAATTTTATGTAACTTTGGCTAAATCAAAGTACTTTCAGTAATAAAATTTCTCCTCTGATCTAAAGACAGTTGAAAGTAAAAATGTAAAACTATTAAAAAGAAGTAAGAAGACTAGTTTTATAAATTTACTTTTAAATTAATTTTTAGTTATAAATGATGTAAGTCTAAAAATATGAAATACCAAACATTATTGAGTGATGTTTCTCTTTCTTATTAATTGGATTAATACAAACAAATGTAGATAATTTTTTTTTGAAATTGTTCTGATCTGAATTAGGTCATTTACATCAGATAGACTACATTTAAATGTTTGTAAATATGGAGGTATATTTGAATCACACACACACACATAAATATGTCCCTAATTTAGCAGTGTAAGACGAGAGGGAAGGCAGCTAGTTATCACCACCGATCGTTAACTCTTGGGCTACTCTTTTACCAACTAATAGTGGGATCGACCTTCATTTACAAAACTCCCACGGCTGAAAAAGCGAGCATGTTTGGTGTGACAGGGATTCAGACCCACGACCCTCACATTACAAGTCGAGTGCCTTAACCATCTGGTCATTCTCAGTCAAAATATTAATACTCAACACTCAAGTAAAATGAAACAAAATCAAAAGGAAGAACTGCGTTAAAAACAGGAAGTTTAAACCTCTGACGAATAATATTTTATATAAAGTAAAGACAAGCCTAAACAAAAATTTAAAACGCTGCATAAGTTAAAAAGATCCACAGGCTTTAATGTGGGATATAAAATGTACCCTCGGATTTGGAGGTGACTGTAGAAGTGCGACAAATTTGCGGTTGGGATACACCGTCTATTAGTCTTAACCTCTGTTCACCAGTCTCATACGTATGGATTCATAAATAATAATAATTATTAAATAATCAAAAGAAATAGAAATTAAGAGAAAGAGATGTGGGTGTTCAAACCCACAACATCTCACATCTATATCACCCTTTACTGCCTGCAGACAGTTATGAAAAGGTGACTACCACCCAAAGTGCACCCCAGTGGGTCAGCGGTATATCTGCGGATTTACAACGCTAAAAACCGGTTTCCGATACCCGTGGCGAGCAAAGCACAGATAGCCTATTGTGTAGAGTTTTGTGCTTAATTCAAAACAAACAACAACAACCATCTAAGGTAAAGAAAAATAAAGTACTGCAACTAGGGGGTAAACAAAATAAACGTAACTCCTGAAGATGGCATTCCAGCCCACATTATAGGCACTAAATAGTAGCTCAGTAGGCAAATTATAATTTCAAATAATCACAACTAGTTATCTAAACTAACTAGTATAACCCCCAACCATCACTCATTAAGTCCGTTATAACTACCAATTTTCAGACTCTAACCAAGTTTTTTATATGCAATAACATATTCATCCGCATATACTACGTAAAATAATTCTCATAATAAAAAGTATTTAACATAAAAAAAATGATAAATATATTTATTACACACGCTTGCCTATTTAGGTAACGAATATTTTATCTCTGTTGTCCGGTAAAATGTTTTCTGCTAAAATACTGATGTATTGAAATATTTTATGTGTTTAGGATCCAATAGAAAATTATCGTGTTTGTTTTCAGGTGTTAAACTGGTTAAATATATTATATTGTATTTTATGTACTGCCGTTTTCTTTACACTATACAAGTTTCAAAAATTTGATAAGGCAAGAGGTTAAATTTTGATTTTGAAATAAGTGAAATACCCTCTTATGGTCAACTTTGATATTCTACTCAGAATCCCAGGAGTGCTCATGGCTTAAATCCTCAATTAAATCCCTGAACAAACTTGGTTTTATAAAAATGTTAAAAAAGATAAAACCAATTAATTAAAATTTGGGAATTCTATGAGATTGCGTGAAACTTGACGTGTGTGACTTTTATGAATTTCCTTTTTCGAAAAATATATTTATCTGAAGTGGCTTTATTTCACAGTCGTAACAATCGAAGGCACATAATTTATAAGCTGTTTTATGAGATCTAAAGCTAATTAGGACATGAATAATGTATGTTTATGTTTGGTGAACAATTTCGAATGCTTCAAACCGTCCTTCGATATAACAAGAACAGTAAAGTGTTTGTGTGTTGTGATGTAGTTCCTATTGCGTTGCCTCTTATAAAGTAAAGATATATAAAATTTCTTTATATAAGGAGCTTTATTTTCCAGGCTGGTTGAGATAGAGAATCCGAGTCCTAAGTTTTCAATTCATCATAGTGTGATATTTGTTATCAAGTACAAGTAGGCTTTTTGTTCACTATTAGAAGAATATTATAAGCTCTTCAGTATTAAAATGTTTAACAGGCTTCACATTCTACTTTTGTTCTTAGTAATTGGACATTTTACAACCTGAGGATAAAATTATTTTTAAAGTTTTACATCAGCAAGTTAATCACGCTTTTTATTAAGACGCACTAACGCATAGTCTCTTAAAAATAGCGAGGCAAATATTACCACCTCCACCCCACGTTTGTAGCTAAGTGACGTAAATCAATTTTGTGAAATCAAACTTGACAGACAAAAAGCAGAAAAGCCTAGTCGAGGCAGTCAAGCGTCCTTAGACGTGGCGTATTCAAAGAATAATTATTGGTCAATATTCAAATTAACAACCTCTAATATATAGAAGAGACAGTTCGTTTTGGTAACACATGTTCCAAAAATAACCTAATACAATGTATTATAATTATCGTTAGCCTATGTACTGAAAGTAAATATGAATGTGTAAACAACAAAGCTGGAAAAAATATTTGTTGGTTTCATTATTTAGAGTGCTTGCAAATAAAAGCGGTTTGCTTTTTTATTAAAAACGTTGGCGATGTAAAAGAAAATAACTTAGTTCACAAACGATTTAAATTTAACATTGATTCGATATTTTTACTATCATGATAAGTTTTATATACTTAGCTCTAGGTTAAGTGATTCCACACTGCTTCTATACTTTAGGCTTGTTATGCCAACACTCACTACACTTATAAGGTTTCACTACACCTACTCCTTATGGCCCCGTTGCATCTCCGTCACTGAATGGGAGACACTAACAAAACTACTCTACTTGGCTAAATGCATTTTATGAGAAATCAGCCGTGTCACGACGTAACACACATTTATTTTATATAGGGCTAAATTATGAATTAACAGAGATAATGTTTAGAAGCTTTTATGATTTTTCGTCTCAGAATATTTATTATCCTTGGTACTTTAAGATTTTTTTATTTTTGGTATTACATTCCATATAATTGTAAAAGAAACTATAATTTCTTTTATCGTCCTTATTCGTACACACACAAAAAAACAAAAAAATTTTGTCTTATATATACATATAGCAATGTGAAATCGATCTCGTGATGTTTTGCTACTTGTTTTTTTTATTCCAATCTTCAGGCACTCCTGGAATTCAGTCATGGAGAATAAACAACATGGAAGTAAAAAAACTTTTAAGTAAGTTTTATGTATTTTTACTAAAAGTAAATTGACATTAAATTGGAAATATCAATCGGAAAAACGTGTTTACTTAACTTTGTCTGAACATAAGAAAGATACATTAAATATGATACTGTTCGTGATTTAAATATAATGGAAAGACATAACGATCAAATAAAGAGTTTAATAAATAACAAATTTAATTTTACTTTTTTAAAGTATTAGTTTTCTTGATTACCAGATTCGAGAAACTTTTCTGTAGGATTAACTTTATAATTTATAAGCTGTTTTATGAGATCGAAAACCAACCAGAATAGAAATAATGTACTGTTATACTGTTAGAAATAATAAGGGTTCGATTACCCTCGGTGGGCTGAGCAGATAGCCCGATGTGGCTTTGCTATAAGAAAAACACACTTGTTGACTATTATAAAGTAAAGAGATATAAAGTTTCTTTAGATAAGGACCTTTATTTTCCAGTTTGGTTGAGATAGAGAATCCGAATTATAAGTTTCCAGTTCATTATAGTATATTTGTAATTAAGTAAGAGTAGGTTTTTTTTTTAGTTGATAGCAGAAATTGTATGAATAAAATTAGCCCTCTGAATTGTAATCACATAATTAACTCTTCAGTATTAGAATGTTTAACAGAGTTCACACCAAATTTTTACGCTTAGTTTGTTTGTTTTTATAATTTCCCGCAAAGCTACATGAGGGCTATCTGCGTTAACCGTCCCTAATTTAGTATTGTAAGATTAGAGGGAAGTCAGGTAGTCAGCACTACCAACCACCAACTCTTGGGCTACTCTTTTACCAACGAACAGTGGGATTGACTGTCACATTATATTGGCCCCACGGCTGAGAGAACGGGCATGTTTGGTGCGATGGAGATTCGAACCTGCCACTCTCAGATTACGAGTCGAACGCCTTAACCCATCTAGCCATGCCGGGCCTTTTCACGCTCAGTAATAAAACATTTCACAGCCTGAAGACAAAATTATTCTTAAAGTTTAACATCAGAAGGTTAATCACGCCTTTTATTAAGATATACTAGTGCAGGGTTGGCAATTCCGTGATCACATGTGGCCGATGGATAACACAATATATGTCCAGCTCAAGTTCAGAAATCAACTTTTTCCATCATTTATTTTTTATCGCAAATTTGGTAATCAGGAACTGCACTGCCTGACGTCATCGCTAATGTCGCGCGCTTCATCACTGCCAGTCTGGTTGAGATAGAGAATCCGAATCCTAAGTTTTCAATTCATCATAGTATGATATTTGTTATTAAGTACGAGTAGGCTTTTTGTTCACTATTAGAAGAATATTATAAGCTCTTCAGTATTAAAATGTTTAACAGGCTTCACATTCTACTTTTGTTCTTAGTAATTGGACATTTTACAACCTGAGGATAAAATTATTTTTAAAGTTTAACATCAGTTTAACGTAAATCTGGTTTAGATGTTTGTTATTGAGTGTGCGTTGTTTTTGAATGCGCTTGGAAACATATTTTATTGTGCAACTTTTAAGTGTTCAGATATATACTTTGTTTTTAATCCCATAATACAGATAAGTGGATAATTCGAAAACAAAAGAATCCAGATCATGGTGAATGATAGTTTTAATAGTCTTGTAAGAAGGAACTGGGGTACTTGTCTAGAAATGATAGTTTTAATAGATTGTATGAAGGAGTTGGGGTACTTATATAGAAATGATAGTTTTAATAGTCGTGTATGAAGGAGCTAGGGACTTGTCTATAAATGATAGTTTTAATAGATTGTATGAAGGAGTTGGGGTACTTATCTAGAAATGATAGTTTTAATAGTCGTGTATGAAGGAGCTGGGGACTTGTCTAGGAATGATAGTTTTAATAGTTGTGTATGAAGGAGTTTGGGTACTTGTCTTAACAGTGGTGTATGAAAAAGCTGGAGTACTTGTCTAGAAATGATAATTTTAATAATCATGTATAAAGGAGCTGGGGTACTTGTCTTAACAGTGGTGTATGAAGGAGTTGGAGAAAATAAAGATAGTTTAATTGATTCTGATATTACTGTCGAAAAGAGAATGGCGCGTGACTGGTAGAAACATGAAACTAGAATATAATGAAAGTTGGTATTTGAAATTTGCAGTGATTGAAGCAAATCATGGGCCAGTGTGTCTTTTGTGTAACCAAGTTTTTTAGGAATAATAAAGTATACAACCTTAAGCAACACTTTTACAATTTTCACAACGAATTTGATGTAAAATAATTGGATGATAGGAAAAATCATATGAATAAAATAAGCCGTCTGAAACCACAACTTCATAAACAAAAGGGAGGCCTAAAGAGATTTTTGTCATTGATGGAGCTAGTTACGTTAGCTGGCTGCAAAAAAATAATTCATTTTCTGATGCTGAACTAGTAAAAGAAATATTTATTGAAACTCTTGGAGAATTATGATTCAAAAATAGAATATGATATTCTTCAAAAGGTAAATAATTTGCAATTAAGTTGAAGAACAATTGTCCACAAAATGCTATAGTTAGAGAAATACAGAAAATCAGTTGCTTAAACAAATAAAAGACTGTTTGTATTTTTCTTTGGCACCAGATGAGTCAACAGATGTTAGCGAATCTGCACAGTTGCTATTTTGTATTCGATCTGTAACCTCAGATCTTCAAGTGAGGAAAGAAATGCTTGGCCTTTGTGAATTACGAGATCGAACATGTGGTAAAAACATCTTTAAATTTTTTTTTGAAATGTCAAATAAATTCAATCTCGATTTTAAAAAGTTGACTTCTGTCACAACAGATGGTGCTCCCGCCATGACTGGGGCAAAATTATGATTTGTTTCTCTTTTGAAGCAGTATTTAATTGAAAATAATGTGAAGTCCACGCTGCCATTTTTCCATTGTATTTTACAACAGGAAAATCTCTGTGCTCAAATGTTTAAAAGCTATGAACTGAAAAATTTGATGGACATTGTTGTAAAAATTGTGAATTATGTTAGAAGTGGAAGCTCTCTCATCAATCAACAGTTTGTTGATTCTTTCAAGTAAAGCAAAGACTGTACGTTTGATGATCTTACTGATTTTGCAAAAGTAAGATGGCTAAGTAGAGGAAAAGTCTTGGAACGATTTACTTATTTCTTCAAATAAAAGAGTATCTTGTTGAAAAAGGCAAGATTAAAAATTTTCCTGAAATTGATGGCTCACTTGAATAATTTGAATACGAAGCTTCAGGAAAGAGGTATAATAATAAGCCAGCAATCACAGTATATTCATGAATTTCAATTAAAGATAAGTCTCCTTGCAGAACAATTACAAAAGAATGATTTGACACATTTTGCAAAGTTGAATATTTTTCTAGAAAATAATAAGGACTATAATTTCTATGATGCTAAAGATGATCTCTGTGTAAACTGGAACAAAAATCTATCTCAAAAATTTGAATCACGTGTCTCCGAATTTAAAAATTTGAAATTGATATTTGAATTTTGGCCTGGCATGGACAAGCGCGTAAGGCGTGTAACTCGTAATCCGAGGGTCGCTCTAAACATGCTCGCCCTCCCAGCCGTGGAGTGTATAATGTGACGGTCAATCCCACTATTCGTTGGTACAAGAGTAGCCCAAGAGTTGGCGGTGGGTGGTGATGACTACCTGCCTTCCCTCTAGTCTTACACTGCTAAATTAGGGACGGCTAGCACAGATAGCCCTCGAGTAGCTTTGTGCGAAATTCCAAAACAAACAAACATTTGATTTTTTTCGTGATTCATTTCAATTTGACTTAGGAAATTTTTGTCTTTGGACAAATGTGGATTTGAAGATGAGATGCTTACCCTGCAATGTGTAGAACAAATAAAAGGTAAACAAAAATGTTCTATCAGAGAGAGGTGGCTCACTATTCTGATAAATGAGAGTATTCCAAATTTAAAGATAGCAATTTCAAAATTATTTTCCATGTTTGGACCCACATGGATGTGTGGGCCAACATTTTATACGCTAGTTTTTTTCTAAGTCAAGATACATATCTCAGCTTACTGACATAAATTTAGATGCAGAGATAAGATGCTTATTGAGCATAGACATTAAGCCAAATTTCGGGAAACGTTTTGATGAAAACTTACATCAATTTTTCACATTGAAGGTTAGTTGAAATGCAGTTATTTTGATCAAACTAACATCTTTCAATTATTATTTTTTGAATAGTGTGGCCAACGTTGTTTTTATTATCCACAGTTGTGGGCACTATGAAAACTAAGTTCCTCATCCATGCACTAGTGTACAGCCTTTCAAAAATGTCGGAGCAAATATTACCACCCCACCTCACGTTTCGTAACTAAGTGACATAAATCAATTTTGTGAAATCAAACTTCACAAACAAAAAGCAGAAAATTGTGGTCGAGGCGGTCAAACGTATGTAAATTATTTTATAAACTAGAAAAATTAAGTTTATTTACGAAGTGAATTCGTAGCGTATTCAAATAAAAATTATTGGTAAAAATCAGATTAACAACTAATATATAGAAAAGCCAATGCGGTTTGGTAACACCTGTTCCAACAATGGTTTTTATGCCATGTTGCTTAGCAACAAAGGTATAACCTAATATTGTTGTTAGTCCATGTACTAAAAGTTCAAAATAAAATGTGTAAATAACAAAACTGGAAAAAAAATATTTGATGGTTTCTTGAAGTCTTCGCGAATTAAAGGGGTTTGCGTTATATTTGAAACGTTGGTGATATAAAAGAAAATAACTTAATTCAGAAACGATTTAAATTTAAAATTGCATAGATAATTTTAAGTTTCATAATAAATGCTATGCACATGGCTCTAGGCTAGGTGATCTCACACTTTGTATTTACTTTAGGTTTATTATGCCAATATTCACGACACTTATAAGGTTTCACTGTACCTCTTCCTCACGGCCCTGTTGCACCTCCGTAATTGAAATCGTGTATATATATATATATACACACACACACATATATATATATCTCACTGTTACTCCTATAAAATAAAAATAAACTGTGTTCTTATTATTTCAATCAAGGTGATCCCAAACCTGGACACAGCAGATAGCCCTATGTCGTTTTACTATAATAAAACACACATTCATACAAATCTGGAAAAGTCAGAAAAATTGAAGGTATTTTTAAGTCGGAGAAATTTAAAAAAAATTCACGAGTCTTGCCAAAGCTATGAAAAAAGTGTATCCCTAGCATTTATTTGAATCTCAGAATCTGTGCGCACATAAATCTTGCTTCTTAGCTACGACAGTTATAACTATGTTTTAACAGCCCCCCAGTGGCTCAGCGGTATGTCTGCGGACTTACACGCTAAAATCCGGGTTTCGATACCCGTGGTGGGCAGAGCACAGATAGCCCATTGTGTAGGTTTGTGCTTAATTAAAAAAAAAATTCTCTTTTTTATTTTTATTAACTTAAATTCATTTGGTTTCAGCTCAACACCTTCAATATATGCTTGGACATCCATTTTATTGTTTGGCTCGTAACCTTTGAGTTATCTGTCACTTTCAATAACTTCATCTATTTGTTTTTGAGATCCTTATTTTAACATATTTGTACCTTTAACTTATTTGAAACGTTTGGCATTTAGGTTTTATTCTGATAATTCTTTCTTTAGTTCAGTTTTTTTCGGACCTTTCTGATTTTAGGTGAAGTAAAACAGACTCAAAACCATATAATTGAATTTTTTTGTTCTATCCTTCCAGGTTTAAGTTTCCTAAGTTGGTAATCTTTGACTTATTTGGTGAGTTTAACAGCATTATGTTTTTGTTCATTATTCCTTCCATATTTCAATAACTTTCAACTTGTCAACAACACTTGTCTCTATGAACACCTCCTGTTTTGATAAATTCAGCGATTACTTCGTTTTAAAACTTAATATATAAACTAACTAACTAGAGTACCAGTTTTGTCGACGGAAGTTATGTAAATTCACGGTTAATAACAAGCTGCTTCCCTTATATGTAGTTGTAAAAAAAAGAAAAAAAAACAACAGGAAAACGCCCATAAAAACTGAAAAACACAAAATGTAAAACCGCAACCTTGTATGTGTTTCACCAAATTTGGTGAAACTCCATCTACAGAGGGCAAAATATTGGTGAAAAACATCAGTAAAAACTGCGCAATACAAAACTCAAAATTTGCCTTATCTTCTCATGGACTTAATGAACCTTCGTACAAAATTTGATGAATATCCTTCACACTAGGTGAGATAGTAGTGTACGAATTTCCCGTTATACGTTTGTTTTAATACATATGCTTATTTTAGCATAGTTTTATTTTTTTGCATGTGACATATATTCTTGAGAGTGAGAATCAATAATATTTGTTTCGCGAAAGCGCTAGCTTGTTCTCGAATGTCGTTGAAACTTCGACAAACTCGCGTGAGTCGTACAAAAGCAGTTAGTCAAGGCAGAAGATTATTATTGGTTAGCTACAATTAGTGTGTCATAAGTCTCGAAAACTATAATTGTGATTAATGCTTATTAATTGGAAAACTACAGAACTACAAAACTATAGGAATGTAGTTATCTATATATTTATATTCTTCGAACATTACAAATTTTTCAATGAAAGTGAATTACTTCCGACGTATGAGGACATTAAATATCGTCATCGGTAAAATTCAGCTCATAAGTGGCGTTATGCCAACCGAACCAACTAGCTTAAGAGAGGTGTGGCAATATAAATTGTATTGTTGTGTGTATATCAAAATATATTTGTGTTAAAAAAGAAAATTTTGTGTATCAATCTTGTTGGCAAATATCATAAATTTGACACATATTAACATTTTATTAACTTCTAAATTCAAATTCAAATTTCCGGTGAATTGAAATCGTAATACGTAACAGTAGTAAAAAACGTGTGACAGGTTTACTATTATATATCTATTTTAACATAGATGTTTATTTATATTTATAGATATACACAAATTATACTGTTAGATATATATTGCGAAATTCCAACCTGTTTACTAAAAGCATAAAGGATTGTCAACTGTAAAAATCAACAAAATGTGTGTGTTTGTTAACACTAGTGTATCGTTAATATTGCTGTGCAGCCTGAAATTTCTATACACTCTCCTCTTGCTTATAAATGTAACCAATGCGACGCACAAATATTCATTATATGTTATTGATTTGCTATAATTGGTGTAATATAAACCTCGAAAGCCGTAACTGTAATTAACGTTATTAATTAGGAACTTCTGATATTTCACAAGGAATGTTTATAGATTTCGAATATTACAAACCACTTAACTTGAGCAAATTCACATCGGACATTAGTATTTTTATGAAGACATTACACAACTTCGGTGGCAAAACACTTGACTCGTGATAAGTGAAGAACGCAGAGCAAGATAGCTTTCTATTATGTGAATTGTACCTTTATTATCTCAAGTTAACTCGCTCATCATGAACGCTTGATAAAATGTCAAGGACGTTCAAGACCAGAAAAAAGAATTGATATCGTTTTTACGTTTGGAACACTTTTGTACACAGATCATTATTTGTGCTAATTGTTATTGTAATTTGTATTATTGTTTATATATTAAAATATGTTGTACTAAAATTAAATCGTGTATCAATTTTTTTCACAAGTATCATAAATTGGATATATATTGTTAAGTATTATAATTTATCCCGCACAAGTCTCCAATTTAATATGTTACTTACGTTACGCATTACGATTCCAACTAGTCGGAAATTTTAGTTTTAATTTAGAAGTTCGTTGAATGCCGATATATTTCAAATTTACGATATTTGTCAACAAGAGTGATGCACACAATTTTCTTTTTTAACACGAATATAATTTAATATACAATTTATAATAACTGTTATTACAAATAGTGATTTATATACAAAAGTTTTACAAACAATATCGAGTGTTCCATCTGATCTGGAACTCAATATCTTATTGACGGTTTACGATGAGTGAATTAATATCAAGTCGATATCGGCACAGTTCATTTAATATGTAAGCTATCTCCTGTTTCTCACACGTAAATTTTTCATAGCCGAAGATACGTAAAGTTCTCGTAAAAATATTAACGTCCGAAGTTAATTCACTGAAGTTTAACGGTTTGTAATGTTAGAAATCTATAAACCTATTAAAAAAATGTTATGTTTGGGTGAAGAGTATGATATAGATGAGTCATTTGAGGGAGTGAGAAATAAATGACTCAGTTAAAAGCTTACTCTTTATATTTTCCCTTTTCTTACGAGTTTTGTTTTATTATTTGCTAGGAAGTTTTCATTGCATGAAAATACCACTTCACTTATAATCCTTGACCGTATAAGGGAATTAATTATTGTAGTCGCATTACAAAATTTCTCGATCAATAAGCGTTATTTACATTTATAGCTTCCAAGGTTTATAGTATACCGATTGAAGCAAACCAACAATATATACTATCTATCCGTGTATCGCGATGACTACCTTTTATAATCGTTAGACGAGATTCTAGAAATTTCACCTAAAACGACAATACTGGCAGCCATACTCATATGTTGTTGATTTTTACACACAAGAATCTTCTACAACTGTAGTGTATAGGCAGGACCTCTGCAATACTGGTTTAACAATGCAAGTTACATACATATTTAGATATGTATTTCACCTAAACAAACATCGATATTAAAATAAATTTATAATAGTAAATCCGTCACAATATGGATATGAATTTAAAATACTAATATCTTCTGTGGATTTGAGCCAGCGTAACTTATAATGACTAGCGTGCAATACTTTGAATTCGAGAGTCTATGGCTTGCGTTTCATTGCTGCAAAATTTCTCTCCTCTCTTTATGACTGTGGACTTTATAAAACTGTCGATCAAGTTACACTATTCGATTTGAGTAGCCCAAGAGTTGGTGGTGTGTGCTGATGACTAGATGTCTTCTCTCTAGTTTGTCAGTTTAAAATTCAGATCGGTTAGTGTTGGTAGCCCTTGCTTAGATTCGCGCGAATACAAAAAAACAACAACATTTTACCAACAGAAAGATAATAAAAAAACGGTAAATTATGCTCCCCCTAAAAGCAAAAAAGTTTGATCATAATAACTTGAGCGAGACATGGCCCATTGGCTAGCATGCCGAGCTGTTGCTATGAAGGCCCCAAAGTTCGATCCAAAATATAAAGCTGAACACTACCCACATTTTCATCTTTATGAACTTTATATCTTTGGAAATCTTGCTTTATGGTTAACAATAATCGTGTAGACGGCTTGTGTTACTGACTTATTGCCATCTTCCTGATCACAGTTCTTAATCAGGGACATCTATGAAGTCACAAGTCTCTGTGTCACATATCTTGCCATTTCAGTTGAGAAATACTAATTGCAATATCTAGAACACGAAGTTCTATTCACTTATAAATTGAAGTCCCTGAAAGACAGTTCATTTTTAATTGTGAGAATTCCGTGCAAGTTATGTCTTATCAATAAAAAAAGTATTACAAACAAATTTTGTTAAGAATATTTTCAGCATACTCCTACACATCACTGATTATTGTTTTCTAATTGTTGTTTGTACTCACTTATCAAGTTAAGTGTTGAAAGATATTACGACGTAAAATATACAGTGAACTTTCTTTCTTTCATGGAGAACTATAAACAAAAAAAGTCAAAGTCACAAGAAGTGTCATTACTAAGCCTAATATAGTTTAATAATATTTTGTTAATTATATTAATTACCGCAAGAAAAAAAAAACTTTTCCAAATTTACTTTCCTTGGGCTAGTTTATTTGTTGTATTTTTTTCCGGTTAATGGTTCAGTGCAGAAAATCTTTATGGACGTTTATCATTAAGAATGGCCTACAATACTGTCCCATATGGTAAGCGTAACGATTTAAAAGCGGAAACTGACGTAGATGTGCTATATGACAAAATGCTGAGGATGGAACGAGTGCGTAGCTTGTCCCAGTCTCTTCTGTCAATTCACATTTAATTAGTTTGTTAGAAGTCAAGCACAAACCAACATAATGGACTATATGTGCTCTGCCCCACCATGAGTATCGAAATGTATCTCAAGATGGCTGGCAAGGGTATTAAAATTTTTATTAAAGTAAAGTAGAGAAGATGATTTAGTTTTGGTGGTAGTGAACTCTGACTTAATGTTGAACGATTAAAACTAACTACAAAAAAATGGCTTAAGTATGGGACATCCCGTGCCACCAGTTCCAGCCAACATCTGTATGACACAGATTGACTCACGAGCAACCATTTCAGCCTTACACCCACCACTATGCTGGTACAAGTTTGTTGATGATACATTTACTGGATTCATATGTACAGAAAAAACATATGGTTTTTATCAACCACTTTAACTTCATACACCTAAACGTTATGTTCACCTATGAACACGAGAAAACTAACTAAATAGCATTTCTCAACCTCAAGATCACAAGAACAAATACACAACTGAAAACAGAAATCCACAGAAAAACCACCCATACTGTGATCAGCAAAACAAATACTCAACATATTAAGAAACCAAATAAACACAGCCAGAAAATTATGTTCACCAGATAAAATTAACGATGAGTACGTGTTTTCTTATAGCAAAGCCACATAGGGCTATCTGCTGAGCCCACCGAGGGGAATCGAACCCTTGCTTTTAGCGTTGTAAATCCGGAGATTTACCACTGTACTAGCGAAGGGCGAATTAACAATCAAATCAACAAAATAAAACAAAACTTCATCAACATCAATGAATTTCCTAAAGAAACCGTTGAAAAACCTATAACAAAGTGAGGTAATGGATACAAATCGCAAAAAACATATAGAAACCACGAAGTGTAAAATACAAAACAAAAGATTATATATGTTCCCTCGCATGAACCTTCAAACCAATTTTGACGAAGATTCATCAGCACCCTGGGAAGCAGTTACATGGCCATACATCAGACATTGCTGTTATTATATATTTATGTAGATAAAACAGTTTGGTTTTAATGTACCAATTTAGCTGTTGTTTACGACGGCAATGTGTGTATGTACGTTTGCTTATAGCAAAGCCACATCGGGTTATCTGCTGAGTCCACCGAGGAAAATCGAACCCTTGTTTTAGGTTTGTAAATTCGTAGACTTATTACCGCTGTTCTAGAGGTGGACAATAACAACGTATTGAAAATTAGGAATATGCTGCGCAATATTTTCCCACTGGTGTAAACAACTTACTTGGCTACAAGAAACTACAGATGAATTTTAATCATCTTTGTGTTGCTGCTTTAATTGACATCCGCACAAGTTTGATATCGCACATGATAAAAAAGTACAGAACATTTACTTTCGTTTTCTCACATTATTGTTAGAAAAAAACACACCAAAAGACTATTTTTATGTAAAAAAGGGCAAATTTGTACATTTTCAATTCCATAAGGTCTGAATAAAACAACATATGAATCAAGATTTACATGTATTTGTACTAAAGTTACACAAAAATATTTAGAAGTGAGTAGTTTTTCGAGATTTGCGACTCTAATGTAAATCACTTTCGCGTATCAGCGCCCAAATATAGTCTCCCATCATGTTTTAGTTGTATGCTCCCAATTCATAAAAGCAAAGTTTGAAGAGAAAAGTAGGTCTTTTCTATTTACTTTAGGCATAAGCAATTGGAAAATAACACATTTTGTCCAGGAACAGGAAAAAGTAAAAATTTTGTTGCGTAGTGTAATTATGGCTTTTTATAACAATGCTGAAACATAAGTTATATTTCAATTGAATGTGAAAACTAGATACGGTGTATAAAACAGCCCCTTCACCTCAATCCCATAACGTGCAACTTCTCATTTTGTATGATGGAAAAGTATTTATGAAAACATGAAACTCATTTTGGATAACATAACGTCTTTGTACAATCATAAATCAATAATGACAAACACTAGAAATACACCGTATTAATAAAAAATAAACAAACATGAATTGCACTTACGCCGCATTTCTGTAAACCGAGTGGTTGATTATTAGGAAAATAACACTACACAAGATTTTGATTCTTCAACACTGTTGGGTGTTTCTTATAAATTTTTGGCTGCTGATCACGAAAATCGCATCCAAATTTGCCCATCATGTTTCATCGAAATTTGGTTTCACCAGGACATTATTACAATGGAAAAACGATATCAGGGCAACTGGAATCCGTCAATGTTTGCCGAGTACTGTTGGACACTACAACGTGATGCACCGGTTTGTTTTGGAAGTTCGCACAAAGCTACTCGAGGACTATCTGTGCTAGCTGTCCCTAATTTAGCAGTGTAAGACTAGAGGGAAGGCAGCTAGTCATCACCACCCACCGTCAACTCTTGGGCAACTCTTTTACCAACGAATAGTGGGATTAACTGTCACATTATAACGCTCCACGGCTGAAAGTGCGAGCATGTTCGGCGCGACCGGGATGCGAACCCGCGACCCTCAGATTACGAGTTGCACGCCTTAACACGTTTGGCCATGCTGGGCCTGTGATGCACCGGACATTGAATACAAACGAAAATCAGGAGGAAAACACTAAACATGCTCGCCCCTTCAGCTGTGGGGGGTATTATACTGTGCGGTCGGTTAATCCCGCTATTTGCTGGTAAAAGAGTAGCTCGAGAGTTGGCGGTGGGTAGTGATGAGTATCTTCCTTCCCTCTAGCCTTACACTGCTAAAATAGAGACGGCTAGCGCGGATAGCCCACGTGCAGAGCTTTGCGCGAAAATTAAAAAACACAAACAGAATCATTGTTATTCAACAATGATTTTTAACTGGAGTTACATACTCGTTGCTGACTTTTTTTACTATCACTCGTGTAATGCCCCCGCTTGTACAGCGGTATGACTCCGGATTTACAACGCTAAAATCAGGGGTTCGCTTCCCCTTGGTAAGCTGAGCAGATAGCTTTTTATGGCTTTGCTATACGAAAAACACACACACTCATGTAATAGTACCTATTGTTTGGGTAAAAGGTGCTTATTAAAGCATGTATTGAAACTATATTGTCTGACTTAATTGGAACAATAAATCGCTAGTATGAACAGAAAACAATGCACATTAAATAAACAGACATTTGAAGTAAAAATCGCTTTTTAATCCCATATCTCGTATTAGTCATTATTTATCAATGGTGCTGTTTTTTGGTACAAGAAATGTTGGCTGAACTCCTATTCTTATTGACTGTTCCATTTCTAATTTTAAAACCATTTATGGCGTGTAACTAGTTACAGCACATACATTATTTTTGTCTATTTTGAAACACTGTAATATGAACTTTGAGAATAATTGTTTACATTATGTAGGCTTGTTTGTAGTTAATCATAAAGCAACCCAAGATGCTGTTTACGCGGTGACCACCACTGATATCGAAACCAGATTTTTAGCGTTGTAGGTCTACAAATTAACCGCGAGACACCGGGGAGCTTACGTTTTGTAAAGATATAATGTAACACAACATTTGTATTGTACTTATATATCTGAATGTTTCTAATTGATTGTTTCTAATTCCAAAATTAGCGACGAGAATTGTCCCGTTTTGTTATTTTGTCTTTAAATGCACCGTATTGGTTAAGGCTCCCTGGTTACAGGATTTCTAATAAGATACCATAAGTGTTGTTATTTTATTTTACACAGAGAGTTATACCACTCAATTACTTTATCTAGTTCTTTACCGAGTATCAGGATAGAAAAATTACCCAATATGTGGACACAACAGTACAGAATCAACTGGCCAAACTGAGGATTATACTACAATTGATCAAATTTATTGTACACGGTTTGTTGTTTCGTGAGGTAAGTTTAGACTCATTCCACATTTAAAAAGATCAAGTGTCGTATAATTTCCTGAAAAAATAACAATATAAACAAATTCTATTCTTCGTACACCATTGGTGCGCTGTAGGATTGTCGAATATAAATTGTTAAACGTGTTTCGTAATTAGTTTTATCCTGTCTCGCAATACTGATATTTCTACACACTCTTTCATCTAATTCCTTTTTTAAAACAATGAATATGTGTAACAACATATCCATTCTCCGAAAACATTAGTAACTGCAGTTTAATCACCCGCTTTTCCATTTTCCTTTGAAAAATAGTCAGATGAATTACCTAACTAAACAGAAGAAAGATGGTGCGACTTTCTGATTTTAATTTTAAAATTCTGTGAATAATTAATAAATAATCAAAAGGAAATGGAACAACTTTACTATGCATACGTATATATATATGTATATATATAGAGAGAGAGATAAGCTCACGTGCTTTCAAGTTGAACCTTTATTTAACCCCAGGGGTTTCAGCTTTTTTTGGGAGCTATGCAGAAGGGTTCGATTTCCCTTGGTGGACTCAGCAGATAGCTCGATATGGCTTTGCTGTAAGAAACAAACACACACATTGGAAATTCGAAATCGGAGTTTATCTTCAAAAACCAACAGAGACATTACACGGGAAGAAATACATTTTATGGTTAGTAAGTTTGTTCAACGCATGTTTTGAGAGACAGCTAGTATGTCTAACGCATTACAAATACAATGATTCTATATAGTAGAGAAACACGCACAAGTAGGAAGTGATGGCACCTAGTGACGTTTTTAAAACTCCAGTAGCTAAATGAATAATAGAAGGTTAGCAAACTTTTACCCTGAGTTCTTGGTGGATTTTAGTTGGTAGTTGATGGATGACTCTTTTTCTCATTAGAGACTTCCCCCCTTTCTCCTACACATATTTCCCTCCATTCTTGTATTGGAGGCGAAGTACCTATATGGTTTGGGCTTTTGTAGAACTTCATTTCTAGGATTATTTTGAACCTTCAAAAAGGAATGTGTGTAAAATATTAAAATAACTGTGTGGAGCTCTTTTGGTTTGTTTAAAAAGACGCTGAAGCATTTCTATATCAAAGAAAATCAAATCACGAGATTGCCAGAAATCTAAGATGGATCGTATCCGACAATAAAGAGTAGTTTGATCGACTGAAGAAACAAAAATATAACAGTAGTCAGATATGCGTTCTTTTATCGTATCTGTAGCTATCTATTGTAACGTCAGGCATATTTGTGTGTCTTATGATTTTTGATCGTAAAACCTCTCTTTGAGTCATTTTTGGAGTGAAATAATTTTTTTTTAAAATACACATTGGAGTTTCAACTGTGATGTACAGCGTTGGGATATAAAATTCATCTCGTTTTCGTATTTTTTAAAGACACATAAATAATTGGCCCAGCACGACCAGATGGTTAAGGCGTTCGACTCGTAATCTGAGGGTCGCGGGCTCGAATCCCGGCGCACAAAACATGCTCGTACTCTCAGCCGTGGGAACGTTATAATGTCATGGTCAATCCAACTATTCTTTGGTAAAAGAATAGCTCAAGAGTTGGCGGTGGGTGGTGATGACTAGCTGTCTTCCCACTAGTCTTAAACTGCTAAATTAGGGACGGCTAGCACAGATAGCCCTCGAGTAGCTTTGCGCGAAATTCATAACAAACATAAATAATTTTAAAAAAATGCAATGTTCTACTGATCGTGCTAATATGATATATCATTAAGCTTCTAGTTCGGTTTGACCACTGAGAAGTATTCAGAGGGTATGTATTTGTATTTATTTATCTGGTAATTCGCATACTCCCCTATATCAATGGCAGATGTATTGACATACTTTAAAATCACACAGACACCTGAAGTACTTTTTATTTATCTAGAATTACGTAATTATTATTATAAATAGAGTACTAGCAACTGCTTTTGCCCAGAGATTGTTATGCACAGACAAACATAATTATTTCAAGTTAATATATTTCTCATAGTAATAGCTTTCACAGCAAAAATATTGTAATATAAATAACAATACTATCTTCCACTGGAATCGGCCCAGCATGGCCAAGCGTGTTAAGGCGTGTGACTCGTAATTTGAAGGTCGCGGGTTCGCATCCCCTTCGCACCAAGCATGCCCGCCCTTTCAGCCGTGAGGGCGTTATAATGTAACGGTCAATCCTACTATTCGTTGGTAAAAGAGTAGCCCAAGAGTTGACGATGGGTGGTGATGACTAGCTGCCTTTCCTCTAGTCTTACACTGGTAAATTAGGGACGACTAGCACAGATAGTCCTCGAGTAGCTTTGTGCGAATTTTAAAAAAAAACAAACAAACAAACAAATCCAGTGGAATCTGCGATTCGGGTTCGGAATAACAGTATTGTATTCCAGTTGAATCTGTATTCGGGGTTAGGAAGTACAGAAGTATATTGCGGAAGAATACGTGTTCAGGTTAGGAATAACAGTAGTATATTCCAGTTGAATCTGCATTCAGGGTTAGGAAGTACAGAAGTATATCGCAGTGAAATCTGCATTTAGGGTTAGGAAGAACAGTAGTATATCGCAGTGGAATTTGCATTCAGGGTTAGGATTTGTTTGTTTGTTTTGAATTAAGCACAAAGCTACACAATGGGCTATCTGTGCTCTGCCCACCATGGGTATCGAAACCCGGATTTTTTGCGTGTAAGTCCGCAGACATACCGCAGAGCCACTGGGGGGCCCAGGGTTAGGAAGAACAGTAGTATATCGCAGTAGAATCTGCATTCAGGCTTAGGTAGTACAGTAGTATATTCCAGTAGAATCTACATTCAGAGTTAAAAAGTACAGTAGTATATGGCAGTGTAATCTATATTCAGGGTTAGAAAGAACAGTAGTATGTTCTAGTGTAACTGTGTCAGGAGTAGGAAGAAAAGTGGTTATTTTTCGGTCCACGTTTGAGAATGTTTTTTGTTTAAAATATCTAGTAGATCAAAACCAAAAGCTCCAAGCCATCTTCAAGAGTGATAAATTGCTTTTCAAATAATATTTGACACTTTGAAAACAAATCACTTCGTCACAGAACTCAATTATTCATGAGGAAAATAATTTCCAATTCAGAGTTCTCTTTATGTGGTGAGCGACGTCGGACATGAATTTAAGTTTCACACAATGGTTGACACTAGACGTGAACTTGAAATTGTTCATAAAAGTGGAAAGTAGAGCATGGGATCGATCACGAAAGATGTCTAAAACTTTCGGAGATGTATTTTCTGATATTAGAATTTCATGCAACTCAGTTGATATCGTGAAGTCAGATTTACGGTCCCTGCTAAATCAAATCAATCCCATCATCCACCACACTTAGAAACAAGGGAACAAACATTTTGCCTTTTGGGATATTACAGCCATTAGAATAATGAAAGTTATTCCTTACCTAAAGATGCATTAAATATTTGCTATTGGTTGTTTAAAAAAGACACGTTGCAGACATGCTGAGAAGATAATTTTGTTTGCCTTGCAGATAGTACCATAAACCTATATAAAGGTTTTGAAAGAGCTACTGGTGAGGTATGATCAAATGCAACATTTAAAGTACACATACATTGACATTACGTGTACATACAGGTATTTGCGAAGGGTGGGAGGGCCCAACATCTCTATGCATACCGACTCGGTCATGTTGGTGAGTATAATGCTATTATTACTATGCATGTGATACGTGTGTTGATATGGTTTATAACAATATAGTACGTGTGCTCTCATAACCCATAGTTGTCAACTTTAAATTTCTGCGTATAACAAGCCTTGTATACATCCAATCAAATGAGAGTATTTTTAAAGGTGGTACTAGAAAGTTTGTTGCTTTTCTAAGTTTGTAGTTCATACTGGGAGAATTTAAATATATTTTGATAACAAACTTAGTAAAAGTTAAGACATCAGTTGTATAGTTTAATGAATGTTCTAATATCAAACAGTTTCATGTAATAGTCCTGAAGATACCACAAAGGTGAAATGTTGATTTAAAGTTCTCTTATGAATATTTGGAGAGTAATGTAGTTTTCTCTAATTTTATTATTATAAAGCTTCATATATGTATTTTTTATCAAAATAACGTTATAGATATATAACAGTGCTTTGAAAAACTAATTTTTAATAGTCCATATAGTGATGTAAATATTTAGGTGTGTTGGGTTTAGGATTATTCTAAAGTAGGTGTATGTGATGTGCTGGCGATAAATTCAAGAATCAACAAACAGCACGCACTTCACTTGTTTTGTAAATATATATACATATTCGAAACAAGTTAAATGTATGTACAAATACTCTTTACGCTATGATGTTGTACCTTAAACACTGTATAGTTCTATTCTTGTCAAAAGTCCACCTAGGCTAGTTCATTTGCTTTAGAATTTAGTTGGCAAGCCGAACTATTTTTTTTCTATTTTTATCGCAATAGTATCCATATATAATACATTCGCTCTGTCGCATGAGTTATCACAGTTGTATCGTGAACCTCCAATAATCTTATTTTCTTACTTGCAATAGTATTCTGCTTTTTGTCAAAGTCCACACAAACCAGTTCAATTAGCTTAAAACACCATTTGACGAAACAAATTATTTTCCTTACCTTTTTCAAACTTTTAATGTCACTCTAACGTGTCAACCGTCAGGCCACTATTCACTTCTACGATGGCTAACTTTACGTTTTCTAAATTTTCTCTGATTAAACTTTTTTTAACATGACTTTACTTTCCACTCGTCTGGTCGCAGTTATTCATACGTCAACAACTTAAGTCTTTTAGAAATTTCCATAGCCTCGACATCAATAGATTGCAAACACAAAATGAATAAATTAATAATACTACCTGCATCAAACAGTCTTTTATAACTGACAGTACTTCTAATGTTTTATATAAGTTGGGTTATAATTTGTTGATATTCTTAATGCTTCCAAATTTCTTCATTTATTTGGTTTGGTCCACGTAAAATATTTTTAGATTTTAAAATTTATTTTGTATCATTTTTCAAGCATATATTCATTCACATTTAATTTTTTCAGTAATTCGTGTTATTTTTACTTAGTTGTTACTTGCCTGCCAGTTTTTCTAATGTAGGAACTTCCGCAGTTCAAACATTATACTATGGCACTGTAATATTTTTAATATAAAATAATATTAGTTCCCGAATTATTTACGAATTAATTTTTTACTTTAGTTTGCATTTGTTACTTAAGTTAAGTAATGTTTTCACCAAAATACCTACAAACGCCACCACTGAACAACAAATGAATTTGTTCTCCTGTTTTTAATCAGTTACTTGGTGTCCTTGTTTTTTGTTTTTTTGGGCATGGCATGACCACGTGTGTTAAGGCGTTTGACTAGTAATCCGAGGGTCACGGGTTTGAATCCAAATCGCACAAAACATGATTGCCCTTTCAGCGGTGGGGGCGTTATAATGTTATGGTCAATCCTACTATTCGTTGGTAAAAGAGTAGCTCAAGAGTTAGCGGTGGGTGGTGATGACTAGCTGTCTTCCCACTGGTCTTAAACTGCTAAATTAGGGACGGCTAGCACAGATAGCCTTCGAGTAGTTTTGTGCGAAATTCAAAACAAACAATCCTTCTTCTTGTTGTTGTTTTTTGTCTATTTCGTTTCTTGATTTGGTATGTTTATGACTGTGTCATCAATTTTGTTTGGATTTGTATTTTATTTTGAAGTATTCTATTATTATATGAACTTCGTTTTCCATGTTTTCACTGATGCACAGTCTCAGTGCTATTACAACGTAACCATTTAATGTCACGATTTTTTACGTTTTTTATCGTATGCGGGAAGACACGTCTTGAGTCTTCTTTTGGTGAATTTCAAACTGAACGTTAAGAAAGTTTATTTGATTTTTTTCTTATTTTTTGTTGTTCATTTTATGTTTTTGTTTCATTTATATTGTATTAAAGAAAATTATTTTCTGTTCTCTCTAAAAACCACATGGGATGTCACCAACATATCTGTTAGAAAAGTGACGTAAATACAAGCGCATTATTGCTGATGGGAGAATAAAACTTATAATCCTGGAGATAATGAGTGTTTTATTTTTAAGCCGTCTCTTGTACATAGAAGACTTTTCCAAACACAAAACAGTTGCTAATTCAAATAAATATTTCCTATCGTCTAAAGATTTCTTGCAGATACCTGTCTTCATCATTGTCTATTTTGTTTAGAGCAATATAAATTACTTTTTTCAGCGTTACTTGAAGATGCATCGACTAAGCTAAACACATTACGGTAAAGATATTATTAGTTTTTAGTTTGTTTGCTACTTCTGACAGTTGTACATGACAGTTAGACATTTTTTGTGCAAATTTTTAAAGTACAAACTAATTATTAATATAATTCGTAACTGAACCAGTCATATGTTGGAAATATTAGTCTTACAGAGAAATGTTGCTTTAGTGTCTTTTGTTTTCACATTACTGTAGCATTTCCTGCATATGTATGTCTTAAAATAATCTTGGTCAAATTTTGTTTTTAAGAATTTAGAATTTCGCGCAAAACTACACGAGGGCTGTCAGCGCTAGCCGTTCCTAATTTAGCAGTGGAAGACTACAAGGAAGACAGCAAGTCATCACCATCCGCCGCCAATGTTTGAGCTACTTTCTTACCAATGAAGAGTGAAAATGACCGTGGCAATATAACGCCCCCAGAGCTGACAGGGTGGGCATGTTTGGTGTGCCGGGAATTTGAACTCGCGACGTTAATTAAATTGGAATTATAATTTTCAACCTGAATAGCATTATACGCAAGTGAACTGGACAGACACGTTAGAAACCGCTATATTTAAGTATAATTATCCCTAATTTTGACCTCCTAAAAATAGGAAAGGCAGCTAACAGGCAACATCTTCCACCACAAGTATTATGTTCGTCTATCTGAACAGAACATAAATTGCTCATAGCAGAAAGAGCAAATAGAGATTTTACGTCACAAACCTTGGACTGTTCTCTTCATAGCGTGGAAAGCTAACAACTAGGCCATACCAATTTTGAGCTGTGAACAATAGAAACGTTACAGATATATATCAGTTTTTTTGTCTACGATTTTGGGCTGCAAAGACACGTGTTTAGATATAAATGTTTATTTTTATAGAAATGATGTTTTAAGCAGTTCTCTGATAAATAAAAAATTGTTATAATTATTTTTTTAACTTCGAGCCAAGCTACTAGAGGGCTCTCTGAGTTACCATTCCCTTCTTTAGAAGTAACGGTAAGTTACCAACTCTCGAGATATTCTTTACCTTATTTTAAAAATAATTTGGGAACCCCTGCCTTTCTTATCTGTAGTTAAATGGATCATGACATAACTATAACAGTAGTAAAAATATTTTACGGATTATAACTATTTTTGTCGATGTAAAGTTTGTGAGTAAAATATTTCAAAAGTACTTTATAAAAATTTGTTCATTATTTATTTAGTTATAATGAAATTACGACAGAGGCCGCGTTCACAAGTGCAAGTGGAGAAACTTGTTAATTAATGTCTTGCTATAAAAAAGGTTTATGAATGGCCTTGTTACGTCCGTCGTGTTAAAACAACATATTTCTCAATTGAACAAAATCTTCGGATGATTTTCTATGTTCGCCCGACCCTAAACAATCGTTCTAAATGGCTTTCTTATCACTTCCGATTGTAAACAAGATATCCGAATGCCCATTTTGTTACACTCCACAATAAACATGATATCTAAATATACTTTTTGCCACGTCTCACAATAAACAAGATATCTCAGTGTCCTTTATATGTACAACAATAAACAATAGTACGGAATGACTTTCTTACCATTTCCGTTTGTAAATGAGGTATTCAAATGTCCCTCTTGTTATACCCCACAATAAACAAGATGTCTGAATATCCTTCTTGCCACGCAACACAATAAACAAAATATCTAAATGTCCTTCTGGTTATATCCCACAATAAACAAAATATCTGAATGTCTGTTTTTTTTTGTTTTTTTTTTTGGAATTTCGCACAAAGCTACTCGAGGGATATCTGTGTTAGCCGTCCCTAATTTAGTAGTGTAAGACTAGAGGGAAGGGAGCTAGTCATCACCACCCACCGCCAACTCTTGGGCTACTCTTTTACCAACGAATAGTGGGATTGCCCTTTACATTATAACGCCCGCACGGCTGGGAGGGCGAGCATGTTTGGGGAGACTCGGGTGCGAACCTGCGATCCTCAGATTGCGAAGCGCACGCCTTAACGCTCGAGGCTATCCCAGAGCATCTGAATGTCTTTCTTGTTATATCCCACAATAAACAAGATATCTAAATATCCTTCTTGCCACGCAACACAATTAACAAAATATCTGAATGTTCTTCTTGTTATATCCCACAATAAACAAGACATCTGAATGTCCTTCTTGTTATGTTCCACGTAATTTTTCTAACGTGAACAAAATCTCTGAATTATTTTTCGATTTACGTCCCGCTGTAAACAAAATTTCTGAATCTTCTTGTTATTACGTCTGACTGTTCAAGAAATTATCGATCAACGTGAACAAGACTTCTGACTGGGTTTTTTTTCTTATTTACGTTCGGCTGTGAACAACATCTGTGAATGGTCTAATTATAAAAACAAAACGTGAGTGGTTGGTTTTATTATCACGCCAGGCTGTCAAAGAACGCATCTGTCAGCATGAAAACAAAATGTGAATGTGACCCCGCTAGAAGCACTCCCGCGCACATTACTTTGTGATGCAACTTTATCGAATATTAGATTACATCAACATAACCTTTAAACGGAAAGAAGAACATGTTGTTGTAAAGATGACAACTATCTAAGATCATATATGTGTCTCTTTATGCATATATAAAGTGAAACCCCGGATGATTTCACTTCAAGTCGTTCTTTGTTTATCAATTTATTTTTTTATCCAACCGGCTTTATAGCTGCTTTTCAGTATAAAAACTAGAATTTTTTTTTTGAAAAGTAATGGGTCTAAGTTTAAAACTGTTTATCAAGTATACGAATTTTATTTTTTGTTTGAATAAAATCAATTTCTGATCCACCGAAGGGAATTCATTCAAAATTAAGTTTGATTTGCACGCAAACCTTCTTGTAAGAGACTAAATAATAATGTATTCAAAGAAGAAAAAAACAAAACCAACTCTGAATAAAATGAGAACAGATAACAGAATTATTTTTTTTAAAAAGTGACAAGGGCAGTGTTTAGTTGCAATGCAAACCGGTTAATGCAGGAATATGGGAATATGGCGTCAGATGATAGAGATATTTGTTTTGTTTTGGAATTTCGCACAAAGCTACTCGAGGGCTATCTGTGCTAGCCGTCCCTAATTTAGCAGTGTAAGACTAGAGGGAAGGCAGCTAGTCATCACCACCCACCGCCAACTCTTGAGCTACTATTTTACTAATGAATAGTGGGATTGATCGTAATATTATAACGCCCCCACAGCTTGAAAGGTCGAGAATGTTTGGTTTGGCGAGAATTTGAACCCGCGATCCTCAAATTACGAGTCGAGTACCTTAACCACCTGGCGGATCCCCCATGTAATAGAAACGATTCAATGTGTACAATATGAACCAAAGCGGCAGAAAGGCGAAAGGTTAATTTTGTTTGTAGTGCTAAAAATATAAGTTATGTTTTAAAATATTCTATTTGCGGAGAACTGTATGTTAGAGACTCTACTAATATAAGGTTAACAGATAATTCCGACAGGCATCATGTTAGCAAACGTGTTTTTTCTGTTATACTTTTTATTTTGATGAGTTGAATGAACTTTTTTTTTCAAAGTTTTTCCTTCTCGAATTTTAATGACAAAGTTATTATTTGAAAAAAATTTATTAACTGTTTTAAGACTTCTGTAAATTTTAATTGACGTCTTTGTTGTGCCCTCAACGGATATCGAACCAGGACACTTAGTGTCATAAGCCCATCGAATTACCGCTGAGTCACAGAAGCTAATATATGATTTCAAAGATTTATGCATATGTTTTAGATATTACTGAAGCAAACTTTAAGATTTTTCAATAATGTAAAGCATTTTTATATTAAAAAAATCCGTAGTTTGTCGAATTTGGATAATGAATTACCATATTTAACGTTAAAAATAGGTTAATGTTAAGACCTTTTAATTAGGTTTTGATTTGAAACCTTCGTAATGTAATAAAGTTCCTGTAACCTGAGTTTTTATAAAAACCGTAAAAAAACTGAAACTTATTAAAGTTAAAAAAAACAAGTGGAAAATAAGTTTTATTTTTCGAACCAGTTTTAAAGTTAAATTTATTATTTTAAAAAAAAGTATTTAACTAAATGGAACACGATTTATAATTTTCAAATTAAAGAATAGCCAATAATGCTACAAAATCGCTTAACGAAAAAACAATCTGACGAAAAAGAAGAAAAGATTCGAGCTTTCTTCCTTTTCAAAATTGAAGTTACAGTTTCAGTCCAACATGCAAGTGAAGTCTACTTCCTTAGCTACGATTTTCATTCTTCTTCAGAATTTAGAGAATAACACAAAAACATATGACCAAACACACTTGCTCACAGAAGAAAGACAGTGCTCACATCTTCCATTATTTATTGTAAACAGCATAAGGATCTATAGGGGTTTCCTGTCACACATATAGAAATAATATTTGGATTTTCTTGATGTTTTCCAAAATTACATTAGAATTTAATTGTGAACACACTGGAATGAGAAACATAATAATTTTACAGATCAATAAATAATACACGTGATTTATTTTTCAGTTTCTGAACATTAAAGACGCTTTTATTCAGTACAACTACTTGTGATTTAAAATATTTTTTCTTAAAAAAACACCATTTTTACAGTATATCCAGTTGGATTTTTTTTTCATACCAAACAGCATTACTGGTGACGCTACACAAATATTATTTTTGGAAACCACTGAGTAGATAAAAATTTGAGTAACAATTTGTACCTTAATAATTAAAAAAAAACGTCTTAAACATACAATCTAGATAACTTAAGTTTTTTCTTCAATAGCTCGTGATTCCTAATTTTAACAGGCAAAGCTAAGCAAAGAATTTGAGCTGGCTTCCCTTTCAAAACAAGAGTTAAAGTTTTAGTCCAACATTCAGGGAAGATTACTTTCTTAGGTACAGTTTTCATTCAATTTCAGAATTTACAGAATAAGACAAAAACATCAAAGTTAAAACGGACATGAATATCTTTAGAAACTATTAGATTCTTTTGAGAAAACATGAACATAAGATGGACTTTCTTTTAAAGTGTAAAGTTCGGATACACACGTGCTGTATTCTAACATTTATCTTATAGGTATTAATCAAAGGCACAGTAGAGACTTAAAAATAACCGAAAACGTTTCATTAATAACAGTCATAATAGTTCTGAAACGATTACAGTTTGACTAAGGAACAAAAGATCTTAGTTCATTATCAGAGAAAATTTTTATTGAAACACGCAAAGTCAACCTTTAGGGTTTCTGAATTATTTAGTTTTACAGACGTTAACTTGTTAAAAGATGTTATGGGCCAATGTCATTTAAATATCAATTAAGAACGAAAACCTGTAATGAATGAAAATTAATAAATGTTCATAAATGAACGTTTCGTCGTATTCTTATCTTTCAATTGATTAAAACTCGCTTTTCTAGCTTTAAGAAATATTTTGTTCTATTCATTCTGTTTGTTTTATTCAAAGCGCACTCGTCGCTACTGAAAGTGTTCTTTAACAGAACAGCGAAGTGTAATTACGCTTTCGAATCTTTATTTTCCACTTCAGGATCAGGCTGGCCCATGTCTATTGTAGCGAATCTTACTGGATAGACCAATTGGTTTCCCCTGTCCCACGTGTAGATGACCTCATCTCTGGCATTGTAGCTGGCCATCGTTGTTCTGACGAAAGGGTTAGTAAAGTCCAGGTTCACGTCAATAGCTTTGTTCTGGTACAGGTCGAAGGCGTAAGAAATCCGCGTATTGAGTTCATTAACACTATCAATTGTGTACAGAACTCCACATATAATAAACATCTCGCCAATTCCACGATGTTTCAGGGTGATATTCCACATCTTTTCTGTTTGAAGTGAATACGGATGAAACTTAAGTACCAGGGTGTTATTAGTGTTGTTGCCGGCAAAAATTACCCACAATCCATTTTCATCAGCAGCTAAATCCATGTAACTGTGCTGTGTAGTGTAAAGATATCGGTTGTTTTTGTAGGCTGCGTCGACAATCTGGGCGCTTGTATTACTTTCACTTTGTAAATCATATCTCATCAGATTGTTCGTGCCTTCTTGGTTGTAGTAGAAAGAACCGTTGTAAACGATATGGTTGTTACCTACAAACTGATAGGGAAGAGTGTATTTTTTTGTATAGTTGTTGTTCCGGAATGCAGTTTTGTCTGCGAACTCATAAATCGTGTTTTTCTCTGTTTGCAACGTCACCCAGTGCTTATTCTCGTCAATGGGATTGGTTGCGACAGGATCTTTCATCCAGCAACCCTGGGATACATTAGAAAACTGCTGGAAAACTGGCTTTCCGACTTGAGTTAGTAAACAATCTGTATAGAAACAAAAAAGTTAAATTAACTTTGAAATAATCGAAAGCGAAAAATAAACACTTAAGTTAATAGCTGATTGTTTTTACAAACAAACAGAATAGTTCGTTCTAATGTCTGACAATAAATTGAAAAATGAGACGCTTTCTGAGGAGTTCAAACGTTATTGTTTTATTCGCACAAGTTTGACATCACATTCGTTTCCTAAATTTGGTTACTTATGCTGCGTTGCCTGCTTAACCTAGTTAAGCTTTATTCTATGTATAAATATCTTAACGAATCGAAGATCAACCAGAACCTCGATTAGTTTATCACCATGTAACTAATTGTGCCTCATTACATCACTTTTAAACTTGACCTCGAGCCATGAAGTTGTGGAAACAGAATGCTATATACCGTAACTTCAAGTTGAATGGCTTTTTTATCGCTAAGTGGAAAATTTCACAAAAGGCTATGTATGCAAAGATCATACCATATAACTTACCGTTCGCCACCAGAGGGCTAGCTAAAGCCAAGATTATCACAAAACAAGGCTTGTTAATCAGTAAGTCCTTAGCTTTGCATCCCCCAGTGGCTCAGCGGTATGTCTGCGGACTTACAACGCTAAAACCGGGTTTCGATACCCGTGGTCGGCAGAGCACAGATAGCTCGTTGCGTAGCTTTGTGGTTAATTCAAAACAACAACAACAACATTAACTTTGCACTTATGTCATAATCTTTAGCGATCTTAAGATAAATCTGCACTATATAACACATACACATCAATAAAAGAAAAACGAAGTTTGATAGTTGTGTGTAAAATATTAATTTTTTTCAAACTAATTACTGTACAATTCAGTTTGATTAGTTATTATAGTTTGAGTTTTCTCATACAAAAACGAATTAAGATTTTATCAATCATTTATAAGGAATATGCAATTAATTTAGAAAACCAAGAAACAAAACAAAGTCACAAGTAAGTAACATAAAGTACAACAATCAAAGTGTAACGATTAGCGTATGTAATGTACATTTATCATAACTAAATTTAAAAACATGAACTGGAAGAACTTGGCACTTGGATATCATGTTATTAATACGGTTTGCTCAATTTTATTACAAAACTAAGTACATCGAGCTAAACTTCTGTCCTTACGTCTTGTTTTAGTGCAAAGCTGTACACAGGAATCGAGCTCCGTAAGCTTGTGTTTTAAAGTCCCAAGCTATTTCCTGAACCACCTGGTGACTATTTTGAATAACTACAATTGAAATAAAAATTCGAAAAAATTGTGTGGATATTACTCGCTTCTCTCTCTTTCTACCAGTTATGATTATGTATGCCTTAAGACCCGCATGGACGGGTGGGTTAAGGTGTTCGACTCCTAATCAGAAGGTCGCGAGTTCGATTCCTCGTCGCACCAAACATGCTCGCCCTTTCAGCCGTGGGGTCGTTATAGTGTGGCGGTCAATCCTGCTATTCGTTGGTAAAAGAGTAGCCCAAGAGTTGGCGGTGGGGGATGATGACTAGCTGCCTTCTCTCTGGTCTTACACCGCTAAATTGGGGACGACTAGCGCAGATAGCCCTCGAGTTGCTTTGCGCGAAATGAAAAAAAGAAACAAGAAAGCAATCCTTTCGTTCAGAAACACTCACCCGTCGCTCCAAATTAAAACGTGATGGTGATCGTGGCTAGCGCTCAGGTTTCTAATACGTATCAACAGTCTAATCTCTCTAGTACCACTCGAGAAACGGGTTTGAGTTAGCAAGATCTAAGCTTAGCTATAAATATTCAAGACATCTGTAAAAATACACGTCTCCGAAATGTTTATACAACTGTAGATAAGCTATAACACTGAGCTAGTGCAAAGTTTACTTTTATTTATGTTACCGAGTTGTGACGCAATTATTGTTTCAGCTGTTAAAAGACAATAAGACTGGCACTCTGTAATCAAACCTCGTTTTAAAACGTTTTCGAAAAAACCGTTAAAAGAAGAGAAAAAAAAATTAGGACAGCTCTGTAGTTGCCGCTGACTATAATTCACTTGATTAGTCTGTTTAAATATTGAGCCAGCGTGGCTTAGTGATCAGCGTGCCCAAACTGTCAATTCACTATTCGAATCTCGTTGTAGCAGGACGTTTTCCGTAGTTTGGGATTGCAAATGTATTATAAGAGTAACAGTAAGATCCCACCATTCGGTCATATACAAGTTCAGTCGAAGAGTTGTTAACTAGTTGTCTTCCTTCTAATCCACCAGATCCAAATTAAGGGCGGGTACAAGCAGGTAGTCCTTGTGCACTTTGTGCGAAAATTCTAAAACAGTTACAACCACAAAAACTAGTTACATCAAAAACAACCTAAGGGAAGATTGAAATCTAGGTTGTTGATCCAAGTGTGGATGAAATATATAATAATTCGTGTTTTCCTTACCTTTATTCTAATTTTAAGTAGATGTTTTTAGATTAAAAAGTGCATTTTAAGATTATTTCTGTCACAGTAAAATGTGCAAATCATTGAAGAATAGAAACAAACACATAAAACGTGTTTTATTATGGGGAAAGGAGAGGAGGGAATGTTTGAAAAAATTACTTTTAGAGTTTAGATTCAGTGAAATAATAATGACATACTATATTACATTTATAAACAAAGCGCATCTCGATATATTTTCATGTAGTAACAATTTCCATTTTAAGTGATAGGTAAAGTTAAAATTCACAGATGGAGTAAAATTTTACAGGAACAAAAAGGTAAGAAGAATTTTTTTTAATCATAATATACTAGTATTCTTGCCTAAATTGTCGACAAATGGACATATGAGTTAATACAACGCCTCCCGCTAGTACAGCGGTATGTCTCCAGATTTACAACGCTAAAGTAAGGGGTTCGATTCCCTTCGGTGGGCTGAGTAGATAGCCCTTTGTGGCTTTGCTATACGAAAAACACACACACACACACACACACGTTAATACCACTCAAAACGTAGTCGTTTGTTTATTTTTATCTCTAATAACACACCCAACCTGTGAGTAATTTAATTACTATTATTAGTTTAATTCTGTTTACTGCTCGCCTTTTCAAAATCCTTTGGACTTGGTGTGGTTTGAATTTCGCGTAAAGCCACATGAGGACTATCTGCGCTAACCATCCCTAATTTTGCAGTGAAAGAGTAAAGGGAAGTCAGCTAGTCATCATTCCCGACCGCTAACTCTTGGGCTACTGGTTTTACTAACGAATACTGGAACTGACCATCACATTATAACACCCTCACGGCTGAAAGGTTGATCATTTTTGACTTGAGGTTAGGTTTGAACCCATGATTCGTAGATCGCGAATTTAGCGCCCTTTTGACTAAGTTAATTAAATTACATAATCTCTTCTCTGACCTATGTATTCCAAGCCTATTATAGGTCATCTTGCAAGTTGTCTTTAATTCATCTAACCTATAAACATTAATTTGAACTTTCCTGACCTATTCACGACACTTCCCTGCATTCTTACAAGTTTCAAGTTAAGCTGCAACGTTAACTGTGTTGAACTAATACGAACAACAGTATAAATATACACTAAGCTAGTCATCACCACTTATCGTCAACTTTTGGGCTCCTTTGTTAACAGCGAATAGTGGGACTAACTGTCCCATTATAACGCCCCCACGACTGAGAGGACAAGCATGTTTGGTGGTACGACGATTCGAACCCGCAACCTTTATATTGCAATTCAAGCGGTACACAGAAGCTCTCTGCGCAAAGCAACATCTGACCGTCACTCTTATAACGCACCCATGATCGGTCCCAAATACAAAGCTTGGTTTTTGTATTGAGGAAATGTAGACGATGAACCTTCTCATTTCTACTGCTCCTTCCCCTACAAGCATACACACACACACTGGAAGGAAACCACACAAACACACACAAGAAATTTGAAGGGAGCATTTCATATTTCTCATCATATTTCAAATGAACAATAATTTTTCATTTTTGATTCATTTTACAAAATTACACTTCTTTAAAATCATAGCAGCTTATAAACCACAAGGAATTCATACCAGTATTTTTTTTCATGCACACATGTTAACACTCAGTCAGTTGGTTTTCTTTCATGTGATTCATAAAAAAACCTTTAAATAAGTAGAAAATAATTGTAAAATCACTGAAAAAATCGTAAGTAACACAAAACTTTTAACACTTTACTCAACACCGCAAGACATTACGGAAGACACAAAATTAATTTCAAAATAATAGTATTCTCTTCCAAAAATTCGATCTAATTACTGAAGCCTAGTTGAAGAGATACTGAAATTCAAATTTAGGTGCTGGTTTTTGACCGCATTATTACACCAGAATTACACTCGACTTAGTTTTAATAATAATTACAAATTGAAGTCTGTAGTCATCAAAACAAACTCCTCATGGCCAGGTGGTTAGGGTGCTCGACTCGTAATTTAAGGATCGTGGGTTCGAATCCCCCATCACACCAAACATGCTCTCCCTTTCAGCCGTGAGAGTGTTATGATGTTGATAAAAGAGAAGCCCAAGAGTTGGCGGTGAGTAATGATGACTAGCTGCTTTCGTTCTAGTCTTACACTGCTAAATCAGGGAAGGTTAGCTCAGATATCAAAGTCTTTTACCAACGAATAGTGGGATTGAACGCAGCATGATAGTGCCTCCACGGCCGAAAAGCTGTTTGGTGCTGACGGAGATTCGAAACCGCGTCCCTCATATTACAATCCAAGCGCCTTAACCATGACAAGAGAGAAGTCAACTAGCTCAAAGCATACATCGCTAACTCTTAGGCTAATCTTGTCTGACCGAATAGTGGGATTCGAACGTCACTTTTATAATCCATCACAACTGCAAAGAGCAAATCGCAACTTTTTGCGACAACTGGCCCCAAACTATGGATTCTCGGATCCACTTTGACCACTAGTCAGTGATCGGCCCAACACAACAAAGTCCATGATATGAAATGTTTTTAGGAAAAGCGTTCGCTTGGATCTTTTCAAATAAAAACGAAAATATTTTTAGATCATTATGAGTTTCGTAAAATATGTACATACATAACCATGACAAGAGAGAAGTCAACTAGCTCAAAGCATACATCGCTAACTCTTGGGCTAATCTTGTCTGACCGAATAGTGGGATTCGAACGTCACTTTTATAATCCATCACAACTGCAAAGAGCAAATCGCAACTTTTTGCGACAACTGGCCCCAAACTATGGATTCTCGGATCCACTTTGACCACTAGTCAGTGATCGGCCCAACACAACAAAGTCCATGATATGAACTGTTTTTAGGAAAAGCGTTCGCTTGGATCTTTTCAAATAAAAACGAAAATATTTTTAGATCATTATGAGTTTCGTAAAATATGTACATATAGTATTTGAAATCTGAAAAAAAATTTAGAATGTGATAACGTGAAGTGGTCACAGTAGATTCGTTATCATTTTAATGTCTACTCATCTATTGCGTTTGTTTATTTTTAGACTTAAGACTTCATTTCGCTTCGTGTATCGAAATTTTCTTGTTAGCATTGTAAACCTTCAGATGAGTCACATAAATAGAACGCTAACTTCTACCTTCTATTTACATTTATTAATAGTACTGCCGGAAAAGATAGAGCGAAACTAACAGACCTACAACCGAATTGTTCCGCTTTGACGCATACTGATACGGGATTAGACAACTTTTTAGAAACTTAGTAGGCTAGACGACAACTATATCAACTGTAATGTACTGTTAGATATTTCGAGTAATTATTTCTGTTCCTCAAAGCTACTCAGTTTTCACATCGAAAATATCGTTAATAACAAACAGATTTTCTTACCGGAAGTTATTACTGATTATTCTACATCATTCTTATAGAATATTTTTCAACGAATAACAATTCACGATCCTCATTATTAACCATTTATTTTTTGGGGGAAAGAACAGTTTTTATTGTTGTTCAGATATTTCCTGTTTCCATTAAAAACAAATATCTCATAGAGAAAAATTACTTTATTGGAACTGGTTTACTTTAATGATTTAACTTTCACTAACTAGTTTATCGATTATGTCTAAGATTGTTTTACATGTTTTTCACAACGAATACCATACCTTTAGTTCTCGGTTTAAGCACTTGCCAATGTGTGGCGTTGAATTGTTTACTAATACTGATTACATTCACCGTAGTCAGTTTTCCACCTATAATTAGACAGAAATTAATTTGAAAAAATCACGAATCATTTTTTAAAATAAATTTTTACAAGAGCACTGTCTTCCAAAAAATATATTATATTATTGATTTACCACGCTGTTAAGATCAAATCATGAAATGTTTCACGAGTAATTAATGTTTGGTGACAAAAGTATAATTATGTTGCTTACTGTAATTTCTTTTTCTCAGAGACTTAATCAAACATTCTACGAAAACATTATCAGATTTCGTTTATCGGATACCCTTACTTCAGTTTTTATTGTACCCATTCTGGATAAACAAATTGTGTTCAAATTTTAAACTCTTGTTACGCTCTATTGACAATGTTCATTTTTATAAAGACACTTTTTCACTTGAAAGTTTTATATTTGACAAGCTATAAAGTGATAAGAAAACCAAATTTCGGTGAATATTATAGACATTCAAAAATTACAAATTAATATATTACCGTTTCGTGTCTTTTATTATAAAGATATGAAACAAAATGATGGATATTTGTATACATTTCTATACCTTGACCACCCAGTGGACACTTTCTCGGCTCTGGACACTCTGGACAGGGTGGACATTCTGGCTCTACCAACCGTGGGGGAGGAGCTTAAGGCAAAATAAACGATTTCACAACCAAAATACTTTTAACATGTGAACACGTAAGTTTACTTTATAATGAAGACACAGATACTTTTAACATGTGAACACATAAGTTTACTTCATAATGAAGACACAGATACACCGATTCCTTTGGTCATAAAAACGTATTTTTTCAATGTCTTGATAATGATAGTCCAACCAACAAATGATGAATATACAAACAAATTAGATTTTCTTAACCACGAAGTCACGTGCAGGTCTCTAAATACTACATAATAAAGATGAAAAACATATTATATTTTGTTAACTATGAAATAACGTGCAGGTCTCTAGATACTACATAATAGAGGTGAAAAAAAATTAGATTTTGTTAATCACGAAGTAACTTACATGTTTCCAGATACTAAACTCATCATTAAAATACCTTACATTCGCTAAATTTAATTTTTTTTCACTTTTTAAAATTTTTATTCGCCCTTTTAAATTCGAAAATATGCACAAGGTGAAAATTCGTTTGGCTACAGACTCACGTGCATGCTAACGGTTATAAATGTGAAAGTGTAGGTTAATTTCTCAGGAGAAATATATTTAAGCGAAACAAGAAATCGAAGTCAAATTTTAATTTCTTTTGATTATATCAGTTGCTAATCCAGAAGATAAAAATTATAAATAACGTACTATAATGCTCTAAAGTTTTTCTGATCTAAAAACCTTTATTTTGAAAGCGTTCTAAATTTATTTGTATTTAAGCGCAAAGCTACACATAAACTATGTACAGTGGGCTTACTGCGCATAATAAACCTCGATTTTTTTTAGTTATAAGCCTCGAATTTACCACTGTGCCACTAGGGGATAAGGTGGCAGACGTATGAGCAGCCATGACGGATTACTCTTATATAATCATAATTTGGAAAGTTTTTTTCTGCAAATTGATTCGTAAGTCACCTGTGTGTGTGTGTTTTTTTTTCTTATAGTAAAATCACATCAGGCTATTTGCTGAGTCCATCGAGGGGAATCAATCCCCTGATTTTAGCGTTGTAAATCCGTAGACTTATCGCTGTACCAACGGGAGACGTAAGTTACTTATGGAAATACAAGCGAATTCGTATAATTATTTAATATATGGTATGTTATCTTTTAAATACCGGCCTATTAAGTCGTAAATTACTTCGTGAAATAATAACTCGTGTAAGATTTTTAAAACTAAGAATTACTATAAACATTACCTTTCCCATACAATATGTACCTGTCACTCGGTGGTTCTGTAGTACGTATAGATGAATCAATCTCTGTAAAAGAAAGAAACTCTGATGCAATATCATTTTTGACGAGTGTTTTATCCATAAAAGATCTGGTTTGGTTTGTTTAAATTTCGTGTAAAGACACTAAAAGGTTATCTGGGCTAGCTGTCCATAATTTAGCAATGAAAGACTAGAGAGAAGGCAGCTGGTCATCACAACACACCTCCAACAGTGGGATTGACCGTCACATTATGATAGATAGCCACGGATGAGAGAGAGTGTATGTTTGGCATGAAGGGAATCCGAACCTGCGACCCTCAGATTCTGAGGCAAGCACTCTAATCACTTAACCATCTTGGGTCAATAAAATAAGAACAAAGTTCTCAGTCACTTGGTGTTCTTTATGGCACAGGTTTGGAACAGCCAAGTGGTCAAGGCACTCGACTCGTAATTCGAGGATCGAAGGATTTGAATCCCCGTCACACCAAATATGCTTGCCATTTCAGCTGTGGGAGCATCATAATACAACGGTCAATCCCACTATTCATTGGAAAAAGAGTAGCCCAAGAGTTGTTGATGGGTAATGATGACTCGCTGCCTTTCTCCTAGTCTTACACTGCTGAATTAGGAACGACTAGCGCAGAAAACCCTCTTGTAGGTTTACGCGAAATTAAAAAACAAACAAACTCTATGGTATATTTGAGTAATCTAGCTGATGCTTTATTTTATTTTTAATAAACAGTTTTATACATTGCCACACTAGTTCAAAAACATTTGTTGGTCATAAATTTAAGCATGGGTCCTTATATCAAGTCGTAAGCCTAATAATAGCCACTCAGCGAATATTAGGTTTAAAAATTGTTGTAACGTGTCCCTCGATTTGGATTGTGCTTCTAGCCGGAGAAACAAATCTATGTATCATTCTGTTCAAAACATCATTGAATGATTATTTATTTTAGAACGTATGAAACAAATTATCGTCGGGCTTCGTACACTTGATAAACATTTCAATTGTTTAAATTTAGGAACTATGGGTTTCAGAAACCCTGATGATGTTGTAATGTTTTATCAAATATGAAGGAAGACGTTACTTAAACCTTGGTATAAACAGTAGAAGTAGATTAAACAGTTTCCATCTTATTGTCATGCTTTATCACATATGAGAGAAACTAGTACTAAGATATGATCATAAACAGTGGAAATAAACAGTATTAGGCTTTTTGCAATGTTTCATCACATATGAGAGAAGACAATACGAAGACCTGATTATAAACAGTGAAAATAAACTAAATACTTCTAGACTTATTGTAATGTTTCATCGCCTACCACTTTTAAAAGTACATGACTCATCTGTTTTGGCACCATGGATAAAATAACTTAAATAAAACATTCATATTTAGGTACCATATACAGTAAATATTCCACGAGTTCTTCCTTTGTGGTTTTTACTGACACACTTGTAAATTCCGTAATCTTGTCGTTCAACATACGAAATATTCAGTGTCATTTTGAACGTAAAGTGGTCGAGCACTTCTTCTTTAATAATGTGTTGTGGACTTTGCTCCAATAGTCTGTCGTCACCATAAAGCCAGTAGTTGATTGGCTGAGGGAAAGCTTCGACGTAACACACGAGAAATGCAGAGCCTTGGTTCCTTGTTCCGATCATCGGATTAGTAATTTTGATTAGTGGTGAAACTGAAAAAAAACAACAGGAAGTTCATATAACAAAATCAGTGTTTTTTTTTTCCTCACAAAAAATCAGTTTTCCTACAATTTGACGTTCCAGAAGAAAATAATCAAAATAGGGTATAAAATATAAAATTATTTTTGTGTCAAATATTTTAATAAACTCATGCTACTTGCGCTCTGCCTACTGTGGGGAATCGAACCCTAGATTTTAGAGTTGTAAGCCCATAAATTCACCATTGAACCCTCACCATGGGACTGCATGAACATGAAAGAAAGTAATACATATTATATATAAACTTTTCACCCCTCACGAAAAGTATGAAATTGAATAAAAAAGACTAAAAATATTTAATTGTTTTTTCGTTTTGAAGAAGGAATAAATCAAAAACAGACTCCATATTTTTATTAAGCCAGCAAATTCTTAAAGACTAAAAAAAAAAGTTGTTGATAACAGACACGTGTTTTTCAATAAGGCAATTCCGTTTGTAAATCATCTGTTTCGAGATTCGATTAAATCAAGATATCTTTTCTTCTATATTTGTCCGATTATGTACATAGAGAGCGTTATCGAATTTCTCGGAAGCACTTAGGTGGTTAGTATTTCATCGTGGTTCATTACCATTTCTAAAACCCTATTTATGTGCAAAAATCTTCAACCAGTCTCCTGGGTGTTGGGCAGACACACTACACAAGTATGCTTTTGAACAGTTAAAACCCAAGCAGTGCAGAACACGTGGACTAAGGAATTGTTGTCTTTCTTATTCTTATGAGGTTAATCTTATGGTACGTGTGCACAGATGTGCGACCACTTATAACTGAAAAAAGAAAAATATGAATACACGTCGCGAGTACCTAAACCCAATGTTTAACGTTATGAGCCCTCGGACTTACAGCTGAGCCATAGAGGGGTGTTAAATAACCACGCTACAAGTCACAAATACCAAACAGAAGCCGAGTAAATGAGAAGACGATGAGAGATGTTTGTGTACATTTTTACACATTTTCAAATTGGTTATAAGCATTACCTATTAAGAAACAGTCATCGATTGTTTGGACAAATTGAAATATCTCGGGCGTTGGAAGTAGTTGCCGTCATTAACTATGCTCGGTCTTCCTTCCTTTTACTGTGTAGTGACCGTTTTGGAATTAGACGCAAAATAATGGTCGAAAATTAAACCATGAAAAACAAAAAACGTGAAAACGTCATGGTAACGTAGCGCAAATACCAGCTCACGGATTCCCACATCACATTATGCACACGTTCTGCTGTTATTCACGTAGAGGTCACTGTGTTATTTTTCACTTTCAACGTTGTTTTCGTTATTTAATATAAGCATACATGCTTATGAATGTCTATAATACGTTAACCTATCGTGTTATAAAAATACACCTCCATTCTGTTTAACAAATGTAACTTCGAAGATAACCTAAAGATTGTTGTTGTTGTTTAGAATTAAGCACAAAGCTACGCAATGGGCTATCTGTGCTCTGCCCGGATGTTAACGAGTAAGTCCGCAGACATACCGCTGAGCCACTGGGGGCTAACCTAAAGAAACTGTTCGTAGTAGAGGTTATATTGATCCTTTTGAAGTCAGGCTGGTTAATAATAATGAAGTGAATGTAAATTAATTCACAGTTTTATTGTTCACTTTCTTCACTCTTTGTTACTTTATTTAAGCACGCATATGCTTCTGAATGTCTACAACACGTTAACTTATCGTCTTAGAAAAATACCATTCTGTAACAAGGGATTTTCTTATGTGTCCTGTAAGATTTTTTCCTGAACGACTCAGACTATTTTGTTAAATGGTAATGCGCCCTCGTATAAAACGTTATTCTGAAATGCCTGAAAAACTTTATTATATCTATTACACAAGCGTTATTACCAACGTCACGTGACCAGTAATCCTGTAATAAAACATAAATAAAGATAAATTCTGTGAAATTAAACAATGGTTTTGAAACTCTTACAATTTCAGTGTCGTTGTTGTCGTTTGCGTGATATAATAGGTTGTTTACAAATATATACTTAAGGACAGAGATATATTATAATAATATTCTTATTTTAAGTTAACATATATTACTTACACGTAACTTGCAACTGTATGGTCCTCGAGTCAGGCGGAGGAACGCCGTTTGATGCTATACAAAGGTACGATCCCATATCGTAACGGGTGACTCTGCTAATATTGAGACGGTCCCCTTCCACCATTGCCACTGTATTAATGCAAAATATAAAACCCATTTTTGTTTTAGTTCTTGAACTTTGCATGTATGGATACGAGTTGAGTGGCTATTAGATAAATTCAATTAAAGTAATTTATTTTATAAAACAGAAAACCAGCAAGTGACGTTGAATGCGATCAAACAAAGTGAAGGTTTTAATTGTTCACTGGTCGAAACAATCGCTATTTACTAAATTAACTTAACAAAAAACACATAAAAATTACATTTGCTATGTCTTTCAAATTATAATTAGCACAAAAATACTAATCTCTACTTGCATCGAAAATCACTAGTTTTGAGCATAATACTAGCGGGACGGACTTGCAACGGATGTTTGTAGTTATGAATATAATACTATATAGTGGGTACATTTGCAAACGGAAACAATAGTTATTAGCATTGTATAATAAAATATTAGAATGCACGTGCAATGGATGTTGATAATTATGAGCATAGTACCAGGTCCTAGGAAATACTTTGCGCATTTGCAACGGAAGTCGGTAGGTATTAGCTTAGTTTGAGGTTTTGTCACCACAATGAGAGCGCTGTTGTCGCGTAATATTAGGATACTAAAAGTAAGTTATAGTTTTGATTGGGTAAAGTATTACAACTAAACATTCACTTAAGTTTTACACTCGTATGTATTAGTAAAATCAAACGAACTTTGTATGGTTAACATCGTGTGAAAACCAAACTGGAATTTACAAACCTTAAACTATTTGTGCATTTTACAAACAAGTATGATCAATATTTCGTCATGACGGGCACATTGGGGTCTTGTGTAATGTTATTAATAACATTTGAATATATGGACTCACCACAAATCTTCAGAGCAAGATGTCTAACACACACACACACAACATAGTGTATTTCCTCACGATTTTTGAGACAGTTATTGTTATTGTATAAGTTACATAGATATGTATTTAACTCTGAAACGGCTCGGCATGGTCAGGTGGTTAAGGTCCTCGACTCATATTCAGAAGGTCGTGGGTTCGAATCCCCGTCACACCAAACATACTTGCCCTTTCAGTCATATTATAATGCCAAACCCACTATTCGTTGGTAAAAAGTAACTCAAGAGTTGGCGGTGGTTGGTAATGATTAACTTCATTCCCTCTCGTCTTACACTGTAAAATTAGGGACGGGTGGCACAGATAGCTGTCGGGTAGCTTTGTGCGAAATTAAAAAAAACAAACAATCTGTGAAAGGTTCTTGTACAATAAAAGGTATTATTAACACCACATGGATAAAATAAACATTAATGTTTATTTACTTACCTTTTGTAAAACTTATACGAAATCAAATTAACTGATGAATTTAGGGTTAACAATGTATTTTATGAAAACTCTAATTCTTTTTCGTTATCAATAAATTTACGTAAAATAAAAGATATCCCGTGTAATACTACTTTCTCTGAGTTTAGTAAAGTCGCCAAATACATAAAACCTGTCTATGGCGGAATCGCACGTTATCGAGTGGAATTTCCGGCTTAAACAGTGAATATACATTTTCTTGATTATATGTCATTTCTAAGCAAAAAGTTATACGTGCTTGACTCAAGGGATGTAAGACGTTTGTAAATAAAGTTGTTACACTGTTTGTGCTATATTTATTAGAATAGGAACAAAAATAGCCATTCAAAATATACATAACTACACAACATTTTAATCACATTTATTTGAAGAAGGTGTCCAATTTCAATTGTTTCATTTTTTTAATGGGCTTTCTCATGCGGTTAAAAGAGAACGCCAATTCTACGGCCTTTTCATGAAGTTAATTTTCTCCCTTCATTAAAATAACTTAACATTTGCGATGAAGTAGGAATTTCTGTTTCCTCACTATCTTTCTCATTTTGTTCATCTTCTGAATCTCTCACATTGCTACCATCTTGCGATTTTATTATAGATTTTAAATCAATTTTATGAGTTTCTGTTAAAACATTCTTATCAACGTTCACAAAACTTTCTGCGTTCACAGAATCATTTGCATCAATCTTTTCAATCAGAGTTTGTATTTGACTAGAATCGTCATAACAAACAACTTCTCCACAATCTCTGCCATTATCAAAAATAAATCCACAATTTCGAAAGTACTTTATTATGCATTCATTTTTAACGCATTTGATTGAATGACTTAAAAATGCAATTGCATCTAACACGTCAATCTTCATGGTCATTTCAGATGCTCTCTTACAGTGGTCCATGTTTGTAATAATATGCAGAAGCATTAATTTTCTGTATTTCAATTTTATACACTGTATAATTTCATTATCTAGTGCAGGGATTCCCAACCGGTGGGTCGCGAAGCCTTGGCAGAGGAGTCTTGTAATCTTGTTAGAAGTAGCTTGGCAGGGGAGTCGTGTAGTCTTGTTAGAAGTAGCTTGGCAGAGGAGTCGTGTAGCCTTGTTAGAAGTAGCTTGGCATGGGAGTCGTGTAGTCTTGTTAGAAGTAGCTTGGCATGGGAGTCGTGTAGTCTTGTTAGAAGTAGCTTGGGAGGGGATTCGTGTAGTCTTGTTAGAAGTAGCTTGGCATGGGATTCGTGTAGTCTTGTTAGAAGTAGCTTGGCATGGGAGTCGTGTAGTCTTGTTAGAAGTAGCTTGGCAGGGGAGTCGTGTAGTCTTGTTAGAAGTAGCTTGGCATGGGAGTCGTGTAGTGTTGATAGAAGTAGCTTGGGAGGGGAGTCGTGTAGTCTTGTTAGAAGTAGCTTGGCATGGGAGTCGTGTAGTCTTGTTAGAAGTAGCTTGGCATGGGAGTCGTGTAGTCTTGTTAGAAGTAGCTTGGCATGGGAGTCGTGTAGTCTTGTTAGAAGTAGCTTGGCATGGGAGTCGTGTAGTCTTGTTAGAAGTAGCTTGGCAGGGGAGTCGTGTAGTCTTGTTAGAAGTAGCTTGGGAGGGGAGTCGTGTAGTCTTGTTAAAAGTAGCTTGGAGGGGAGTCGTGTAGTCTTGTTAGAAGTAGCTTGGCATGGGATTCGTGTAGTCTTGTTAGAAGTAGCTTGGCATGGGAGTCGTGTAGTCTTGTTAGAAGTAGCTTGGCATGGGAGTCGTGTAGTCTTGTTAGAAGTAGCTTGGCATGGGAGTCGTGTAGTCTTGTTAGAAGTAGCTTGGCATGGGAGTCGTGTATTCTTGTTAGAAGTAGCTTGGCATGGGAGTCGTGTAGTCTTGTTAGAAGTAGCTTGGCATGGGAGTCGTGTAGTCTTGTTAGAAGTAGCTTGGCAGGGGAGTCGTGTAGTCTTGTTAGAAGTAGCTTGGCAGGGGAGTCGTGTAGTCTTGTTAGAAGTAGCTTGGCAGGGGAGTCTTGTAGTCTTGTTAGAAGTAGCTTGGCAGGGGAGTCGTGTAGTCTTGTTAGAAGTAGCTTGGGAGGGGAGTCGTGTAGTCTTGTTAGAAGTAGCTTGGGAGGGGATTCGTGTAGTCTTGTTAGAAGTAGCTTGGCAGGGGAGTCGTGTAGTCTTGTTAGAAGTAGCTTGGCATGGGAGTCGTGTAGTCTTGTTAGAAGTAGCTTGGCAGGGGAGTCGTGTAGTCTTGTTAGAAGTAGCTTGGCAGGGGAGTCGTGTAGTCTTGTTAGAAGTAGCTTGGCAGGGGAGTCGTGTAGTCTTGTTAGAAGTAGCTTGGCAGGGGAGTCGTGTAGTCTTGTTAGAAGTAGCTTGGCATGGGAGTCGTGTAGTCTTGTTAAAAGTAGCTTGGCAGGGAGTCGTGTAGTCTTGTTAGAAGTAGCTTGGCATGGGAGTCGTGTAGTCTTGTTAGAAGTAGCTTGGCAGGGGAGTCGTGTAGTGTTGTTAGAAGTAGTTTGGGAGGGGAGTCGTGTAGTCTTGTTAGAAGTAGCTTGGCATCGGAGTCGTGTAGTCTTGTTAGAAGTAGCTTGGCAGGGGAGTCGTGTAGTCTTGTTAGAAGTAGCTTGGGAGGGGAGTCGTGTATTCTTGTTAGAAGTAGCTTGGCATGGGAGTCGTGTAGTCTTGTTAGAAGTAGCTTGGCATGGGATTCGTGTAGTCTTGTTAGAAGTAGCTTGGCATGGGAGTCGTGTAGTCTTGTTAGAAGTAGCTTGGCAGGGGAGTCGTGTAGTCTTGTTAGAAGTAGCTTGGCATGGGAGTCGTGTAGTCTTGTTAGAAGTAGCTTGGCATGGGAGTCGTGTAGTCTTGTTAGAAGTAGCTTAGCAGGGGAGTCGTGTAGTCTTGTTAGAAGTAGCTTGGCATGGGAGTCGTGTAGTCTTGTTAGAAGTAGCTTGGCAGGAGAGTCGTGTAGTCTTGTTAGAAGTAGCTTGGCATGGGAGTCGTGTAGTCTTGTTAGAAGTAGCTTGGGAGGGGAGTCGTGTAGTCTTGTTAGAAGTAGCTTGGCATGGGAGTCGTGTAGTCTTGTTAGAAGTAGCTTGGCAGGGGAGTCGTGTAGTCTTGTTAGAAGTAGCTTGGCAGGGGAGTCGTGTAGTCTTGTTAGAAGTAGCTTGGCAGGGGAGTCGTGTAGTCTTGTTAGAAGTAGCTTGGCATGGGAGTCGTGTAGTCTTGTTAGAAGTAGCTTGGCAGGGGAGTCGTGTAGTCTTGTTAGAAGTAGCTTGGCAGGGGAGTCGTGTAGTCTTGTTAGAAGTAGCTTGGCAGGGGAGTCGTGAAGTCTTGTTAGAAGTAGCTTGGCAGGGGAGTCGTGTAGTCTTGTTAGAAGTAGCTTGGCAGGGGAGTCGTGTAGTCTTGTTAGAAGTAGCTTGGCATGGGAGTCGTGTAGTCTTGTTAGAAGTAGCTTGGGAGGGGATTCGTGTAGTCTTGTTAGAAGTAGCTTGGCAGGGGAGTCGTGTAGTCTTGTTAGAAGTAGCTTGGCATGGGAGTCGTGTAGTCTTGTTAGAAGTAGCTTGGCAGGGGAGTCTTGTAGTCTTGTTAGAAGTAGCTTGGCAGGGGAGTCGTGTAGTCTTGTTAGAAGTAGCTTGGGAGGGGAGTCGTGTAGTCTTGTTAGAAGTAGCTTGGGAGGGGATTCGTGTAGTCTTGTTAGAAGTAGCTTGGCAGGGGAGTCGGGTAGTCTTGTTAGAAGTAGCTTGGCAGGGGAGTCGTGTAGTCTTGTTAGAAGTAGCTTGGCAGGGGAGTCGTGTAGTCTTGTTAGAAGTAGCTTGGCAGGGGAGTCGTGTAGTCTTGTTAGAAGTAGCTTGGCATGGGAGTCGTGTAGTCTTGTTAAAAGTAGCTTGGCAGGGAGTCGTGTAGTCTTGTTAGAAGTAGCTTGGCATGGGAGTCGTGTAGTCTTGTTAGAAGTAGCTTGGCAGGGGAGTCGTGTAGTGTTGTTAGAAGTAGTTTGGGAGGGGAGTCGTGTAGTCTTGTTAGAAGTAGCTTGGCATCGGAGTCGTGTAGTCTTGTTAGAAGTAGCTTGGCAGGGGAGTCGTGTAGTCTTGTTAGAAGTAGCTTGGGAGGGGAGTCGTGTATTCTTGTTAGAAGTAGCTTGGCATGGGAGTCGTGTAGTCTTGTTAGAAGTAGCTTGGCATGGGATTCGTGTAGTCTTGTTAGAAGTAGCTTGGCATGGGAGTCGTGTAGTCTTGTTAGAAGTAGCTTGGCAGGGGAGTCGTGTAGTCTTGTTAGAAGTAGCTTGGCAGGGGAGTCGTGTAGTCTTGTTAGAAGTAGCTTGGCAGGGGAGTCGTGAAGTCTTGTTAGAAGTAGCTTGGCAGGGGAGTCGTGTAGTCTTGTTAGAAGTAGCTTGGCAGGGGAGTCGTGTAGTCTTGTTAGAAGTAGCTTGGCATGGGAGTCGTGTAGTCTTGTTAGAAGTAGCTTGGCATGGGAGTCGTGTAGTCTTGTTAGAAGTAGCTTGGCAGGGGAGTCGTGTAGGCTTGTTAGAAGTAGCTTGGCATGGGAGTCGTGTAGTCTTGTTAGAAGTAGCTTGGCAGGGGAGTCGTGTAGTCTTGTTAGAAGTAGCTTGGCAGGGGAGTCTTGTAGTCTTGTTAGAAGTAGCTTGGCAGGGGAGTCGTGTAGTCTTGTTAGAAGTAGCTTGGGAGGGGAGTCGTGTAGTCTTGTTAGAAGTAGCTTGGGAGGGGATTCGTGTAGTCTTGTTAGAAGTAGCTTGGGAGGGGATTCGTGTAGTCTTGTTAGAAGTAGCTTGGCAGGGGAGTCGTGTAGTCTTGTTAGAAGTAGCTTGGCATGGGAGTCGTGTAGTCTTGTTAGAAGTAGCTTGGCAGGGGAGTCGTGTAGTCTTGTTAGAAGTAGCTTGGCATGGGAGTCGTGTAGTCTTGTTAGAAGTAGCTTGGCAGGGGAGTCGTGTAGTCTTGTTAGAAGTAGCTTGGCATGGGAGTCGTGTAGTCTTGTTAAAAGTAGCTTGGCAGGGAGTCGTGTAGTCTTGTTAGAAGTAGCTTGGCATGGGAGTCGTGTAGTCTTGTTAGAAGTAGCTTGGCAGGGGAGTCGTGTAGTGTTGTTAGAAGTAGTTTGGGAGGGGAGTCGTGTAGTCTTGTTAGAAGTAGCTTGGCAGGGGAGTCGTGTAGTCTTGTTAGAAGTAGCTTGGCATGGGAGTCGTGTAGTCTTGTTAGAAGTAACTTGGCAGGGGAGTCGTGTAGTCTTGTTAGAAGTAGCTTGTCAGGGGAGTCGTGTAGTCTTGTTAGAAGTAGCTTCGGAGGGGAGTCGTGTAGTCTTGTTAGAAGTAGCTTCGGAGGGGAGTCGTGTAGTCTTGTTAGAAGTAGCTTGGCAGGGGAGTCGTGTAGTCTTGTTAGAAGTAGCTTGGCAGGGGAGTCGTGTAGTCTTGTTAGAAGTAGCTTGGGAGGGGAGTCGTGTAGTCTTGTTAGAAGTAGCTTGGGAGGGGAGTCGTGTAGTCTTGTTAGAAGTAGCTTGGCATGGGAGTCGTGTAGTCTTGTTAGAAGTAGCTTGGCATGGGAGTCGTGTAGTCTTGTTAGAAGTAGCTTGGGAGGGGAGTCGTGTAGTCTTGTTAGAAGTAGCTTGGCATGGGAGTCGTGTAGTCTTGTTAGAAGTAGCTTGGCATGGGAGTCGTGTAGTCTTGTTAGAAGTAGCTTGGCAGGGGAGTCGTGTAGTCTTGTTAGAAGTAGCTTGGGAGGGGAGTCGTGTAGTCTTGTTAGAAGTAGCTTGGCATGGGAGTCGTGTAGTCTTGTTAGAAGTAGCTTGGGAGGGGAGTCGTGTAGTCTTGTTAGAAGTAGCTTGGCATGGGAGTCGTGTAGTCTTGTTAGAAGTAGCTTGGCATGGGAGTCGTGTAGTCTTGTTAGAAGTAGCTTGGCAGGGGAGTCGTGTAGTCTTGTTAGAAGTAGCTTGGGAGGGGAGTCGTGTAGTCTTGTTAGAAGTAGCTTGGGAGGGGAGTCGTGTAGTCTTGTTAGAAGTAGCTTGGGAGGGGAGTCGTGTAGTCTTGTTAGAAGTAGCTTGGGAGGGGAGTACTTTATCCCAAGTAACTTGGGATAACCTTAATTCTATTTCATCAATTACATTTTCATGCTCTTACATTTTTTTTGGTTCGGTGCAAAGTGTGCTACGTTAGTTCAATGTCATTAGGTGATATTATGGGTGTATGTATGCGTGTCTGTGAGTGAGTGTACTTTTACTATTTGCTTCTACCTACTTGTGTGAGGCAGGATTTTCCACTCTTGTCAATATAAAAACAAAGACAAGGAACAGATTGGATGTTGGAGATGACACGAGACTTGCTCTAACAAATGCTCGGCCACGAATTTCAAAGCTTGCTGCTGAAATGCAACATCAGGCATCTCACTAGCTGGGTTGGATAGCTGTTCAAACCTATGTTAATATTAGTTTAAGAAATATATGTTCTTTTGTGAATTCAAGTTGGACCAATGTGATTTAATTTGCTAATAAATAATTACAGAATTTTTAAATAGTTTTTTAGATGTTTCTTTCCTTCTCCTTCACAGAAAAGAAAATTTAAGCTGCTAATAGTAGCCCTAAGTAGGGGGTCACATGGGTTTCAAATTTGTTGGTAAGGGGTCGCGAGTGCCAAAAGGTTGGAAACCCTGCTTTAATGGCTGTAGAACTGATGTTGTACATGGAGGTAGAAGGACTAAACGAACATTTGAAAGTTGAACTTTTGGGTAACAAGCTACATTATCTAGAAAAAGTAGAATATTTTCTTATTCCATTCTTTTGTTTAAATTGTTCAAAAATTCCTCGAATATAACACTTGCCATCCACGCTTTATTATTCGCTTTCCATTCAATAGGAAGTTGATTCTTCCTTAAATTTTTGAAACAGCGCGGATATTCATTTTTACTTTTTACCCGTAGTTTATCAAGTTTTCCATCAAAAAGTGTGACCAAAAGTACAGTCAATCGTTCTTTCAAATAGCGACCTCTAGAATAATGACGGCAAAAAAAGAGAACAGAATATATTTAACCAATATTTGCTGTAACAAAATGTTCGAGAATGTATTAATATTTAAAGAAATTGTTAATAATGAGAAATTAATATTTAATCAAAAACATTTTTGACGCCTTACTCAGGTTCTAATCATATTTGTTGATTGATGAGGCAGATGAAAGACAGTTATCCTCCGCGTTGAATTGGAAGAGAAATAACTGATTCGAAATGATGTATTAAGTAAAGTTTATTTCATAAAAACATTTTCTTCGAGTTAACATCTGACAAACAAACAGAGTAAATGTCTTGTTTAAATATGAATGTTTTATAACAAATCGATTTCTTAATGTGTTTCTGGTTGAAACAGCAACTGAAACTTTGCTAGAAATAGTCAAAAATATTTGTGCTTTCTACTAGGAGAATAATAATAATAAAAATAATAAAAACATTTCCCGAAGCGCTTTGCTTAAAAGTTCAGACCAATTCCTGAAGAGCATAGCAAACTTCTTGGCGAACCAAAACGTTTCTTTATATTACCAAGGTAAATAAATAAAATATTTCATAGCAAAAATAATATCCTTTACTAAATATGTCTACATTCAATATCCACAAAGCTCCTTACGTTTCTATTCTGTATAACAAATTTAGCTCTGGGGCTAATATAAAAAAACACTGTTCGTAATGGAGGTCATATTTATCCTTCTGAAATTAGATCGGTTAATAAAATGGAAGTAAATATAAATTTATTTATTCCTTAGCTACAGTGTAATTTTTTTTTGAAAATTTCTAAGCGTAAAAAAAATATATAAATTATTTGTTATTGTTTTTTTTACTACAAATGCATATTTGCTTCCCGATCTCTGGTAGTTGTTGATGTGTCAATAAAAGATGTAACTGTAATAAATTATTAACAATTCCAATTGATAATTTTGTTTTAAAACGGCGAAATGGAAAAATCACTGCCAAAAATTAGACTTACTAGTATTGTTAGCTTGATTTTTTTTAGCGCGAAGCTACACAACTTACTATCTACACTTGGTGTACCGCGGGAAATTGAATCTCAAATTTATGCAATATAAGTCTGTAGACTTGTTTTGTTTTTGAATTTCGCGCAAAGCTACTCGAGGCTATCTGCGCTAGCCGTCTCTAATTTAGCAGAGTAAGACTAGACGGAAGGCAACTAATCATTACCACTCACCGCCAACTTTTGGGCTACTCTTTTATCAACGAATATTGGGATTGACCGTGACTTTATAACGTCCCCACGGCTTAAAGAACGAGCATGTTTAGAGATGTATTAAAATGTATATTATAATACTATAAACTTAAAGACCGCTTTTATATTAATGTTATTATTACTTAGCCGACACTGGGAGTTAAAACAGTGTCTAAGTGTATAAATCTAATATTTCTTAATAGTTAAAAGACAAGAAATTTACTTACGGCAGTGAAACCAGATCATAGCTGTTGTGTTGGTACTTACATCTAAGATTTCCTAATACTATGAATTTTGAATCACTCCTTCGCCAGATAAGTTTCGGAAGAGGATGCCCTGAAGCTGAACATTGGAGGCGGACGTGTTCTCCTTCCTGGACCACCAATGTGGACCTATTCTTAATGTCCACTATTGCTGGGGGTACTACAAGATAAGTGACAAGCATGATTATCATACCTACTTCTTTACTTTTTACACAGAGATCACGAGTATGCGTTTACACATTGTGCAAGATTTATCTTCTCGTTACCATTCATTCCATTCCAATGATCATTGGCACATAGAAAGACAGGAACAATAAAATACGTTGATAATCAAAACGTTAAGCCGACTAATCACGATGGATTTCTGGTCTACTTTTTACGGATATATCTTTTTGTTCTCGTTTCGTTCTCCGTCTTTTTGTTTTTTGTCAATATTCTTATCAAATACTTAGTGACAGGTACGGGAATAGATGAGACTTTTTTTCTCAAGTAAACCTTTGTTTGTTAAGTTTCTAAAACAATATTTGATTAAGACGGTTTGACGAACTATCTTGTATTGATACATTTTCTGATGTTTCAAACAAGAATCATCAGCGTGAACATTAATAGCTCGTTTTTCTTTATTTTTTTGTTTTTGCTCATTCGTGAAAATTATTTGTTTTAAACTGAAAGAAGAAAAAAATAAAATGACAAAAAATGAATAAAAATTCAGGAAGAAACAAAACTGACCCACCAGCTTCCAGTACTAAATATAATTACCAAAGTTTGTTGTTGTTACTGCATTTACAATAAACACAGTAAATTAAATCTGAACAGTCACAACATAGTTTCCCAGATCTAAGGCATTAAGAGAGTTAATCCTCCAGAAAAGTTTCTCGGATCTGGTAATCAAGAAAACTGATAATCCAAATAAGTAAAATTAAATTTGTTATTTATTAAACTCTTTATTTGATCGTTATGTCTTTCCATAATATTTAAATTATGAACAGTATCATATTTAATGTATCTTTCTTATGTTCAGACAAAGTTAATTAAACACGTTTTTCCAATTGATATTTCCAATTTCATGTCAATTTACTTTTAGTAAAAATACATAAAACTTACTTAAAAGTTTGTTTACTTCCTTGTTGTTTATTCTCCATGACTGAATTCCAGGAGTTCCTGAAGATTGGAATAAAAAAACAAGTAGCAAAACATCACGAGATCGATTTCACATTGCTATATGTATATATAAGACAAAAATTCTTTGTTTTTTGTGTGTGTACGAATAAGGACGATAAAAGAAATTATAGTTTCTTTTACAATTATATGGAATTTAAAACCAAAAATAAAAAAAACTTAAAGTACCAAGGATAATAAATATTCTGAGACGAAACATCATAAAAGTCTCTAAACATTATCTCAGTTAATTTATAATTTAGCCCTATATAAAATAAATGTGTGTTACGTCGTGACACCCTGATTTCTCATAAAATGCATTTAGCCAAGTAGAGTAGTTTGGTTAGTGTCTCCCATTCAGTGACGGAGATGCAACGGGGCCATGAGGAGTAGGTGTAGTGAAACCTTATAAGTGTAGTGAGTGTTGGCATAACAAGCCTAAAGTATAGAAGCAGTGTGGAATCACTTATCCTAGAGCTAAGTATATAAAACGTATCATGATAGTAAAAATATCGAATCAATGTTAAATTTAAATCGTTTGTAAACTAAGTTATTTTCTTTTACATCGCCAACGTTTTTAATAAAAAAGCAAACCGCTTTTATTTGCAAGCACTCTAAATAATGAAACCAACAAATATTTTTTCCAGTTTCGTTGTTTACACATTCATCTTTACTTTCAGTACATAGGCTAACGATAATTATAATACATTGTATTAGGTTATTTTTGGAACATGTGTTACCAAAACGAACTGTCTTTTCTATATTTTAGAAGTTGTTAATTTGAATATTGACCAATAATTATTCTTTGAATACGCCACGAATTCACTTCATGATGATCTTAATGTTGACTGGCTCATTAAGAAATTTAAGGACGCTTGACTGCCTCGACCAGGCTTTTCTGCTTTTTGTCTGTCACGTTTGATTTCACAAAATTGATTTACGTCACTTAGCTACGAACGTGGGGTGGTGGTGGTAATATTTGTCTCGCTATTTCTAAGAGACTATGCGTTAGTGCGTCTTAATAAAAAGCGTGATTAACTTTCTGATGTAAAACTTTAAAAATAATTTTATCCTCAGGTTGTAAAATGTCCAATTACTAAGAACAAAAGTAGAATGTGAAGCCTGTTAAACATTTTAATACTGAAGAGCTTATAATATTCTTCTAATAGTGAACAAAAAGCCTACTTGTACTTGATAACAAATATCATACTATGATGAATTGAAAACTTAGGATTCGGATTCTCTATCTCAACCAGCCTGGAAAATAAAGCTCCTTATATAAAGAAATTTTATATATCTTTACTTTATAAGAAGCAACGCAATAGGAACTACATCACAACACACAAACACTTTACTGTTCTTGTTATATTGAAGGACGGTTTGAAGCATTCGAAATTGTTCACTAAACATAAACATACATTATTCATGTCCTAATTAGCTTTAGATCTCATAAAACAGCTTATAAATTATGTGCCTTCGATTGTTACAAGTGTGAAATAAAGCCACTTCAGATAAATATATTTTTCGAAAAAGGAAATTCATACAAATCACACACATCAAGGTTCATATAATCTCATAGAATTCCCAAATTTTAATTAATTGGTTTTATCTTTTTTAACATTTTTATAAAACCAAGTTTGTTCAGGGATTTAATTGAGGATTCAAGCCATTAGCGTTCCTGGGATTCTGACTAGAATATCAAAGTTGACCACAAGAGGGTATTCCACCTGTTTCAAAATCAAAATTTAACCTCTTGTCTTTTCAATTTTTTGAAACTTGTATAATGTAAAGAAAACGGCAGTACATAAAATACGATGTAATATATTTAACCAGTTTAACATCTGAAAACAAACACGATAATTCTCTATTGGATCCTAAACACATAAAATATTTCAATTCATCAGTATTTTAGCAAAAAACATTTTACTGGACAACAGAGATAAAATATTCGCGTCTTAAATAGGCAGTTGTTTGTTGTTGTTTTGAATTAAGCACAAAGCTACATAATGGGCTATCTGTGCTCTGCCCACCACGGGTATCGAAACCCGGATTTTAGCGTGTAAGTCCGCAGACATACCGCTGAGCCCTAAATAGGCAGAAGTGTTAAACTGTGTGATAAAGATATTTATCATTTTTAGTTTTTTATTTGGTACTTTTTATTATGAGGATTATTTTACATTGCTTATGAATTTAATAATACCCTAAATCTCCTAAGCGGACCGAATCTCGTGTGATGTTATTGAGATTACTGCCGAAAACTGGCTAAGAAATAAAATATTGAATTGACGAATCAATGCATAGTAATCGTCAAAATGTGTAACGATATATGAAATTAGCTGTGTTCCTTATTGTATTAAGTCTTGGTTCTGGTCTTCGTAGAAAAATATCCCAGTGATCAGAAGTTAATGATAACGGAAAGCTAAAACATGACTTATGAAGTCTGAATATTTTATCTTTTACTCTAAATCGCTATGTGTTTATGTTCTTACAGTACACTCTTTCTTTTCTAGAATTGAAGTTTAAAGTTGCGGATAAACGAAACTTCCAACTGTGTTTGAACAATTTATTTATTCTTTCACATTGTGAAACAATCATAAAATAATGAAAGGACACCTACCGGACTTTCCAGGAGTACCTGGCTCTCCCTTTCTTCCTCGAGGACCTGGTAGACCTGTGGGGACGTGACAAGTACAAACACACATAAAATCTACAATTAAATGTCAGTGTGAGATAGTTAACCTAATGAAAATGAAAATATTAACAGTCTATTTCTTAACGTTATAAATTTATACAGCCTGAGGTAACACAACTCTTAATGTTGTCATATTATAAATAATTTACGAACTATAAAATACCTCGTGATGTCATTGAATTCTACACGCCCTAAGATAATAAACCACCTCTTGATGTTTTAATAAATTATTTCGTAACGTTTTCAAATTATACACAGTTTTCTGAGAAGAATACATCACTTGGTAACATAATAAAATTGTTGGCAGTTCAAGAATATAGACTAACTTGTTGCAGTACAAAACTATACAGAGTCTAAGAACAAGAAATCACCTCGTTATGTTATCAGATATCAACAGAAATATTTTAACGTGATAACAACAGACGTCAGAATGCTGAAGAGGGAAGGTGAGACGCAGGTGCCCCTAATAATTAAATTGGTGGCTCTGTACATCAATGGGGTTTCAAAACTTTTGCTGACGACAATTTTGTATTTAGTCCTTCTTTAGTCGGCTGGAAAAATCACATTTTAAACAGTACGCTGTTTGTAACCTTAGGTACACCTCTATGATGCCTGTATTAGTTATTATCTGAAATATCTGTGTTGTTTGTATAAATGACGATTTTGTGATAGATAGCAAACAATTTAATTTGTATATACATTACAGTAGTTACTATTGTGAGAGATTGTTTAGTGGTGTTTTAATGCGTTTTAATTATTTGCCAGGAATGTTTTATTCGTTTCTAACTGCACTTCCCTACAGGAAACACAGTTAACCTATAGCAATATATATATATATATATACCTATTCAACCGTAACTGAGTTTAATTTATCCTACTGCTAATATTTTACTACACTGTGTGCCTAGAATGTTGTGTAGTGATGATAGAAATGTTTCTCTTGCTAATTTTGTTTGCATTTTTAATGAAAGATTGTTATTAGCCATCCATACATTTACTTCCGTTTGTTAACCTCAGGCTGGGCTCAAAGATAAAAAAAAGAGGATTACTAGATAAATTGTTCTAAAATGTTTCTTTGTGTAGCACAAAACTACACAATGGGCTATATGTGCTCTGCCCACGTTGGGTATTAAAACCTTGCTTCTAGAGTTGTAAGTTCACAGACATGCCGCTGTGCCACTGGGGGAGCTTTTAAAGTGAATTTTACATGTATTTATATAATTCATGCATTAGTCTGGACAGCATCGTCGTTGAATAAACTGTTTGTTTGTTTGTTTTTAGGAATTCGCACAAAGCTACTCGAGGGCTATCTGTGCTAGGCGTCCCTAATTTTGCAGTGTAAGACTAGAGGGAAGGCAGCTAGTCATCACCACCCACCGCCAACTCTTGGGCTACTCTTTTACCAACGAATACTGGGATTGACCGTCACATTATACACCCCCACGGCTGGGAGGGCGAGCATGTTTAGCGCGACGCGGGCGCGAACCCGCGACCCTCGGATTACGAGTGCACGCCTTAACGCGCTCGGCCATGCCAGGCCATTGAATAAACTGAAGATAATCTACAATCGGAAATCTCCTCTCCAGTTATGCAATCTGAAGAGATAAAACTAATGTTTAAAAAAAATCCATTTGTTACGTTTTTTATTTAAGTGGAATTTCCTACTGTGAAAAGTCTTTTGATGTGTATCCATTTGGTTCACCAAAGTATATACTTTTATATATATGATACCCTTAAAACTATAAATTAAATAAAAAACACTTAAGTTAAATATACCGATAAAACGTTCTTCATCATTTCTAAGATTAAATATTTATAGCAAACTAAAGAATACAGAGCAATACAGCCGAGACAAAAAGGATAATACCATCAAGATCTTCCGTATTATAACTCTGACTAAGGAGTTTCTATATTGTTTCTAGTGCTTTGTGACAAAATAAATTATCTAAATTGATGGGTTGCTTGTAAACTACTGAGTTTTACTTTTTCAACTAACGTCTCAGACCATTTGAATCAAACTATTCCTTCTCACGTCTATCTAGACTTAATGTTGTTTTTACTGTTGAACAAATAACAAGATATAATGTGAGACAATGCTTGACGTGAAACATAACATTGTCATTAGCGATCTTTAAGTTCTTGTTAATGCAGTCTTAAACTCAATTTCATCTTATTTATCATATAATCTCTGTCTCAATGACAGCAGAAAAGATGAGGTACTTCATGGAAATCACATCCGCCATTTTGTTTTGTTGTTTTTTCTCCTGAAAATCAACAGGCATATGTATAAATCTATAGGTGTACACCTATCGATAATTGGATAACATTCGTATACATTATGACAGTTTTCTTGTTGTTTTTTTGCCAGTGGTATGATTAAATTTCGCGTGAACTCAAATCCTCACTACGGTTTTTAGACTCTCCCAGAACATTGTCATCTGAGGGGTCCATTTTTGTTTAAGCCCATAAATCAACAAATTGGTCATATCCGATACAAAAGTAAACGTACCTTTTTATTACACCAATTCTAATGCCTTACGGCCCAGCATGGCCAAGTGGTTAGGGCGCTCAACTCGCAGACTGATGATCGAGGGATTGAATCCCCGTCACACCATAAATGTCCTCCTTTCACCCGAGAGCATTATAATGTACAGTCAAATCACTATTCGTTGGTAAAAGAGTAGCCCAAGAGTTGGCGGTGGGTGGTGATGACTAGCTGCCTTCCCTCTATTCTTACACTGCTAAATTAGGGACGGCTAGCACAGAGAGGCTTCGTTTAGCTTTTCGCGAACTTCACAACAAACCAAATCCGACTAATTTAAAGCCAAATAGACTACCGGATATTAACTTCAAACGATATTCCGGAGATGTAAACACAAAAACATGCGCTTGTTTAAGCCGAAATACTCTTGTTGATATTCATCTTTGCCTGACTAACTCCGCAAATAATATCATATTTTTGGATGCTCCCCTTTTTCACAAGGAAGGTTTTTGTTTGTTTTGGAATTTCGCACAAAGCTAGTCGAGGGCTATCTGTGCTAGCCGTCCTTAATTTAGCAGTGTAAGAATAGAGGGAAGGCAGCTAGTCATCACCACCCACCGCCAACTCTTGGGCTACTCTTTTACCAACGAAAAGTGGGATTGACCGTCACATTATAACGCCCCCACGGCTGGGAGGGCGAGCATGTTTGGCGCGACTCGGGCGCGAACCCGCGACCCTCAGATTACGAAGCGCACGCCTTAACGTGCTAGGCCACGCCAGGCCACAAGGAAGGAAAAAGAATCTAAATAAAATATCTAAGTTCTAAAGACATCTTACGTGTTTACAGGTGATTATATTACAGTATTTACTTATTTATGTGAAGGTACTTGCATGCTAAAGGGCTCATGAATTCTTAAGTGGGTTGTACTTAAAAACTCGTGATTAATAATAATTTAGGGCTAATGATGAA